>JAVUPR010000158.1:0-1200000 GCA_036785695.1 Gentiana straminea | reverse complement strand
TATCGAACCCTGATTGCAGTAATCGCCTTGATTGAACCTCGATCTAACGTCTTATTATGTGTAATCAACCCTGATCGCAGTAATCGCCTTGATCGAACCCTGATCGCAGTAATCGCCTTGATCGAACCTCGATCTAACATCTTATTATGTGTAATCAACCCTGATCGCAGTAATCGCCTTGATCGAACCTCGACCTAACAACTTATTATGTGTAATCAACCCTGATCGCAGTAATCTCCTTGATCGAACCTCGATCTATTATGTGTAATCAACCCTAATCACAGTAATCGCCGTGATCGAACCTCGACCTAACATCTTATTATGTGTAATCAACCCTGATCGCAGTAATCGCCTTGATCGAACCTCGACCTAACATCTTATTATGTGTAATCAACCCTGATCGCAGTAATCGCCTTGATCGAACCTCGACCTAACATCTTATTATGTGTAATCAACCCTGATCGTAGTAATCGCCATGATCGAACCTCAACCTAACATCTTATTATGTGTAATCAACCATGATCGCAGTAATCGCCTTGATCAAACCTCGATCTAACATGATATTATGAGTAATCAACCCCAAACTACGTCGTATTATCCCTGCATATATATATAAAGCATCCCACACCCTAACCAAACCCTAATTCATTCATTCACCGTTCTTCTACTACTCCCAACAGCAACAACAACGGTGCCTCTCCTCTCCTCTCAACAGCGCCTCTCATCGGGCTTGAATCAGGCGGTGTCGTACTCCGGCTTCCACCCATTCATCGGGCTTGAATCAGCGTCTCATAGAGCTTGAATCAAGTAATTCTTCTACGGCGGTGCACTTCAGGTAATTTCTTGTTTTTGTTTTCAAAGCACAATTCACATGTATCAAAATTGTTTGGTGTGGATTTATTTACAGGTTTTAGATTCATAGATTGATAATTTCGGTGTCATAATTGTTTGGTGTGGATTTAATACCAAAGGTTTGTTATCTCAATCCCTTTTCTGGGTCGGATCTGATTTTGCCAAGACACTCGTCTGGTGTCGTCGTTATGCTGCTGCTGTTGTCAATATATTTAGGAACCCGTATCATTTATGGAACTGTTTGTTTCCTAAACATGTGTAATTTTGAAGTAAAAAATCTAGCTTTTAGCTTCTTGTTTGAATGTGCTTAGATACTACTCCTATATGTATCTATCTATCTATCTATCTATATCTGTTTCTTTTATCCACTCTAAGAGCATTTAAAATGGCCTTTACACATTACAATGTCACTTTACATTAGCAATATTAAAAGCGTTTTACAAAATATGAGTGACTGTGAAGTTTACTTTTACTCCTGCTGGCTAGCTATTCTAAAGACAAAGAAGACAGAGCATTTCATTCAAGGAAGAAATATATATATATGTTGAGTTAAGATAATAAGGGATTGAGATAACAAACCTTTGGTATACAATTGAAGGTAGAATTTCATTTTCAATTCGTCTTTTTCAGGGCCATGTTTCTGATTTATCTGCTTAGCCTTGGATAAGTTGGATAAATTAATATTTTATAATTATAGGTATGCCTCATTTTTTTTTTGCTTATTTGACTGTTTGTTTGTGATAAGAGATGTAATATCTGACTAGATATTGCAGCCTTGTTAATTTATTTTAGGATTTTCTCTTGTTTGCTAAACATTTTTATATCACTGAAAGATGGATAGGTGTGTTGAATGGATTGAACCAGACATGGATTTACAAGAACATGAAAGGGAACTAAGGCTCATCGAAGAAGAGTATGAGCGTAATATAAGAATTTGGAATCCGTGGGGTGTTGATGAGCCGATGCTTGATCCTCAAGAATTTGCAAGCGTAATGAGGGACATTGAAGCTCAAGAAGAGGATGAACGTACAATCAATCCGTGGCTGGTTTATGACTCTGAGGACGAAGACAAGGGCTGCACATGTGCATGTGAGGATGATTTCTGGGAGGATGAAGTTTGTGTGTGAGGCTTTGATCTTTAGTACTGTGCTTTGGTTGTATCACTATGTATTTTGTTTTCATGTTGGTAGGGAAATGAAAACTTCGTAATTTATGTCTTTGTTCTTTTTAACATGAATGAATGCTTCTCTTGTGGTAATGACTTTATAATTCATTCAAAGCAAATTTTATTTTAAGTGAATGTTTCAGATGCATAAACCAACCAATTACTATCATTTAGTTTCTTTCAAGTCTTTTTATATTAAATGAAAAGTGATGTTATCAGCAGAACATTAGATTGTCCATCCCATTGCAAAAACAAACTTAAATCAGTTATCATGACAGTGGAAAACAAACTTAAATCTGTTATCATAACACTTATTGTTCCAACAAGTTAAAACAACAAAAACATAAACACCATTGTTCCAACAAGGTAAAACAAGTTCAACAAAAACATAAACAACATTGTTTCATACATCATAATTGTCCAACAAACCCTAGTTTCCATAACTGAATCCATTACAAAACACTCCTCAATTGTTCCAAGAAACTCATCCATCATTTTCAATTTCTATGGCTCGAATTGCGATGCTAGCAACTCAGCCACCAACTTCTTCCTCCACATTATCATATGCCTACTGTCAATCGCTGCCACATTCATATTTCCAAGCAAGAACTCCAAGAATTTTATTGTGTAAATCCCACAATCAGACCTATACATCATACAAGTTACTCAACACATCAAACAACTTCACAATCTGTATTAAAAAGACTAATATATACTAAGGAATGCTTTTCATAAATAGTAAGAAACATACCCGTTCTCCTGAAGGGGACACTTCACTCTCTCCAAACTAAATTTCTTTAAAGGATAATTTTGGAAATCATCCACATGCTTCCTCACTAAATAAGGTATAAGCCATTCTAGAGGCATAAGCCGTGAATGAAGAATTTTCTGTCTAATATGGTCTTTCAAACTGTCATAAACATAGATCATCATGTTTTGTAGATCAACTTTCAAGAGAAACCAGTGATCAAGCTCAGACACCGGTATATATAGATATCTACAACCGGACCAGGGTTGCCCTCCCAATGGATTTTCGCCTCTCACATACTTCAACAGCTTGTTATCAAAACTTAAATTCCCTAATGTCACTTCCTTATTCATGCCTGCATGCATCTGTTTTATCAGTATGGCAAAATATGTGTCTAGCACGCGAGCATCTGGCTGAAACAGCTCCGGATACGCTTTTTGACGGAGCCTAATCTCACAAAATGCAGCATTCATAATCTAAATTGTATCGTAAAACATTATATATTAGTTAAACAAAAATTCACCATATATTGCTACAAATATAACACATCATCGGGCTTACCGGGGTTGTCACCCATCCCCCATCCACAACTTCTTTCAAATCTGAAGCTTTGACATCTCCATCAACCAGCCTCACACTTTTACTATGTTCATGAAAACGTTAAAAAATAAATAAATAAGATACAACGACAAATGACTTCAAGTGTGCCAAATTGATACCTGTTATCTGCTATATGCATAAAGGTATCAAGAGAATCCATCAACTTAGGTTCTAATTCTCGGTGCGGATAAAAAACGGGAACTGTATCAAGCTTCCTTCTCTTAATGTTCTGAAAATAAGGATATGATGGCTCCCCCTTAGCTTTCGTCTTCCCTAGCACCTTTTTTCCTAACCATAAAATGAAATGTTAAATATCCACTTAAGAACTTAAATTTCATAACAGTATTATAGTAAATTTAATTATAGTGTCGATTTCTTTTCTTAATTACAGCTACCTTTTGGAGCTTCGATCATGGCCTCTACCGGAGCGTCCACGATGGGATGTTCATCAATCTCCACATAATTCATCAATCCTAAACATATACAATTTCAAAAAACCAAATAAACAACAAATTCTACTATTTATCGTATTAAACATAATACAAGTGCAACATTGTACCATTTTCCCTCTGAGATTGCTCCCTAACCTTGTCATCTCCAACCATTTTACCTTCACTCTGAGATTGCTCCCCAACCTCGTCACCTCCAACCATGAGATTATCTAGATTTACAGGTTCTTGACCTTCACCTTCATGCCTCTCTTCACCTCCAACTCTGTCATTCAAAGGATTTACATGCACATCACCTTCAGATTGCTCCTTCTCCTGGCCTTGAGATTGCTCTCCAACCTCGTCACCTCCAACCATGTGATCATCAGGATTAACAGCTTCTTCACCTTGACCTTCCTGCCTCTCTTCACCTCCAACCGTGTCATTATTAATGGCAGCTCTACAATTTCCACATACATTTTTTTTGGCAATAGCTTCCAACGAATCAACCTTTGTCCGAATAGCCTCTAGTTGATATTGTAATGATTTGTTCTAATCTTTAACCACTCTTATAATCTCATCTTTCACCTTATCCATATCATAGCCACTTGCACTTTCAGAGGGTTGGGGAACTGAAGGTTGATCCACATTCACCTCACCTCATTCTTCCTCACCTCCTTCTTTGGTGGAATCAGACATATCCCCATCCACACTAACATCACTGTCTTGGACTTCCAGTAAAGCAACATAATAAGGCTTACATTTTCAGACTTATGTACAGCAAGAGTTGGCAAAAAATCCACCTACAGTGAATTCATAATATAAAAATTAATAAGATATAAATTAGGGCATCAAACATTTAAGAAATGACTACTTAACAAGATATACATTCAAACCTGTGATTGTTGCAAAAGAGCATTGACACTCGAAGAGCTCACCCTCCTTTCCACTGTCCACTTGCGCATTCTTGGCAAGGCTTTCGTATCAACAGAATCCGCCAACGACCGTAAACACGGGATGGATTCAAGTGCCCATACCTACGCAAACATGACATTTACAAAATAACTTCCAAAATTTTATGACTTCCGAATTAAAACAGTACTACATATCATAATACATACCATCAGAGCATGTGGGAATCCATTCAATGTATACGCCACCTTGTCATTGTCCTTTTTGAACAACTTACTCAAGTCCCGATTAAACAAGCGAACTGTGTATTCATAACACAAGATCCCCCAAGGATACTTGTTGAATGCATCCAAATCATCCACCAACTTAAACCACCACCTATCCAATGACACCTTCTCCTCCGCAGCCAACAAAACATAAGACAAAATAATCAACAATCCCAGCTTATATTTATCATTTTCATCTGCAACATTAGGAAACGCTTTCAACAAATCATTTCTGTTTATTAACTTCATGTTCTTAAAGTAGCGTTTCACAATACGACAACCTTGAGCTTTCTTCTCACTCACTTTCCACTCAAACATCCCAACATTTAATCCAGTAACCAGTGTAAATTCCTTCAAACTAAACCTAAGAGCCTTGTTGTTTGCAACCCTAAACCAGAAAATTTCCTTTGAATCGTCCTCCACCTGTCTCATCAACATATTATGCACAATTTGAGTACCATTAACCTCATGAAGGCTAATTAAATTCCCAAAACAACTATTTCTTAGTGCTTTCTTGTGTTCTCTGTCTAATTCACCATAGACATAATCAGCTTTATCAACATGGATTCTATTAACAATCTGAGATCTGTTCGCCCTCTCTACACTTTTCAATTGGTATTTAAGATTCATTTCTTTACTACAAAATAAACAAAATAGATAACCCGCTTTAGTACATCATCCACTTACAAATGAGCATAAAAAATAGATTACATGGAGCTTAAATTGATTAAAGATACTAATGCACATTTTAATTTCAAATTCAAAATGTCCAATAGTTCTAATTCACAAACTAAACCCGATTAAAGAAATCACCCCCAATATCAGTTTCTACATTACAAGCTATATGCATTACCATAATCACACTTAAATCGATTGTACTAAAGAAATCATAATGATGATTCTCAATCCATAAATTAATTTTACCAGAGTGTTGCCTGACCCTCTCGCCGGAACTGAGTTGCAGACGGCAAGCTACTGTCTTCCACACCGGAACAGACGATCTAATTCATCCAAATCGGTACTCTTCTATGGATCGATCTATTGAAAACAACTTTGATGTTGTTATAGAAAGGAGAAGAGGAGAAGAAGAACGGTTCCTTTTCACCGACTTCGATTTGGGAATTTGGAAGGAAATGGGAGAAAGTGTTTGGGTGAAAGGGTGTTGATTGAGAGGTTATAAATGAGGGGCAAAACAGTAAGTTCAGACATTTATTATTATTTCTCCCTTTTCCGTTTTTTTTAAAATACTAAATTGGTCAAAGGTCTTTTACACCAAACATTTTCGGAAATGGGTCATATAAGACATTCTGCCCAGAGAAGAATGTGAGGAAAGGAACAAATTTTTTTTTTCTTTTCTGAATCGTAGTTTTTTTTTTTTTGTTGCCAAACGCGAGTTGAAAGGTGGGTACGGGTCGGGTCAATTGAGGAAAACGGGTAATCTGACAGTTTTTCACTTGAAATATAATATAAGATTGTAATTAATTAAATTGCACAATCCAAGTGTATCTTATACACTAGTCATATGCGCCCTATATGCCAATTAATTGGCTTCCGGTATATTCTTTAATTAATCAATATAATTAATATATTGTATTATATTTATTCATAATAAATAAAAACAACCATGTTAATTTACCACTGTAACACTTCATAGTCGAGATAAAAATTTCCTTATTTGGTTATCACGATACCCGCATTTTAATCCGCTAGATGTTCTTATGTGTGTGACCCATTAGGCTTCCGAATATGTTGGCCGTATGCACAAAATGCAAATTACGAAAATCCCTTCATACCTAACGATCAAGGAATAGCGTCTAGCAACACACCGTGACCCCCAATAATCGGAAGAGTCAAATGCAATGACTACTACCTTTCATTTGAAACAGTTACCGAGTAAATAGAATCCTATCGCTGTAATAATATCCATACGGTTGTACGTCGAGTGTCAAACATCAACGACCGTATCTTATAATCTGGATATCATATTCTCTCGGAGTAACTCTTTTACATCCACTTTGCAAAGATTCACGAGAGTAAGACATTCCTTATAAGAAGGCCCTTTTAGATATTCACTCCTTCTAATAGGGTACGCGATTCCCAGATGACTAAACATGTATACTCCACATGCTTCAGTATCACAGACAATCACTACCTCATGATCTCCCCATGTCTAGGGGAAACCTCAATAGTGTCAAAGCATGGCAATCCACACCTTGATGCCATGCAGACTCTAGTCCTAAGGATAAT
This sequence comes from Gentiana straminea, assembly GCA_036785695.1. Classification (NCBI taxonomy): domain Eukaryota; kingdom Viridiplantae; phylum Streptophyta; class Magnoliopsida; order Gentianales; family Gentianaceae; genus Gentiana; species Gentiana straminea. The sequence goes on along the minus strand of JAVUPR010000158.1, from coordinate 1,192,782 downwards.
TACACAACCGTCACATTGCGTGACACTTAACAGTGTAAGTGGGTCAGTCTAACGTACGCATTCTCTAATACACGTCCACGTATAGTCCAAGTGTCTCTAAACTTCGATAGATGAGATCTATCCCTGCCCTTAAAGACATAAGGCATCTAATACGTGCTAACCTGTTTGTACTATCAATGCCTTGTTGAAATAGTATATAAGCCTAGAGACATTTCAGCAGGTGTTGGGAAAGCCTAGATATCTTGCTGACATGCTTGTTTCTTTCCCAGTAATGGACAATTTTGATGACCTGCTGAATGATCAGCTGACCAACCAGCAAAGGGATCACCAGCAGATGAAACATCCAATGAAAGGCATGCACCAGTTAATCAGCCACCTAAACCCACACAACTAAAAAGGTCCACAAGAACAAGGAAATCACCACCTTTTTATCAAGGGGGTGCTCATAATATTCAGCAGACTCCTCAACTGCTGAGTGCAGTCATGAGTCTAGATAACCTCTCAGCAGACTATGCTATATTCATTAATGCCAGTGATACTGTTAAAGAGCCTAAGACCTACAATCAAGCTATCAAGCTTGATGAATTGAAGGGGGAAATAAAAAAAGAAATTGAAGCCTTACAAAAGACTCACACATAGGAGCGTTGGTCCTAGAGAAAGGTAAAATTATAGTCAGAAGGGGGGTGAATGAATATACTGGAGTTTCAAAAACTTTTCTCAATATAAAAGCTTTTGGGCAGCGGATAAGTCCCTTCTTTTAATGCTATTTCAAAGTAGGATAAGCACACACAAAATATGAATTATGTAGTAAGTAAGTGCAGTAAGGTAAAGTGCTGAAAGGAAATTGACACAAAGACTTATAGTGGTTCAAAATGGTGTAATCCCTTAATCCACTCTACTCATGTGATGATTGAAGGAATTCAATATTGTTTTCACTGATACAACATCAAGATTGTCCTTGGCTACACAAGGTTCACAATCTATAAGACTATCACTCCCTGGCTTCAGAAGCATCAGTGACTTAGTCTTCAACACTGCTCCTTAAGAACAAATCCTTCAGCAACTATCACAAACACAACTCATTCTCAGATTCTCTGATTCAGTTACTTGACTGGTGTGAATTGGATTCACGGATTCTGTTGATCAATCAGTACTTGATGTAGAATTTTAGCTCTGATTGCTGAGTTGATCTCTAGATGTGTCCTTCAAGTTCAAATAGAAGGCTTTTCAAATTGACAGAATTTCTGATTGTTCTTATGTAATGCAATCGTCATTTTTCTTGTCTGTCAATGCCTTCTATTTATAGCCATGATAATCATTGATTTGAATTTCCGTCCGTTGGCTATTTAATGTGAGGAATAATCCTTGATTTAATTCTTGATTCCCCCTTAATTATATCTCTTTGATTTCAGTACTCTGGATTTTTCTTCAAACGTCTATAACAAAATCCGTCTTTGATTGATTGTGCATTTAATGCTTGATCCTATGAATCTTCCTTATCATCTCACGGTCTAAATAAGTATATATGATATACCTTACTCAGCTTGTTCCTTTACTTGGCTGTTGCTTGAAAGGTTGAGTGTTCCTGCTAACTTAGCTGTTTAGTTCTTCCTTCACTGCTTAGTCTTTACTCAGACAACAGTCACTTCACTGCTTTCTTGATTTCTTTGAACTTTCAAGAATACATGCACTTCACTGATCCTTGATTTGAGTGAGATCAGTGTAAACCATATTTATACAATGAATTTCATCACTTGAAAATATAACTTAGACTTATCCAAGGCCATCACAGACTTCCCTGGTGATAATTCAGACCATATGTCTTCATGCTTCTCTGCTGGTACCTGGCTGCTTTTACTCTGTTGGATTTCTATTTTACTTAGCCATTCTATAAACTAGTACAATACTTGTCTGACTTAACTTATACAACATGTCAAACTCTATATAAAGACGTATATAGAGATTTCTAACTTATTTCCGGCTTTCTATAACATCTAGTATGGCCATCATCAAAACATAATAAGATGTTCCTAACAATTTCCCCCTATTTGATGATGTCAAAACCCTCATCAGCCTGAGAATAAGTATGCAAATTTTCATAATAATAAAAGAATAAAACTATGAAATTTTATTCATCCATTCAAGGGCAAAGAGACAAATTCATTAAAAGTATGCAAAGGCAAAATGATAAATGATTTATTAAAAGGCTTGCTACTTATTTTCTTTAAAAATGGATGTCCTTGCCTTTGATGCCTTTGACCTTGTCTGTTGGGTTTTTCTTCCCACTGGGGCTTTCAGGCTTCCTGCTTCCTTCCCCCTTTTTGGCAGCACCATATATTTCTTCCAGAATTTTGTTTGTTGCCCCAAATACTTGTAGGAGAGTGTTTAGCTGCTTCCTTGAGTAATCTATAATCTCATCCAAGTGTTGGATTTGCTCAGTATGAGTTGGTCCCTTGGAAAGGCTAACACAAGTTTAGATAGGGGGTGAATATACTTGACACTAAAAACTAGATTTAAGCATTTTAGGTTCAGTTTAAAACTTGTGCGGAGTTAAGCTAACTGAGTTGAGTCTAAGTCAAACTGACTTATAACAAACTGAGTCAACCGGAGCGGATATAATTCTAGCTTTTTTCTTGATCTTGTTATTCTCTGTGAAAGCTGAGTGTGCTAAACTAAATTCTGATGAATGTCAGTTTGTGAGCTTTGATTCAGTGTAACAATCAGTTCTTCATTATGCTGTATGAACAAAATTAAATGTTGTAAAAGAATGTTAGTGCTTAAAGCAAATAAAACAAGAGTTATAGAGGTTACAGGTGGTGTAATCTTGTCAGTCCTCTCTTCCCCTGTGGTGTAGGAGGAAAATTCCACTAGTACATCTTGAGGTGAGCTGTTACAAAAAGTCCTAAACAATAGTCCTTTGCTAATCCAAGCTTAACTATCTAAACAGTCAAAGAACAGGTTGGATTGCTGCTCTTCAAATGCTTGAGCCACTGGTCCTTGAAGGGTTACGTATGCCTCTTTACCAGCTACCACCACAAACACAGTCTACATGACTGCTGATACAACTGTCCTTGGCAAATCCTTCACCGGATTGCTTCACAGTCTGAACCTTTGATTAAGAATCAAAGTTGGGCTGAGAATCAATAAATTGATTCTTGTTTGTGGTTCTTCAAAGTGTTAGATTCTGAATAAATTCTGTGTAGCTTGAACATTTTTAGAAATTCTTGATTGATCTTGTTAGCGCAGATATTGACGATAGATCGAATGAACTAGACTCTTGCACAAAAATGCTTGTAATCTTGTTAATTCTTGGTACATCTTGGTTGGGTGCAAATTCCTCCACTTATAGTGTAAGGTCCAACGTTCATTTCGCTTGAATTTGAATTGTATCAACGTATATCTTGTAATGGCTATATTTTGTGACCGTTCTGACTTGTCAGTATTTCATCCAATAGAATTGCTTCCTTTACAACATTCGACTGTACTATCACTTAGTTGGATAACTGACTTATAAAACTGAGTTTCCTTGATCACTTTCATACTGATTTCGTCAGTTGTCAGTTTCTTGACTGACTTGGAGCATTGACTGAGATTTTACTCTTCTTCAAATATCAATACTCTAGTTTTTCATCCGATTATTATTGACTTAATCAGAGTACACCATAAGCATATATCATCTAAGAGTTCATTGTCCTTATGATTCTTAGGTTTTCATACAATATCCATAAAGTAAGTTCAGGTCACCACAAACTTGCCTGAAGTCTAACTTTTCAGTCTCGACATTCATAACTGAGTCTGTACCCTGAGTTCTTCAATCCTCTGTAACTGAGTCTGTTCCATCAACCTTCAGTTTTTAGATAAGTCAACTGAGTCTGTGTCCCTTAGCGAACTTACCTTCTTCAGTTCTGAGTGAGCTTCAGTTCTTGGTGTAGTCTGAGTCAGTTTTAGATGACTGTCTCTCTAGTTTCTTAGATGATTTCCAATTTTAAGTTTTACGACACTTATATCTATTACAGTGCTTGTCTTATATAACCTATATAATTATCAGACTCTAGTAAAACTTATACATTCAGTTATAGACATCTTTTAGCCTTTCACTATAACAACTAGTTTCAGCACTTCATCAATGAGGTGTAAACAAACATGTTCTTGAATAAGATGAATCATCATCAAAACTAAATTTTATTCTCAACAATTTCCCCTTTTTTGATGATGCCAAAACCCTCTTAAAATAAAAGCTTAAAGATAAAAACAATACAAAACAAAGTAAAACTGGAAACTGGATTTCAATAAGATTTAGCAAAAACTGGATCGAGATACACATTTTATATCAACTTAAATGAAACTTAAACAACTTTTTGTTTTGCTTAGACATATTTCCTTCTCTTGTCATGTAGGTGATATTCTCCTTCAATCATTGTGTTTTCATTGCTGAAAGTCTTGAGGTAATCCACTTGGCTTGTTAGCTTCCATTTTCTCCACATAGCTAACTTTGGCAAATGACTTTCATCTTTGTAATAAGTTTCAAACTCATTGACATCTGTTTTCAACTGTTTAGTTTTGTCTCTGACTTTCATTTTATCTTCAACCCTTTTGATCTTCTTGTAGTTTGCCATTTTTTGTTTACTATAAAGATCACACAAAAAGTAGTTGAGTGATTCTTCATAATTCTTGTATTTGTACTTGGCTTTGACATGACTGTAGTCATCAACAAACTTCATCCAAAGATCTTCAGTGAGAGTAGCCCTTCTGTCACCAGGTTGACTATATTTGAGTATGAGCTGCTCATCAATTAGTTCTTCAACTTGTCTGATGTTCCTCCACTTCCTCTTTTTTGGCATCATACAACTCATTGATTAGTTGATGTGTTGCCTTCTGATTTGTTGACATCTCTTTCTGAGAGGTGAGGACTTCTCTGAGTTGAGTTTCCAACACATAAATACGTTGGTTGAGCTTCCATTCAGCTTGAGCATGAGTTTCTCGATCTACCAAAGTTTCTTGTTCAAGTTTCTTTTAGATTGAGAATCTTTAAAACTGAATCTGATGTGGATTTCTTGATAATGTCCAACTTAGTATGAGTTGAGACATCATTTTTCTTCCTGCAATCCAAATAACTGGAAACATGTGATAGAAGACCACTTATATCATCATTTTGGTTGAGCATAATCTTCAATCCTTCTTGTACTTTGCTCAATTCTTCTGTAGTAAGCTTCTCAGATGGGTCTTCTTCCTCTGTTTCTTGGATTCATGACTGATTGGCATCTTCAATTAACATCAGTTGATGATTATCATCATCTCTAGCTCCTTTTTCTTTATTGTCAGTTTTCTGTGTTTCAACTGGCAATCCTTCTTCATTCGTATCAGTTTACGCTGGTTGTTCAAGCTGAGTGCTTGACTGCAAAACTGTACTCTTTTGAACCTCTTTCTGTTACTCATCATCTTTATCATCATCTTTCTTCTTTGAAATTCCTTAGGAGTGGATGATGTGGTTGATTCAGTTCTCTTGTCTATCTCTCAAAATCAGTTAAAGTAGTTGTTAAGAAATTCTTCCATAGGAAATAATGCATATAGACATGGTATTTCCAGTTTCTCCAACAATAGTTTTTCGTCATTAGGTAAAGTAGCTTCTCGAGAATCTTCAGTCTTGAGCTTCATCTTTATCAGTTTGATGATCCTATCAGCATCAAAGAGATACTGTGTTGGTTGCTGAGATTCTTGTTTCTGTTGCTCAATATTCATAATGGAAACTTGTTTCTCAGATATTCTCTGTTGAAGTTGATAAACAATTCTAGGAACTAAAGCTTTCAGCTTGCTGCTGTCAGTTGTCAGTGGTTGTTCCCCCTCAGTTGATGCTAACTGGCTTGAAGAACCTGGGTACAAACAACGTACAACTGATTTTTCTTCTTGTGTCCCAGCTTTCCTTTTAATTCCTTTTTGTTGAGCGATTTGCTGGGACATAGTTTGCCTTTTAGTTTCAGGTTGGGAAGTTCCTTTTGTTGAACTTGCAACTGCTACAGCTTTTGTAGTAGCAGCTTGTGCATTTTTATTCCCACTACTGATTCTTTCCAAATAATACTGAATCACTAAGCTAAGTTATTTCTCCAGTCAATATCTTCCATCAGTTTGTCTTCCTTCAGCTTGGGCTCTATTGACACTTGCTATGCTTGATCTGATTGAAGATATATCAAGCCCAATTGAACTTAAATCCATCCCAGATGACATTCATTAGGTAGATACCATCTTCAGTTGACTTACTTAGCCTTTTGTGCTGTCCGATGGCATGTCTGCTGATCCATCTATTGAGGAGAGAAAATTCAGTTTTGAGATACTGAATATGTGTATCGACTACTGCTGATTCCTTTGAAGCTGAAATTTGTTTAAGGAAATCACTTTGTAGAAGTGGTAAGCAGCCTAGATCAATAGATTTCATCAGGGGATCTTTGAAACCAAAAATCTGTCTGATGATATCATCATTGACAAAAAATTTCTGTCCACGAACTCTTGTGAGTAGAGAGTTCTTTAGTAACTTCATATTCTCCCAAAATTGCAAGAGACCTTCCAAGTCCATTTCTTGTTGTAATTTTGCTTCCAAAAGATTTCGTAAACCCGGTAATCTTTCAATCTTTTCAGAAATATGACTGGAGAGAAGGGTATTACCACACATTTCTGCAAATTCTTGAAAAGTGAAAGTATCGGGAGCGGTGATTAACCGTTCTTCTTGAGTTTTCTTTGAAGCGGCCATTTTAAGAAAAATTTCTGATTGATTTAGGTATGAGAAAGTTTGAATTTTCTTTTTGATAAACATAGAGTGAAAGAATAGTTGTATATAAAGGGGTGGGTAGTTGAAAAGATCCATGATCTTCTGATAAATTTGTACAATATTTTCAAATTCCATCACTGTTTGTGTAACCGATGTGTACTAACTGACATAATGGGGTTATACATGCTACGAATTCTGACAGAAGAACGGCGGTAATTAAATACGATATAACTGTTGTCGGTTTTATCCATTTCTCCACTGACTTGTTTGACTGAGTAAAACTGAAGCTGAAATCAGTTTTACAAAACTTGAGTTCGGTCAATTCTTCAGTTTCAATTAGTCAGTCGAGATCGTTGATGTCATTGATTGATCTGTCAAGTGGGCGCACCCAGCATGACAAAGATCAATCCCCTTGACGAATCTCTAAGCTTGAACTGACTTAACTGACTTTGATAATCCCAAATTCAGTTCTCAGTTTAGCAAACCTTTCTTTGTCCAGTGGTTTGGTAAAAATGTCTGCTAACTGATCTTCAGTTGGAACATAGAGAACTGTTATGTCCTTCTTTTCCACATGATCCCTTATAAAGTGATGTCTCACGTCAATGTGTTTCGTCCTTGAGTGCAAAATTGGATTGTCAGTTATTGCAATTGCACTTGTATTAACACACATTATAGGAATCATTCCTTCTTCTATCCCATAATCTGTCAATTGTTGTCTGATCCATAAAACTTGAGCACAATAGCTTCCAGCTGCGATATACTCAGCTTCAGCTGTTGAAGTACAGATTGAGTTTTGCTTCTTGCTGAACCATGACACAAGTCTATTTCCCAATAACTGACATGTGCCTGAAGTACTTTTTCTATCCACTTTGCATCCATCATAGTTAGAGTCTGAGTAGGATATCAGTTTGAATTCTCCTTCTCTTGAATACCATATCCCAACTCATTCTGTATCTTTCAAATACTTCAAGGTTCTTTTTACAACTGTGAGATAGCTCTCTTTAGGTCTTGTTTGAAATCTAGCACAAACACCAACTGCAAAGGATATGTCAGGTCTACTAGCTGTGAGATAAAGTAGACTTCCAATCATTCTTTTGTAGAGAGTTTGATCCACATCCTTGCCATCTTTGTCTTCATCTAATCTGATGTTAGTTCCAATTGGTGTTGAAATGCCATCTGATTTCTCCATTCCAGACTTCTTGATCAATTCTCTTGTATATTTAGTTTGGTGAATGAAAATCCCATTATCCAGCTGTTTAACTTGTAAACCGAGAAAATAATTCAGTTCTCTCATCATACTCATTTGAAATTTTCTCTTCATTAAACTTGAAAATTTCTCACAGAGTTGCTCATTTTCAGATCCAAAGATAATATCATCAACATAGATCTAAAAAAGGAGAGTACTTTCTTCAACTTTCATCCTGAATAAAGTCCGGTGATAGTTCCTTTGGTAAATCCATTATCTACCAAAAACTAAAGACTGAGTTTCGTACAAATATCTTGGTGCTTACCTCAGTCCATATAGAGATTTTCTCAGTATAAAGACTTTATCTGCTTGATCTTTAATTTGAAATCCAGGTGGTTGTTGAACGTAAACTTCTTCTTTTAGAATTCCATTCAAAAATACACTTTTGACATCCATCTGGTACACTTTGAATTTCTTGTGAGCTGCAAATGCAAGAAATAGTATGATTGCTTCTAGTCTTGCAACTGGTGCATAAGTTTCATCAAAATCAATGCCTTCAGCTTGAGAATATCCTTTAGCTACAAGTGTGGCTTTGTTTCTGATGATATTCCCATCTTCATCAAGTTTGTTTCTGTAAACCCATTTAGTGCCAATGATGTTTACATGATCTGGTTTGTCTACCAACTCCCATACTTGATTTCTTTCAAACTCATTCAGTTCTTCTTGCATAGCTAAAATCCAATCTGGATCATTTAAAGCTTCTTCTCTCTCTCTTTGGGTTCAGATTGAGATAGGAAACATGCAATCATTGCATCTAGTTGATGTCTAGTTCGAACACCAGCTTGAGTATCACCAATCACCTATTCTTCTGGGTGATCTCTCATCCATTGGTGTACTGGAGGTTGCATTAAGGGATCTACATACTGTTGAACTGGTTTTTCAGGAATTTGTTCTCATTTTCTTCATATTGATCATCTTGAACTGAGTCTGAATCATGTTTTTCAACTGTAGGTGGTTCAGTTGTTGGAAACTGAGGTTGATCTTGATCTGATTATTCTGAGATCCTTAATCTTCCAATGTCAACATAAACTGATTCTGGTAAAACTGGTAATTGAGTCTGATAAACTGGTTCTGGTCTGATTTCAGTTTCTTCACCAGGAAAATTTGGTTCATCAAATACTACGTGTATGGATTCTTCATGCTTTCGTGTCCTCTTGTTCAGTACCATGAATGCTTTGCTGACACTTGAATATCCCAAAAAAATTCCTTCATCAACTTTGGGCTGAAAAACATGAAGTTGAACTTTTCCATTATTGTGTATGAAACACTTGCTTCCAAAAGCATGAAAGTATGAAACATTTGGTTTTCTTCCATTCAAAATTTCATAAGGTGTCTTCTCATGTCTCTTATTCATGAGATCTCTGTTCTGTGTGTAGAAAGCTGTGTTAACTGCTTTTGCCAAATATCTTTCAGGCAATTTTGCTTCATAGATCATAGTCCATCCTGCTTCTTTGAGTGTTATATTTCTTCTTTCATCTACACCATTCTATTGAGGCGTTGATGTGGCTGCAATTTGATGTAAAACACCATTTTCTTCACAGGTATTCGATAATCACATTGTTGAGGAATTCAGTTTCTTTATCTGATCTTATCTTCACAACTGATACACTCTTATGATTTTGAAGCCTTTTGAGAAGTTCTGTAAGCCTTTGCTTGGTTTCACTTTTCTTTGTTAAGTAGATAACCCAAGTGTATCTTGAATAATCATCTACCACCACCAATGTATACTTCTTTTCACTGATACTGATTGGTGTGATAGGTCCAAATAGGTCCATATATAGTAGCTCCGGGACTCTTGCTGTTGAATGCTGAGATTTAGTCTTGAAACTAGCTTTTACTTGTTTTCCTTTTTAACAGGCGTCACATAAGCCATCCTTCTATTAGGTAATCTCAGGTAGTCCAAATACCAACTGTTTCTTGACAAGTGTGTTGATGTCATCAAAGTTAAGATAACTCAGTTTCTTGTGCCATAACCTGCTGACTTCTGATTTAGTATGCACAAGTAAACAAGTTTCTGCTGTAGTCCAATCTACAACATACATATGCCATTTTCTTCTCCCAGCTAGAACATCTTGAAATGTTGTTTCTATGACGACAACGCAGTAATCTTTGTCAAACGTGACTCTGTATCTCATATCACATAATTGACTGGTGCTGAGTAGATTATAATGCAATCCTTCTACATAAGACACGTTCTTGATTGTGAGTCCATTTCTGATCAAGGTACCAGAACCTTTGGTATATCCAGGTTTGTCTTTACTTCTAAAATTGACTTTTGGTCCATCTTTTGCAATAAAATTACTTAGACAGTCCTTGATCTTTGTCATGTGCCTTGAGCATCCACTGTCAAAGTACCATATATCCTACAAAATAAATTAAAAAATTTTAGGTAACCAACTCTGTTTGGGTCCATGAGGGTAAGTTGTCAGTACAACCTTGGGAATATATCCTTTAGTTATTCTTCGGATATTGTTGCACTTGTTTTCATATATGTAAGCCACACTCTCATAGTATTTATGCTTGGACTGTGTCTTATTTATATGATCTCTCAGGTCTTTTGGCTGAAACTGATTTCCATGATGCTTTCTATTATTGAAACTTGAGTAATAACCATCATTTCTTTTGGACTGAGGTCTGTGCTGACCTTGGTATTGAGGTTTCTGCTTAAGAATGAAATGATTCCTTTGCTGACCTTTATATTGAAACTTGTAATAAGTTTTCTGTCTGAAATGATTGTTTCTTTCAGTTTTAATGGTAGATTAAGAAAAATTCCAGTCATCATCAGTTTGAAATAATCTGCCATTCCCCCTGACTTTGTGAATTTTGAATAACTGATATTCTTGGATTTACTTTGACTGAAGTTTTTCTGGTTCTTAGCATGATTAGCTTTAGTAGATTCAGCAGTTGATATGCCTTTTCGATTTTCATGATGTGCAGCCATTTTACCTTTTTGATTGACTCTGTTGCTTGCAGCTGACTTCTTTGAAAATTGATGCTGAGACTGATTTGATTCACGTTGAACTAGTTTCACTAGTTTAGCATACTTCTCAGTTTGAAGACTTTGTTCAGCTACGAACTTAACACCAGTTTTGGTATTAGGTTCAGTTACCTTACTCGTTACTGCCTTTTAAGTTTGCTGAGTATCAAATCCTATGCCAGTTCTATCTTCATATGGCTTGCCTGATTTGAATCCATCGACTGTACTAGATTGAGAAAAAGATTCAGTTGCTGCTGCGGATGTAGTAGGCTGATACTGATTCTTTCCCTTATCAGTTCTGCTTAGTTTTAACGTGTTCAACTCATCTTTCAATCTTTTGAATTCTAGAATTAGAACTTCTTTCTTAGCTTTGATTGATTCATAACCAGCCTGTATGGTGTCAAGCTGACTCATCAACTCGTCAAGAGTTTCTTCTAATTCTGAGTTCTTTGGGTTGGAATCGGCTGTTGAAGAACATGCATTTTGCATGGAAATCTGAGCTGAGTTGTATTTGGAATTTGATTCACATACCTCATTGCAATCTTCCATATGAGCCATTAAATTTGTATCGTCAGATAACCTTTCTGTACCAGCATCGTAGTCAGATTCATCTCCTGCTAACAATGCTCATCTTCCAGTTCTTCTTTGCTGAGTCATCTTGGTCAGTTCTGGACATTCAGCTTTATAGTGACCAGGCTTCTTACAGTTGAACCAAAGATATTCATCATCTTTCCTTTTCTCGGGAGTCTTCTTGATGTATTTTTGAGTTACTGGATGACCATTCTTCATCCTTCTGATTCTGCTCATCATAAGTGCCATTTGTTCTTCCATTTCATCCAACTGTTGAAGATTATTTGTGGATGTTTCTTGAGTATCATTTGATGTTGCTGCAAGTGCTGTGGTTTTAGGTTCTTCCAGAGCTTTGATTATTGCAGCTGTGCTTGTAAAATCTTCACTGAATTCATAAGCTTTCAGATCTGAGAAGATTTTATAAGAATCCACTATGTCAAAGTGACCTTCATCTTCCAACACATGGGCAAGGCCTTCAAGATTCTTGTGTTGATTACTTTCTTTGTATATTCAATCTTGAGTAGGTCCAGTTCATCCATGATTGCGTTGAATCCTGTCTCCATTTGGTCAATGGTCTCTCCGGATTTCATCTTGAAATTCTCAAATTTCTGCTTTGCAACTGAGATCTTATTCTCCTTGATGGAGTCAGTACCTTCACAAACTAACTGAAGTTTGTCCCACATTTCCTTAGCAGTAGTGCAATTTTCACCTTCAAGTACATGTTGCTATCAAGAGTTCTGAGGATATAGTCCATAGCAACATTGTTAAGATTGTCTCGCTTCCGATCATCACTAGTCCATTCAGCCTTGGGCTTTGGAACTCAAACTTGATTTTCACCAACAATTTGCATGTGAGTGATCTGGATTGGTCCATCAGTGAGCACGTCCATCATCTCGTCATGGGTAGCTGCTAGAAAGCTTGCATGCGACATTTTTATTCATCAAATCTATCCATGTTGCACATAAGCATTTTGTCTGGCATACTGATTGTAATCCATTGTGAGTGAGTGAAAACTGATTATAAAAACTGAACTTTCTAATAAGAGAAACTAGAGGAGATATAGAGCAACTGAGTTTTCAATTGCTGGATACCAGTTGTTGGTATATAAGTAACTGATTATCATACTTTCTCTAAGTCGGAACAGAAAACTCTGCTCCGATACCAATTGTTGGTCCCTTGGAAAGGCTAACACAAGTTTAGAGGGGGGGTGAATAAAATTGACACTAAAAACTAGATTTAAGCATTTTAAGTTCAGTTAAAAACTTGTATGGTGTTAAGCTGACTGAGTTGAATCTAAGTCAAACTGACTTACAACAAACTGAGTCAACCGGCAGCAAATATAATTCTAGCCTTTTTCTTGATCTTCTTATTCTCTTTGAAATCTGAGTGTGCTAAACTGAATTCTGATGAATATCAGTTTGTGAGTTGTGATTCAGTGTAACAATCAATTCTTCAGTATGCCGTATGAAAATAATTAAATGCTGTAAAAGAATGTAAGTGCTTAAAGCAAATAAAGCAAAAGTTATAGAGGTTCCAGGTGGTGTAATCCTGTCAGTCCTCTCTTCCCCTGTGGTGTAGGAGGAAAATTCCACTAGAACTTCTTGAGGTGAGCTGTTACAAAATGTCCTAAACAATAGTCCTTGGCTAATCCTAGCTTCACCATCTAAACAATCAAAGAACAGGTTGGATTGCTGCTCTTCAAATGCTTGAGCCACTGGTCCTTGAAGGGTTACATATGCCTCTTCACCAGCTACCACCACAAACACAGTCTACCCGACTGCTGATACAACTGTCCTTGGAAAATCTTTCACCGGATTGCTTCACAGTCTGAACCTTTGGTTAAGAATCAAAGTTGGGCTTAGAATCAATAGATTGATTCTTGTTTGTGGTTCTTCAAAGTGTTAGATTCTGAATAAATTCTGTGTAGCTTGAACACTTGAAGAAATTCTCGATTGTTCTTGTTAGCACAGATATAGATGATAGATCGAATGAACTAGACTCTTGCACAAAAATGCTTGTAATCTTGTTAATTCTTGGTACATCTTGGTTGGGTGCAAAGTCCTCTATTTATAGTGTAAGGTCCAACGTTCATTTCGTTTGAATTTGAATTGTATCAACGTCTATCTTGTAACGGCTATATTTTGTGACCGTTCTGACTTGTTAGTATTTTATCCAATAGAATTGCTTCCTTTACAACGTTTGACTGTACTATCACTTGGTTGGATGACAGACTTATAAAACTGAGTTTCCTGATCAGTTTCATACTGAGTTCATCATTTGTCAATTTCTTGACTGACTTGGAGCATTGACTGAGATTTTACTCTTCTTCAAATATCAGTACTCCAGTTTTTCATCTGATTATTATTTACTTAATCAGAGTACACCATAAGCATATATCATCTAAGGCATTGTCCTTATGATTCTTAGATTTTCATACAAGATCCATTAAGTCAGTTCAGGTCACCACAAACTTGCCTGAAGTCTAACTTTACAGTCTTGACTTTCATAATTGAGTCTGTACCCTCAGTTCTTTAATCTTCTGTAACTGAGTTTGTTCCCTCAACCTTCAGTTTTTAGATAAGCCAACTGAGTCTGTGTCCCTCAGCAAACTTACCTTCTTCAGTTCTGAGTGAGCTTCGATTCTTGGTGTAGTATGAGTAAGTTTTAGATGACTGCCTTTCCAGTTTCTTAGATGATTTCCAATTTTAAGTTTTACGACACTTCTATCTATTACAGTGTTTGTCTGATATAACCAATACAATTATTAGACACTAGTAAAACTTATACATTCAGTTCTAAACATCTTTTAGCCTTTCACTATAACAGCTAGTTTCAGCACTTCATCAATGGGATGTAAACAAACATGTTCTTGAATAAGATGAATCATCATCAAAACTAAATTTTATTCCCAACAGTATACTCATTCAAGGTGTACACCATAGGTTTGAGTTTCTTCTCAAGCACTCCAGATAGATGCTCCAAATTTGATTGAACTTGGTGGGGAATGAGAAACTGTAGGTTGCAGAGTAAGTCTCCTTACCTCTCCATTACTTCATCTTGGACTTTAATATGACTGATGAGTGCCTCAAAATTGTGAGTGATGGAGGTTTCATCACTCCTTAAGGCAGTCTTGAGATTTTTCTTGCTTATGAACTGCCTCTCCATATCTACAATCAGGGGGTTGATATCCAGATTGAAAATTATGTCTGGATTTTCCTCTGCTGGTGCAGATGCATCAGTCTGCTCTTCTTCCTTTTCCTCCTGTTCTTCTTCTTTTTCTTCTATTTCTTCAAATTCTTTAATCTCATGTTCAGAGAGAGATTGTGGAAGTCACTGGCAATTCAAAGTCCTTGTGAGGACTGTCTTTCTCCTCCATGTACTGGAGACTCAACTACTTCTGCTGGTGTTCCCCTTGATAATTGCTGGGGGTTTTGACATGTTCAGCAGAGTGAGTTTGATCATCTGGCTCACGCGGCTGTTTGTAAACTTTGCTGATGCTCCTAAGAATCACTTCTTGGATCTTCAGGTCATCATCAGATAAGTCCATCTGTTCTTGATCATCCTCAAGATGATCTCCTTCCTATTTTTCTTCTTCTCCTTTTTCCTTCTCATCCTCAGTAGCTTCTTTCTTAACCTCAATATCTTCTAATTCAGATGGTGTAAGATAGTATCCTTCTTCACCTTCATAAAGATAGATGACTTCTTCTCAGCTCTCTTCATCATTTTCTACATTATCACTGATTTCAAGGGGACTATCCTTGTTACTGGGTAGACTCCATTGTTGTCCTTGTGCCAGTTGAGATCTGGTCCTCCTTCCAATTCTAGATCTGCTACTCTCAGACTCATTCCTTTTGTGTCCAGTTGTGGGTTGTGGTTTTTGTGAGGCCTTAACATAGTAAACATCACCTTGGCCGTATACAGTGGATGCATAGAGATTGGTTTCACTTTCATTTGGTCGAATAGTTGTTGAAAGGGAATCCCATATGATTTCCTTTCCCTGAAATCACCTTTCTTTTGCTGGTTCTTGCTTGGTGCGGTAATTGCTAGATCAATTTCCTTCTGAATTTGAACCTTTAATATGTTGAAGATAAACTGTGACAAGTTAAAAGGAATACCTTGATAGATGATAGCCATTAATTTGACTCTGAGCTTGGTCATGTTCTCCATGGAGCCCTTTTTCCCTTCAATGTTCCTTGTTATGACAGGTTCAAACTCAGCAAAGGGGCGTTTGAGTGCTGATCTAAGGAAGTTGTACTTCTTGCTATGCCTTTTGGGTTTTTGGCTATTTCAATCCAGAATGCATTGATGTCGATTTGCATCTTCTTCACATACACGGGACCAGTGTTGGATAGATTTAGGAATCTACTGAGGAGACCAGGGGTGATAACCACCTCTTTTCCAAACATTGTGCTCACGATGCAATCTGGGTCACTTTTCTTCTTGCTGGGTACAAATTTTGCATTTTTCCAGAATGAAATCAGGGTCTCATAGCATATTCTTGTGATTGGGGGGTTCAGGAATGTCATCGGTCCGAGATTTGAGCAGCCATCAACTAATCTTTGAGCCTGTGCATCATGTTCATAGAAGGGTAGATAGTGCTTAGGTCTGAACAACGATCCTGTGATGATCGACTTTTCATAGTATTTCTCTGTGGAAGAGATTGAAGAAGATGATGCCATTGTTTAGAAGTGTTCAAGATTTGGAAAAAGCTTCGATATTTCAGAGAAATAGGGTTTATGAATTGCAAGAGAGCGTAAAGAAAACTGAAAAACCTCTAAGTATTGTTTATACAGAAGAAGTTCAGGTAGTGTGAATGCGGTTGAATATGGAAGGATTTGGTGGAGTAATGGAGTGATTTTGTGTATATAAATCACGGTATTTCAATATAGTGAGGGAGTGGATTGAGGTATGTAATGATAGATCTCGGGAATCAAGGCGTTGTCGTCATACCTTGATGCAAAAAATAACTTCCATGATTACAATATATAATCCACGTGTGTAATCTTCCATAGGATTATTCTCCATAAATCAATTGATTTTTCACGTGTAATAAGTTGATTTTGTTCACACTTCACTTTGTTGTATTCTCCAAGATATTTATTGGTGGAGTAACTTAGCTGGTCACTAGGCCGATGCAGTGCCTTCTTTACGAGCTGCTGTATAAAACTGTTCCTGACAATCAGTGAAGTTAAATTTGCTGGGTACCAGTGCCTTACCTGCCAAGTGAGCACACCCGAAATGGCAAAGGTTCAGTCAGCTAGTGATGTCACTTAGCTGATTACTCCAGTTAGCTGCTCCATATAATTTAATCAATTTCAATCATTCCCAACTCAGTTTTCAACTTGTAGAACTTTCATGAATGAGTGGTTTTGTGAATATGTCAGCCAATTGTTCTTCAGTTGGTATGTATCCTAGAATAACATCTCATTTTTCCATATGATCTCTGAAAAAGTGATGTCTCACATCAATATGCTTTGTTCTTGAGTGTAATACTAGATATTCAGTAATAAATATTGCACTTGTGTTATCATAGTTGTTGTCTAATCCATAATACTTGTGCACAACAGCTACCTGCTGCTATATATTCTGCTTCAGCTGTTGATGTGGATATAGAGTTTTGCTTTTTGCCAAACCATGAAACTAGTCTGCTGCCTAGCATTTTAAAAGTTCTAGATGTGCTTTTCCTATCAATCTTGCATCCAACATAGTCTGAGTCTGAATATGATATCAACTTGATGCTCCATCTTTTGGATACCAAATTCCTACATTGATTGTGTTCTTCAGATATTTGATTATCCTTTTAGCTGCTACAAAGTGAGATTCCTTAGGTTGAGCTTGAAATCTTGCACATACTCCTACTGCAAATGCTATATCAGGTCTGGTTGTAGTTAGATAGAGTAGAGATCATATAATTCCTCTATATAACTTTTGATCAACATCTTTTCCAGTTCCATCTTTCCCAAGAATGACTCTTGAACACATTGGTGTATCTGCTGTGCCACTTATATCCATTCGATATTTGTGTATCAAATCTTTTGTATACTTGGCTTAATTGATAAAGATGCCATCCTTCATTTGTTTCACTTGTAAACCAAGAAAGTAATTGAGCTATCCCATCATGCTCATTTGAAATTCGCTCTTCATCAGATTTGCAAATTTCTCACACAACTTCTCATCTTCTGATCCAAAGATGATGTCATCAACATAAATCTAAACTTACAATGTGCTTGTACCTTCTTCTAGCTTTAAGAGGGTCTTGTCAATGGTTCCTTTGTTGAATCCAATGTTGATTAAAAATTGAGACAGTGTCTCATACCAGGCTCTGGGTGCTTGTTTGAGTCCATATAGTGCCTTTTTGAGCTTGTACATTTTAGCTTCTTTCCCTTTGAGTTGGAAACCAGAGGGTTGTTCCATATATACTTCTTCTTCCAAAAGTCCATTCAGAAAAACACTTTTGACATCCATTTGATAGAATTTGAAGTCTTTATGTGCTGCAAAAGCTAGAAAGTCTGATTGCTTCCAATCTTGCTACTAGTGCAAAGGTTTCATCATAATCTATTCCTTCTGCTTGAGAGTATCCTTTTGCAACTAGCCTTGCTTTATTTCAGACAACTGTTCTTGTTCATCCATCTTGTTTCTGAATACCCATTTTGTTCCAATGAAGTTGGCCATGTCTGGTCTATCAACAAGTTCCCATACTTCATTTCTCTCAAATTCCTTGAGCTCTTCTTGCATGGCTGTAATCCAATCAACGTCTTGAATTGCATCATCTATTGTTATGGGTTCCACCTGTGATAAAAAACAAGTTTGCATTCTTTCCAGTTGTCTTCTGGTTCTAACTCCTGTATGAATATCTCCACTGACTTGTTCTTCAGGATGATCTCCCAGCCAGTTCAGATTAGGTTGAAGTTGCACTTCATTTGGTTCTTCCACCACTTCAATTTGTGCATCAATTGCATGATTTTGTGTTGTATTAACTGGTGCATCATCTTGTTTGCCAAAGGTGTGATCCAAGATTGTAGCTGGGACTATTGTATTCATATAGATTTGTCCTTGTACAGATTCTTCTTGAAGATCTTGTAGACTCTCACCATTTGAGTTTCGTTCATCAAAAACTACATTAATTGACTCTTCAATCACAAAGGTTCTTTTGTTGAGTACTCTGAAGGCTTTGCTTGTGTCTGAGCATCCCATAAAAATAACTTCATCAGCTTTTTCATCAAAATTATGCAATTGATTCCTGTTCAAAACAAAACATTTAGATCCAAACTTATGCAAATGTGAAATGTTAGGTTTTCTTCCATTCTAAATTTCATATGGTGTCCTTCCATGATGTTTGTTGATGATTGATCTGTTTTGAGTATAGCATGCTATATTTGCTGCTTCAGCCCAAAATCTCTTTGGTATGCATGCTTATGCAATCATTATTCCGACTACTTCTTTGAGTGTCCTGTTTCTTCTTTCTGCTACACCATTTTGTTGTGGAGTGCATGTTGCTGATAGTTGATATAGTACTCCATTCTCTTCACAATAAGATCTGATCACTTCATTTAGGAACTTTGTGCCTCTATCTAATCTGATCTTGGTGATCTTTAACTCTTTCTCATTCTGTATCATCCTCAACAAATCTGGTAGCTTTTTGTGTCTCATTTTTCTTGTTCATGAATATGGTCCAAGTGAATTTGGAAAAGTCATCCACCACCACTAAAGTGTACTTATTTCCACTTACACTCAATGGTTTGACTGGTCCAAAAAGATCATATGCAAGAGGTATAAGATCCTTGTTGTAGATTGATAATGCTTTGACTTGAAGAAGCTTTTGATACCTCCCTTTTTGACATGCATCGCAAAGACTTTCCTTTTTGAATGTGATCTCTGGAAGGCCTTCAACTTGCTTGTTCTTTTACAATTTGTTGATGGTCTTGAAGTTGAGATGGTTCAGTCTTCTATGCCAAATCCAGCTGGTTCATTTCTTATTTTTGACAAGGAGGCATGTTTCTGCTTTTGCTGTTTTCTAGTCCACCACATACATGTTGTCTTCTCTTTTTCATGCAAGTACAACTGTGCTGGTTTGACTATGAATCACTTTGCATCCTTCTTTGATGAAGTGCACATTGTAGCCTTTGTCACAGAATTGACTGATGCTTAGAAGATTGAAATTCAATCCTTTGACTTAAGCTACATTCTGAATCTTCAAATTGTTCTTGAACATTATGCCTTCCCCTTAATTTTTCCGGGTTTTTCTTTGCCTCCAAATGTAACTTTGGGTCTATCAAAAGATTTAAAGTTAGTCAGCCATCCTTTGTTCCCTATCATATGTCTGGAACATCCACTGTCTATGTACCAAACATCTACAAAACAAATTAAGTATGTTTAGGTACCCAACACTGTTTGGGTCCATACCTTTTAGCAGTCAGGCCTCCTACTCTAAGTGTATATCCAAAGGATTTTCTTCTTGGATAATTGAAGTCATCAACTTCATATGTATAAGGCATGGCAGAATAACTTCTAATATTTCTACTAAAGTTATTCTGATACTTTTCTATACTTTTTGGTGCATTTTCATCCTTTTCACTCTCCAATATGCAGGGGGAAAATTACTTTCATATTGCTTCTTGTGTCCAGGAACATGCCTTGGTTGGCTTTTCTTAAGCACATGTTACATAGCATGAAATAGTTTCTTCTTGTATTTTGAGGGTGTAATATTCCAATCAACCTCTTAAGCGTAAAGTCTCTCTTTACCTTTCAGTAACCTTTTGCCTTTAGTTGGCTGGTTTGATGATTTATTCTTCTGTTTCACTTTACTAGGTTTTGACTTCACCGGTGCAGGGTGATTAGTTGAAACTATGGTCTGTCCTTTTCTGAATTTACGTACGATTTTGTCCTTGAGTCATAATTGTTTTGTCCATTGTTTCTTTTCCCATCCTGACTGTTGTAGCAAAGACCAGATCTAGATCTAAACCTTTTTAGAGGTTTGTAAGCTGGTGCATTGAGTGGTGTAGTGGTGCTCGTAACTGGTAGGGAAATTTTCTCAGCTGGTCTGACAACATCATATGAATGATCATTTGTTGCTTGTTGATCAGTTGAGTGTACTTCCTTACTAGCTTATTCAACTTTCATTTCATCCAGTTCTTTCTTTAATCTTTTTTTCCTTTCTTAGATTCTCACATTCTTGTTCTAGAATTTCATAATTCAAATGAATTTCTTCAAATATACTCATGAGATTTTGAATTTGGTTTGTAGAATCTAAAGGGAGAGTAGAAGATTGTGCAGTGTCAGATGTGGATGCATTTGATGATAAGTATGAGCTAGATATTACCTCTGTTTTATCATCTTCCTTAGCTATAAGATATAGATATGCCTTTCATTGTCTGAGCTGTTGATTCATCATCATCTGAATCATTATCCGATCATTCTTCATTCTTTTCAGTCCTGGTTTCAACTTTAAGTGCCTTCTTGCTCTTTCTCTTTTTAGTTGTTTTGTACTTCTTCTTTTCCTCATCTTTGTCTTTTTCTTCAAGGAAATCTGCCTTGAAGTGACCTTTCTTCTTGCAATTGAAACATTTGTATTCATCATCATTTTTCTTCATGTCTTTGCTTGAGCTTGACATCTTGTTTGATGATGAACTTCCTCTTAATTATTTCTTCTTACTAAACCTGTCACAACGTTTAATTAGTAAAGCAATCTATTCTTTTAGCTCATGTGTCTCTGTGCTGCTTTAATCAGCCGTTTTGCTTTGCGGGGGTGCAACCAGTGCACTGGCCTTGTGTGCCTCTGCTGGTGCACTGTCTTCACTGTTTAACTCAAATTCATGAGCCTTTAATAGAGACATCAAAGTCAAAGTATCAGTATTTGCAAGATTTATTGTTCCTCTGAGTACTGATGTGATGATCTTTCATCATTCAGGTACACCTCTCAAGATCTTCAGGCAAACTTCTTTCTGTGGGTATGTATGTCCAAGTTGTTGCAGTTCACTAATGATGCTTGAGAATCTACTATCCATTTGATCAATGGATTCACCGGTCTTCATTTTAAAGTTCTCAAATTTCTGTTTTGCAACAGACAATTTGTTTTTCTTGACTACTACTGATCCTTCATGATCGGTGCTAATTTATCCCACATCTCCTTTGCTATTTTGCAGTCTTTGATCCTCATGAACATATTACTGTCCAGAGTCTTCAAGATCATGTCTTTTGCAACAAAATTGAGATTTGCTCTTCTTCTATCATCCTTGGTCCAATCTTTCTTGAGTTTGTCTATTTCTTTTCCTTGATCTGCTCCTGTGGCTATCACAGTTGAGATCTTGATTGGGCCATCATTGATTACATCCAACATCTCCTCATGAGTTGCTGCAAGATGAGACAATATCCTTATTTTATATTCATCAAAATTATTAACATTGAATACAGGTACTTTAGACATGAAATTTGAGGAATCCATAAGTATAAATAAGAAATATATTTAGAAAGCACAGATTTAAAACTACTTTGAAAATATGTGATCTCCTTGTTACCAAAAATCTGATCTGAACAGGTTATGATACTAGGAACACTGCTTCGATACCAATTATTGGTCCCAGAGAAGGGTAAAAGTATAGTCAGAGGTGGGTGAGTGACTATACTAGAGTTTCAAAAACTTTTCTCAACATAAAAGCTTTTGGGCAGCGGATAAGTCCCTTCTTTTAATGCTATTTCAAAGTATGATATGCTCACACAAAATATGAATTATGCAGTAAGTAAGTGGAGTAAGGTAAAGAGATGAAAGTAAATTGACACAAAGACTTATAGTGGTTCAGGGTGGTGTAATTCCTTAATCCACTTTTCTTCTGTGATGATTGGAGGAATTCACTATTGGTTTCACTGGTACAATAGCAAGATTGTCCTTGGCTACACAAGCTTCACAATCCACGAGACTATCACTCCCTAGACTCAAAAGCTTCAATGACTCAGTCTTCAACACTGCTCATTGAGAACAAATCCTTCAGCAGCTACCACAAACACAACTCATTCTCAGGTTTTCTGATTCAGTTGCTTGACTGGTGTGAATTGGATTCATAGATTCTGTTGATCACTCATAGTACTTGATGTGGAATTTTAGCTCTGATTGCTAAGTTGATCTCTATATGTGTCCTTTAAGTTCAGATAGAAGGCTTTTCAAATTGACAGAGTTTCTGCTTGTTCTTATGTAATGCAATAGTTATTTTTCTTGTATGTTAATGCCTTCTATTTATAGCCTTGATAATCCTTAATTTGAATTTCCCTCTGTTGGCTATTTAATATGAGGAATAATCCTCGATTTAATTCCTGATTCCCCCTTAATTATATTCTCCTTGATTTCAGTACTCCGGATTTTTCATCAAACGTCTATCACAAAATCAGTCATTGATTGATTGTGCATTTAATGCTTGATCCTTTGAATCTTCCTTAACATCTCACGTTCTGAATAAGTATAGATGATATACCTTACTCAGCTTGTTCTTTTACTTGACTATTGCTTGAATGGTTGAGTGTTCCTGCTGACTTAGTTGTTTAGTTCTTCCTTCACGGCTTAGTCTTTACTCAGCCGACAGACAGTTCACTTTGCCGGTTCACTGCTTTCTTGATTTCTTTGAACTTTCAAGAGTACTTGCGCTTCACTCCTTGATTTGAGTGAGATCAGTGTACACCATATTTAAACAATGAATTTCATCACTTGAAAATATAACTTAGATTTACCCAAGGTCATCACAGACTTCCCTGGTTATAAGTCAGACCATATGCCTTCATGCTTCTCTGCTGGTACTTGGCTCCTTTTACTCTGCCTGATTTCTATTTTACTTAGCCATCCTATCAACTAGTACAATACTTGTCTGACTTAACTTATACAACATGTCAGACTCTAAATAAAGACTTATACAGAGATTTCTAACTTATTTTAGGCTTGCTATAATAGCTAGTATGGCCATCATCAAAACATAATAAAATGTTCCCAACAGGGATATAGTTTATCTGCCCCCAGGCAAGAAACCCATAGGGTGAAAATGGGTATACAAAATCAAATACAACCCTAATGGTTTAGTAGAGAGATATAAAGCTAGACTAGTAGCAAAAGGCTGCACTCAAACATATGGGATTGATTATCAAGAAACTTTCTCACCTGTTGTCAAAATTACTACAGTTAGAGCTTTAATTGCAGCAGCAGCAGCCAATAATTGGCATCCAAATCAAATTGATGATAACACTGCCTTTTTACATGGAGATTTGCATGAAGAAGTATGCAAGCAGTTACCTCCAGGTTGTGCAGCAACTAAACGTTATCAAGTTCGTAGACTTACCGTGTCATTGTATGGCCTCAAGCAAGCCGGCAGACAATGGAATTGCAAGTTGAATAAATCTTTGGAGGCTCAAGGATTCATTCAATCCAAAATTGTCCACGTTTATTTACAAAAGGGTCAGGACAGTCCTTTATTGCTTTGCTGGTCTATGTAGATGACATCATAGCAGCAAGCCCTAGTGAAGAGTTGATTCAGCAAGTAAAGGATGCTCTACATAAGCTGTTCACTATCAAAGATCTTGGAAAATCGAGATATTCCTAAGCATTGAGGCTGCTAGATGTCCAAAAGCCATATCCATTTCACAAAGAAAATACACCCTTAACCTACTAGAAGAATAAGAATTTTTGGGAGCCAAACCTGCTAAGACACCTATGGAGTCTATTACAACATGGTGATTCACCACTTCTAGAAAAAACACTGCATACAGATCACTATTAGGCAAATTTATTTACCTCACCTTTACCAGACCAGATATTGCTTTTGCGGTACAACAACTAAGTCAATTTCGGGACACTCCTACTAAAAATCATATGAAAGTAGCTTATAGACTACTGAGGTATTTGAAGACTAATCCTGGACAAGGAATCCTATTCCCAACAGACAACAACCTTGTACTCAAAGGCTTTACAGATAGAGATTGGGTTGGTTGTACTCAAACAAGAAGATCGGTATCAGGATATATGATGTTTCTAGGAGATGCTCCAATCTCATGGAAGGCCAAGAAACAAACAACTATAGCTAGAAGCTCATCTGAGGCTGAATACAGGGCTCTGGCAAATGCAGTTTGTGAAATTTAGTGGCTCATTTATATACTCCAAGATCTGCATGTTCCTGTTCAGTTACCTGTTGTGCTATTTTTTGACAATGTCAGTGCAATGCACATTGCTCATAATCCAGTCTTTCATGAAAGAACAAAACACATTAAAATTGACTGCCATGTTGTGAGAGACAAAGTCAAACCAGGACTTATCAAACATCTTCCAGTCAATATAAAAGAACAAATAGTTGACATCTCACCACGACCTTGGATGCACATATTTTATCTTATCTACTAGACAAATTAAGGGTTTAAAAATATTCTATAATTCAAGTAGCTGAAGGGAATGCTGAGTGCAAGTTGTTTATGTACCACTCTCAGCTTGAGGGGGTGTAACGGTATAAAGGCCGAAGGGAATGCTAAGTGCAGTCAGCTGAAGACAACATGAAGACACCAGCAGCCTGCTGATCGCGTCTATGTCGCTTGATACTAGCAATAGTACTAGGTCAATCATAGTATAGCAACGGCAAATCAAGGTTGATCGCACAGAGACAATGCAACTCAAGTATAAATGAACTCAATCTAATTGAGAAGGCAAATACTATCATTGACCAACAATTACAGAAAAAAAAACATGGTATTCCTCTCCACCCCCACCTACCTACTAACTTGGTATAGTCAATCATTATGTTTACTTCCCTACATAGTTTCCTTAAATTAATTAAACGTTTTAATTCATTTTAGCTACGGGTGCATCTCCTACTCCTATCTACTTCTATTTGCAAGGACAGCAGACAATCTATAAATAACTAACCTCCTTCGCTGGTTGTATTAGCCCACACGCCGTAAGATCTAAAGATGCAGGCACAAGACCAAATACCTCCCTAAGCAGCTATCGACAATGACTAGCAAGTTCCTAGGGATCCATCAAGACTATGTCCTAACTAACACTTCACCTTCCAAGTCGTTCGTGTTAATTTACAGTACACGAATATTAGATTGGCCAGACCTTAGTAATCATTTTAATTAATCATGTCGATCAGCGTAGATGACGTTGAATCTCCAGATTAGGGTTTCAAAATATTTCCCTGGTAAATCGGTATAGACTGTCGATTTACAGGGAGGGGCGGTTCCTACTATGGAATGTACATTGCTTTGTATTGATTAATTCAAGTAAATTATGGGGTTGTTAAACATGCAGATTAACTATAACACGTAAATACAAGTAGATCTACCATAATAAAGACATAAAGGAAAGTTTAAAGGTTCATACCTTCGATTATAGAGAACTAGCTTGATCTACTCAAGCTAGAGATGGCGTGGAATGGAGGAAACCAAAAAATAAATCACTAAAGAGCTAAAGTTACTTTATATTCAAATTCTATCAAAGTGTCTAAAAAGTTAGGAAAGTATATAAAGGTATGACTTGATGATCATGATACGATCAGTTTCTGCGGCTTTATATAGATTCCATAGCCAACTTATGACTCAATAAAACCCTAACTGACCTAGTAGATGCGATAGACATCAGTTTCTTGTCCCCCAAGGCTTTCATTAATCGGGCCTGGCCCACGATTAAGTGAGCCTATTTTCTTCTTTTTTTGGAAGATCTCTTCTTGGACTTCCTCCTCTTGGCCCAGCACTCTTCCTTCGGTCCAGATCCATCCTTAGTTGCTCCAGATTTTGGCACATCCTAAAAAGTGTACAAAACAAGACAAAATAGTACCAAATCCATGGAAAATAACACAGATGCAGAATCATGAACCTCGGACCATGCACTTAGTATTTAACATATATTACATACAAGAATAAGCATATCTCTCTCCTCTCGAGCATAATTCGGGGTATGTACATGTTCATTTAATGGTACTATTTAGAGCATTATCAACTACTCCCCACTTAGCTTTTGATCGTCCCGAGCAAAAAAAGTGAAAAGGAAACAATGCCTCACATAGCAAGAGTAATATCATGCCAACTCATATTCATTAGTTAACACATTAAACAACATTCATATCATGACCCAATGTGTGTGTGAAATAATACTCCAACAACAGTATGCATACAGAATCACATTATATCAACAAGGACTTCGGGCAGAACATAGGTCACACAGCATTCCATAAGCTTCCCATTAATCATCACTGACCAATGCATCAATGTGTCGTCCAGTAGATCTTTTGTGATATTGCATTCAAGAAAAGAGTGAAGTTATAGAGACCGCACAATCCTACTTATCAATGTGCACACTTGCCCCTCTTGCCTTCATATTCATGCAAACAACATGAAACCTTACTTGGGCCGGGCAGACTTGGGGACCGAGTACCACTCTTAGGCCCACATTTGTTTCTTTTTCTATCTATGCTTTTTTCATTTTTCCCTCTTTTTTCTTTAGAATAGCCGTGGGTTTTATGCTCCATCTGCTTTGCTCACTCTTTTTTCTCTCTCACTCGCAAGCCTGTTTGTCCCGGTTACCTTGTGTGGTATTCAAGTTGCTACCCTCACCCTACAACAATTGGTTAAAGTGTATCCACCAAAAAATATCGATTCCCTGTCTAGGATAACTCTTCCTCTTATCCAAATACTTTTCACTCAGACGATGTGCTCAAAAATTGAATGCAATTAGGAAAATAACAATTAATAAGTCACTACTTCATGCAACATAACACATGCTCCTTCTTCCATGCTAAATTAAATAATGCATCATCTATACTACACACTGAAGAAGTGAGCTATACATGCAAAAAGAAGGGTGGTTCACAACAGAATATATGGTTAATATGTTACTACATTAAAAGTGTACATGAATTTCACCAATGCAGTGTAATTTGTTGGTTTAATTTCTTTTACTGCGAATGAATCAAAGTCTACGTGGTGAAAAATGCATCACGAGAATCAAGATAATCAAGAAACTTAAAATATGATGTTAGAAAGCTAAGTGACGCTCCTACCCCCCCCCCCCACTTAATCGAAAAATTGTCCCTAATGAGAAGATGAAAAATATAAAATGGATAGGAACTTAACTTCATTAAGGGCGGAGCAACGAAATGAAATGGATCTCCAAAATATTCAACGGGCGTCGTAGAATAAGTCCTCGAAAAAATCTATGCTAAATAGCTCGAACAAACCAAGAAGAACTTGGGTGACAAAAACCATACAATAAAATTGTTGCAGTAAAAGAGAAAATAAACTACTCCAAACAATTTAAGCCGACATAATCATTATATTATTAAAAAGTATGATACATTACTAGATAGGAAAAATAAAAAATTAAAATACTAGAAATGGAAAATAACAACAAGGAAAGAAACTAGTCCTCATCAAAATATTCCTCTCAGTCATCTCATGGCTCAAAACCGGTAGGTGGTCCAGATGTGGAGGCAGCAGCAGCGGAAGAGGATGCTCCGTGACGTGGGGCAGTCCTAGGTGGTGGAGTCGAAGGATGAACGCCTAAAAAGTCCATCATTCTGTCCATTTTGTGATGCAATCTCGCAATCTCTCTTGCATTCTCTTCAATTAAAGGTCTCTGAGATCGATCCCCCCGTGGATCGGTGTGTGCTCTCTCTCAGCACATTGACCCACGCATTTGGGTACTATCAAAACTGACTGCGAACTTATCTTCGGTTCAGGCTCTTCCCAATCATCAATGACTAGAAATGGAACCTCGTTCTCCATAGCGAACATAACTATCATCAGGCCATAAGGCAGCTGCTCTCGCTCGGACACATCAGTAATCTCTAGGATGTGCTTATTCATTAGGAGGCCGATGTTAACTGTAGATTCCTGCTTCATATAAAACATCAATTGTGCCTGCCTCAGTGTAACAGATGCCGTATGCTTGGTTGGCAGAAGGCGGGAAAAGACTAACCTATTCAGCATCTTCCTATCCTAAGATAGGGCATTCTCTAGGAAGATGGTGGGAACTCCTATCGGATTGCGCTTCCATTCCACCCCAAAGTACTCAGCTATCATCAACATCCTCTCCAAATCATTAACAATGAAGGAGGATGTATACTCCTCCTGGCCCACTGGTGGGTTGTGCACCCCGTAGTACTCGTTGATCCGCTCGATGGTGAAATCCACTTTCACCCCCCGGACCATGGCAAATGTAGCTCCTGGGTTATGCGCCAAATACGCATAGAACTCTGGCACCACCGTATCATTGAACCGGCTTGGTGCCTCCGCCATATCTAGAATATCATGAAACTTAAGAGCTCTCGGCATAATAGAGCGACAATCCTCCAAGTCGATGCCATGCTCTCGGGCAATAGGTCTTCCGTTCTAATGACATTGCAATGACTCATAGATCTTGAAAGTATCGAAGTGATCAAACTCGTCTATTAAGGGGTTGGAATCTCCATACACAAACTGATGACCACTCGGGCGATGAACAGTTCTGCTGCATTTGGACCCATCAGTCCTGATAACAGAGACTGCTGAAGACACTGAATCTGCTCTAAAAAATAACCCATGATTAATCTGCAGTAGGTTTCAATTAATCGTGCCTAAATTTTCTCGATTTTTTCTGGGACAATGTTGCTGATGATGGAAGAAGATGAACTACAGCAGCAATGATGTTACGGCAGCACTACACAGCAACGGAGGATGGGAAACGGGTGTTTGGGGTGTTGAGATGGAAGGAAAATGATTGATAGTGGTGGTGGTAATTGTGGTGATGGTTGGCTGAGATTTATGTAGAATAAGAAGAAGATTGTTGAAGATGAAGAATAATGGTGGTGAATAGGTGTTTATATAGGAGAAAACGATAGGAGATGGAAGGATTTCAGAAGGATTAATGGTGGTGAGTGGATTGAGGGGTTGATTGAAGGGATTGAGGTGGAGTAATGGTGGAGTGTGGGAAAGGAATAAATAATGGAAAAGAGGGAAAGGTGGGAGGCTGCTCTGACTGGTTGGTAACCGATGCAACATGTGTCCATCATGTGTCATCGAAGGGTTTGATCTTGAATCTAGAAAACAAAAACCGATAAAACAAATCTCAGTTAAACGGGGGGTATGCCTGATTAAACAAGGCCAACTTTTCTCCAGGTTTTCTAATCTCCTGTTCTGCACACCTTACATTAACATACTGCTCAATCCTGACCTCAAGTCACTAGTTCTTACTCTTTCTGTTGTTACGTCTGACTCAATCCTAACCTACTTCACTAGAATCCACAACGAGTAAAAAAAACCTTCCCAACATCCATTGATTTCAAACCTAAGCGTGTGGTAGGATGAAAAAAAGGTCATCATTTCATCCGGCTACTTTTATTGACTCTTATCCTTAAAAAAGGGTTCAAGAGGTAGTTTTGAGTTTGTAGTCGCCAGCTCGACTGTCTTCGAATCCTTATTCAATCAGGCATCAGGGCTTTAACTCGCCAAACTTACATTCTCAATGTTTCAACCGTCATGCACTTCCCTGCTTGTTTGCTATTATCCTCTAGGAGTGTTCTCTCTCAATTTTTCACAAAAACTCTCTGAGCTCTCTTCCATGCATGTCTCATTTTCTTTAATCATGCACTAGGTCTACCCCTGCTTCGAGACTTAACCTTTATGTCCAAGGACTCCACATTCTCTTTTTTCGGCTTTACCTTTTCACTACGCAATAAGGACGGACGGACTTCCGTGAGTGTCTTGTTGTGGTCCTTCTCCTCGTGTTCTCTAAGCAGTTATCTCATAAACTCCTGCTCATATGTTTCTACAAGAACCTCTCGATGCCTAGACCTCTCATCCTTTATCTCAACAAATTTAACGTCTCCAGAACCATAGGTCATCATGCAGTGTTCAAGCCTATTGCCTAGGGGTTCCAGGATCTTAACAGTTACTACATCATTGTTCAACCTTGGTGTGATTTCCCCGTTATCATAATCCATGATAGCTTGGTTGGTTTCTAAGATGGGCCGTCCTACTAAAACTTGCGCACTTGGATCCTTTGGTACATCTAGACTATGAAATCTATAGGGAATGTTGTTGGAAATAAAATTTATGTTTTGATGATGATTTTTCATGTACTTAGAAAGGTGACTTATAACCCATGATGATAGAGTCATAACTAACTGTTATAGTGCATAATGAAAGAAGAAGCAAGGAATGGTCTAAAGGAAAATGTATAGGATATATCTAGAGTCTGAGCTTTGTATAGGTTGTTTCAGACAAGCATTGTAATAGATAGGAACTAGGCAAACAGCTGAGTCATGGTAAACAAACTGAGTATACTGTTAGTAATATCATCCGCAACGGAAGCGATTTAAGGATCTAGATCTATAATTTACACATAATAAAATAACTAGATCTACTCTACAAGGGGGTTGTAGAACATACCTCTTGGATCTCAAAATCCAAGTAGAAGAACCGCAATAGGAGAAACAAAAGATGGTTTGAAGAGCACCACGATCTTCCGCACGTGTGATCCGAGCAACTCCCGGTGGAAGGAAATCCTCGTCTCGAATCCTCCCGATATGTTACCCGGAAAACTTCCAAGATTTTCCCTCTTACTCCCCTTGGCCGAAAATTTATCTTCTTCTCTCTAAGAGATAGAAGTCGAAATTTGTGTGTTGTGTTTTAGGCTTGGGAGAACTCTCTTTATACAGGAGAGTAATCCTTGTCCTCCAAGGATTTTATTTTACAAATAAATAAATCCAATAAATAAAAGATAATCCTAGAATATCCTAGAACAAATCTAGAATAATCTTTATCTTTATTATTTACTATAAAATATTTATCCAATAAATATTTTGTGCACATGTCTTATTAATCCACAAGAAAACTAATTCCTTGTTCCCTAAGACAATGCCTTGGCCGAAAATTCCTTATTGACCTAGTGAATATTATTTTCAGCCATAACACACTAATTGGGCCAAGATTATGAAAAATGTATTTTTCACATATTTAATTATTTAGCCCAACTAATTTAATAATCCACTAAACAATTAATTCACATATCAATTTAATTAAATTCTAATAAGAACTAAATTAATATTATTAGGATTCGGCGTCCGAGAATAGCTATGCTATATTGGAGGCACGTCGGGGACCATGGACTAATAATCAGCGGCTCCGATAATCAAATAAATAATTATCTTACGAATGAAATAATCATATTTGATAAATTAATAACAGGAATATCCACCATAATCCCATGACTGAACTCCTCCGATTATAAGATTATATTTATCTCCTCACGAGAATGATAATAAGCGTCCATTGATATAATCATTACATATGGATTAATCCGCCATAGACTGTTAATTCTAAATCGGGAAGTTACCGTTAACTGTTTTTAGAACCTCTTATCCTTATTTACCGTTAACCCCCTAGTGATCAATTAATTCATACAACTCACTGGTAGCTAATCAGTGTAATATGAACTCGTACGATCGATCAGTTTCTAGGATTAACAAATAAGGGAACTGTCTATCTACTTCCATAAATGGAAGGAATGGATTCCGTATCTGTGATAACACAGACTACTCACTCAATCAAGTACAATGCCAAGATGGGGTAATTCAGATCACAGACTCAGTGTAATCCTTAACCGTCAAGTCAAACCTCATACTGATTCAAGCAGTTGACTGTTATCACCTCAGGATTAAGATATATCCATAAATATGATCATCGATTGATTCGATAAGACTTCTTGATTACGGAATTTTATAGTGAACTCTAATCAAATCGGTCCAGCCCTATATGATATATCTATCATATATAAATGCCCCACTAGGTTCTCTTAAACGAAAGTCCGGATAAGACAATCACACCTATTGTGTTCTGGGCGCATTAATAGCACGTTAAAGGAGAGACCCGATACTCTCGATTAACTTCACTACGGGCTTATTGTATTTTAAATACATCTTCACTAACTCAATCCTCCCGTGTATATCCCGTACACTGAGTTAAGTGATTACATAAACGATATACTTTAGGGTTTTCTGTAATGTAAATACTATTGTCACATCGGTGAATATGAGAATAATAAATATGAATAATAATATCATTTCATTTATTAAATAAAACAATTACAAAATTGACTTTTGGGCATCACACCTAACAATCTCCCACTTGCACGAAAGCATGTGATTAATTGTTTTAGAGCACACCCTATTATTTAAAATACAACAAACTATCACTCCCACTTGCTCTAAATCAAATGAGACATGTCTCTAATACCTATAGTTTTCAAGTGTCAACTAAAAGCTTCAATCGACAGTGTCTTGGTGAATGGATCAGCAGGATTATCGGCGGAGGCGATTCTTCGGACGGAAACGTCCCCTCTATCGACAAAATCGTTGATCACCTAGTATTTCCTTTCTATATGCTTCGACTTACTGTGCTTTTGAGGTTCCCTAGAGTTGGCAATGGCCCCATTGTTATCACAATAGAGTGTAACAGGATCTTCAGCATTCGGGACAACGCCTAATCCGCTGATGAACTTTCTTAACCATACTGCTTCCTTAGCTGCCTCGGAGGCCGCTATGAACTCAACTTCCATTGTTGAATCGGCTGTGCTGGATTGCTTTTGGCTTCTCCATTCTATTGCACCGCCACCAAGCGTAAACACTGAACCAGAGGTTGATTTAGAATCATCTCTGTCTGACTGAAAGTCAGAATTGGTGTACCCCGCTAACTCCAATCTCCCACTCGAATAGACGAGCATATAATTTCTGGTTCTCTTCAAATATTTGATGAGATTCATTACTGCTGTCTAGTGCGGTTGCCCTGGATTTGACTGAAAACGGCTGACTAATCCAATGCCGTAACAAATATCAGGTCTCGTACACCTCATAGCATACATAAGACTACCAACAGCCGAGGCATATGGCACTCTTCCCATAGCTTCAATCTCTTCAGGAGTTTGAGGCCCCTGAGTCTTAGAAAGGTAAACGCCGTGACGGGTTGGTAGAAAGCCCTTCTTGGCGTTCTCCATACTGAAGCGTGCCAGCACCTTATCTATATAAGTTGCTTGGGACAGAGCTAACGTCCTGTTCTTGCGATCCCTTATAATTTGGATCCCTAGAACATAACTCGCTTCTCCTAAATCCTTCATTTGGAATTGTATGGTCAACCAACTTTTCACGTCGGACATCATCCCCTTATCGTTGCAAATTAGGAGTATGTCATCAACGTATAACACTAGAAATACAACACTATCTTTGATAACCTTCTTGTACACACAAGATTCAGCAAAGTGTTGTTCGAATTCATAAGACTTGATCGTGTGATCGAATCTATGATACCCGGAACGAGATACTTGCTTCAACCCATAGATGGACCTGAGGAACTTGCACACCATGTGCCCTCGACCTTCTTCAATGAATCCCTCTGGTTGCTGCATATAGATTTCCTCATCAAGAAAGCCGTTAAGAAACACTGTCTTAACATCCATTTTCCAGATCTCATAATCCAGACATGCAGCAATCAGAAGGAGGATGCGGACGGTTTTCATCATGGCCACAGGTGAGAAGGTTTCCTCGTAGTCTATACCCTCTCGCTCTGTGTAACCTTTGGCTACCAGCCATGCTTTGAAAGTTTCGACCTTCCCATCTATTCCTCTCTTTCGCTTGTAGAGCCATTTACATCCAATGGGCCTTTCACCATGAGGAAGTTCTACAAGTTTCCAGACTGAGTTAGAGTGCATAGACTCCATCTCTTGATTCATTGCGTCAATCCATTTATCCTTATCGTGATCCAATATGGCCTTCTTATAGGTCGGAGGATCATCTTCCACCCCATCAGAGACGACTACGTTCGTCTCTAAATCCATTCGGTACCGAGCCGTTGGCCGAACCACTCTCGCAGTACGTCTAAGTGGAACAGGAATGTCGGAAGCGACTGTTGTATTAGTAGTGTTGTTTACAGGAACATCAACAGCCACAATAGGCCTGACGTCATCGGAGACTAATTCCTCTAGTACAATTTTACTTCGAGGTCTGTGGTCTTTCATATAACTTTCCTCCAAAAATGTAGCGTTTGTCGTGACTAGCACTTTGTTATCTTCCGGATCGTAAAATAGACCACCACGTGTACCTTTTGGATAGCCTACAAACAAACATACTTTCGTACGCGATTCTAGTTTGGTAGTTTTGTCCATCAGCACATGTGCAGGACAACCCCATATGCGGAAGTGACGAAAGCTTTCACGATGTCCGGACCACATCTCTACGGGTGTCTTTTCGACAGACTTTGACGGTACTGCATTCAAAATGTAGACCGCTGCTTATAAACTATAACCTCAAAAGGATATAGGTAGTGAGGCGTAGCTCATCATTGATCTAACCATGTTAATCAATGTCCTGTTTCTCCTCTCAGCAACTCCGTTTTTCTGAGGTTTCCTAGGCGCTGAACGTTGGAAACAAATTCATTTTTCAGCCAAGTAGTCAATGAACTCAGTATCTAAATACTCACCTCCACGATCCGAGGGAAGGCATTTCAATGACTTGCCTAGTTGCCTTTCGGCTTCTGCTTGGAACTCCTTGAACTTACCAAAAGCCTCGGACTTCCTATGCAGCAGATAAACATAACCAAATCTCGAGTAGTCATCAATGAAAGTCACAAAGTACTCGTATCCGCCTCTAGCTTGTACGTTCATCGGACCACAAAGGTCTGAATGCACTAAGTCTAGAGTTCCCATGGCCCTATTACCCTTTGATGAGAAGGGACGCTTAGTCATTTTTCCCTCCAGGTAACACTCGCGGACAGGCAGTGTGTCAACAGATGACTCACCTAAGGCATGAACCTTTTCAAGTCTTTTGAGTCTTTCCAAGGAAATATGGCCGAGCCTTAGATGCCACAAGTATGTTTTATCTTCTTTTACTTGAGAAACTTTCTGCCTTTTAGCAGATCTTTGATGAGCAGTTTTAAACATTTCAGTATTAAGTAGGGGAGCTTTATGTGGTCTTACAAAATATAAACCGTTTGCATTCGTAGTTGAACACAATTCAAAGCCATTCTTCGAAATAACAAATTCACCATTCAAATTTGAAGTAGAAAATGATTGTTCAACTTAGGCAGAATGAGAAATTAAATTTCTCCTGAAATTCGGAATAAAATAAACATTCTCTAAATGTAAAATTCTATTATTAAAGTGTAAGTCCACAACTCCCACTGCTTTAGCCGAAATGAGCGCCCCAGTGCCTACTCGCATCACTTGAGAGCCCTCTTCCAGCTCCTCGTACGAACTAAGAATCTGCAATGAAGAACATACATGGTTAGTAGCTCCAGTATCAAGTATCGAAGTGGACACATCTTTAGCTACATTGAAAGATTCCAAGAATAGTAATTCCGAATTACCTTTCTTATCTTTCCCAGTGACAGCCTTGACTTTGCCATCCTTTACATCACGAAGATATTCCGGACAATGGCGTTTCCAATGTCCTACCTCCTTATAGT
This sequence comes from Gentiana straminea, assembly GCA_036785695.1. Taxonomy (NCBI): domain Eukaryota; kingdom Viridiplantae; phylum Streptophyta; class Magnoliopsida; order Gentianales; family Gentianaceae; genus Gentiana; species Gentiana straminea. Next base: position 1,156,779 of record JAVUPR010000158.1, on the reverse strand, counting down.
AAAATCACTTGCCCTTTGGCTTGGCCTCGTCAACTTTCTTGGCTTTCTTTTTCTTCATTTGCTTGGGCACAGGTGCAACACTACCCTTCTTCTTTGGTTTGGCCTTAGGCTTGTTTGATGGCTTAGCTTCAGCCATATTGGCTTCAGCTTTCTTATCCCCTACTTGGACCTTATCTTTTGATAGTAGGCCCTCGTAGATAGTCAGTTCATTAAGCATCTGTGTCATTGTCAACTCATGTTTGCCCATCAGATACTGAGTTTTGAACGGGATAAACTCAGGAGTCAACGATTCCAAAATCATTGACACTTGAGTTTCTTCATCGAACATCGATCCATGAATACCGGCATCATTGAAGTAACTGATCATATTTAGAACATGACCATTCACTGCTTGACCTTTCTTCAATTTCGTGTTAACAGCCATCCTGATGGCATCGTGTCTTGCTTGGTTGCTAGGTGATCCAAACATCGAAGTAAGTTTAGGCATGATATCTCGTGAAGTCTCAAACTCTTCAATCTGGGTCCTAATTGAAGGATGCAGGTTCTTAGATCTAAACAAGTTAGATCTATGCACAGCGGATGGATCACGATTTATATATCACAACACATAATTAAAGGACTTAAACTACTACAACGGGGTTAAGATAATGTTACCAATAGTAGGAAGAGAAGCCAAGATCTTCCGATGTGTTCTCCAAACGGCGGTTGGTGGACACCCTTCTTGATACACGAACCTCCTCGATATGCAACACCAAGAAAAACTCCAAGTTTTTCTTCTACTAAAAACCCAAGACAAGAAAACTAATTATTTCTCTCTTTTGTGGTGGTCAAGTCGAAATTTGCCATTAAATTAAGGCTTGGGAGAACTCTCTTTATATAGGAGAGTAATCCTTGTCCTCCAAGGATTAAATAATTAAGAGATAATTATTCCATTAATCCTTTATTCCAAATAAAAGATAAATAAAATGATTATCCCAAACAAATTAGGATAAATCATATTATTATCTAATATTCCATGAATTATCAATTAACAAATAAAAGATAAATCACATGTCAAATAATTATCCAAGAAAACTAATTTCTCTCTAATTAAATGACACATATGGCGCCACCATTAAGGGTCAAAAAGCCCACATAAAATGTCTTTTATGTGTATAATATTATTTAGCCCAACTAAATAATATCCATGCATATCAATTAATTAGCCCAGCCAATTAATTATCACTGAGGCCCAAATAACAAGATTATTAGTCCGAATTACAGAAGCCACATCGGGGACCATGGACCTAAAACCAGTAGCTCCAATAATTAATTATTCGTCGAACGAATAAGTACATTAATTATTAATTCCGGGATTACGCCACCATAAACCCGAAACCGAACTCTACCGATTATAGATGTATACTTATACTCAACCCATAGAGTGAATAAGCGTCCATTGATATAATCACTACATACGGATTAACCCTCCATAGGCTTCGTCCATTCGAGTGGGAAGTCTCCGTGAACCCGACTCGAAATATCTTATCCTTATTTACCATCAACCCCCGATGATCAATTAGTACACATATCGACTAGTAGCTAATTAGTCAAATGTGAACTCCCGGGATCGATCACTTTCTTAGGGCTAACAAATAAGGGGACTTGTCTCTCTACTTCCCGCGAGAAGGAATGGATTCCATGTCGTGAAAATTAGAACTACTCACTCATCCGGAGATAGTGCCAATGAGAAGTGGCTTGGAACACATATTTAAGTGAACCGTAACTAACACATCAAACACTACCCCGGGACATGCAGCACCCTGTGATCACCTCAGGATTAAGGTTGATCCATTTATGATCATCTAATGATTTAATAAGATTCCTCGATTACGGAATTATATCGAGAAAAACAGATTAAATCGGTCCAGTCCTATATGAATGCCATCATATATAAATGCCCCACGTAGGTACCCTCTACCGATAGGCCGGATAAGACTATCACACCCTAAGGTGTTCTGGGTGCATTATTGGTGTTTTAATCAAGAGACCCTAAACTCGATTAAGTTCACCACGGACTAACGATTTAAGTATATCACCACTAACTCAATCCTCACGTGCATGCCATACACCGAGTTAAGCGGTTACATACGATACACTTAGGGTTTGCGACGGTGTATTACTTACAAGCACAAAGCAAGTAATAAGGTAAGATAAATTAAATCATAAAAAACAATTACACAAATTGTCTTTCGGGCACTACACCTAACAATCTCCCACTTGCACGAAATGACAAGTAATGAATGTTTTTAGAGCACACCCTTTCTCATCTTATTCACAACACTCTCCCACTTGCTCTAAAAGCAGATGAGACATTTCCATCAATGCCGTACCCTCCAAGCACTCGACTTGGTACACTGATCAGTTTGGTTGTCGGCCCGAGACGATCTTTAGGATCGAAACGTTGCCGGTCCATCTAATCAGGCGGTACTCTCTCTCAATATGCTTTTGACCTCTAGTGACTGAGAAAATCCTTCTAAGCTATCTCTTCATTGTTTTCACAACAAAGTGATATCGGCTCACTAGACCTGGAATTTATCCCAGATTAGAAAGGAAATTCTTAAGCCATATCGCCACTTTAGCTGCTCCGAAAGCTGCTACGTATTCGATTAACTAAAATCGAATTGGCGGTTCTGGATTTCTCCAGACTATAGCCCCATCACAATGAGTAAACACTGTTCCCGAGATCGTCCCAACAATCATCCTTAATATGACTATAAGTCAGAATCAGTGTGGTCAACCATATTCAAGTTTGCACCTAAATATACAAGCATATTATTCCTCGTTCTTCAAAGATACTTGAGGACGTACTAAAATGCTTTTCAATGCACGAATCCGAGATTCGACTACTATTGACTTGTGATAACCTGACTTGCCGTTATCCAAGAGAGACTCTATCCCATTTTCTCTTTATCCGGAGATTTAGAGAATCATTCCTGAGATGTAAGGTAGGACTACTCTCGATGAATGTTGCATACGTATATGCATGATCATCTTATTCAATAAGATAGGTGGGATAGCCAATGACTTATTCTCGTGAATTTGACCGAATCAGATTCTTAGAATATAGTCCAATTCTCTCATCCAGAGAATCTTGGCCTGTCAGTTTCCGACTTCAGATAGCACACACATGTTGTTTCCAACCGTTTTAGTGTTATCATTTATGAACACTAATACTACTACTACATTACCAATATTGATATCCAGTCTACGAAAAAACTTATCAATATTTTGGTCAAGTCCACATATTTTAAAACACGTGACTTTTAAATGACCGAGAGGTTCTCTTAAATCCACAAAGGATATAAGCCATGGCGAGCCTCCTACCAAAGGTTCTTTCGAATGAATTAAGATATCGTTTGTCTCCCAAAAAGGTCTTAGGGAATCACCCCTATCTTACGCTTTGTAACGAATCCGTTATTCATTCTTAGCTAAAACCCTTCGTTCGAATGAATTCGAGATTCCGTTGTTCGGCAAGAAAGTCTCAGGGAATCACCCCTATTTTCTGCTTTCTAGCGAAATCTACCAAGACTGAGTGGTGAGAGAGTTCAAGGTCTGGTTAACTCTCTACTTGTCAGGGAATCACCCCTATACCACTCAACTTTGCGCTGAAAGTTTAAACTTTCCTATTCATTCGACTCTTTTCCATGTAGATCCAATTGCTCCCACTAGGCCGGAGACACTCAGGTGGTTCTACAAAAGGCTGAACAGAACTGGAGTACCAAAACTCCATTCGCAGGGTTAAGGTTTTCAAACCAACCTCTATAATCAGAATCATATACAGCCCACCAAGAGCTATAGGTTATGAATCACCCCAACAGATTATAAAGTCCACAAAATCACAATGGGTCAACGGTTAAACCATACTCCCACTGTGTCTTGGGTGGATTGACATTCTGATCTAGTAGTATTTATCAGTGTAATCACCAACAACTAATGTTGGACGTGGTCTGATTAAATCAGATAGTAACTACCTTTGGGTAACCGTACTCCAAAGTTTTAAGGCTGTTTCTTATAGATTCTATGAGAAGGCTTGTGACAGTTCAACCGTCACTTTCTGATCTCAAGAATCTTATAATCAACCTTCACTCGTCTCATTAAGATATTTCACGAACAAATCACAATCGAACATATGCGCAAAATCCCCGATCCTACCTTCAAGCATTAAATGCTAAATGCCTACATTTACGGATGTGGTGTGAACCGAATTCACTCCTTATCCATAAACTCACTAGCATCTTCTAGGTAGACTTCTCGGTTTACATAATAATGTTAACCGTTATTTTGCAACGAATTATCTTAATCGAGTTTAGCAGTGTATTGTAGCATATCAATAACTATATAGGGCAAGTCTAAGGTTTCTTCCTCAGTGAGAAACATTCCACTAGGAGGCAGGCCGAGCATCAGTCCCAAGACTATGCGATAGCCTATTTCTGAGCATGGAATACTCTATTCTCTGCTAAAATCAGAGACTCCTCCTCGTATTCTTTCGATAAACCAACCAGTGTTTTGAGTAGTTATCAGACAGAATGTCACCACTCAAAATCTCCCACTAGCTTGTATCTCTTACTAGACCCCGAAGGTCATGGTGAACAAGCTATGTTACCCTTCAAAACTATTACCCTTTCCCGATTGAAAGGAAACTTAGTCATTGTTCCTTTGAGATAGTGTTCCAAGGCGGGATATAGGAATCACCCTTAGCCGATCGGCGGGTCTTGTCTCTAGGATATATGCACTAATTAATAGATATTGAAAGGTCGTTTATCTTAACACGGAAACCTTTTACCTTTAATAGTTTTAGATGTGTTACACATACTTATTCAGCTGTTCTAAGTGGTTCTGACTTTATCAAACAAAAGTCCGAGTCTCGGATTCGTACTACAAATGTCATATTCACTTTCTATGAGGCAACAATATATCGAGTTGAAAGTGAATCCAATTGTTTCAACGAATCGTAAACGAAAAAATAAATTTTTCGTGATATTCAAGGATAGAATCCGAAATTCATTTCCTTATATCACTCCCACTATTCTAGTGAAATTACGCCCGTTGTTACTTTATTAATGCACAGCTTCATTGTTCTTCCAAAGAACGAGCCACCGAGTCAAGTTACTCGGTTAAGAAAGTCGCTAAGGATTCATTGGTTAGTGATCCGAAATCACTTGTCCTTATCCTATACTTTCTTTAATTAATGTTTCGGTTTAGCCTCAAAACTTTAGTTAAGATGATTAACACTTATAGACATTCTTTCCCATTCTTAACTTTCCTTAAAAGGAAATAGTCTTGAACTAGCGAGTTCGTTTGAGTAGACACTACTCGTGAACTGTGGGATGTCTAATGAAAGTGTTACCTAGTGGGACTGATTTTCTAATAAATTAGAAAAACAAAATATAAAAGCTCCCACTAGTTTATCGGTTCCAAATACCGTCTAACTAGCGACACTTTAATTTATGATTCTCCAATTTTTCTAACAGAAAATTTCTCGTGTAGACACTACACAATTCACTAGAAGAATTTTATCGTCCAAATCATCTTTCAAACTAACTACGGTTGTCTCTCGTTCTGCACGAGTGACAGCAGTGACATGTCATTTACGTCACTTAAGTTTTGAAGGCTTCAAGAGAAATATCTCTTCCGAAAAATTAATCACATGTGAGATTAATAAATACAACGTTCTAGTTACTTACCACTTTTTAACGAAGTCATTACTAGTCAATTTTACACTAGCAGTCTAGCACCTTAGAGAGATATATATAACAGTTGTAAATAAAATTGACAGAAAATAAATCCAAATCATACACCACTAAAATTTTAGAAACATAAACTAAGTATTTATAGTCTATCCTAGCGTTCCAAGGATTTAATCTAATGCCTCAGTGCCGCCTTAGGGTAGGTCAAAGAGGTTTCGATTAATATTGAAGATCAGATTGAGAATCGAACATCTCATTTGTGATCGTCAATCACCTTTCCTTTTTCAGCCAAGGTACTACCAAAAATACCCTTTATGAGTGTGACCTACTGTCTCGGATTTTTAGGTAGACCCCGAGTGTGCCGCCTTAGGGTCGGTCGGTGACCCGACGAGTACCCAAAATCCTATCCTTTCGGAGACCAAGCCTTGAATTTTGATAGCGGTGAAGGCCTTCCTTAGGGAGGCCGGTCCCGAGCCGGCACGAGGCGTCACCATTCTCTCACGTTGCTTGTGTCAACGGTAGAGGCCGTGGGGTCGGCCGTCGCCTCTCCCGCTCCCACTCAATATTTTGAAAAAGTGGTGGGTTTACTGATCACGTTTTTGGACTTGATGTTACATTAAGGAACAATAAATCATAGGCCCGAATGTTGTCGGTTATGTGGGGTAGCCCACCCGACCTATTCGTTAGAACATATGTGGCCGTCGGACGGGTCAAGGTTAGGAGAGGTCCGTTGAGCCGTAGTAGCTCTTCGGATGGCTCAGTATTGCCAGACCCCCGTGCAAACGCCACACGTGGAGGGTGAAGTCGATTGAGCCGTAGCTACTGTTGACCACCCAACCGTGGTTAAACCACTTTCGAACCTGTTTGCCCGTGATTATCCAATCCTTAAACATCAAACTTTCACGTAGACACTACGGAACAAAAACGTAATCTCGTCTTAGGTAAGGTGGAATTCACCGAGAATCCAACACCTTAACCACGAGGTTTCGGGATTTTACTCCTTATGCTTTCGCAGAGTGGGATTCACCGAGAATCCATCACCCAACCTCGACGATTGAAAAAACCCGTGTTCCTCGGTTGTTACCCTAATTAGTTTCTAATTAATATCAAACAATAATTAAAACTAATCGTGCGTTTTATACATGCCTAACTAATTCCTCGAATTAATTTCTACATGTATGCATATGGAGTGGAATTCATGATATGATGCATGTCATGGCAATTTTCCGGTTCTACTCATACAATCTACACATGTATACTAGTGCGGAAAATAAACACCGAGATGGACCGTTGGCACCCCCGTAGCTAATCTATTCGAAAATAAATTAAACCCTAATCTGCAGCTGTTAAGAATCTTCGACGATCGGCATATCAAACGAACTTGGATCGGGATGAAACTTTCCAGATCTGATCTTCATTCTTCGTACTTCAAGATGGACGGTCGGATCGGAGCTTTGACTTGTCAATCTTCCTCAGTGAGCCGCGCAACTTGCTGCTGAAACAGACTGTCACAGCAGCGCATCATATACTTCCCGAGATCGATCGGGGATGAAGATGAATCCCGATCATCCTGAAAATTTTATCTCACGTCCAAAACTCCATGATTATCGATCTGACCGGTCGGATTTTAATTTGAACGGTCCAATTATTCCCAGAAAATCGAAGAAGTCACAGTTAGGGTTTCTGTGAATCCTGCGTTTTTCTGTTACAGCAGCCACTTCGCAGCAACGAACGGAAACCCAAACGGACTCTGATCGACACCAAAATTTGTGGGATTGTTCATCAACTTCCAATCTTGATTCTGACCGGAGGGATTTTCGTTTTAACGGCTCAAACAACGGAAAAAACGAAAAGACTAAACTGCTAATGTACAGATCTATTTTCTGGAAATTAAAATTGCAATAATACATAAATTACATAATTTCCTATACTCATATGAATGAATTTTCATCGTTTATATGAGTTTACAATAGATCTAACGGGAAAACGGTGCCAACCCCAATCCATCTCTTCAACCATAGCAATTTAAAAATTATTAATGCATAATAATAAGTAAAATATCACCTACATGCAATTCCACTCCTTTAAATCATTTAATTACGACTATGGCTATATAAATCGTGGAACCTTTCTCTGATACCACATGAAGGATGTAGGTTCTTAGATCTAAACAAGTTAGATCTATGCGCAGCGGATGGATCACGATTTATATATCACAACACATAATTAAAGGACTTGAACTACTACAAGGGGGTTAAGATAATGTTACCAATAGTAGGAAGAGAAGCCAAGATCTTCCGATGTGTTCTCCAAACGGCGGTTGGTGAACACCCTTCTTGATACACGAACCTCCTCGATATGCAACACCAAGAAAAACTCCAAGTTTTTCTTCTACTAAAAACCCAAGACAAGAAAACTAATTATTTCTCTCTTTTGTGGTGGTCAAGTCGAAATTTGCCATTAAATTAAGGCTTGGGAGAACTCTCTTTATATAGGAGAGTAATCATTGTCCTCCAAGGATTAAGTAATTAAGAGATAATTATTCCATTAATCCTTTATTCCAAATAAAAGATAAATAAAATGATTATCCCAAACAAATTAGGATAAATCATATTATTATCTAATATTCCATGAATTATCAATTAACAAATAAAAGATAAATCACATGTCAAATAATTATCCAAGAAAACTAATTTCTCTCTAATTAAATGACACATATGGCGCCACCATTAAGGGTCAAAAAGCCCACATAAAATGTCTTTTATGTGTATAATATTATTTAGCCCAACTAAATAATATCCATGCATATCAATTAATTAGCCCAGCCAATTAATTATCACTGAGGCCCAAATAACAAGATTATTAGTCCGAATTACAGAAGCCACATCGGGGACCATGGACCTAAAACCAGTAGCTCCAATAATTAATTATTCGTCGAACCGAATAAGTACATTAATTATTAATTCCGGGATTATGCCACCATAAACCCGAAACTGAACTCTACCGATTATAGATGTATACTTATACTCAACCCATAGAGTGAATAAGCGTCCATTGATATAATCACTACATACGGATTAACCCTCCATAGACTGGTCCATTCTGAGTGGGAAGTCTCCGTGAACCCGACTCAGAATATCTTATCCTTATTTACCATCAACCCCCTGATGATCAATTAGTACACATATCTGACTAGTAGCTAATTAGTCAAATGTGAACTCCCGGGATCGATCACTTTCTTAGGGCTAACAAATAAGGGAACTGTCTCTCTACTTCCCGCAGGAAGGAATGGATTCCATGTCTGTGAAAATCAGAACTACTCACTCATCTGGAGATAGTGCCAATGAGAAGTGGCTTGGAACACATATTTAAGTGAACCGTAACTAACACATCAAACACTACCCCGGGACAAGCAGCACCATGTGATCACCTCAGGATTAAGGTTGATCCATATATGATCATCTAATGATTTAATAAGATTCATCGATTACGGAATTATATCGAGAAAAACAGATTAAATCGGTCCAGTCCTATATGAATGCCATCATATATAAATGCCCCACGTAGGTACCCTCTACCGATAGGCCGGATAAGACTATCACACCCTAAGGTGTTCTGGGCGCATTATTGGTGTTTTAATCAAGAGACCCTAAACTCTGATTAAGTTCACCACGGACTAACAGTTTAAGTATATCAGCACTAACTCAATCCTCACGTGCATGCCATACACTGAGTTAAGCGGTTACATACTGATACACTTAGGGTTTGCTGCAGTGTATTACTTACAAGCACAAAGCAAGTAATAAGGTAAGATAAATTTTGTCATAAAAAACAATTACACAAATTGTCTTTCGGGCACTACACCTAACACTAATAACCTCCAACACTGCCGCCAGGATGATCCCACGAGCCCGGTTATCAGCCTCGATCCAGCGATTACGCTGTTCGATCTCAGCTTTTCCGGGTTTTTGGATCGCCACTATAGGGCATTCAGAAGTGAGTACATATTGCACATTCTCGTATGTGAGTACCACGTTTAGATTACTCTTCCATTTCTTAAAGTTGTTTCCCGATAATTTTTCAGACAGTAAAGCAGAAATTTGAGCAGACATTTTTGCTGAAAATAAAATGACATATATTAATTCAAGTTTAACACTAATATATAAGTTTATTTTAGGAATTGTAAACTAAAATTAAGTCTACTCTACCATTCCAACGTTTTAAACTCGCATCTCAGTGCCGCCGTAGGGTAGGTCAAAGAGATGACGGTTAAATCGAGACAATCTCATCAATGGATAACTTGTGAGAATCGAACATCCCACGAGAATCGAACATCCCTTTATTCATTGACTACCTTCCTTTTTTAGCCAAGATATTATCAAGAATATCCTTGATGAGTGTGACCTACTATATCGGATCTCTTAGGTACGCCCCAAGTGTGCCGTCGTTGGATAGGTCAGTGACCCGACGAGTACCCGGAAATCCTATCCTTTCAGAGAGCAAGCCATGAATGTTGATAGGGGTGAACACCATCCGTAGGGGGACGAAATCAAAGCGCCGCGAGGCGTCACCCTTCTCTCACTTACTTGTATCTATAGTAGAGGCCGTGGGGTTGGTTGTCGCCTCCCCCGCTCCCACTCAATATTTTGGAAGTGGTGGTGGGTTAACTAACCATGTGTTTTTGATGTTAACATAAAAGCACATCAAATCAAGGATTCCGAATGGTGTCGGTAACGTAGGCAAGCCTACCCGTCCTATTCGTTGGAACATATATGACAGTCGGACGAAATCGGGTCAAGAGAGCCCTATTGAGATAAGAAGGAATCACCCCTCCGCTTGCCGGTGTAGCTTAGTCTTGCTGGACCCCCGTACATACATCACACTAGGAAGGTTAAGTCGGTCGAGCGAAGCTTAGTTGACCACCCATCCTATAGGCGAACCGTTTTTATCCAAGATTTATTGTTCTTTTACCATCATTCAATCTCGTAGACACTATGAATCGAAAATGTGATCTCGTTTGGGCTGTTAAGGCGGTTCACCGAGAACACACACCGAAAAGGCTTAACGATTTCATAACCCGTCCTCGAATCTTTAATTAGTTACTAAATTAATTAATTACCACGTATTAATTAAATTTCAACTAATTACGTGAGTTTGTATACATGCCTATTTTAATTACCAAAATTAAAATTCTACAGGTATGCATGAAGTGGATTTATGATATGATGCATGTCATGGCAATTCCTATTTTATATCTGTTGGAAATAAAATTTTATGTTTTGATGATAATTCATCTTATTTATTATAATGTTATCTTAACCTCATTGATGAAGTGCTGAAGCCAGCTGTTATAGTGGAAAGCTAAAAGATGTCTAGAACTGAATGTATAAGATTTATTAGAGTCTGATCTTTGTATAAGTTACATCAAACAAGCACTGTAATTGATAGTGTCGTAAAACTGAAAACTGGGAATGTAATATCCCGAATTTTCGACTCCCTAACTGATTAGTCAAAGTCCAACAACTTGTGAAATCGAGATGTTTACCAGTTGGATATTTTTTTTATATAATTAAAATGGGTACTTTAAAGGGCTGATTAATAATTAAAAGGGATATTTTATATAATTCCTTAATTAAAAAGAAAGGTTTGGCATTTAAAGGATATCTTTTAATTTCTTTTCCTCTCCACCTTTCTTTTCCTAAAACACGTGAGACATCTCCTTCCTCCCCCCTATTGCCGCCGCCTCCCCTGTGAAGTAGAAGGAGAGAGACCTCTCATTGGGGTTAAGGATTTTGTCGTCGTCACTATCGTCGGTGAGTGTCGTTTTCTCGCTTCCTACAATTCGAGCATGACGATCGGCCGGCCAAAGGCCATGGCCGATCCAATTATGCGTATGAAAGAAGGTGGTTTCGAATTCTAGGGCGTACTCTTGGTTCATCAGGATTTTGTTGTAATTGTGTTATCCTCCTTTTCCTATAGATATAAATTCAAGCTTCATAGAAGAACGGTTTTAATTCATTAGCAAGATCCTTCAAGAAACGCAGCGACGGTAAGGATATTTCTATGGTTTACGTGTTCGTTTGGTTTAAAAGATGAAGTTTTTTTTTAGCATATGCAGGGTTGTGTATGATTTCTTGGGTGCTTGGTATTGTCGTTCAAAGTTTTAAGCGTAAGTTGGGACTGTTTTACTGTGTTTTAGAGGGTGTAGATGACTGTAATTATGTTTTGAAACAGAAATTATAATGCTGATAATCCTGGGATGATGTAATTATGTGTGGGAAAAAGGTTTTGGGGATGTTAAACATCCAATTTAGTGTATCGATACTTGGGTTTGAAGTCTATGATGTTATGGTATCTCTAGATAAGGAATTATGTGTTTGTTGTGTTGTTTTGCTGCTGTTGTTGCCTGAGAAATGAAGGGGAGAACATGTTGAGTCGTTTTAGGGTTTTGCTGAAGTCCAGGTTGGACGGGCGTCTGGTCCTTTGGACGGGCGTCCAGCCCGGCTTCCAGTGTAGACGGGCGTTTGGTGAGCGTCTGGGGGTGGATTCGATACAGGATGTAAAATTGGTTCATTGTACGGGCGTCTGACTTTATCGGACGGGCGTCCAGGTACAGAATTTGGATACATGATGTAAATTGGTTTGGTGGACGAGCGTCCGAACTATCTGGACGGGCGTCTACCTCTGGACGGGCGTCCATAAAGTCCAGACGGGCGTCCAGGCCTTAAATTGATGTCTAGCTTGTTTTCCTTTTTCTTTCTTTGTGGATTGTTGTCTAGCCTTATAAAATGGTTGTGAGTTATGTTTGCTGAGTCAAGGATCTTGCTGTTATGATGGAACTTGGTTTTGGGCATTGAAGTTGTAGACCGTAATGGTTGGGCCGGATAGGGTAGCTCCCAAAGCCGTAACCCGGGAAGGTTTCCTTACAACTTTAAGGACCTTAGCGTGTTTGGGGAGTTGCAGACAGTTGAAATGTTGGGCCGGATAGGGTAACCCCGAATCCGATAACCCGGGTGAGGAAGTCCTTGCACCCCAGTACGTTATGGACCATTTTAATCATGGTACCATTGGATGACCTTTTGGAATGTGCACATTCGGGACCTTTAGGTACAGATGGATTGAGGTGTTTATATCTTCTGTGTAATGGTTGGGTCTGTTACAGTTTGGTCGCATTTGTTACGCAATGATTCTGATGTCTGTTTGGAAGTTTCCTTGTTTTGTTGATAACTTTCATTCTACGTATATTAGATTTATCCTTACTCAACGTTTAGTTGACGGTTTTACTTTTGTTGATCCTGCTATGATCCATTTTGGGGGAGCAGACGCTTAGCGAGTAGTTCGTTGGATTTGATTGCTTGATGCGGGGTTCGAGAGCCACATAGTCACACTCGCATGTTTCTCGTAGTAGTAGATTTTCCTTTGTTTTTTTTTGAAACGTTTTGGTACATTGTCATGTATTCACTTTTTGTCCAAAGAATTGTATTTGATTCAACCTTTTAAACAAATAGATGGTGGACGTTTTATTTTCTGTTGTGGATTGTTGGACGTTACTGCCACGACTGTGTGTCGTGGTGTGTGGCATTGCGGTGACCAATGCCGGCGGCCGACGGGGTTGGAAACCGGGGTGTTACAAAGTGGTATCAGAGAACATCGACTCCAGGACCACCACCTAAAATGAACCTTAGGAATAAATTCACTAAAATAAACACTTTGTGAGGATGTGTGGGGTAGGTATAGAGTCCTATGTAGGAGTTGCTTGATAAGTACTTGGTGTATGTGGAAATGTGGCTATATGTTGAAACTATTTTAGACAACAAGTACAAGTATATGTGAATAGTAATTGTTATGATAACTAAACAAGTGATTGTTTATCTTTGTAGCTTTAGCTATGCCTCCTAGAAATGGAAACGAGAGAGATCAGCTGATTGATCAGTTGGTCAAGATGAATCAAGATCTGATTCAAGCGGTTAATAAGTTGACGGAAGACCGTTCTCAGGGGTCATCCACCGGCATGACCAGGGCTGTGAGCCAACAACGGTAAGGGAGACCCTAAGGGTCTTGAGCAGTGGATTAGAGAGTTCGAGAAGATCTTCGCCACTCTGGGCTGTCCAGAGGAACTGAAAGTCGACCAAGCTGCTTTCTACTTGGTTGACGGGCCGATTTGTGGTGGGGTGCCAACAAGGATAGTTTGGCTCGGACGAAAACGAGCAAGGGGAGTCGGTGGTGGTACCACCGAACCGGACTGAGTTTAAACAAGAGTTACGGCGTGAATTCTTCCCTGAATCAAAAAGGAAAGAGTTGCGAGTGGAGTTCGACAATCTCCGACAGGGGGATATGACGGTCCAAGAATATTACGAGAAGTTTGTTGATTTGGCGGTCTATGCATCTGAGCTAGTTCCGACTGAAGAGGCTAAGATGGTGAAGTTCGAACAGTATTTAGATTTGGCGATCCGGGATCGTATGGGGGCAAGCAGGGGCTTCACGAGCTTAAAGGAGATGTGTGAGGTAGCATGCAATATTGAGAGGATTCGGAAGGAAGTTAAGGCAACATATGCTACCAATAATAAGAGGAAGAGTGTCTCTGAGGACAATCAGGGGCAGCAGAAGCGGAGTAATTTTGGAAATCACCCAGTGCGACCATCTTTTTCGGGAAATTCTCAGTTTAATAGGGGCAGTGGGGGTCAATCAACGAGGGGTAACCCTCAGGGGTCTAGTCGGCCACGAAGTTATCACTGCAAGAGGTGTCAGAGAAATCACCCGGGTACAGATTATTCAGGTGCACAGGTCCAGTGTCACGGCTGCGGAAAGTTCGGACACAGACAGTTTGAGTGTTTTACGGCTCCAACACCCGCCAGGTCAGCATCGGATACAGGGAGCAACATGGTCGGGACTCCAAGGGGTAACACAGGGAATGGTAATAGGAGTAACTGATGTATTATTTTTATATGATTAAATATACGTTATATTATTATGTTTTATCAACGAATTCTATGTAAAATATATGAAATTATGGTATAAATAGTATGAAATGTTAATATTTATACTTTAGAGTAGTTAGTAGTAAAAATAGTAAAAAGTTGTAATTTTGTACCGATTTTAGTAAATCGGAGTGTCGTGTCAGATTTACGTGGGTATTTGTGATGTTTTATTGCAGATTTATAAACTGAGACCCCGAGAATCGACATATTAAAGTATAATCATATCTCTGGAATGATTTAGAGAGTGCCACGAGTTTAAATGGTCAATTGAATAGCTTAAGTGGACAAGTGGCCAACCAATCTGGTTAAGTAATAATCGAGAAATGTCTCCGACAAACGAATGGCTCATCAAAATGACATTATCTGAAAAAGTGTACTTCACGAAAGTTGTAGATTTTTCCGAAAGCTTTCCAATGCAATTTAAATTATGAAGATTGGAGGTCTACAACTTAAACAGTGATCAAGTGGCTAATCGATTTGGGTTAAGAAAAATCCCGTAAAAGCTTCGGAGGAACACGAGGTTATCAAGAAGGCGTTTTACGGAGAAGAGTTCGCATGAAAGTTGTAGAGTTTCTCGAGACCTTAATTTTGGCAATTCGTTTGCAATTTTTGGAGGTCCGAACTCGAGATATGAATTTTAGAAGTTTAATAATTATATATATAAATATATATAATCACCGCACATCTTTGGAGTGATCAAGTTAGTGGGGGTAATCATTATACCGGACCGATCCGGCTTAATCTCGGACCGGTCCGGCCTTGAAACCTTTGCCTATATAAGGAATGCATCAGAGAACAGATCGAAGGGTACCAAATATATATACAATCTCATATATATATTCTCCCCTCTTCTTTCTTTTCTTTTTTTTATTTTTAGTAGTAGTTGTAAATAAGGCCTTACGCCGTAATAATGTAGTTTTAGTATCGTTGTAATGCTCGGGAAAATCTCGGAAGTCGGTTTTGCTAAAGAAGTTGTAATGTCCGGAAAATACGATTTCTGAATCAACTGCCGTATTCGGGTAACTTTTCTTAAGTATTTATGTTTGTTTTTATATTTTTCGTTGTTATAATGTTTTTAGGCTAAATATAATACTGGCCAAAACTATGTAATCGGTTTTATTTCGATCTTTTCGTTAAAGAAATGTTGTTAAGTTAAAATGACTAAAATTGAGTTAATTGAATCTTTTTCTATTTTAATCGTATTCGTATTGACATATTTAATCGATCTGAGGAATTCATAATCTAATTATGAATTGACGCCTCGTAGTCAGGATATGAGATAAAAAATAGAAAAACCGGAGGGTAAAATTGGCCGTGTGAATAACGTGATAACGGAATCCGATTTCCTACCCGGGGGTAAATTTGTTTTGGGAGAAATGAATTTTATTATAATTTGTACTCGAGATCGTAATAATGTTAAATCATCAGTTAAGCGAAACTTAAACCGGAAAGTTAAATCGTCCGGCCTTGACAACCGGAGCCTTTAAAATAAAATTGACCGTTTGACGAACGGAATGACTCCTTTTTATCTAAGGGTAGATTTGTACTCGGGACCTGTTCGGAAAAACCGTAACGAGTTGTGGACCTTGGAGTGATGCAATGGACATATGACAATTTCATACGCTCGTGTGAGGAGGAATTGTTTACCTCGGAGTGCACCGTTTCATTTACTCAATTGGACCTAAAATAAAAGGAGAGATCGAACACATTTCATTTAATCGAAAAGATCGTATAAACCAATTATATAAGTTTTGGCCAGTTCTCTAAAATTATCTGTTTAATATATTGGTACCTATATATTTATATATATATATATATACTTTGCAGTTTATGTACATCTATATATATTTATATATCTATATATATTATATTAGAATAACATTTAAATTACGTATTTATTTTATGTTGACTAGAATAGTAGTGATCTGTGTTATAAAATTGCGGTTTAGATCGAGTTAATAACAGCTCTTTGGTGTTTAACCACACGTAAAAGAAATTACCAAGTTCCCTGAGGATTCGACACTCTGACTCACCATACAAGCACCACAATTTGACCCGGTACACTGCCGGTTAGAATCGTTTAACCCGGGAATTGTCTGTCAGATTTCTGGCACCATTCTCAGGGATAGGTTAGGCGTTGTCAGCTTTTTGGCGCCGTTGCCGGGGAACGTCGCTAATTTCTTTTTTTTGTGTCTATGGTTACTACTTGTATTAGCTCAAAATTCTCGAGAATAAGTCAAAACTTTTCTTATCCCATTTCTATTTTATTTTTCGTTGGTTGTTACCTAATAGGTAAATTACCAATTTTTACTACTATCAATTTCTAGTTATTTTCTATTTTCGTTAGTTGATGACCAGAAGTGGTAAGGCCCCGCTCACTCTTTATAAGCCTGACATAAACACTTACGAAAGGCAGTTAAGAGTAGAGAGTAAACGCGGTCATACTAGTCAGGGAAATCCTGATCAAGAATCATCTTCAAACAGAAATACGAGAATGGCTGAAATCAGTGATGAAACACCTGAACAAGGGCTAGAACATGCTCTAGGGCATGGACAAAACCTTGTTAACCATAATAATAATAATAATAATAATAATAATAATAATAATAATAATAATAATAATAGAAATAATCAAAATCGGAACCAGAATAATCGTAATAATCCGCCAAACCCGAGACCTATCTGTGATCAAACCGTAAGAAGAAACCAGACTAATAATCCCATACTTTTACCTAATGAAGGAGCGAATAATTTCGAAATTAAGTCTCATCTTTTTGGTTTAATTGACGCAAGAGCTCAATTCCTAGGAGAGGATGATGAAGATCCACATCATCATCTCTATCTTTTTGAAGAACTGTGCAATACGGCCAAAAGTCAAGGTGCTCATAAGGAATTAACGAGGATGACTATGTTTCCTTTTTCTCTAAAAGGACGAGCCCGAGATTGGTTTATGTCTCTTCCACATCATTCACTTACTAGTTGGGAGGAGATTCAAACTGAATTTCTGAAACAATATTTCACTCCAGGACGAAATTTGGAATTAAAAGTCGAGGTTGCTAACTTTAGACAAGGATCTGAGGAAACTCTTGGGAATGCGTGGGAAAGGTTTAAAAAACTGTTACGAGCTTGTCCCGATCATGGTTATTCCTTAGATATGCAAATTCAACTCTTCTGTCGTAAATTGAGAAAAGATTCACGTGCGGATGTAGATCATGCATGTGGTGGTTCGTTAATGATGAGTGAAGCTCAAACAGTTTACGATGCTATAGAAAAGATTTCCAAAAATAACAGAATGTGGGAAACCGGTTCTAGCACCAGAAAAGTAGCTTTTGCAGGAGAATGTACGTCTAATACGGAAGTTCTAGCACATTTAGAAAATTTGAGTAGGAAATTTGATGGTCTACAACAGAATAAGAACCTAAGTTCAGAAAATAGTACACCAAATGAATACTCAAGTCATGATAATGTGTCATTAGGGAGTGAAGAACCAACAGGATATTCACGGGAGGAGGTGAGTTTTCTTCAACAGCATAGGAATTTGAACAATGCATATTCAAACTCGTTTAATGCTATTAGAAGAGATCATCCAACTTATCGATGGTCTGAAAACCCTAGTAAGCCAGGACAACCGCCATATCCAGTCCCATATAGGAATAATAATCAAGTTTATCAAGAAAATACATCTAATCAGAATTTACAATCATTACCTAGATCCTATCCTCAACATACCACTCAAAGTATACCGGTAACTCGAGTTCAACTCAACCTGCGAAAGGAGTTGAAAAATGGGAAAAACTAATGGAAAATATGATGGGTGTAGTATCTACTCAAGCTAAGAATATGGAAACAATGATGACTTCTATTGGTATAGTCACTAAAGATATGAGTACAATGAAAACATCTATGAGTGGACATGATACCAGAATGAGAACGATAGAAGCTTCATTGAGGAATATGGAAGATCATTTGAGTAGGGAAGGTGAACGTAACAACAGTAGACCCCCAGGAGGATTACCAAGCAACACTGAAAGAAACCCAAGAGAGGTAAATGTTGTAGTTACGAGAAGTAGGAAGCTCAGTGGAAGCAATGGAGTAGAAAACTTCGGGAATAATGAAGTAGAAAATGATTTAGATGGTAAGAATGATGAAACTAAAGATGAAATTGAATTCACTGATGAGGAAGAAGAAATTATAGATAATTTCTTGAAAAGGAATAGAAGTTCGGAACCTGAGAATGAAAGTGAAAAATGGGTAAAAATCCCTAGGATTTTGAAAGACCATATGGATAAAGATTTAAGGAATTTATTCAAGGAACATGTTAGAATAGATGAAACCGGTAATAAGGATGAGAAACAGGAAGAACCGAAAGAGTCTGAAGTAGAGATTGATTCAGGGAACAATTTAAAGGAAAAAATTCAAGAACCTGAAACATGGCGACTAAGTAATACTCAGAGGTTTAAGGAAAAAGGAAAAGAGAAATTGACTAAGGAGCCAAAGGTTATAGATTTAGAATCTTTACCTTACCCTCCTAAAGATCAAATCAAAAAGGCAAAAATCGATAAGAAGTATGCTTGTTTCCTTGACACTTTTCGTCATATTCATGTTAATATCCCTGTTATTGAAGCTCTGATTAATATACCTGCCTATGGAAAGTTTCTGAAAGATATACTATCAAATAAGAAAAAATTAGAGGACTATGAGAATATATGCCTGAATGAAGAATGTTCTGCAATTCTGCAGCATAAGTTACCACCTAAACTGAAAGATCCTGGAAGTTTTACGATTCCATGTGAAATTGGAGGATTTCTGTTTAAGAAGGTCTTATGTGATCTAGGAGCTAGTATAAATCTCATGTCTTATGAGGATTATAAAAAGCTAGGCATAGGAAAGCTTACTAAGATCGAAATGACTCGCAAATGGCGGATAGATCGATTAAGTACCCTAAAGGAATGATTAAGGACGTATTGGTTAAAGTAGACAAATTCTATTTTCCAGTAGATTTTGTAGTTATGGAAATGGAAGAAGGATATTCAGCGCCACTTATTCTAGGTCGTCCATTTCTAGCTACAGGAAGAACTTTAATCGATGTTCAGAAAGGAGAATTAGTTTTGAGAGTCAATGAAGATGAAGTTGCTTTCAATATTTTCAAAGCTATGAACCATCCATATACATCATCAGAATCATGTTCTTTTATAGAAGATATTCATTCTGTCTATGATAATCAGTTACCAACTTTTGAAGACAGATTAGAAGAATGCTTAACTCTGTCTATCTATAAAGAAGATGAGGAAGACATTGAAATGAAAGAGATAATCATTTCTCTAGATAAAGGAAGCGTTACTTTTAAGCCACCATGGCATAAGTATTTGGAGTTAGAACTAGAAGGACCGCTCTTAAATCATCAATAGAAGATCCGCCGAAGAATGCGGAATTGAAACCGTTACCTTTAAATGCGAAATATGCTTTTCTTGAAACTGATAATCTATTACCGATTATTATTTCATCAACTTTAACGAGCAACAAGAAGATCAATTACTTAGAATGTTAAGAAAGCATAAGAAAGCTTTTGGATGGACGATTGCCGATATTCGAGGTATTAGCCACGAGATTTGTGTTCATAAGATAATTCGAAAGAAGATGCTAAACCTTGTATTCAACCGCAACGCCGCCTCAACCCGAATTTACAGTTAATCGTTAAGAAAGAGGTGATTAAGCTATTAGAAATGGGGATAATCTTTCCTATATCAGATAGTGAATGGGTAAGTCCAACTCAAGTTGTACCAAAGAAAGGAGGTTTCACAGTGAAAGAGAATGATAAGAATGAATGGATTCCAACAAGGGAAATTACAGGTTATCGAATGTGCATTGATTTTAGAAAACTAAATGATCATACTAAGAAAGATCATCATCCGCTTCCATTCATAGTTCAGATGTTGGAACGTTTAAGTGGACATAAGTATTACTGTTTCTTAGATGGTTATTCAGGATATTTACAGATTTTCATTGCAGCAGGAGATAGGGAAAAGACTACTTTCACATGTCCTTATGGAACTTTTGCTTATAAAAGAATGCCGTTTGGTTTATGTAATGCTCCTGCTACGTTTCAAAGATGTATGATGTCTATATTTTCTGATATGGTTGAGAAATTCTTAGAAATTTTTATGGACGACTTTAGTGTTTACGGAGATTCTTTTGGTAAATGTTTGTCGCACTTAGAAAGGGTGTTACAACGCTGTGAGGATACCAATTTAGTTCTAAACTGGGAAAAATGTCATTTAATGGTATCAGAAGGAATTGTTCTAGGTCATAGAATCTCTGAAATAGGAATTGAAGTTGATAAAGCTAAAGTCGAGGTGATTGAAAAATTACCACCACCAGTGAATCTAAGGACTCTAAGAGGATTTCTTGGACATGCGAGGATTTTATAGGAGATTTATTGCGATTTTTCGAAGATAGCAAAGCCTCTAAGTCATTTACTTGAAAAAGAAGTACCTTTTAACTTTGATAGTAAATGTATGGAAGCTTTTCGGACCTTGAAAGCGAAGTTGATTCTTGCACCGGTATTGGTAGCACCGGGCGGGATTTGCCTTTTGAGATTATGTGTGATGCAAGCGATTTAGTTGTAGGAGCTTTTTAGGTCAAAGGTATAACAAAATTCTCAAAGCTATTTACTATGCATCCCACACATTAAACGCAACTCAGCTTAATTATGCAACTACAGAAAAAGAACTCTGTTGGCTGTAATTTTTGCCTTAGATAAGTTTAGATCATATATTGTTGGTTCTAAGGTAATAATCTACACGGACCATTCACTCTAAAGTATTTGCGAGTAAGAAGGATGCGAAACCACGTCTTCTTAGATGGATTCTCCTACTTCAAGAATTTGATATTGAAATTAAAGATAAAAAAGGAAGTGAGAATGTAGTAGCGAGATCATCTAAGTAGAATGGAGATCGAGGAAGAGATAGGGAATGAAATTAAAGATTCATTTCCGATGAACAACTATTTAGAATAGATACTCCTTCAACCATGCGGTTATTAAAAAATAGAATTCCTTCTAAGGAAATATCGCCCTGGTTTGGAGATATCATTAATTACTTAACCTGTGATTATATTCCGTCTCATTGGACTTGGCAACGAGAAAAAGAAATTCTTTTACGACTTAAAATTTTATTACGGGAGGAACCGGACCTTTTCCGTAAATGTTCGGATGGGATAATCGAGAAAATGTGTGCACGATAATGAAATTTTAAGTATTTTATCGTTTTGTCATGATCGTGAGGCGGGAGGTCATCATGGAGGATGGAAAAGCGCTTTTAAAGTTTTACAATGTGGTTTTTATTGGCCTACGCTATATAGAGATGCTTATAAGTATGTTAAATCTTGTGAATCTTGTCAAAAATGGGGAAATGTATCTAAAAAACATGAAATGCCTATGCAACCTATTTTAGAATGTGAGTTATTTGATGTTTGGGGCATAGATTTCATGGGACCTTTCCCTATATCTTTTGGAAAAAGATTTATTCTTGTAATGGTAGATTATGTTTCAAAATGGGTAGAAGCTGAAGCTCTTCCCACTTATGATACCAAAGTTGTCATACGATTTCTTAAAAAGAACATATTCACTAGATATGGCATTCCGAGGGCAATCATTAGTGATAGAGGTTCACATTTTTGCAATAGACCATTTACTAAAATAGTTGAAAAATATGGTGTAACGCATAAACTAGGAACGCCCTATCACCCGCAAACTAGTGGTCAGGTAGAGGTGTCGAATAGAGAGATTAAAAGAATCGTGGAAAAAACAGTTGATTCAAATCGTAAAAACTGGGCAGTTAAATTAGATGATGCATTATGGGCATACGAACGCCTTTTAAAACACCAATTGGTTGTTCTCCCTATAAGCTAGTCTTTGGTAAGTCTTGTCATCTCCCGGTTGAGTTAGAACACCGAGCCTTCTGGGCTATTAGATTTCTAAATTTCGATCCTAAGGCTATCGGTGATCATAGATTGCTTCAATTGACAGAACTAGAAGAATTTCGTCTCGATTCTTATGAAAACGCTCGAATCTACAAGGAACGCATGAAATCTTTCCATGATAAGAAAATCTTTAAGCGTGAGTTCCATGTAGGTGATCGAGTGCTTTTGTACAATTCACGTTTAAAGTTGTTTCCGTGTAAGCTTAAATCGAGATGGACAGGACCATTTAAAGTAACAAGGGTTTACAAAACTGGAGCTGTTGAACTAACTGATGGAAATACAACTTTTATAGCCAATGGCCACAGAGTAAAGTTATTTGTGGAGGGAGAAGGAATCACATTGAAAGAAGAAATAATGCTACTGATTGATCCCCCGACAAATTGAAAAAGCAGAGGAAAAATGAAAAACTGAAAAGCAGAGAAACTGGAATCAGCCGAATACCAGGTTCTATCTATCCTTACTTTTCTGTATTTTTAATTATGTTTAAACTCTTTTCGTCTTTTACCGGATAGACGTAAAAGAACTGGATGTCTTTTTTAGATAGAATAGGAGTTTTTATTTTACTTTTGAAATTAGGCCTTGATAAAGATGTCGCGTTTTCTATAGAAACTTTAGTTTTTGAACAAAACAAGAAATTGTTGAGAGAGATCAGATTGAGAGAAGTATGTAATGGAACATCAAGAAGTGCGATAAAAAGAAGGGCAAAGTTTCTAATGAGATGCAGAATCTGTGGAAAAAGTGAACATGTTGGACGCTGTGGGAAAAACACAACCAAATCCCAGGATGAGTGTTTGAATATTGTTAGGAAGGGAACAATTAGGTGGTTATCCGAAAATCCCGATGGAATTCCGAGAGATAATTCGAATGCTTCGTTTTTAGGAGTTAGGTTGATCGAGTGTTATATCAAAACTTTGGAAGATTTAGAAATCGAAGAATCAGGAACCCCTTAAGTTTCGAGTCTTTTATTTTATTTTATTTTATAAAATTTTCGCATAACTTCTGAAAATTTTATAAAATTGGATCTTTATGAAATTTGAGGAGTTTTATAAAAGTTTTTTTTAGTTTTAATTTAAACGTTTTATAAGAGTTGATATAAATTTATTAAATTTTTATAAGCTTTTTATTAAAGTGTTATAAAGATTTTATTAAATTTTTAGAAATTGTTATGAAATTATAAAATTTCCTTCAAATTTTATTTTTAGTAAGTTTTAAATTTTATAAAATTATTTTTAAGGTTTTAATTAAGTTTTATTAGAATTTTTATAAGTTTTCATCAAAAATCATAAAAAGTAAAAAAAATCGAAAAAATGGAAAAATTTGGGCACGGACCGATCCGGCCTTAATCCGGACCGGTCCGGGGTCTAAAAACATAAAAAAGACGGGGACCCTTCTTTTCTTCTTCTTCTTCCCTAATTTTTTAACAGCCGCACCCCACACACCAAACCCCACCATTACGAATTTTTTTACTTTTCTTCCACAAAAATTCATCTCACACTACACCATTACTTAATTTCTTCTCATTATCATCTCCTCTCTTCAACACAAAGTGGAAAATTCAAAAAGGGTCAAAAACAAGCTCCATTTCATTCCGGCGACTTTTGAACTTTTCCGGCCTACTTTTCAACGTTTTCTACACATTAAGGTATAATTTAGTTTATCTAGTCATCAATTTCGTATTTTTCATAATTTTTTAGATTAATTTCAACTGTTTTGATTTTTGAGTGTGTTGTGACATTTTTATTTTTTGTTGTTTTTGTTGTTGTTTTTGTTATTAATTGGCATTACCAGTAACCAGCAGCAGAGTGGTACTCCTGCTCAGAGCCGACAAGGGGGTACACCTACGACCACTGGTGGGGATAGAAACCGACCATCAGGGTCGGCCAGCACAGTTCAGGGAGCTGGAGGGAAACAGACCGGGAAACTATTTGCTGTGGGCAGAGAGGAGGCTGAGCAGAGCAACCACGTGGTGACGGGTAATTTTCTGGTTAACTCACTTTTATCTTATGTGCTTTTCGATTCGGGTGCATCGTGTTCCTTCATAGCAAGTTCGCATGTTTCGAAGTTGGGTCTAGCTAATTTTGAGGTGATTGACTGTGAGTTTATGCAACCGTCAGGAGAGTTAGTACCGTGTTCTAAGTTACATAGAGATGTACCGTTAGTAATTATGGGAGTCAACTTGTCGGTTGACTTGATCGAGTTCCCTCTTGAGAATTTCGACGTCATTTTGGGTATGGATTGGCTGAACCGGCATAAAGCCAAAATTGATTGTGAGCAGAAGAAGGTGACTTTAAGAGGCCTTAAAGGGGTGTGAGTCTCCCACAAGGGATTTGTGGATAAACCTAGGGTGAAAATTATTTCGGTAGTGACCTTGAAATCCTTCATAAAGAAAGGGTACCCGTTATTTATGTGTCATGTACATGATGTAAGTACTGGGGATCCTAAGCTAACGGACATTGATGTAGTTCGCGAGTTTGAGGACGTATTTCCGGATGAGATACCGAGTATTCCTCCCCAGAGAGAGGTAGAGTTTGCAGTAGAGTTGGTGCCCGGGACCGGACCAATATCGAAAGCACCTTACCGTATGGCGCCTAAGGAACTAGCAGAGTTGAAAATACAATTGGAAGAACTTCTCGATAAGGGGTACATCCGACCGAGTGTGTCCCCGTGGGGAGCACCGGTACTATTTGTGAAGAAGAAGGATGGTAGTATGTGGCTGTGTATTGATTACCGGGGAACTGAACAACGTCACAGTGAAGAACAAGTATCCGTTACCGAGGATCGATGACTTGTTCGATCAACTATGGGGGGCAGGTATTTTCTCGAAGATTGATTTGCGATCAGGGTATCACCAGCTCAGGGTAGCAGATGCGGATATTCCAAAGACCGCATTTCGCACCGTGTACGGACACTACGAATTCACGCTTATGCCTTTCGGATTGACCAATGCACCAAAGAGTTTTCATGGACTTGATGAACCGGGTATTCGGACCCTACTTGGACCGGTTGTAGTAGTCTTTATTGACGACATTCGGTCTACTCTAAGACTAAGGAAGAACATGCCGAACATCTGAGGCTCGTGCTGCAGATTCTACGAGAAAAACAACTGTACGCAAAACTATCCAAATGTGAATTCTGGTTGGAACGAGTGGCATTCTTGGGGCATGTTGTCTCGAAAGACGGTGTATCCGTTGACCCGAGCAAGATAGAGGCAGTGGCGAAATGGCCAACCCCTAAGAATGTTGCAGAAATTCGAAGCTTCTTAGGTTTGGCTGGATATTACCGAAGGTTTGTAAAAGACTTTTCCAAGATTGCTAGGCCGATGATCTCTTTCATGAAGAAAGAGAACCGGTTTAAGTGGGATGAAAAATGTGAGGAGGCGTTCCAACTGCTTAAGGTACGGTTGACTACAGCTCCTATTTTAGCATTACCCGAGGGTAATGAGGACATTGAGGTTTATACGGACGCGTCAAAGAATGGCCTGGGTTGTGTACTGATGCAACGGAGGTGAGTGATTGCGTATGCATCGAGACAACTCAAGCCGTATGAGAGTAACTATCCAACTCATGACTTGGAGTTGGCAGCTGTGGTCTTCACATTAAAGATTTGGCGGCACTATCTGTATGGGATAACTTTTAAGGTGTTTTCAGATCACAAGAGTCTGAAGTACATATTTACACAGAAGGAGCTCAATATGCGTCAGAGGCGTTGGTTGGAGTTGATTAAAGATTACGACATGGAAATCCAATACCACGAAGGGAAGGCCAATGTAGTGGCGGATGCCTTGAGTCGGAAGTCGATTCATTCCTTGTGTGAGCAAGTCGCGCGGATGAGGTTGCGAGAAGAGTTAGACCGTATGGATATATGTGTCATCCAGAAAGGTGGAGATAAAAGGGACTTCGTCTTGCAACCCGAATTGTATGATGAAATCCGGGTGAGACAAGTGGGTGACAAGGTAATCGAGGCAAAGAGGGCTAAGATTGGTACAGATGCAGCAGTTGATTTTACTTTACACGAGGATGGTAGCGTTCGGTTCAAGGGTCGGTGGTGTGTACCAGCCGACGAGGAACTCAAGAGGCGGATTTTGAGTGAAGCTCATAGTACGCCTTATTCTGTTCATCCGGGAGGAGACAAACTGTATAAAGATTTAAAGAAAAACTTTTGGTGGCCCAACATGAAACGCGAGGTAGCAGAGTTCGTGTCGAAGTGTTTGACTTGTCAAAAGGTCAAGATTCAACATCGACGGTCGCAGGGTATGCTTCAGCCGTTGGATGTGCCGGTTTGGAAGTGGGATTCTATCTCCATGGACTTTGTGTGTGGACTAACGAGGAGTCCTAAAGGGAATAATATGATTTGGGTCATTGTGGATAGGCTGACAAAAACGGCACACTTCATTCCGATGAAGGACACTTGGAGTAAAACGGAATTAGCTATGGCATATCGGAGGAATGTTCTGAGACTACACGGTATACCCAGTAGCATTGTGTCAGACAGGGACGCGAGATTCATATCCCGGTTCGGCGGGAACTACGAGCACGCTTTGGGGACGGATTTGCGGATGAGTACGGCTTTTCACCCCGCTACCGATGGTCAAACAGAGAGGACCATACAAACTCTGGAGGACATGCTGAGGGCATGCGTGTTAGAGTTTAAGGGCTCTTGGGAAGAAAAGCTTGACCTTATTGAGTTCTCGTACAACAACAGCTATCACGCCAGTATTAAAATGGCACCGTTCGAGGCACTTTATGGTAGGAAGTGCAAGAGTCCGGTTTGTTGGGACGATTCGTCCGAGGCAGTTGTTTTGGGACCGCAGATGATTGAGAATACAATTAAACAGGTGCAGATAATCCGAGACAAGATGAAGGCTGCTCGAGATAGGCAGAAGAGTTATGCGGACTTACATCGCCGGGACATCGAATTCACCGTGGGCGATAAGGTTTTGCTACCAGTATCACCAACCAAGGGAGTGATGCGTTTTGGCAAGAAAGGAAAGTTGAGTCCCAAGTACGTGGGGCCCTATGAGATCTTAGACCGCATAGGCGAAGTAGCATACCGCCTAGCCTTACCACCGGCGTTGGACAAAGTACACAATGTGTTTCATGTTTCACAATTGCGCAAGTACGTGAGTGACCCCTCTCACGTGATCGAACCGAGAGGTTGTTGAGTTAGATCGAGTCCTTGACCTACGAGGAAGTACCGGTACGGATATTGGATACCAAGGTACGAAAAACAAGGGGACGTGAAGTTAGCATCGTCAAAGTTTTATGGTCTAACCATGCCACCGAGGAGGCGACATGGGAAGCTGAGGATGCTATGCGACAGAAATACCCGCACTTGTTCCCTTAAGGTATGCAATCTTTAACCCTTGTACTAAAAGCCGTTTTGCGTCTCTTCGGGGACGAAGAGTTTTTTTTTATGAGGGGTGGAAGAACGCCCGGTTCGAACCGGAACTTCGAGGACGAAGTTTTGTCTTAAGGGGGGAGGATGTAATATCCCGAATTTTCGACTCCCTAACTGATTAGTCAAAGTCCAACAACTTGTGAAATCGAGATGTTTACCAGTTGGATATTTTTTTTATATAATTAAAATGGGTACTTTAAAGGGCTGATTAATAATTAAAAGGGATATTTTATATAATTCCTTAATTAAAAAGAAAGGTTTGGCATTTAAAGGATATCTTTTAATTTCTTTTCCTCTCCACCTTTCTTTTCCTAAAACACGTGAGACATCTCCTTCCTCCCCCCTATTGCCGCCGCCTCCCCTGTGAAGTAGAAGGAGAGAGACCTCTCATTGGGGTTAAGGATTTTGTCGTCGTCACTATCGTCGGTGAGTGTCGTTTTCTCGCTTCCTACAATTCGAGCATGACGATCGGCCGGCCAAAGGCCATGGCCGATCCAATTATGCGTATGAAAGAAGGTGGTTTCGAATTCTAGGGCGTACTCTTGGTTCATCAGGATTTTGTTGTAATTGTGTTATCCTCCTTTTCCTATAGATATAAATTCAAGCTTCATAGAAGAACGGTTTTAATTCATTAGCAAGATCCTTCAAGAAACGCAGCGACGGTAAGGATATTTCTATGGTTTACGTGTTCGTTTGGTTTAAAAGATGAAGTTTTTTTTAGCATATGCAGGGTTGTGTATGATTTCTTGGGTGCTTGGTATTGTCGTTCAAAGTTTTAAGCGTAAGTTGGGACTGTTTTACTGTGTTTTAGAGGGTGTAGATGATTTGTAATTATGTTTTGAAACGAAATTATAATGCTGATAATCCTGGGATGATGTAATTATGTGTGGGAAAAAGGTTTTGGGGATGTTAAACATCCAATTTAGTGTATCGATACTTGGGTTTGAAGTCTATGATGTTATGGTATCTCTAGATAAGGAATTATGTGTTTGTTGTGTTGTTTTGCTGCTGTTGTTGCCTGAGAAACGAAGGGGATATCATGTTGAGTCATTTTAGGGTTTTGCTGAAGTCCAGGCTGGATGGGCGTCTGGTCCTTTGGACGGGCGTCCAGCCCGGCTTCCAGTGTAGACGGGCGTTTGGTGAGCGTCTGGGGTGGATTCGATACAGGATGTAAAATTGGTTCATTGGACAGGCGTCTGACCTTATCGGACGGGCGTCCAGGTACAGAATTTGGATACAAGATGTAAATTGGTTTGGTGGATGAGCGTCCAAACTATCTGGACGGGCGTCTACCTCTGGACGGGCGTCCATAAAGTCCAGACGGGCGTCCAGGCCTTAAATTGATGTCTAGCTTGTTTTCCTTTTTCTTTCTTTGTGGATTGTTGTCTAGCCTTATAAAATGGTTGTGAGTTATGTTTGTTGAGTCAAGGATCTTGCTGTTATGATGGAACTTGGTTTTGGGCATTGAAGTTGTAGACCGTAATGGTTGGGCCGGATAGGGTAGCTCCCAAAGCCGTAACCCGGGAAGGTTTCCTTAAAACCTTAAGGACCTTAGCGTGTTTGGGGAGTTGCAGACAGTTGAAATGTTGGGCCGGATAGGGTAACCCCGAATCCGATAACCCGGGAGAGGAAGTCCTTGCACCCCAGTACGTTATGGACCATTTTAATCATGGTACCATTGGATGACCCTTAGGAATGTGCACATTCGGGACCTTTAGGTACAGATGGATTGAGGTGTTTATATCTTCTGTGTAATGGTTGGGTCTGTTACAGTTTGGTGCATTTGTTACGCAATGATTCTGATGTCTGTTTGGAAGTTTCCTTGTTTTGTTGATAACTTTCATTCTACGTATATTAGATTTATCCTTACTCAACGTTTAATTGACGGTTTTACTTTTGTTGATCCTGCTATGATCCATTTTGGGGGAGCATACTCTTAGCAGGTAGTTCGTTGGATTTGATTGCTTGATGCGGGGTTCGAGAGCCACATAGTCACACTCGCATGTTTCTCGTAGTAGTAGATTTTCCTTTGTTTTTTTTGAAACGTTTTGGTACATTGTCATGTATTCACTTTTCGTCCGAAGAATTGTATTTGATTCAACCTTTTAAACAAATAGATGGTGGACGTTTTATTTTCTGTTGTGGATTGTTGGACGTTACTGCCACGATTGTGTGTCGTGGTGTGTGGCATTGCGGTGACCAATGCCGGCGGCCGACGGGGTTGGAAACCGGGGTGTTACAGGGAATCAATTAGAAAATTGGAAATCATCAAGACAAACAACTTGACTCAGAATACATCTACTGAAGAAGGTAAGTTAACTGAGGGACACAGACTCAATTATTGAAGAATGAAGAACTGAGGGACACAGACTCAGTTATTGAATAATGAAGAACTGAGGGTACAAACTCAGTTGTGAAGATTAAAGTCGAGACTATAAAGTTGGACTTCAGGCAAGATTGTGGTGACCTGAACTGACTTTATGGATCTTGTATGAAGACCTAAGAATCATAAGGACAATGAATTCTTAGATGATAAATATATCATGGTGTACTCTGATTAAGTCAATTATAATCAGATGAAAACTGGAGTACTGATTTTTGAAGAAGAATAAAATCTCAGTTATTGCTCCAAGTCAGTTAGGAAACTGACAGATGAAAAACTGACAAGGAAACTCAGTTTTATAAGTCAGCCATCCAACAAACCGAAAGTACAATCGAACGTTGTAAAGAAAGAAAATTCATTGGATGAATCAACGACACAAATAGAACGGTCGAAAAATATAACCGTTGAAAGATATACGTTGATACAATTCAAATCAAAGTCAGATGAACGTTGGACTTCACACTATAAATAGAAGACTTTGCACAAACAAAAACAAGAGAACATATACAAGAATCAACAAGCAATTTGTGCACACTATTTGAATTGTCATCATCACTGAACTATAACAAGATCATATCTAGTATTTCTTCAAGTGTTCAAAGCTACAAAGAATTTATCAAGAATTCAACTCTCTGAAGAACCACAAACAAGAATCAATTTATTGATTCTCAGCCCAACTTTGATTCCATTTCAAAGGTTTAGACTGCGAAGCAAACCGGGAAGGTTTTGTCAAGGACAGTTGTGACAAGCAGTCGGGTAGACTGTCTTTGTGGTGGTAGCTGGTGAAGAGGCAATCCTACCCTCTAAGGACCAGTGGTTCAAGAACTTGGAGAGCAGCAATTCTACCTGTTCTACAATTGTTTAGATAGTGAAGCTAGGGATTAGCCAAGGACTATTGTTTAGGACCTTTTGTAACAGTTCACCTCAAGAAGTTCTAGTGGAATTTTCCTCCGCACCACAGGGGAAGAGAGGACGTACATGATTACACCACCTGGAACCTCTATAACATCTGCCTTATTTACTTTACGCATTTACTTACTTATTTAGTATTCATTTACAGCATTGTGATACTTGATTGTTATACATCTCACAGTCACAATTGACATTCACCAGAATTCAGTTCACAACACTCAGGTTTCATACTTGATTATATCCGCTGCCGGTTGACTCAGTTTCAGCTTAAGTCAGTTTGATTTAATCTCAGCTTAGTCAGCTCAACTCCACACAAGTTTTATCTGAATCCTAATTTGTTTAAAATCAAGTTTTTGGTGACAAGTTTATTCACCCCCCCCTCCAAACTTGTGTCAGCCTTTCCAAGGTACCAACAATTGGTATCGGAGCAGTGTTTCTTTAACCAGATATCATTTGCTCGTTATCCTCTAGTTGTTCTTATTTGAAAGCTAAATTTTTAAATTAGTCTACAGTCAGTCTTCACTCACTCACAATGGATAACAATCAATATGCAAGACAAATGCTTATGTGCAACATGGACAGATTTGACGAATACAAACGTCGTATGCGAGCATTCCTAGCGACTACTCATGATGAAATGATGGATGTACTCACGATGGACCAATCCAGATCACCTACATGCAAACTGAAGGTGACAGACAAGTTCGAGTTCCAAAACCCAAATCTGAATGGACCAGTGATGATCGCAAGCGAAACAACCTCAACAATGTTGCCATGGACTTTATCCTCAGAACCCTTGACAGCAACATGTACTTAAAGGTGAAAGATTGCACAACTGCCAAAGAAATGTGGGACAAACTTCAGTTAGTTTGTGAAGGAACAGATTCAATCAAGGAAAATAAAATTTGCGTTGCAAAGAAAAAGTTCGAGAATTTCAAGATGAAATCTGGAGAAACCATTGATCAAATGAAGACAAGATTCAGTGCTATTATGGATGAACTAGATCTACTCAAGATTGAATACTCAAAGAAAGTCATCAACACCAGAATATTGAAGGCATTTCCAATGTGCTGGAAAATGAAGGTCACTGCTATGGAAGAATCTAGGAGACTTGATGTAGAAGATTCATTCAAGATCTTTTCGGATACGAAAGCTTATGAATTCGGTGAAGATTTCACAACCACAAATTTGCAATAATTAAAGCTCGGAAGAACCAAAGACCACAAAGACTTGCAAAGCGATCAAATGAGATTCAAGAAAGCTCATCTAACAATATTCATGAATTGGATGAAATGGAAGAACAAATGGCTCTAATGATGAATAGAATTCGAAGAATGAAGAGTGGACATCCAGTCACTCAAAAGTTCATCAAAAGGACTCCTGAGAAAAGAAAAGATGATGAATACCTCTGTTTCAACTGCAAGAAACCAGGACACTATAAAGCTGAATGTCCAGAACTGAGAAGATACCACCAAGGAGAGTTGGTAGAAGAGCACTTCTTGCTAGATATGAATCAGATGATGAAGCCGATACTGAAAGATTATCAGATGATACAGCTTTAATGGCACACATGGAAGATCCAAATGAGGTATGTGCATCAAACTCTAAATATTCCTCGGCTCAGATTTCCATGATGAATGCATGTTCTTCGACTGCTGACTCCAATCCAAAAAATCTAGAATTAGAAGAAACTCTTGATGAATTGATGAATCAGCTAGTAACCATACAAGTCGGTTATGAATCAATCAAAGCCGAGAAAGAAAGTCTAATTCTTGAAGTTGAAAGATTGAAGTCGAACTAAAAATGTTGAAACCGACTAAAGCGATAAGGGAAAGATTCGACATCGATCCTCATCGCATCGAAGACGAAAGAATCGAATCGTTTGCTCAATCAAGTTCAATTACTGGATTCAAATCAGGAAAACCATATGGAGCCAAAACTGGGTTAGGATTTGATGCACAGCAATCTTCGAAGAATGGAACTAGCAAAGCCACTGGGCTGAGTACCAAAACTGGTATTGAGTTTGTAGTTGAGCAAGTTCCACAAACTGAGAAAATTGCTGAACCAGTAAAGCCAGTATCACACAGGATAAATCAGTTTTCTAAGAAGACAACTGTATCTACCTACAAAACTAAATCAAATGATAGATCAGTTGTATTCAATAGAAACCGACACGGCAAATCAACTGCCAGATCCACAAAAACCAATGAAGTCAGGAACCAGAAAAATTACAATCAAAACAAATCCAAGAATGTCAATCATTCAAAGATTCACACATTCAGGGGGGAAGGAAGGTTGTATCCCTCTGATGATGATTGAAATTTTACTGAATTTGTTATTAAAACTAATAATGACAATCATTCCAGACCGAAAACTTATCACAAGTTTCAGTCCAAAACTCAGCAGAGGACTAATCTCAATTCTCAGCATAAGTCACAGTACAAAGGTCAGTATAGACCTATGTACAGAAGGAATGATGGTTACCACTCCAGCTTTAATAACAAAAATCAACATGGAAACAAATTACAGTCAGAAGATCTGAGAAATCATATAAATAAGACACAGTCCAAACATAGATGCTATGAGAGTGTGGCTTACATATATGAAAACAAGTGCAACAATATCCAAAGAATTCCAAAAGGATATATTCCTAGAGTTGTACTGACAACTGACCCTCATGGACCCAAACTGAGTTGGGTACCTAAAATTTTTAATTCTCACTGCAGGATATATGGTACTTTGACAGTGGTTGCTCTAGACACATGACAAAGAGCAAAGACTGTCTCAGTAATTTCGTTGAAAAGAATGGACCAAAAGTTAATTTTGGAAGTAAAGATAAACTAGGTTACACCAGAGGTTTTGGCACCTTAATCAGAAATGGACTTACAATCAAGAATGTATCCTATGTAGAAGGACTACACTACAATCTACTCAGTACAAGTCAATTTTGTGATATGGGATACAAAGTTACTTTTGAGAAATATTTCTTCGTTGTCATCAGTGAATCAGCTTATCAAGTTGTCCTAGCCGGAAGAAGGAAGGAAAATATGTATGTGGTAGACTGGACAACAGCCGTCGCTGAAAATTGTTTGCTTGTGCACACCAAATCAGAAATCAGTTGGCTGTGGCACAAGAAACTGAGTCATCTCAACTTTGATGACATCAATACACTTGTTAAGAAGCAGCTAGTCATTGGATTACCAGAGATATCATATAAGAAGGACAGCTTATGTGATGCATGTCAACAGGGAAAACAAACAAAGGCAAGTTTCAAGACTAAGTCTCAGCATTCAACAACCAGACATCTAGAATTGCTACATATGGACTTATTTGGACCTATTACACCAATCAGTATCAGTGGAAAGAAGTATACATTGGTGGTAGTAGATGATTTTTCAAGATATACATGGGTCATCTTTCTAACCAAGAAAAGTGAAACCAATCAAAAACTCACAGAACTTCTTAAGAGACTTCAGAATCAGAAAGGAGTTTCAGTTGTAAAGATAAGATCCGATAAAGGAACCGAATTCCTCAACAAAGTGTGATTATTGAATATTGTGAAGAAAATGGTGTTTTACACCAACCGGTCACCACGAACACTCAACAAAATGGTGTAGGCCGAAAGAAGAAACGAACGCTCAAAGAAGCTTTGGAAGAACTATGATCTCGTGAAGCTAAACTACCTGAAAGATATTGGGCGGAAGCAGTAAACACAACTTGTTACACTCAGAACAGGGCTCTCATGAACAAGAGACATGAAAAGACTCCTTATGAAATTTGGAATGGAAGAAAACCAAATGTTTCATACTTTCATGCGTTTGGAAGCAAATGTTTCATACACAATAATAGAAAAGATCAACTTCACGTTTTTCAACCTAAAGTTGATGAAGGAATTTTCCTAGGATATTCAAGTGTCAGCAAAGCATTCAGAGTATTGAATAAAAGGACACTCAAGCATGAAGAATCAATACATGTAGTATTTGATGAACCAAATTTTCCAGGTGAAACAACTGAAGACCGACCGAACCGGTTCCTCAGTCTCAGTTACCAATCACACCAGAACCTGTTTTAGTTGATGTTGGAAGACTACAAATTTCAGAATGTTCAGATCAAGATCAGCCTCAGTTTCCAACTACTCAACCACTTGAACAACATCAATTTGACTCAATTGAACAAACTCAAGAACCAGTTTTTGAAGAATCATTTGAACAAAGTACAAATCAACCAATACAAACTCACACACATCAATGGATGAGAGACCATCCTCAAGAACAAGTTATTGGTGACACTCAAACTGGAGTTCGAACAAGACATCAACTGGATGCGATGATAGCATGATTTCTATCTCAATCGGAACCTAAAGAACTTGAAGAAGCCTTGAAAGACCCAGACTGGATATTGGCTATGCAAGAAGAACTAAATGAGTGTGAGAGAAATCAAGTATGGGAACTGGTAGATAAACCAGTTCATGTCAATATCATTGGAACCAAATGGGTTTTCAGAAATAAACTTGATGAAGATGGAAATGTCATAAGAAACAAAGCCAGACTTGTAGCCAAAGGATACTCTCAAGCAGAAGGCATAGATTTTGATGAAACTTACGCCCCAGTCGCAAGACTAGAAGCAATCAGACTTTTTCTTGCTTATGCAGCTCACAATAAATTCAAAGTCTATCAGATGGATGTTAAAAGTGCGTTTTTGAATGGAATTCTTGAAGAAGAAGTGTATGTTCAACAACCACCTGGATTTGAAATCAAGGATCAAACTGATAAAGTTTTCAGACTAAGGAAAGCTCTTTATGGACTTAAACAAGCACCAAGAGCTTGGTACGAAACTCTGTCTCAATTTTTAGTAGATAACGGATTTATCAAAGGAACAATCGACAAAACATTATTCAGGATGAAGAATGGAGAAGATACTCTACTTGTTCAAATTTATGTTGACGATATCATCTTTGGATCAGAAAATGAACAGCTATGTGAAAATTTTGCAAGTTTAATGAAAAGCAAATTTCAAATGAGTATGATGGGAGAATTAAATTATTTCCTAGGACTGCAAGTTAAACAACTAGCTGAGGGAATCTTCATTCATGAAACCAAATATACAAGAGAACTTATCAAAAAGTTTGGTATGGAGAAATCTACTGGAATTTCTACACCAATGGGAACCAACATCAGACTAGATGAAGATAAAGAAGGTAAAGATGTTGATCAAACACTCTACGAAGGATGATTGGAAGCTTACTCTATCTTACGGCAAGTAGGCCGGACATATCTTTTACTTGTCGGTGTTTGTGCAAGATTTCGATCAAGACCAAAGGAAAGCCATCTCACGGTTCGAAGAGAACCTTAAAATATCTAAAAGACACGGATGGAGTTGGTATTTGGTATTCAAAAGAAGGAGAATTCAAGCTAATTTCTTACTCGGATTCGGATTATCTTGGATGCAAAGTGGACGAGAAAAAGCACATCGGGCACATGTCGGTTATTAGGAAATAGACTTGTGTCATGGTTTAGCAAGAAGCAAAACTCAATCTCAACTTCAACAGCATAAGCTGAATATATAGCAGCTGGAAGTTGTTGTGCTCAAGTTTTATGGATCAGACAACAGTTAAGAAACTATGGGATAGAAGAAGGAACAATTCCCATAATGTGTGATAACACAAGTGCAATTGCAATTACTGATAATCCAATTTTACACTCAAGAACAAAGCACATTGATGTTCGTCACCACTTTATAAGAGATCATGCAGAGAAAAAGGATATAACAATTCTTTATGTACCTACTGAAGATCAGTTGGCAGACATCTTTACTAAGCCACTGGACAAAGAAAGATTTGCAAAATTAAGAACTGAGTTGGGAATAATCAAAGTCAGTTAAGCCAGAGATTCGTCAAGGGGATTAATCTTTGTTATGTTGGGTGCGCTCACTTAACGCATTAGTCATTGACATCAACAATCTCAAACTGACAAATTGGAAGAATCGACGAGAATCGAACAATTTGATAGGACTGAATTATTCCTAAACTCGACCTCGGCATCGGTTTTCACTTTATTCAAAATTGGTCAAAGGTTGATAAGATAAAATCAACAGCGGTTATTTTGCATTAAATTGCCACAGTTCTTTTTGTCAGGACTTCGTGTGTACACCCCACGATTGTCAGAAAATAGTACATGTATCGGTTATCAAAACCATCATGGAATTTGAAAAGTTGTACCATCCAACCTCCAGAATATCCTACCGATTTATTTAATCTATGTTCACACTATTTTTTCTTATTAAGAAAAACAGACTCTTTTCAAACCTACTCTTCAAATCAAATTTCTTTGTGTTCACACTCAAACATGGCCACTGCAATCGATTCAAAAGACAGACGATTAATCATAGAGCTGGATGAACTGACACCCGAAATGTATGAAGGTATGTGTCAAAACACTCTATTAGCCAGCTGTATTCGAGACAAAATCGAAAAGCAACCAGTATTGAACAAC
Source organism: Gentiana straminea (assembly GCA_036785695.1). Classification (NCBI taxonomy): domain Eukaryota; kingdom Viridiplantae; phylum Streptophyta; class Magnoliopsida; order Gentianales; family Gentianaceae; genus Gentiana; species Gentiana straminea. The sequence goes on along the minus strand of JAVUPR010000158.1, from coordinate 1,118,909 downwards.
ATCCTCGAAGTTCGCTTCAAAGAAAAATGAGATGTGGAAGGCATTTTGCAGTTTTGGCAAAATATGCGATTAATCAGGGACTCCTTGATTACAACTGTTCGAGGAGATCGCATTGTGTTCAATGAAAGAGTTATGAGATCACTCTTTGGGTTCGCAAATACAACAGCAACTTCAATAGAGTTAGCAACCCTACCATTGGAGAAAGAAGATTATCTCGCTATGATCACTTCATCTACGGAACCAATCGTACCTGGTGTTCATGTCGACAAAATCAAGCCGGAATTTGGACATCTCAGCAGATGGCTCAGCAAACACGTTATTGGAAAATCCAAAGGGATTAATATACTTTCAGAAGAAAATATTTTTGTGATGAATATAATCTGGGACAACATAGAATTTAATTGGGCAGGTTATATTGTCAATCAATTCAAGAAGCAATAATTAGCTGAATTAGAAAGTATGGCAAAAGCTCATGCTGAAGGACAAATAACTGATGGCAGATTCCGACTGAAGAAAACTCTTAGTGGAATCATTCAGTTTTATTTGGAAAGAATTAAGGAAGGGAAGCAAGCAAGAGAAACTGTGACATCAAAGGAAATCACAGAAACAACTTTCCAACATGAAGCAAAGCAGTCAACTGTGTCTCGGCAGCAAACTGAACAAAGAGGGACCAAGCGAAAATCAGAATCCACAGAAAAAAGATCAGTTGTAAGATGCTTGTACCCTGAGATCTCAAGTGAGATAGCACCAACTGAGGGGGAACAACAATTGACAACTGAAGATATTCAAGACAATGTCAATGCTATTCTTACTTCTCAAACACAACAACAGTCAGTTCAACAAACGGCACCAGTCTTCGAAGCTGACAAAATCATAAGGCTGATGAAAATGAAACTTCAACCAGAAGATTTTCGTGATGCCAGTTTACAAACTGAAGAAAAATCACTCTTGGAGAAATTGGAAGTAAGAGATCTTTACTCTCTGTTTCCTATTAATGAATTTCTTGACAACTGTTTCAAAAGGTTTACTGAGTTAGCAAAAAGAAGAGAATCATGCACATCATCTAAAGACAGTTCCCAGACAAAGGATGATGATGATCATGATAGGCCAAGAAAAGAAGCTGATGATACTACAGTTTTGCAAACAATCACTCAACCGCAACAACCAGTGACACAAACTGTACCACAGCAAAAAGCATTGTCAGTTGAAAACCAGACAACTGTCAATCAGCAAGCAGGTGATGAAATCAGACAACTGATGATCATTAATACTCAGGACAAGGATCAAGTGGAAACTACATATGATCCCTCTGATTTTCTATCTAAGGAAGAATTGGCCAAAGTTCATGAAAACTTGAAAATAGTACTCAGTCAAAGAGATACACAGAATGGTCTTTTATCAAACATCTCTGGATATCTTGATTATAGAACTAGAACTTATGTTTCGGTTCATGCAAGACTAGAGATGATTCACAAATCAAGTTCAAGTTCTGTTTCATAGATTGTCTTACTCAAACAACAACTTGAAGATTCAACCGCAGTAGATAGAGAAACTCATGCTCAAGCTCATTGGCATATTAATCAAAATATCTACGGGTTAGAAGCTCAACTTAAGGAAGTACTTGATTCTCAACGACAAATTTCAGAAGATCAAAAAGCAACCCATGCCCCGGTAGATCGTTATATGATGCCAAAAAGGGGAAGTCAAGAAGAAAAGCTGAAATTACTCGGAGAAATGAAGCGACTTGAAGAAGAACTACAAAGATACGAAAGCGAGATCCTAAATTTTTGAAGAAAGAGTTAACGATGATCAACTTATTGCAAAATACAATCAACCTAAAGGATCTGTGGACGCAGTTTATCAAAGACTACAATCCTATTAAAGCCAAATACAAGGACAGAACATTTGAGGAATCCTTGAACTACTTTTTGTCTGATATATACTCAAAGCAAAAAATTGCACGGCATAATAAGAAGGATCGAAGGATTGAAGATAAACTCGAAGATCAAAGACAAGGTTGAACAAATGAAAGCCGATCTAACAGAATTTGAAAAATACTATCTCGGAAGACTCAAGCTTACCCAAGCTTATTCAATGGAGAAGATGGAAAGAAAGTAGTCAAGTTGACTACATCAAGACCTTTTCAAAGGAAGACTCCAAACTTGAAGAAGATTTTCGTTTGTATGACAAGGCAAAAAGATATGACTTAGTCATGCAAAAATCTAAGAAGAAGCTCAGTCTTTAATCATAGATATTTGAACAAAATGCATGTATCCAGTTTTTGCTCATTCTATTGAAAACCAGTTTTCCAGTTTTACATTTTTTTATTGTTTTGATATTTAAGCTTTTCTTTTAGGGAGAGTTTTGGCATCATCAAAAAGGGGGAAATTGTTGGAAATAAAATTTTATGTTTTGATGATAATTCATCTTATTTATTATAATGTTATTTTAACCCCATTGATGAAGTCTTTGAAGCCAAATGTTATAGTGGAAAGCTAAAAGATGTCTAGAACTGAATGTATAAGATTTATTAGAGTCTGATCTTTGTATAAGTTACATCAGACAAGGACTGTAATTGATAGTGTCGTAAAACTGAAAACTGGGAATCAATTAGAAAATTGGAAATCATCAAGACAAACAACTTGACTCAGAATACATCTACTGAAGAAGGTAAGTTAACTGAGGGACACAGACTCAGTTATTGAAGAATGAAGAACTGAGGGACACAGACTCAGTTATTGAAGAATGAAGAACTGAGGGTACAAACTCAGTTGTGAAGATTAAAGTCGAGACTATAAAGTTGGACTTCAGGCAAGATTGTGGTGACCTGAACTGACTTTATGGATCTTGTATGAAGACCTAAGAATCATAAGGACAATGAATTCTTAGATGATAAATATATCATGGTGTACTCTGAATAAGTCAATTATAATCAGATGAAAACTGGAGTACTGATTTTTGAAGAAGAATAAAATCTCAGTTAATGCTCCAAGTCAGTTAGGAAACTGACAGATGAAAAACTGACAAGGAAACTCGGTTTATAAGTCGGCCATCCAACAAGCGAAAGTACAATCGAACGTTGTAAAGAAAGAAAATTCATTGGATGAATCAACGACACGAGCGAGAACGGTCGAAAAATATAACCGTTGCAAGATATACGTTGATACAATTCAAATCAAAGTCAGATGAACGTTGGACTTCACACTATAAATAGAAGACTTTGCACAAACAAAAACAAGAGAACATATACAAGAATCAACAAGCAATTTGTGCACACTATTTGAATTGTCATCATCACTGAACTATAACAAGATCATATCTAGTATTTCTTCAAGTGTTCAAAGCTACAAAGAATTTATCAAGGATTCAACACTCTGAAGAACCACAAACAAGAATCAATTTATTGATTCTCAGCCCAACTTTGATTCTATTTCAAAGGTTTAGACTGTGAAGCAAACCGGGAAGGTTTTGTCAAGGACAGTTGTGACAAGTAGTCGGGTAGACTGTGTTTGTGGTGGTAGCTGGTGAAGAGGCAATCCTACCCTTCAAGCACTTGGAGAGCAGCAATTCTACCTGTTCTACAATTGTTTAGATAGTGAAGCTAGGGATTAGCCAAGGACTATTGTTTAGGACTTTTTGTAACAGTTCACCTCAAGAAGGTCTAGTGGAATTTTCCTCCGCACCACAGGGGAAGAGAGGACGTACAGGATTACACCATCTGGAACCTCTATAACATCTGCCTTATTTACTTTACGCATTTACTTACTTATTTAGTATTCATTTACAGCATTGTGATACTTGATTGTTATACATCTCACAGTCACAACTGACATTCACCAGAATTCAGTTCACAACACTCAGATTTCATAACAGAACAACAAGATCAATATAAAGGCTAAAATTATATCCGCTGCCGGTTGACTCTGTTTCAGCTTAAGTCAGTTTGATTTAATCTCAGCTTAGTCAGCTCAACTCCACACAAGTTTTATCTGAATCCTAATTTGTTTAAAATCAAGATTTTGGTGACAAGTTTATTCACCCCCCCCTCTAAACTTGTGTCAGCCTTTCCAAGGGACCAACAATATCTATTTTATGATCAAACACATAAAAAATAAATTGCGGAAAATTTAAACACCGAGATGGATCGTTGGTACCCCGGTATCTAATCTATCATAGGAAAGTAGTAAATTACAACTTGTTGTCTTCGATATTTGAGCCTTGAACCACGAACCGCGAACCCGAAAGGAGAATGGGCCTTTATTTTATAAAATAACATGAATTCTTTTTTTCCGAATTTTTTTTTATTAAAATCCTGCAGTATTTTTATTCCAGAAAAATAAATTAATTTTTTTTATAATTTTAAAAATGCCGATTTTATTAAAAGAAAATTAGGGGTTGATAAAAAATCAAACCCTTGCCGTGTGGTACAAAAAAAATAACAAAAAAAATTTTCCGCCCCGACTCCTATTCATACCTCGAGTTCCGTCTTCATCTCGTGTTCATCATCGTTCTTCGTCGTTTTTCCGGAATTACAAAAAAAATAAAAAAAATAGCCGAAAAATAAAGAAATAAAAATAACAACTTTTACATCAATCCTATGCTTAAACGATCTAAATTGACAGAGCTTACAACAGATCTAACGAGTAAACAGTACCCACCCCAATCCATCTCTTCAAACCACAACAATCGGAACATAAAAAAATAAATATATGCGTCGGCCCCAAAAAAAATAAATAAATAAATTTGGGACACAAAAACTACATGTTTTCCACTCCTAGATCTAATATTTTATACGTATAAATATAGATCACCAGGCGACTGATACCATTGTTAGTAATATCATCCTCAACGGAAGCGATTTAAGGATCTAGATCTATAATTTACACATAATAAAATAACTAGATCTACTCTACAAGGGTGTTGTAGAACATACCTCATGGATCTCAAAATCCAAATAGAAGAACCGCAATAGGAGAAACAAAAGATGGTGTGAAGAGCACCACGATCTTCCGCACGTGTGATCCGAGCAACTCCCAGTGGAAGGAAATCCTCTTCTCGAATCCTCCCAATATGCTACCCGGAAAACCTCCAAGATTTTCCCTCTTACTCCCCTTGGCCGAAAATTTATCTTCTTCTGTCTAAGAGATAGAAGTCGAAATTTGTGTGTTGTGATTTAGGCTTGGGAGAACTCCTTTATATAGGAGAGTAATCCTTGTCCTCCAAGGATTTTATTTTACAAATAAATAAATCCAATAAATAAAAGACAATCCCAGAATATCCTAGAACAAATCTAGAATAATCTTTATCTTTATTATTTACCATAAAACATTTATCCATTAAATATTTTGTGAACATGTCTTATTAATCCACAAGAAAACTAATTCCTTGTTCCCTAAGACAATGCCTTGGCCGAAAATTCCTTATTGACCTAGTCAATATTATTTTCGGCCATAACACACTAATTGGGCCAAGATTATGAAAAATGTATTTTTCACATATTTAATTATTTAGCCCAACTAATTTAATAGTCCACTAAACAATTAATTCACATATCATTTTAATTAAATTCTAATAAGAACTAAATTAATATTATTAGGATTCGACGTCCGAGAATAGCTATGCTATATTGGAGGCACGTCGGGACCATGGACTAATAATCAGCGGCTCCGATAAATCAAATAAATAATTATGTTACGAACAGAATAATCATATTCGATAAATCAATCACAGGAATATGCCACCATATCCCGTGACTGCACTCCTCCGATTATAAGATTATATTTATCTCCTCCCGAGAATGATAATATGCGTCCATTGATATAATCATTACATATGGATTAATCCTCCATAGACCGTTCATTTTAAATCGGGAAGTTACCGTTAACCCTTTTTAGAAACTCTTATCCTTATTTACCATTAACCCCTAGTGATCAATTAATTCATACAACTCACTGGTAGCTAACCAGTGTAATATGAACTCGTACGATCGATCAGTTTCTAGAATTAACAAATAAGGGAATTGTCTATCTACTTCCATAAATGGAAGGAATGGATTGCGTATCTGTGATAACACAGACTACTCACTCAATCCGGTATAATGCCAAGATGGGGTAATTCAGATCACAGACTCAGTGTAATCCTTAACATGTCAAGTCAAACCTTATACTCATTCAAGCAGTTGACTGTGATCACCTCAGGATAAATGCCATATATGATATATCTATCATATATAAATGCCCCACTAGGTTCTCTTAACCGAAAGTCCGGATAAGACAATCACACCTATTGTGTTCTGGGCGCATTAATAGCACGTTAAAGGAGATACCCGATACTCTCGATTAACTTCACTGCGGGCTTATTGTATTTTAAGTACATCTTCACAAACTCAATCCTCCTGTGTATATCCCATACACTGAGTTAAGTGATTACATAAACGATATACTTTATGGTTTTTTGTAGTGTAAATACTATTGTCACATCGGTGACTATGAGAATAATAAATATGAATAATAATATCATTTCATTTATTAAATAAAACAATTACCAAATTGTCTTTCGGGCATCACACCTAACATATACATCTGAGAAGAGAAGAACTGAAGAAGGTAAGTTCGCTGAGGGACACAGACTCAGTTGGCTTATTTAGAAAACTGAAGAACTGAGGGCTCAAACTCAGTTATTGAAGACTAAAGAACTGAGGGTTCAAACTCAGTCAGAAGCTAATTAAGTCGTGACTATAAGTCAGGAATCCGGCAAGTATGTGGTGACCTGAAACTGAATTATAGATCATGTAAAGCTGAATAATCTTAAGGACAATGATTATCAGTTACCAGGAAACGTAAAAGCTAAATGGTGTACTTTGACTTAACCAACTAAAGTCAGATGTCAAGTATACGAGGTACTCAGGTTTGAATAAGAGTAGAAAACTGAGTTAAGGCCTTGGCAAGATCGAATTGAGAATATGGAAAAGCTGAGTTAATTAATCAAGGTCTGAAAATTGAGAAAGTACTTATCAAGAAAGCGATATGGAGACCATACATATGAACGTTGGCTAAACGACAAGTATAACGGCTATAAGACCTATTCGACCGTTACATTACCCCTATAAATACACAGGGAGGAGCTTTGGAATAGAGCAGATCTTGGACAAGCTTTAAAAGAACATATCTAAAATCCAGATCAAGAGGAGAGAGATCCAGATCAAGAAAATTAGATTATATATCTAGAAAGAGGGAAGCCAACAAAATTGCCTTGAAGAATAAATGATAAATCTAGTAACCCATTAAGGGGAAGAAGGCATCTTGGAGCTACAACGCCATATCAAGAAGAATCAGACAGCTCTCTGAATTAGTCTTTTGATTAATTCTGAACCTCAAATTTATGTGAAAAATGGTTGGCTGTGCATAGTTTGAGGAGAGCAACTCCACCTTTCCTCATACGGTTGCAACTTGGTTGCCACAGCTGTTGGTCCAGTCTGCGGACTGTGTTTGTGTTTGTGGTGAGCTGGTGAAGGAGTAATTCCACCTCCAAAGGATCAGTGTGCAGAGTGAAGGGAGCAATCTCACCTTTCTACATAATGTGTAGACAGTGAAACTAGGGTGTCGTGAAGGACTGTCATTAGGCTAGGATTCTGTATACCTCCTACACCACATGAGAAGGGGAGACGTACGGGATTACACCACCCAGAACTTCAATAAACAAATCTGTGTTAATTTACTTTACGCATTTATATTTGTGCTGTGAATGTTTTTACTTATCTACTCAACACTCTGCAAACCTCAGACACTGAGTTAGCACAGAACTGATACATAGGAGATTAGGGTCTTTATTGACACATCTATTGCACAAAAGGCTTAGTCTTATCCGCTGCAAGTTAGTTCAACTCCGGCACTAGCTAAGATGAATTAGCTGACTCCAATACATGATTTAAGGGTAGGAACATAACTGAGCTGAGTCGTATTAAACATCAGTTTGCTAGTTCAGTTTGAGTTTCGGAGAAACTCAGTTCCTGGACTGCAAGTCAGTTTTTTGTGACAAGTTTATTCACCCCCCTATAAACTTATGTCAGCCTTTTCCCAGGGACCAACAATTGGTATCGGAGCGGTTCTTCCTTTTGGAAGTGATCCAAAGCATTTATATACCATTTGTTGAAAACCTCACTCTATTAGTTGTAAAAGCATTTAGTTGAATCTTAAAGAATACATCTAGAATTAGAAGTTGGCTTAAACATCCCCTGATAATTGTTTGCAAAATGTTGTATCTGATTTTCAGGATCAAGTAATTGAAAGGTTCAGTGCTACAAGTTCACATACAAATCCAAAACCTCGACTCAGGGATGATGTGGATATCGATTTAAATGCATATGATGACAAATCCAGAGGAGTTCCATCACAAAGTTATCTCTCAGAAGAAGAAAAGAAGGAGTTGCTGCAAGTAACTAACGACATAGAACATCTAAATGAGCAGCAAAAGAATGTAAAATCAAACCTTGAAGCTGTAACAAACAATCAAGAAAAGGTACATTCTTCTACTCAGTTATCACTCACAGAACTCAGTCAAAGAAACTCTGAGCTTTTCAATTTGGTAGAAAAACTCACACTCGAGTTGAATTTAAAAGATATAGAACTTGGGAAGGCAAAAGAATGGAATGAGTTTCTTGAAACTGAGGTGTCAAATCCAGCTGACAAACTAATATCAAGAAAATTTGACAAAAGCAGTGATACTCATCAGAGAAACTGAAGGTTATACTTCAGTAACTAATCCAGCGGGAACCAAGAAGATATGGGTGCTGAAGAACACTTCAAACTATTTTGCAGGTAAGGCCAGTTCTTATATTGCTAAATCCATAGAAAAACTGACTTCTACACAAGAAAACTGTATCATAGCAACGAAGTCGAAAAGGCAAAAGCTGATGAAAGGCAAAATATTCAATAGCTGAAAACTTTCCAGCTACCATCTGATGCTTGGACTGACAGACAAATCACCAGAAGCCACGTGTCAATCTAGAAGACTATTAAAACAGAAGAAGTAGATGCATGACCCTACAAATCTCATTGATTGTGACACGACTCTCAGATAAACGGTTGAGTGTATTGAAAAACTCACAAACACATACCGTTCTTTCAATCTTGACCAATCCATCTCTTCAAGATTTCCGCAAGAACTTTTGAAAATCCATTCTAATGGAGCGATATAACATTGATGGAGGAATCACCATGAGCCTTGACGACTTCAGTCAAAAAATTTCAAACTCCACTCTATCACTTTAGATTGCTGACAAGATCAAGAAGATTTGAGGACTCAAAAATCTAATTGATACGAAGATCAACATTTTGTGCCCAGAAGATATCAGAGACTTCTATAGAAATGCCATAATAGCCGATGATGGAAGAAGCTTCTGGACATCAGTTCAAGGGAAGAGCATTATTGTTAATGAACATCTTCTATCTCTAGTCTTTGGTTTGGATATTTATGGGGGAACTACGTCTCTTACTTTCAGAAATGAAAAAAGGAAAGACATTGGGAAGTCACAGCAAACAACTAGGATAAGAAGAATTTCATTGGATCCATTCATCAACAAAAACAAAAATTTGCACTTTTGACAGTTTTCCTGACCAAAAATGTCATTGGTCACACATGGAATTTCAACACTCTTTCAACAGAGAAACTGAAACTATCTATGCAATTTGGTTTCAGAAGAAACTGGACTGGAACAAGGTTGTCCTCAAGTAAATGTTAAAGCAAATTTTGGATGAAGAAGCAAAAAGTCAAGGAAGGAAGTCAAATCGAGAAAAGTTCATGTCGAAAAAGGGATTTCCATATTTGGTACAAAGTATACTGAACTATTTCTTCATCTCTAGATCTACAGAAATAGAGGTAATAGAGAAATCAGTAGCCAGTGGAGCAAAGAAAAGGAAAGGAAAGTTAATGATGAAGTCAAAAGAGAAACACCAAATTCTAGCTCAAGCAAAATTGAAAACCAGTATGAAAGAACAGATAGAAGACAAAGGAGGATGATGCAGAAACATCTCACAATGACTAAAAGGAAAATTGGAACAGAAGACATAATTCATATTAGAGATGAAACCGAAGAGAGTGAACTCTCAGCTGAAGAATACACTGAAAAGCAGAGAGAAATTTTGGAAGATGTTGAAATCTGTACAACAGAATATGAGAGCGAATTGTTAAGTCATAACTCTCATCACCATAGGGTCAGTTCTCCATCTCAAGATCAAGATGCATCCACAGGCGAATCAGTAATGAAGATATCCCCCATATTGCAACTGAAAAGACTCAGCGACAATTAACGGAAACTAAGAAGAAATTGGAAGGGCTAAAAATGATCGTAGAGTGCCTGACGCAGACTCTACAGAAAAAGCTCTACAACTTGCATGAGTCTATCTCAATAGCACATTACTCAGGTTTGAACAGGTACTCCAATATCATCACCTTGCACAAGTTATTTGAAGCAAGCTTTGGCATATCTTCAAACAAGAGGGAAGATGAAACTGATGAAACTAAAGGTGCTAATCGTGAAGATAAAACTGAAGGTGCTGATGAAACTGGAACTGAAGTAAACTTTTCTAAACTGTTGATCGAGGAACAAGACAGACAAGTAGATGCTGATTTACTTGTCATTCAACAAAACGGAGAGGCAGCTGATAGTTTGATCGAGGAATTAATTGAAGAAGAACCCTTTAAAGAGACAAGAACTGAGGAAGTTGAAGAAGCATCAGTCAAAGCAATGATGAACATCAAAAAGAAGATTGTAATATGTGCTAGATTGCAAGAAAAGATAAAGGAATTTGAAGATAAAGAGGCAAAATCTGAGGGGGAAAATGTCCTGGAACCAGAAGGAAAGGAACATGGTTTTATATCAAAAGAAGAGGAGAAGCTAATGGATGAGGAGATCAAAGAGATTCTGATAAAACTTAAGAACCAAGACAATGAAGAAGCAAATCGGATGACTAATAAATACTTGGATATCAAGCCCAGAGATGATGATTCAAGAGAAGAAGGAGAAGCTAGAAGGCTCCAAGAAACAAAAAGAAGTATCTTTCTTGGTGAAAAGCTGATGAATTTGGAAAAAAAAAACTGTAATGATTTCAAGAACTCAGTTTGTTTTGGTACAACTATGTAATGAACTCAGCTGTTTTTAGTTTGATATTTTGGTTTGTTCTTATTTCTTGCATTATTCTTTTTTTTATTGCTTTTAAGGAGGGTTATGATACATCATCAAAAAGAGGGAAATTATTGGAAATAAATTTATGTTTTGATGATGATTTGTCACGTACTTAGAAAGGTGACTTATAACCCATGATGATGGAGTCATAACTAACTGTTATAGTGCATAATGAAAGAAGAAGCAAGGAATGATCTAGAAAAAAATGTATAGGATCTATCAAGAGTCTGAGCTTTGTATAGGTTGTTTCAGACAAGCATTTTAATAGATAGGAACTAGGCAAACAGCTGTGTCATGGTAAACAAACTAAGTGTACATCTGAGAAGAGAAGAACTGAATAAGGTAAGTTTGTTGAGGGACACAGACTCAGTTGGCTTATCTAGAAGACTGAAGAACTAAGGGCTCAAACTCAGTTATTGAAGACTGAAGAACTGAGGGTTCAAACTCAGTCAGAAGCTGAGTAAGTCGTGACTATAAGTCAGGAATCAGGCAAGTCTGTGGTGACCTGAAACTGAACTATAGATCATGTAAAGCTGAATAATCTTAATGTTGGTCCCAGAGAAGGGTGCAACGATAGTCAGAGGGGGGGTGAATGACTATAGTGGAGTTTCAAAAACTTTTCTTTTATTTAAAAGATTTTGGGCAGCGGATAAATCCCTTCTTACTATGTTGTTTTCAAATCAGTTTAGACAATCACAGAATTAAGTTATGGTGTAGGCAAATTAAATAAATGCTGTAAAGTAAATTGCAGAAATTAAATTGACACAAGGCTTATAGTGGTTCAGGGTGGTGTAATCCCTTAATCCACTCTTCTCCTGTGATGATCGGAGGAATTCACTATTGTTTTTACAGATACAATAGTATGATTGTCCTTGGCTTCCCAAGCTTCACAATCTACAAGACTATCACTCCTTGACAGCAAAAGCTTCAGTGATTCAGTCTTCCTTGCTGCTCCTTGAGATCAAAATCCTTCAACAGCTATCACAGATTCAACTCCTTCTCAAATTGCCTTTGATTCAGTTGCTTCAGTTTGATGTGAATGTGATTCACACACTTGGTTGATGATACTCAGCCCCAAGTATGACTTTGTAGCTCTGATATCTGAGTTGATCACTAGATGTTTCCTTGTAAGTTCAGAGAGAAGGCTTTTCAAATTGACAGAGTTTTCACTTGATTTTTATGTTTTTGTTCCTCCCTGCTCCTGTCTGTCAATGCCTTCTATTTATAGCCTTGAATAACCTTGATTTTGAAATTCCGTCCGTTGGCTATTTTAATGAGGGAATAATCCTTGATTTTATTCTTGATTCCCCCTTAATTGCATTCTCCTTGATTTCAGTGATCGGATTCTTTCTTCAAACGTATAGCAGAAAATCCGTCCTTGATTGATCCTCTATTGATTGTGCATTTAATGCATGATCTTCTGAATCTTCAAAGTATACTAAATCTGATCTGGTAAGTGTTACTTCGCCGTTTTTAGAACGCTCGAGTGATCCTTCTGACTTAGCCGTTTTAGCTTTTCCTTCACCGTTTCGTCTTTACTCAGCCGAAAGTGAGTCTGCTTTGCCGATTCACTGTTTTCATCTTTGTTTCTGTTTGAGGAGAATCTATGTACTTCACTGATCTTTGATTGGGGTGAGATCAGTGTACACCATATTTGAATATTAATGTACATCGCTTGTAGTATAACTTAGACTTGTCTAAGGTCATCACAGACTTCCTTGGTTACAAGTCAGACCTTTAATGTCTGCATTGCTTCTCTGCTGGTGCTTGGCTGGCTTCACTCTGCTGAATATCTGTTTTTGCTTTGCCGTCCTACCACTAGTACAATACTTGTCTGACTCAACTTATACAACATGTCAGACTCTAAGTAAAGACTTATACAGAGAGTTCTAACTTATTTCAGGCTTGCTATAACAGCTGGTATGGCCATCATCAAAACATAATAAAATGTTCCTAACAATTTCCCCCTTTTTGATGATGCCAAAACCCTCATAAGCCTGAATATAAGTAATCAAAATTTTCGTAATAAACATCAGAACACAAATTCAGCAATTTTATTCATCCATCATAGGGCAATAAGTTCTAAAACTTTATTTAAATGTTACAAACTACATTTTGCTTAATTCAGCCTTGTACCTCTTGAACTTTGTAGTCTGAACCTCTTCAATGTCTTTCCAATCAATTTCTGGAAACTTCCACTTCCAGTAAGCCAAAGCCGTGTATTCGGATACACCGAAAAACTCTTTTGGCAAAAAGTCGTTGAAATCGAGGCATGGTCTCATTTGCCTTAGGTTCTCCAAAATATTTTTCAAGTCTTTCCCAAGCCTCAGCAATATGTGAATCTGCAAACTTGAGGCTTTTGTAGAGACTCCACTGCTCCTGTTTCTCCACTCATCCCATAGGATTGAAGAATTTTGCCATATATTTGAATTCTTCTTGTTGTTCAGCTGGCAAGTCTTCTGGTCCTTTTGCAGATAGTGGTATGGCTGAGCTTGGTTTGTTGTTGGTTTGTTTGAGAAGTGCAAACTCTCTTTTGACTTCATTGTAGAGTTTGGCCATATCAGTTCTCATCGTTTCATCCTGATAGCTTAGCCAATCAGCCCAAGCTTCATCTTGTGAGGAGTGAGGATAAAGTCCTTCCTGTACTCTGAAAAATTCTCTTACATGGTCCAGTACATCTGCATCATATTCTGCTTTGCTTTGGTGACCAGTGTAAGTTCTGTGTTCCCCAGTATATCTGGAGCTGCTGCTGCCTCTGCTGGTGTTTCCTCTGGTGCTGAGTTTGTGTTGACTAGCTGATCCTCTTTGCTGACTAGATCCAGGCCTTTGCTGTCTGCCGGATCTGTCTCTATCATCATCTCTTCTTTGCATAGGATGAGGAAATCCAATGCAGGGTTCCTTTAGGGCCTTTTCTCTTTCTTCTCTGACTCTTCTTTGCTGTTCTTCTGCTTCATTTCTTATCCTTATTTCTCTGTCTCTTGCTCTCAGTTGTTCTTCAGTAAAATTTGGGGGTCTGATTGTTGATCCTTCAGGTTCAGGCTTATCCCGATTTCCCCCCTTTTTGGCAGCATCATCCCTTTGCTGGAGTAAGATGCTATTTGTGGCCTCTGCCGTGCCGATCAGAGAGTCAAGCTTTGATTCAATAGTTGTGGATCTGTGGTGATTATTAATCAGTTTCTCATTCACACTACGAAGTTTAGTGCCAAAGGCCACTGCCATTGATTCATTTTCTTGGGAAATATGTTGTCTGAGCCCTGCAAGATTGTTTGTGATATTGATATTAAGTTGCTTCATCAGATTTCCCTGTTGTTGAACCACAATGTTTTGTGCATCAATGTACTCTGCAATGGCCTGAAACTTGTGTTCAATGGAGGAGCTTTTGTCATTAAATGCTGAAGTCATGGATCTGAGATACATGGCTTGCTGCTCCAATTCTTCAGCCAACAGGTCTGCTGCTTTCTCAAAAGTTTCATTGGTAATGCCAGTGGCCAGCTGAGAGAGTTTGTGCCTTATGTCAGCTGGTTCTGGATCTGTTTGCTGTCCCTTGTCTTGATGTTGAGTGACATCTGCTCCAATTTCCAAATCGTCAAGAATTTGGGTAGATGTGTATGCTGGAGTTGCTTGAGCTGCAGTTCCCCCTATCTCTGTGCCGGGGGTTGCTTTGATCGGTGTGGCGACGGTGAACCGGTGTCCACAATGTGTGTGTTGTCGACCGGAACATTCACGGTCGGTGGTTGAGTGGTCTTTGTCTTTGCCGGAGTTGAGGACTTGTTGGATGCTTGTGGTTTCAAGAATGTACGGAGAAGAGTTGTATCATAAATTGCATCTGGTGCAGGAGCATCCTCTTCTCTGTCTTTACCAAAATCACCATCATTATCATCATTATCATCATGATCATCATCATGATCATCATCATCATCATGATCATCATCTGAGTCATCACTCTGTCTTCCAGAGGCCTGGGGCAGTTTTGTCTTGGCTGCATCAACCAAGTCCCATAGAGGCGATTCATCAAGTACACCTACCAGAGTTGTGATTCCCAGAAAATTAAATAGCCATGCTTCTTCAGCAAGCATGCGGTCTGAGTCTTGAAGTTGTTTTCTGGAATCCCCTTCCTTCCACTCAAGATAATCTGCAATTCGATCATCTATATCGTTTGCAGACAATTGTGCAGCTTCTTCTGGAGATGCCTCATCATCTCCAGTATCTTCCCTATTATGATGTTGCTCATCCTCACTGTCATTCTCTTCTTCCTGTTGCTCCACCTCAGTTTCAGAATCCTCTTCCTCTGTATCTTCATCAATTAATTTTCCAAAGTCTGTCTTGTCCAGATTTCGCTGAATCTTTTGCTTCTTTCTTTGACTGGTAGTGATTTGTGTGGATTTCTTCCTTTTTTCCGTCTCCTGTCTTCTTTTGTTGTTTAATATTAGTAAACATGACTTTGGATTCATGTAGTTTGTGGAGTTGCACAGTAGGGACTTTAAGACATTGCATTAGATAGTGTAACTGAATCCCATATGACTTTTTCACCCATAATTGGCCTTTCTTTGTCTTTCCCTCTTTTATCCCCTTCTTTTCCGCTTTTACTTCCCCTTGGATTTGCTCTTTGATTCGTAGGAAGAAGTATTTTGCCCAATTGAATTGTAGATTGTTGTAAATGATTCCCATTAGCCGCATTCTAATTTCTGTCATGGCATTATTTGCGCCCAACTTTCCTTCAATGGTTTTGCCAATTAGGGCACTAAATTCATTGAATGGTTTCTTCAATGCAGATCTCAGACAGTTGACTTTTGTAGATCCTGGGTTTGCCGTTTTGGCGATAGTTGCCCCGAAATCATCCAAGTTTTGTGATACCAATGTTACTTTTGCTTGACCTTTAATTGAAAGTTTGAGATGTTTTCGAATTACCTTTTCTGTGATCACCACTTCTTTGCCATTGACAGATGCAACGATCTTGTCCGCTTCCCACTCGTCACCTTCTTCAGCAAGGTGCCCAGATACGTATTGTGCAGATTTCCAGAAGGATATGAGATTTTCATAGCACACCTCGGTTATTGGAGGATTGAGAAAGGTTGATAATTTTAAATTTTCACAGCCTGCTGCCAACCGTTTGGCATGCTCGTCATTTCCGCACAGTTTCAGGTAGTGTTCTGCTTGGAAGAATGAACCAGTGGCAATCGATTTTTCATACCCAGCTTGGGTGATTGAGGAAGATGATGCCATTGTTGAAGAGGAGAGGGGGTTTGAAAATGAACTTGAGTTTGCAATAGAGAGAAACAAGAGTAGGGTTTGTAATTTACAAGAGAGCGTAAAGATTTCTGAAAATCTTTAAGTCTGGTTTATATAGTGTGATTTGGGTAGTGTGAACGTGGTTTGAATATGGAAGGATTTTGTGACATCATGGCGTGATTTTGTGTGTGTGAATTGCGATATTCGAGCGTAATAGGGGAGTGGTTTGAGGTAAGTAATGATAGAGCCCGGGAATCGAGGAGTTTTCAATTCGAAATATAATACAATTACCTCCATGATCATAAATTGATCTCCACGTGTGTAATCAGAATTGATTTTGTTCACACTTTTAATTTATCCAAGTCTTTATTTCGGTGAAGTGCCTTGGCTGGTAACTTAGCCGATCAAATGGGTTCTTTATTGAGCTGCTCCATTTAACTGTTCCTAACAATCAGTTAAGTTACCTTCACTGAATACCAGTGCCTTGCATGCTACACCTCCTGTAACGGCAAGGTTGTACCAGTTGATGAAGTCACTTAGCCGATTCTCCAGTTGGCCGCTCCTTGATACTTAATCAATTTCAATCATTCCTAACTCAGTTCTTAACATACTAAATCTTTCATAACTGAGTGGTTTAGTGAAGATGTCAGCCAGTTGATCTTCAGTAGGTATGTATTTTAGGATGACATCTCCCTTTTCAACATGGTCTCTGATAAAATGGTGTCTCACATCAATGTGTTTTGTTCTCGAATGCAATACTGGATTTTTAGTAATAGATATTGCACTTGTGTTATCACACATGATTGGAATTGTTTTCTCTTCCATTCCATAGTCCCTTAGCTATTGTCTTATCCAAAGTACTTGAGCACAGCAGCTACCTGCTGCTATATATTCTGCTTCAGCTGTTGATGTAGATATGGAGTTTTGCTTTTTGCTGAACCAAGAGACTAGTCTGGTTCCTAGCATTTGACATGTTCCAGAGGTGCTTTTTCTATCTATTTTGCATCCAGCATAGTCAGAGTCTGAATATGATATCAATTTAAATCCTCCATCTTTTGGATACCAAATTCCAACATTTATAGTGTTTTTCAAGTATTTGATTATCCTTTTGGCTGCTAGAAGATGTGATTCTTTTGGTTGTGCTTGAAATCTTGCACACACTCCTACTGCAAATGCTATATCAGGTCTACTTGCAGTTAAGTATAATAAGGATCCAATGATTCCACTATACATTTTCTGATCAACATCATTTCCTGCTTCATCTTTTCCAAGTATGACTCTGGCACACATTGGTGTGTCTGCTGTGCCACTTGTATCCATCCCATACTTGTGTATCAGATCTCTTGTGTACTTGGCTTGACTAATGAAAATGCCATCCTTCATTTGCTTTACTTGAAGGCCAAGAAAATAGTTTAATTCTCCCATCATGCTCATCTGAAATTTGCTCTTCATCAGGTTTGCAAATTTTTCACAAAGCTTTTAATCATCTGATCCAAAGATTATATCATCAACATAGATTTGAACCAGCAATGTGCTTGCTCCTTCCTCTAGTTTGAATAGAGTCTTGTCAATAGTTCTCTTGTTGAATCCATTCTTGATCAGAAATTGTGATATTGTTTCATACCAGGCTCTAGGTGCCTGTTTGAGGCCATAGAGGGCCTTCTTGAGTTTGTATACTTTGTCTTCTTTTCCTTTGATTTGAAATCCGAGGAGGTTGTTCTACATAAACTTATTATTCCAAAAGTCCATTTAGGAATGCACTCTTGACATCCATTTGATAAACTTTGAAGTCTTTGTATGCGGCAAAAGCTAGAAAGAGTCTGATTGCTTCCAATCTTGCTACTGGTGCAAATGTTTCATCATAATCTATTCCTTCTGCTTGAGAATAGCCTTTTGCAACTAGCCTTGCTTTGTTTCGACAACGAGTTCCTTGCTCATCCATCTTGTTCCTGAATACCCATTTTGCACCAATGATTTGGCCATATCTGGTCTGTCAACAAGTTCCCAGACTTCATTTCTTTCAAATTCATTTAGTTCTTCTTGCATTGTTGTGATCCAATCTGCATTTTGGATTGCATCATCTATGGTCTTGGGTTCCACTTGTGATAGAAAGCAAGTAGGATGTGCTCCAGTTGTCTTCTGGTTCTAACTCATGTGTGAATATCTCCAATAACTTGTTCTTCAGGATGGTCTCTTAGCCAATTTAGATCTGGTTGAAGTTGTTCTTCACCTGGTGCTTCCATGCCTTCATGCTGAGCATGAACTTCAACTTCAGGTGCTTCTTCATTGTATTGATATGTGGCTCCTCTTGATTTTCAAAGTGATGATTCGGGATAGTAGGTTTGGTATAGTTGCATTTGTATAGATTTCCTTCGTGTCTTTGCTTTCTCTTCTTGGTCTTGAAGATCTTCACCATTTGTATTTGGTTCATCAAAAACCACATGTATTGATTCTTCAATCATCAATGTTCTTTTATTGAGTACTCTGAATGCTTTGCTGGTGTCTGAGTATCCCATGAAGATTGCTTCATCAGCCTTCTCATCAAAGGTATGCAGCTGGTTCTGTTTAAGACAAAACATTTTGATCCAAACATATGAAAATATTAGATATTGGGTTTTCTTCCATTCCATATTTCATAAGGAGTCTTTCCATGATATTTGTTGATGATTGATCTGTTTTGTGTATGGCATGCTGTGTTTGCTGCTTCAGCCCAAAATCTCTTTGGCAAGCATGCTTCAGCAATCATTGTTCTAACTGTTTCTTTGAGAGTTCTGTTTCTTCTTTCTGATACACCATTTTATTGTGGAGTGCCTGCTGCAGATAGTTGATGTAGTACTCCATTTTCTTCACGATAGGTTCGATGATTTCATTTAGAAATTCGGTGCCTCTGTACGATCGATCTTTATGATCTTTAGTTCTTTCTCATTTTGGAGTCTTCTCGGCAAATCACGCGACTTTTTGAGTGTCTCTTTCTTCTTGTTCATGAAAATGGTCCAGGTGTACTTTGAGAAGTCATCCACCACTACAAGGGTGTATTTCTTACCACTCACACTTACTGGTGTGACTGGTCCAAACAGGTCCATGTGTAACAGATGTAGAACTCTTGTTGTAGATTGATAAGGCTTTGACTTGAACGAACTTTTGATCTGTTTTCCTTTCTGACATGCATCACATAGACTTTCTTTCTTGAATGTGATCTCTGGCAAACCTTCAACTAACTTGTTCTTTGATAGTTTGTTGATGGTCTTGAAATTCAGATGATTTAGCCTTCTGTGCCAAATCCAGCTTGTAGATTGTTTGTTTTTTACCAGTAGACATGTTTCTGCCTTGGCTGTTCTCCGTCCACAACATACATGTTGTCTTGTCTTCTACCTGCAAGAACCACTGTGTTGGTTTGGCTGTGAATCACTTTGCATCCTTCTTTGTTGAAGTGCACATTGTAGTCTTTCTCACAAAATTGACTGATGCTCATCAGATTGAAATTTAGTCCCTTGACATATGCCACATTTTGAATTTTCAAATTGTTCTTGAGTATTATGCCTTCCCCCTTAATCTTGCCAGGGTTTTCTTTGCCTCCAAATGTGAATTTGGGTCCATCAAAAGCCTTGAAGTCAGTGAGTCATTTCTTGTTTCCTGTCATGTGTCTGGAACATCCACTGTCTATGTACTAGACATCCTACAAAACAGATTAATTAAGTTTAGGTACCCAACACTGTTTGGGTCCATACCTGTTAGCAATCATGCCTCCCATACCAAGTGTGTATCCAAAAAGTCTTCTTTTTGGATAAATGAAGTCATCAACTTCATATGTATAAGGCATGGCAGAATAGCTTCTAATATTTTTTCTGAAGGTATTCTGATACTTTTCTCCACCTTTTGGTGCATTTATATCCTTCTTCACTTTCCAATATGCAGTAGGAAACCTTTCCTGCTTCAAGTGTCTAGGAACAAATTGATTTTTCTTAACCACATGATGCATTTTTTGGAATGGTTTCCTCTTGTATTTTGGAGGTGCAACATTCCAATCATCCTCTGAAGGGTAAAGTCTGCCTTTACCTTTCAGATGGCTGTTGTTCTTGATTGACTGGAATGAGGATTTAGTCTGCTGTTTCACTACAATAGGTTTTGACTTCACCGGAACAGGATGATCTGTTGGAACTATGGTCTGTCCCTTTCTAAATTTTGATCCATTAATGGTCCTGAATTTAGAATTGTGTTGACCATTATTCCTACTTTCATCCTGACTGTTGTAGCCAAGACCAGATCTGGATCCAAACCTTTTTGAGGGTTTGTAAGCTGGTGCTTTTAGTGGTGCAGTGGTTACTTTTACTGGTGAGAAGATTTTCTTAACTGATCTGTCAATGACAGATGTATGATCATCTGCTTTTTGTTGATCATTTAAGTAGGTCTCCTTACTGGTTAATTCAGCTTTTGCTTTATCCAGTTCTTTCTTTAATTTCTTATTTTCTTTTCTTAGATCCTTGCATTCCTTTTCCAAAATTTCATGATTCTTTTCAATTTCATCAAATTTAGTCATGAGATTACGGACTAGGTCTCGTCGTATCTAATGGAAGAGTAGATGATTGTGCAGTGTCAGATGTGGATGTATTAGATGAAGAGTAAGAGCTAGATGATACCTCAGATTTAACTGATTCTTTAGCCATTAGACATAGGCTTGTTTCTTCAGTGTCTGAACTGTCACTTTCATCTTCATCCATTTCTTTGGTCATGAGGCATATGCATGCTTTCTCCTTTTCGAGTTGTCTTCTTCATCACTATCATCGAATCATTATCGAGATGATTCTTCATCTTTCTCACTTTGTTGGATTCTGCCTTGAGTTCCTTCTTGCTTTTTCTCTTTTCAAATGCTTTGTATTTCTTCTTTTCATCATCTTTGTCATTTTCTTCAGGGCAATCTGCTTTGAAGTGACCTTTCTTGTTGCAGTTGAAGCATCTGTATTCATCATCCTTCTTCTTCATGTCTCTGTTTGAGCTTGACTTCTTGTTTGATGATGAATTTCCTTTGAAGGGCTTCTTTTGCTAAACCTGTCAAAGCGTTTAACCAATAAAGCTACCTGTTCTTTAAGTTCATGTGTTTCTTTGCTGATGTAATCGGCAAAGTTACTTTGCTGGGGTGCAACCAGTGCAGTGAGTTTTTGTGTCTCTGCCGGAGCACCATCTTCACCGTTCAATTCGAATTCATGAGCTTTTAATTGGGACATCAGTGTCAGAGTGTCAGTGCTTGCAAGATTTGTTGTTCCTCTGATTACGGATGTTATGATCTTCCATCTTTCAGGTAGTCCTCTCAAGATCTTCAAGCATACTTCTTTTTGAGGATATGTGGGTCCAAGGCATTGCGGTTCACGATGATGATGCTTGAGAATCTGTTGTCCATTTGATCTATGGATTCACCAGTCTTCATTTTGAAGTTTTCAAACTTCTGTTTTGCAACAGATAATTTGTTTTCTTTAACTGCTTCAGATCCTTCATTTATCAATGATAGCTTGTCCCACATCTCCTTTGCTGTTTTGCAGTCTTTGATTCTCATGAACATGTTGCTATCTAGGGTCTTCAAGATCATCTCTTTTGCAACAAAATCCAGGTTTGCTCTTCTCCTGGCATCCTTGGTCCAATCCTTTTTAGGTTTGTCAATTTCCTTTCCTTGATATGCTCCTGTGCCTACCACAGTAGTGATTGTGATTGGTCCATCATTAATTACATCCATCATCTCTTCATGAGTTGCTGCAAGATGAGATAGCATTCTTATTTTATATTCATCAAAATTATTAACATTAAAAACAGGTACCTTTGACAAGAAGTTTGAGGAATCCATCAGTGCAAATGAAGATATAAATGTAAATGTATAGAACACTCAGATTTGAAAACTACTTTGAAAATATGTGATCTCCTTGTTACCAGAAATTAGATCTGAACAGGTTCTGATACTAGGAACACTGCTCTGATACCAATTGTTGGTCCCAGAGAAGGGTGCAACTATAGTCAGGGGGGGGGGGAGTGAATGACTATAGTGGAGTTTCAAAAACTTTTCTTTTATTTAAAAGCTTTTGGGCAGCGGATAAATCCCTTCTTACTATGTTGTTTTCAAATCGGTTTAGACAATCACGAATTAAGTTATGGTGTAGGCAAATTAAATAAATGTTTGTAAAGTAAATTGCGAAATTAAATTGACACAAGGCTTATAGTGGTTCGGGGTGGTGTAATCCCTTAATCCACTCTTCTCTGTGATGATCGGAGGAATTCACTATTGTTTTTACGGATACAATAGTATGATTGTCCTTGGCTTCCCAAGCTTCACAATCTACAAGACTATCACTCCTTGACCGCAACGACTTCGGTGATTCGGTCTTTCTTGCTTTGCTCCTTGAGATCAAAATCCTTCAACGGCTATCACAGATTCAACTCCTTCTCGGATTGCCTCGATTCAGTTGCTTCAGTTTGATGTGAATGTGATTCACACACTTGGTTGATCAAACTCAGCCCCAAGTATGACTTTGTAGCTCTGATATCTGAGTTGATCACTAGATGTTTCCTTGTAAGTTCAGAGAGAAGGCTTTTCAAATTGACAGAGTTTTCACTTGATTTTTATGTTTTTGTTCCTCCCTGCTCCTGTCTGTCAATGCCTTCTATTTATAGCCTTGAATAACCTTGATTTTGAAATTCCGTCTGTTGGCTATATTAATGAGGGAATAATCCTTGATTTTATTCTTGATTCCCCCTTAATTGCATTCTCCATGATTTCAGTGATCGGATTCTTTCTTCAAACGTATAGCAGAAAATCAGTCCTTGATTGATCCTCTATTGATTGTGCATTTAATGCATGATTTTCTGAATCTTCAATGTATACTAAATCTGATCTGGTAAGTGTTACTTCGCCATTTTTAGAACGGTCGAGTGATCCTTCTGACTTAGCCGTTTTAGCTTTTCCTTCACCGTTTCGTCTTTACTCATCCGAAAGTGAGTCTGCTTTGCCGATTCACTGTTTTCTTCTTTGTTTATGTTTGAGGAGAATCTTTGTACTTCACTGATCTTTGATTGGGGTGAGATCAGTGTACACCATATTTGAATATTAATGTACATCGCTTGTAGTATAACTTAGACTTGTCCAAGGTCATCACAGACTTCCTTGGTTACAAGTCAGACCTTTAATGTCTGCATTGCTTCTCTGCTGGTGCTTGGCTGGCTTCACTATGCCGAATATCTGTTTTTGCTTTGCCGTCCTACCACTAGTACAATACTTGTCTGACTCAACTTATACAACATGTCAGACTCTAAGTAAAGACTTATACAGAGAGTTCTAACTTATTTCAGGCTTGCTATAACAGCTGGTATGGCCATCATCAAAACATAATAAAATGTTCCTAACACTTAAGGACAAAGATTATCAGTTACCAGGAAATAAAAGCTAAATGGTGTACTATGACTTAACCAACTGAAGTCAGATGTCAAGTATACGAGGTACTCAATTTTGAATAAGAGTAGAAAACTGAGTTAAGGCCTTGTCAAGATAGAACTGAGAATATAGAAAAGCTGAGTTAATTAATGAAGGACTGAAAACTGAGAAAGTACAGATCAAGAAAGCGATATGGAGACCGTACATATGGACGTTTGCTAAACGACAAGTATAACAACTATAAGACCTATTCGACCGTTACATTACCTCTATAAATACACAGTGAGGAGCTTTGGATTAGAGCAAATCTTGGTCAAGCTTTAAAAGAACATATGTAAAATCCAGATCAAGAGGAGGGAGATCCAGATCCAGAAAATCAGATTCTATATCTAGAAAGAGGGAAGCCAACAAAATTTCCTTGAAGATTAAAGGATAAATCCAGTAACCCATTAAGGGGGGGAATAAGGCATCTTGGAGCTACAACGCCATATCCAGAAGAATCAGACAGCTCACGAATTAATCTTTTGATTAATTCTAAACCTAACCTTTGTGTGAAAAATGGTTGGCTATGCATAGTTTGAGGAGAGCAACTTCACCTTTCCTCATACGGTTACAACTTGGTTGCCACAGCTATTGGTGCAGTCTTCGGACTGTGTTTGTGTTTGTGGTGAGCTGGTGAATGAGTAATTCCACATCCAAAGGATCAGTGTGCAGAGTGAATGGAGCAATCTCACCTTTCTTCATAATATATAGACAGTGAAACTAGGGTGTCGTGAAGGACTATCATTAGGCTAGGATTTTATAACAGTTATCTCAAGATTCTAGTGATACCTCCTACACCACAGGAGAAGGGGAGACGTACGGGATTACACCACCCGGAACTTTCATAAACAAATCTGTGTTAATTTACTTTACACATTTATATTCGTGCTGTGAATGTTTTTACTTATCTAATCAACACTCAACAAACCTCAGACACTGAGTTAGATAGAACTGATACATAGGAGATTAGGGTCTTTATTGACACATCTATTGCACAAAAGGCTTAGTCTTATCCGCTGCAAGTGAGTTCAGCTCCAGCACTGGCTAAGCTGAATTAGCTGACTCCAATTCATGATTTAAGGGTAGGAACAAAACTGAGCTGAGTCATATTAAACATCAATTTGCTAGTTCAGTTTGAGTTTCGGAGAAACTCAGTTCCTGGGGTGCAAGTCACTTTTTGGTGACATGTTTATTCACCCTCCCCCCTCTAAACTTGTGTCAGCTTTTCCCAGGGACCAACAAACGTGAATCCTCCTGCCTTGATCTCGCAATTCTTCATCTAACCGGCTAGCATATCTCGGATTCGATCGACAAATGTCATGGACAGTGTTTGGTCCAAGGTTACCTAAATCTTGGCTTTTTGACAAATTGAAAAAGGAAGAATGTTGCAACTCAAACCGCAGTTGCAGAGTCCTAATCCTATAGATACTCCGTTAATCGATATCGGGAGTCGTAACGTCCTTAGGTCTCCTAGCTTGACTATGGTATCTGAGTCCGGGTAATCCTCAGGCTCGAAAAACATAGTATTAGGATCCTCTTCGGGATCTTCGGAATCATAATTAGAAGATATATCAATTAACTCAATAGGAAACTTACTTGTACGATAAGTTTTGTATTCCTTCGGGTTCTCTGTCACTTCACGTTTGAGTGCTTCTTTTTCCTCATCCACTCGCTTCTTATCCGCTTCATACTGCTCTCTAACCTTTGAGCCTGGGTACATGGAGATTGGTTTGAAGTTCAATACTTTATGAGGCATAGTGTTTGACTTGTTTTTCTTTCCCAAACCTTGCCGAACAAGTTTTCGAAGTGTCCTGTAATTTTTGCTAAAAAGACAAAACAAAAAACAAACAAAACGGTTAGCAACTCCTGCCTCAGTTGGGTTCAGACCCAACTGCTTCTGACATACTATCTAAAACAGATTGGGATATACATAGAAACACAGAGGCTGTTAGAATTCAATTTTTTGGAACGCATTTAATCGGGGGTAACCCACGATTAATCAGGCTCAGAATTTCTTATTTTGGTAGTAAAAATGATACAGGTATATTACAGGACGACTCAAGACTTGATCGCGTGTAGGTCGCTTGAAACTAGCAAGAATACTAAGTCAATCGTAGTATAGCAACGGCAAATCAAGGTCGATCCCACAGAGACAATGCAACTCAAGTATAAACGGACTCAATCTAATTGAGAAGGCAAATACGGTCATTGACCAACAATAACAGAAAAACAAACATGGTATTCCTCTCCACCCCCACCTACCTACTATCTTGGTATATTTAATCCTTATGTTTACATCCCCTCATAATTTCCTAAAATTAATTAAAGGTTTAAATTCAGTTTAGCTACGGGTGCATCTCCTACTCCTATCCACTTTCATTTGCAAGGACAGCAGACAATCTATACACAACTAACCTCGTTCGTTGGTTGTAGTAGCCCATACGCAGTAAGATCTAGAGATACCGGCAAAAGACCGAAAACCTCTCTAAGCAGCTATCGACAATGACAACCACATTCCTAGGGATCCATCAAGACTATGCCCTAACTAACAATTCACCTTCCAAGTCTTTCGTGTTAATTTACGATATACGAATATTAGATTGGCTAGACCTAAGTTATCGTTTTAATTAATCCTGTCGATCAACGTAGCTGACGCTGAATCTCCGGATTAGGGTTTCTAAATATTGCCCTGGTAAATCGGTATAGACCGCCGATTTACCGGGAGCGGCGGTTCCTACTTTAGAATCTACATTGCTTCGTATTGATTAATTCAAGTAAATTGTAGGGTTGTTAAACATGCAGATTAACTGTAACACGTAAATACAAGTAGACCTACCATAATAAAGACATAAAGGAACGTTCAAAGCTTCATACCTTCGGTTATGGAGATCTAGCTTGATCTACTCATCCTAGAGATGGCGTCGAATGGAGGAAACCAGAAAAGAAATCACTAAAGAGCTAAAGAAACTTTATTTCATTCAAAATCTATCAAAGTGTATGAAAAGTTATGAAAGTATATGAAGGTATGATTTGATGATCATGATACGATCAGTTTCTGTGGCTTTATATAGATGCAATAGCTGACTTATGACTCAATAAAACCATAACCAACCTAGTAGATGCGGTAGACTTCAGTTTCTTGTCCTCCAAGGCTTCGATTAATTGGGCCTGGCCCACGAATAATCGTGCTTGCTTTTCTTCCTTTTTTCTACCAGATCTCTTCCTGGACTTTCTCCTCTTGGCCCAGCACTCTTCCTTTGGTCTAGATCCATCCTAAGCTGCTCCAGATTTTGGCACATCCTGAGAAGTGTACAAAACAAGATAAAACTGTACCAAATCCACGGATAAATAACACAGATGCAGAATCAAGAACCTCAGACCGTGCACTTAGTATTTAACGCATATTCCATACAAGAATAAGCATATCTATCTCCTGTCGAGCATAATTCGGGGTAAAAAAAGGTTCATTTGATGGTAGTATTTAAAGCGTTATCTCCTGCTGACAGTATGGAAGCTCATGTAATATCCATGAAATTAATCAAGGGTAAACGGGTAATTGGAATCTATTTATTTTTAAAAAGCTATAACCTATTTCACATTAATTGAATTAATGGGATAATAAGGTATTAATGTGATTTATCCTATTTAAAACTCCTTTCATAACCCCCACCCCTCATTATACGTTTATCAGTTTCCCCAAAATCATTAGTCAGACGTAAAAAAAAGGAACAGAGGCTTTGGAGGAGAAGGAAAAAAAAAGAGGTTTGACAGAATCTTCATCCTAGAGGCTAATTCGATTTATCGTTCTCTAGATAGTTCATACCACGACGATCACCGCGACGAGGCAAACGTTTTGGTATAAGAATCACCATAAACGAAAAGGTAAATAAAAAATCCCTCTTTTTGGAATTTAGGGTTCTTGAGTTTTTCTAAGCAATTAGGCTTGAATAGATGCTTTAGATTAATCGTAGGTTGTTGTTTTTATTGTAGGAATCGATGGAATCACCTTAGTTGTTTCAAATTCAAGTTTGGATTTTTGATTCAAAGCTTTTCGGTAATTTAGGGTAAATGGGTGTTTAACCGTATTTATTCGTGTTATTGTTGGTGCATTCTTTTTGGTCCTCTGCTTATTGTTGATATATGTTTTCATTTATAATACATATCATATATACATGTGTGCTATCCTTTCTGTTCTGTCGAAAAATATGTATGTATATATATATATACACACACATACCCAGTTGGTGTCGAAGGTGCTTTATAGTTTAATATGTTGTTGCTGTAAATATTTTGCAGTGTATAGTTCTTTGCAATTTTGTGTTTAGATTCGAAAGTTGCAGGCAAGAAAATAATTAAAAAAAAAAAAAAAGGGGCAATATTTCTTTCTGCAGGCTTTGGTTCCAACGTTTGTAAAAAAAAAAAAAGGAATCTATACTATATATATTTAAAAGCACAATTTTACCCGATTACCCGTAATTTAGTGCCCAAACCCGCTTTCGACCCAATTCCCACCTGTGAAAAAATGTGTTTCCTGCTTTTATTTTATTTTTTTAAAACAAAATCGTACTTTCTTTCATGAATCAAATGATTGACTCAACCAAAAAAAATCTTAACAAATTAAAAAAAAAAATCTTAACAAAATATTAGACAAACCCAAAATATTGTTATTCATCTACATCCCTCCCGATGAGTTTCAAATCGTTTCAAATTTCAAATACAATTAACAATTCCAAAAGGCTGGCAAATTAAATGCCCACACGAGAAATATATCGCAGTCTCTCTTCTCATCTCCCATCAACGCCCCTTTTACAGTTTTTTTCCCTCGGAATGCTTAATTTCCACTATGAGAGTGGATTAATGAGAATTCTAATTTAATTTCTGAGTTGCGAAGAACATTTTCTATTTTATTCCGTCTTTTAATACTTTTTTAGATTTCAAGTTGCAAATATGAAAGTTTCTTGGTTTGAAGAGAATTATAACATATATATGTTTCTGGGTAGCTATGAAGTGATTATTATATATGTCAAATTGTTTTTTTTAATATATTATTTGTTGTTCTTCTGGTAGCATTTGATGATGCAGGTTAATGGAAGGTTTGGCTTCCATAACTTTACGGAGAAGGAAATTAAATTTATAGTGGGTGCATGAGTTCTCATAATTAGGTGTGTAATGTTCAAACCATAAGGTTTTAAGCTAAATCAAGGTTTAAAAAAAGGTGGTATATTTTTCCTAACAGGTAAACAAGAAATTTAAGTGGTTTGTTTTTGTGATCAAGTTTGTAGTGCTGCACCTAACCGCTGGGATTCCTTTTGGTTATACTCTTTTTCATTTCAAAAAAAGTTTGATGAATGGATGCAGTGCTCTAACTTCGTTTCGGATAGTTTCCGTTTGCGCATATTTGTTTACAGGTTGACAATTTCGGGGAGAAGACTATTCTTCGAAAATCAACATATATTATAAGTCTCCAGGTATTGCGACTTTTAGTACTACAAAATTAATTTCATATGCAATAAGAGTGTTTAATTACTGACGAGCTATTTTAGTAGTAGATAAAAATGTTTTTTGGTATACGATTCATATACCTAAAAAAACCTTTTTGTTATAAGAACGTAACGACACAATCATTTTCGTTTGTAGTTTATAAGGCTATTATCGAAAAAGAGAGCTAAGGCCCTCTTGAGAAGATAATGGATATGATGATTATTGTGGTACATGGATTGAAGAGATCGAGGGTATTTTCTTGAAAGAAGGCATGTTAAGACTATGGACTATTCTCTTGGCGTAAAGTGATCGGAATGACGGAGCAGCTCTCTGTTTTTGCTTGAGAATAATGAAAAAGAATAGAGCATAGAGTGCAAGTAAGTCCACCACATTGAATAACTGAGTTTAGCCCGAAAATATTCCCCAAGACATCCTCTCCCTTCAGTTATTGGATCACTTGCATTCACATTCGTAGTTCTCCAATTATGCTTATTGAGTAAATCCTTTCTCAACCACATTTTTGTTTATGATTATAAACTTGAGGAGCTGCCACTTATATTTTTATGGTCAACAGGAGATGAAATTCCAAACGAAGATGAAACTCTTTCTTTAGTCTCATCCTTACAGATCAAAAGCACACCAGAAGCATTTAAAGATTTCCTTTGTTTTCGGATCAGGTACATGATTGTTTGGTGTAAGAATCTTTACATGTCCGAAACCGATCACAATCATTTCGATTTTACTTTCTTTTCTCTTCCGTGCGTATTCCTTTTTTAATTGACAATTAGAGATTGTGATTTTTGATTGACGCAGGACTTCTACATGAAGAAAATATGGCCCCTTCTGCAATTTGATCCTTTTTGTAGAAATGTGTTGTTTGTTTGTTGGGTTCTTTTACTTGGGTTGTTTTTGGTGCTGTGCCGCTTATATTTGAGTTCACTATATATATCAATAATAATTGATACAATTTTTTTTTTAGTCATCATAAGGTCTGATAGATAGATTTTTTTAGTCTTCACAAGCTCTAATAGAGAAGTGTGTAGCCTAAAAATTTCTATTCTCTGTGATTTGTGCATGCACATTACTTGGTGATGGAATAAGAAGATCAAAATTTCATTTGAGGTGTGGTTGTCACGGATTTATCTAGCACAGCAAACAAGTAATAAATATTTATAAATCCGGTTTCCCTCAAGTATAAGGATCGTAGTAAAGAGGTTGATACCGGGTCGATCTTACGGGGAACTAAACGATTGTGATTCTAGCTTTTGTCTAACCTAAACTATGTCACGAAACTAATCTAAACGGGGAATAAATATCGAACAAAACAGAAAATAAAACTAGACAGAGGATATAATCCAAAGCTAGGAAGGATACGGGCTGCGAACCAATTCAATACTAAACTAAACTAAGATGCAAATAAAAGTAAACTAACTAAACAAATTCAAGTTTTAGGGATTTAAATCAAGTGTGTAATGAACAAACGAGGATTGATCCACCTATCCAACAAGCATTGATTTCCTATCTCGATTATATTGTGGTTTTTATCTAGGTTGTGATTCACCTTATCTAAACATGAACCCTAATTCCTTAGAAAGTTCATCTATTAATCTATTATCTTCCAATGCAAGATTAACGCGTTTCCCAACCAAAGGTGTAAACTTTATGTTTATAATCTAGCAATTAAACCTATTAACTTCCGTTATGATAGATTCAAATTACTACTCTTATTCATGATGATCTAGGGTTTATTAAGATTTCCATCAACAATAAACAATCACACATGCGGATCTTCCGATATAAAAGCAATTAAACGTAATAAACATGAATAAGAAACAACCTTTAAATAAAAACTCACAGTATAACCGAAGAAAACGAAATCAACAATCGTTGGATGGCTTCACAATACTCGTTTGATGAAAGCTTTTAGCCTCGGGCATCCTCAGCAACTCAAATTTGTATAAGCAGTGCATAAAAAGTAACTAGTTTAATCTAGATCTAAAGTGCATAAAAACTGGAATAAAAAGGAGAAAAACGCAGCCTAAAGCCGCCCCTAGGTTTAGGGTTTTGAATAATGAGTGTATTGTGTCTTTGTGTGGAGAAAACAGCCGACTATATATAGATTTTAAAGTCGGTTCCAGCAAGTCGGCTACCGGACGCCCGTCTGGATCCTTGAACGCCCGTCCATTCTTCATATGAACTTCAAATCAGGCCGAGTCACGATCAAACGCTCGTCCAACCAGCGTCCACCTCAGCGTCCAAACTTCCTGAATCAACTTTCCATCCCTGGACGCTCGTTCAGTTTCAACAAACGCCCGTCCACTGGACGGGACACAGGACGCCTTCCAATATGACTGAATTTTGATTTCTTGGTCTCTATCTCTTTTTCATCTTGTCAATTCCTTCATTATCTCTTTTAATCATCATATATTTCGACTCTTATCTCTTTTGATCATCATTTGAGCCTTGAAAAGTGCATCTACATCATATAAAAACACCACAAAATGTAATATCGCTCAAATAATCGTAAAAACATAATTAAAGCACATAAATCAACCTATTTTGCAATTAACTCTTTTGAAATATCATTTACTCAATATATTCATTAAACACATGCTTCTTATGCAATTTAGTACGAATACGGGGAAAAATATCATAGAATATAGCGTTATAAATCGTATAAATTCACCCTTAACAACTCCCCCACACTTAAGCTTTTGCTCGTCCCGAGCAAAACAAAACAAAAATTAGGCTCGAGAAAAGAACAGACATCTAAACATACATAACACATATCCAATAAATCAGAAGTTCACCATTGTGTGTGTGCATAGCCATAGAAAACTTCCACTATATCCAAACTCGAGAAACTCAAAGCAAAACTAGCTAATACCCCTTTGTAGACTAGTAATAAATGACACTCATAAGATGCACCCTACAAACGTGATATATCCCGAAAAAGATGATAGAATATATCTAGGGCCTTTTTGAAATACTCAGAGGATAATCCCTACAACATATCTGTCAGTTTCTACTTGGGATAAGGTAGACGATAACTTAGTCTTATACACATTTCATAACACTTCATTAATTGATTTAACTTTTTCACTTTTAAACACACATCAGAATGAGCTATTGCCCTGTCATAGCGAAATATGACATTTCAAGATAATCCCCTACCGTACTCAAATCATAAGGCGACTTCTTCGATCGTCGTGAGCTTTTAGTCATCATAGTGGTATAGGACATACGTGATACCCTATCGCACTCAAATCATCGACTAGCTTTCGACACACCCAATTAATTCATATTTTTTTCAACTTTTTCATTTGACAATAAGTTACGTGTTACTTATCACATTCAAACTTTCGGATATTCACAGTATATCATACTCCAGATCTAAATACAAAATATCATAATTCGCGAGATATATACGTAGCACTAAGCACATGACTTATAAGAAAACAAAGATCACTAATCCAAAAGGGGTATAACTTTATAAATAGCTCATCATTTACTATGGCTCGTGAAAAATCGATCTCAGGTGAAACAACTAACTCATCAAACATATGATATACAGCTTAAATGACTATAAAAATAGCGAACATTGAATCGAATTGCCTACTCGGGACAAAACAGAAACAAAAGTGTCGAAAAATTTCGAAAATTTCAGCTCATTTGCATAGAAACATTACGAATTAAGCACATGTGTAGACATATCGAAACATTCCCCTCCCCCACACTTAAAAACTCAACATGTCCTCATGTTGTGCAGATCGAAAGAAAAAGGAAAAGACTTAGCTGATTTAAATCGAAATGCGAATCGTCGGTCAGGCCGGAGCCTACATAATGACACTTTAGAATGCGTAACCAGACAATGTAGCTCGACGAAACCGCTAAAAATATACCTGCACGTCTTGACAAACATGGAACCATCTCGGGGAAAATGGGGAGTTATACCAAAATGAAAAGAGATATCAAAAATGAAGATAAAGCAAAAATGAAGATAAAGCAAAAGTGAAAGCATTCAATACATCCAGAAAGTATAATCACAGTAGAAGTGAAAGTACGGGTGCCTTATGGCTTACATGATCCATCGGGAAAAGTAACAGTAGCAATATCAAAATTACAACGAATCATATAAGAAAAAGTATCAATAACATACATCCATCGAATCAAAGAAAAAGAAAAACTAGAATCAGAAAAATAAAATCAAGGCTGGCTCGGTGTCCCAGAATCATCGGCCGGAGGATCGGAGGAGGGTCCAGAAGGTGGTGCCGTAGCCCTAGCTGCCGAGTCAGGCTGCTCCTCATCTGAAGATGTCTCAGTGTCGTGTAGAACATCCGCAATGACCTGCTCGATCTCATCGGCAAAAAGAAAATCAACGGAGCTCGGATTGAATGTCCTTTCGTCCCTCGGATGCCGGCCCTCACAGATACACTGAAGAATCGATAAAATATTGTTCTGTGTATCCCGGATATCACTCAGCCATTCCCGGAAACTATTGGCCATGCTCAACCGCATCCTAACTGCGGGAGATAAAGTAGGAAGGGAGGATGCACGAGGCGGTGCCGAAGAACCAGGCTCCTGAGGTGTCTCCGTCTCAGTTCGTCCCGAAGGCTTGCCCTTTTCTCGCTGTATCGGCCTTGGATTCTTCGGTTTGTGATCGGCTCCATACTCAGGCACACCGGCATCGATACAGAGACTGTGGATCAGGTGAGGGATAATCAAGCATCGGGTATAGATCTTCTGATTAATAGCCACCTCATCATATAACCCCTGCCCCACATCCACGTTCAGGCCAAATGTCAATGCGTACAACATGCCTAGGTCACCAATGTGAAAGTGCGTCAAGTTGTTCTTAGGCAACAACCGACTCTGAATAAATCGACACTGGACCTTCCAATCCTCCGTCCGGTCGTGGTAACCAACTCCTTCCGGTCGCCTCCCGGCCTTAATGTCCATGCCACATCCGGACACACTCTCAGTCGCAACTCCTCCAAAGGATCCTGCCCCAAACTCTGCCTATGTACAATCTCTTCCTTGTAATCCCTACCCTCGAAATCCGCCAAGTTGTTTTGCATTGATCACCTCCGGTGTAAAAGGGACTTCTACCCCTCGAACCACAACTACCTTTGTCCCCAAGTCGGTTTCCGAACAGTTTGCATAAAATTCCCGAACTAGGGAGCTATTTACCGGGGTAGTCGGGATTGTCATCAAAGCTTCCCATTTCCGATCCTTGAGCAACTTAACGAACCCCGGATCAACTTTGGCCTCCAAAATGGCCCGCTCAATCAACATCGTCCTCGAGAAATAATGCTTAGAATAGACGTCATGAGCTCTAGGGTTTATTTATCTACGAGGCAATGGCATCGGGGCAACGGTTTTAGATTTCTTTCTAGGAGGGGCAGCCCTAGGTACAACCGGTTCCTCTTCCCGGGTAGTTTCTATAGTCTCCTCAGCCCTAGACGAGGCTCCGCCTTTCTGAACTCTAGGCATCCGTACCAAAGGCACATCGTCATCAGTCTCAGAGTCAGAGGTCGGCTCATCTCTCAAAGTAGCCCTAGTTTGGGTGGCTCTAGGAGGTTGTTCTCGTATACTCACACCCCGGTTAGGATCAACTAAAGTAGGATCAAACTCCTTGCGTTTCTTTCCGGCCTCCCTAGCCACTTCCTTACCATGCCGCTTAACCACTCCCTTCTTATGAACCATATTCTAAACCTAGACTACACGAAAGCAATCCCAATTCACAACAATAGATACCCGTTTAACATCCAAAGCGGGATTTCAAAACAACCAAACCACAACCACAATCATAATCAACACCAAACAATCCATTCACCGTCCATCACAACACCACATCACCATAACAGAGCAGAAAGAAACACAAAACCGAAAAAAAAAAAACGAATTAAGATGACATTCAAGGGGAACGAGCCGACCCAAAGATCGAACTCGCAAAAACGTGAATAAAAACTAGAAAAGTTGTTACTAACTTACCAAGTAGGATGAGTAGATGCGGATTGATGTGAAGATTAGTCCAAACAACACAAATTTGGCTCCAAAAATCGGATTTTTCCTCTTAAAAGTTGGACTAAGGAGGGTGCTGATTCTCCAAAAATATCGCGTGTTGGGAGTTTTGGTTATGAAAATCGAAAAGAGGGTATCAACAGCGGTCTATAGCACTTGGAATCGCTTAAAATGGTTTAGAAATGAAGATTTTAGGCCAAAAAGAGGGAGAGAAAACGGTTTTTCGATTTGAAAAAGTGAAAAGTGAGGGTTCATCGAAGCAGGGGATATATATAGGCAGATGTTGGACGCTCGTCCAACTCAGTGGACGGGCGTTCACTGGGAAATCAGATGAACTGGACGGGCGTCCAGTTCAGTAGACGCTCGTCCAAGAATTTAAATCACATACAGGATTGGAGGGAAAATATCGGACGGGCGTCCAGGCTTTGTGGACGTCCGTCTAAAAATTTGTCATAGCGGACGGGCGTCCAGTTTTCTGGACGGGCGTCCCAGAAGGCAAAAAGTGCAAAAATCATAAAATTCCATACACCCCAAATTCAAAAGTACATCTCTTATTAAACTTAATTAAAACTTCAAAAATACAACTTTAAATCAAACAAAGTACATAAAGTGACTAGAAAATAAATAAAAACAAATAGAAAACAGTGGGTTGCCTCCCACAAAGCGCTTTTGTTTTACGTCGTTTGCTCGACGAAACAAACCTAACTAACGCTAGTCCGCATAAATCTCGTCCCAATCCACCAAACGGATGAGACGACGAAGCATATCAATAGCGGGAGGGAAATCATAGTCGTCTTGTACGCCCCAGTCATCTCCAGCTACCTCTAAACCTCTAAAATGTGAATCCTGTAGTACCAGTGCTAGATCTGTCAGCATAGGGTCATTTAGGATCGTATATGGACGTCCTATAGCTTCATGTAGCTCCTCAGTAGTGAAGTCACTACCTCCTGAACAGCGGGGTACAATGAGAACATAGGTGATGGTCTTCGTACGGGTACTAAGCTCAAAATCTACGTGCAAGACTATAGTGCCTCCTGGTCCATCAGCTACTGTAATCAGTGGGATCCGACTAATGATGGGGAACTCCTCAGGAAGAACTCCGTAATCCATATCTAAAAAGCACACTAACTGACAGATATAAATAGAAAAACTTAGTCAGCTAAAACTTAATTAAACTAAAACTTAAATAAATAAAACACTAATAGCGTGAACAGAACCTAACTAATATACTAAAGGATATCTAGGATGCCTCCTAGTAGCGCTTTTGCTTAATGTCGTTAGCTCGACACCGTTGAAAATTCAGCCTGGGTCAGGCCATTTGACTTTTCTGCCAGCCACTACCTCGTGTAAGCTCTGATCAGTAGTGTGGGCTGCAGAAGCAGCATCTCACACATGGGGTGAAATCTTTAATAGCTTTCCACATACGCTTGAACTTCCCCATGGGTGACCTCTTCATTCTCTCGAGTCCTCGATGACGCTTCAACGACGCTCCCTCTCCAATTCTTCCATATCCCAACTACCGGCTAGAACTTCTTCAGAAGGACCACTACAGCCATCCTCTGAAAACAGGTTGAGTGAAGACTCGTCGAATTCTTCGACTTCCGTAGCACCACACCCGAGGATGTCGAGGCAACGGACATTCGAAGGTCTCTCTTTAGGTTCACCAATATAGTGCTTGCACCTTTGGCCATTCACTCGAAACGGGTCACCACTATAACCACGAAGTTCTAGAACGCCTCCAGGAATGATTTGGAGAATCTCGAAAGGGCCGGACCAACGTGTCCTTAACTTTCCAGGAAATAGATGTAACATAGAGTTGTATAGAAGAACTTGTTCGCCGACTAGAAATTCTCTCTTCTTAATCTTAGCATCATGGAGTAGCTTTATCTTATCTTTACTAATCCTGGCACTTTCATAGGCTTGGAGTCTGAATTCATCTAGCTCATGTAACTGCTGTAGTCGATGTTGTCCACAAGATTGGGAATCAAAGTTCAGAAACTTTGTAGCCCAATAAGCTCTATGCTCTAACTCGACAGGCAGATGACATGGTTTCCCGTAGACCATTTGATATGGAGATGTCCCCATAGGGGTTTTATAGGCAGTTCTGTAAGCCCAGAGTACATCATCCAATTTCAAACTCCAGTCCTTTCTATGACTGTTTACCGTTTTCTCCAGGATTTTCTTAATGCTTTGGTTGCTCCTTTCAACCTGACCACTAGTCATCGGATGATATGGTGTGCCAGTTTTATGACGAACACCATACTTTTCAAGTACTTTCTCTAGGGGTCGGTTGCAGAAATGCGTCCCTTCATCACTGATCAAGGCACGTGGACATCCAAACCTCACGAAGATATTCTTCTTTAGAAATTTCATCACCGTCTTATGATCATTGTGAGGAGTGGCTTGGGCCTCCACCCATTTAGACACGTAGTCTACGCGACTAAGATGTATTTATTACCGCAAGATGATGGGAATGGTCCCATAAAATCGATACCCCATACATCAAAGACTTCGCATTCGAGGATGGGTTTTAAAGGCATGTCAAAACGCCTTGTCGAGTTCCGGTCCTTTGGCACCTATCACAAGCTTTACAGAAAGCTTCTGTATCTTTAAAGATCGTAGGCCAATAGAAACCGGATTGAAAGATCTTAGCAACGGTTTTCCACGGACCAAAGTGACCTCCTATGGGTCCACTGTGGCACTGCTCAATAATATCGCGTTGCTCGGATTCTGGAACACATCTCCTAAGCAGCCCATCTTTACGAGATCTTGAAAAGATAAGGTTCATCCCAAACGAAATATTTCAAATCAGAGAAGAACTTTTTCTTCTCCTGATAAGACATTTCGGGATCGAGATAACGGGCATGAAGGTAGTTCACAATGGAAGAATACCATGGAACATCAGGAGGACAACCGTCTATCAACATAATGTTTTCTAGAGGAAAGTAAAGATCTATATCATCCGGTTCATCCTTTTCCTCATTTAACATTCTAGAAACGTGATCCGCCACTACATTTTCACGCCCTTTTTGTCCTTAATTTGAACGTCAAACTCTTGTAGGGTCGGTATCCAACGCGATAGGCGCGGTTTAGCCTCTTTCTTAGTCATCGATAACGCAAAGCGGCGTGATCGGTCCACACGATCACTTGAGCTCCTAACGGTAACTACGAAACTTGTCCATAGCAAAGACTACGGCCAAAAGCTCCTTTTCAGTAGTAGTATAGTTAACTTGAGAGGGGTTCAATGTGTGACTGGCGTAATAGATAGGCTAGAACTTCCCCTTGATCTTTTGCCCTAGAACAGCACCAACAGCATAGTTTGATGCGTCGCACATAAGCTCAAATGGTAGGTTCCAGTCAGGCGATATAAGAATTGGAGAAGATATTAAACGATCCTTGAGCTCCTCAAATGCTTGCTTGCAGTTCTCATCAAAATTAAACTCAACGTCTTCCTTTAGTAAAGTGGCCAGGGGCTTGGCTATCTTGGAGAAGTTTTGAATGAACCTTCTGTAAAAACCGACATGTCCAAGAAAGCCTCTAACTTCCCGCACATTCTTAGGGTAGCTCATCTTCTCGATAGCTTCTACTTTTGCCCCGTCAACTTCTATACCTTTGGCGGAGATCTTGTGGCCAAGAACTATTCCCTCATCTACCATGAAATGGCATTTTTCCCGAGTCGGTACTAAGTTCTTTTCCACACATCCGGATAACACTTGATCAAGATTGTCGAGGCAATCATCGAAGGACCGACCAAAAACCGAAAAATCGTCCATAAAGATCTCCATACACTTCTCTACAAGACCGTCAAAGATAGCCGGCATACATCGTTGAAATGTAGGCAGGGCATTGCGAGAGACCGAATGGCATTCGTCCGTAAGCGAATGTACCATAAGGGCGGTGAAGGTGGTCTTTTCTTGGTCACCGATCAATGGGTATCCGGAAGTATCCCGAATATCCATCTAGGAAGCAGTAGAATGCGTGCCCCGCCAGACGCTCAAGCATCGATCAATGAACGGAAGGGGAAAGTGATCTTTCATGGTTACCTCATTGAGCTTTCGATAATCGATGCAGACTCTGTAACCAGTGACAAGTCTCAATGCTATCTCCTCTCCCTTCTCATTCTTCTCAATGGTAATTCCACCTTTCTTGGGAACTACTTGAGTTGGGGAAACCCATTCACTATCCGCGATGGCATAAATGATTCCCATGTCCAGAAGTTTAATGATTTCTTTCTTAACTACCTCTTGCATATGAGGGTTGAGCCTTCTCTGAGGTTGTCTAACACATTTTGCACCCTCATTTGTCTTGATCTTGTGCATACAGATGTCCGGAGATATCCCTCTGATATCTCCTACCTGCCATCCAAAGGCTTTTTCATTCTTTTTCAAGACGTTGATAAGTTTCATTTCCTCTAAACGAGAAAGCTTGGCAGATATACTTAGTGGAAGCTTGTCACCTTCTCTTAAAAACACATACTTGAGATGTTTAGGCAACGGTTTTAGCACTAAATCTGCAGGGGGGTCTTCTAAACTAGACTTGAGATCTCCAATTTTCAACTCAACATCGCTGAGTTTACTCTGTGGTCCCACTGCCAAAGCTTCTCCTTCAAATAATTCTTCCTCAAAATCAGCTGCTAATTGGTCTAGATTAACCACACCATGAGTATTCAGGTTGTCAACCAATCGCTCATATTCTCGCTTCTACGGACATGACTTGCTTATCCATATAATCGGTAAAATCATCCGTCATATAATCAATGGAAAAGCCGGTTGGGGGTCCGAGGGTACTTGAATGGACTTTAAGACATTGTAACTCACCTCTTGATCACCAACTCGGATAGTCACTTGCCCACCATCGCAATCGATGAGGGCCCTAGCTGTAGATAAGAAAGGTCTTCCAAGAATCAGGGGGACGTTTTCATCTTTCTCCATATCTAGAACATACCAATCGACTGGAAAGGTAAATCTATCAATCTGAACCAAAACGTCTTTTAGGATCCCTGAAGCTTTCTTAGAAGATCTATCAGCGAATTGTAAACTCATAGTAGTAGGTTCTAGAAGGCTTTGTAAACCGAGCTGTTTGCATACAGACATTGGCATAAGGCTTATAGAGGCACCTAGATCACACAAAGAATTAGGGAAGACTAGACCTCCCATTACTACTGTAAGTACGAACTTCCCAGGGTCACCTCTTTTAATTGGCAAGTCTTCATAATTAATCATGGAACAATCCTCGCCAATTTGCCTTTCCATGCCTGCTAGTTTCTTTTTCGAAGACACAACATCCTTGATAAATTTTGTATACTTAGGCATCTCGACCAAGACGTCTGATAATGGAAGATTCACCTGAGTATTTTTTAAAAGGTTTAGCACCTTCTCGTACTTTTTGTCCTGACTCAAGGGAATGTTGCTCTTTCTCGGTAGAAATGGAAGTTTCTTAAGGTCAGTCTCAGAAAAAACTTTCTTTGAGGATGCACTTACAGCTCTGTCTTCCAGATCCTTCCATCGAACAGCTTTCTCAGATTTCTTAGTAGTCAGGGGATCAGTCTCCTGACTTTCGATTGCTTTTTCAGTCCTCAAGGGATCAGCCACTTGAGGATCACCAACTTCTTCACGTCTCAGGGGATCAGCCACCTGAGTTTTCTCTTGCAGTTGAGGGGAGTGTAGGTGCTCAGCTTCCCCTCCTGCCTTATCAATGGCAGGAGGGGCTAGTGGTATCCCGGATGGGAAGGACCACTAACTTGAGTACCGCTCCTCAGATTCATTGCACTGGCCTCCTCTTTACCGTATTGAATTGATGGCACGAGGTCAGTACATGGGCCTTTGTTCAAGTCAGCCTGAGCAACTTGACCACCCTTTGGATTCTTCTCAGTGAAACTGGGCAGCTGCCCTGGGGGTCTAGAAGCCAACTGCTCAGCCAGGTTGCCCAATTTGTCTCTCGAGATTTTTCATTGACCTGCTTTGCTCCTCTAACTTGGCTTCAAGATTGTTAGATTGGGAGGAGCTCTGAGAGTTTTGGAGATTTGGAGCATAGGGCTGGCTGGGCCGACTTTGAAATTGAGAGTTTGAATTGGAAGGCCAACTTTGATTGAATTTTTGCGTAGGATTGGAAAAATTTAAGTTTTGATTCTGATTAAACCCGGGGTTTCTGTTGAAATTCGATTCGAATTAAAATTCGAATTAGGATTGAAATTTGAAGATGGATTAAACCCTTGGTTTTGAAAATTGCCCCGGCCGAAACCGATTGAACCTTTGATTGTTACGGCCATAGAATGCATTCACTTCCGCATTCTCGTCCGTTCATAGGGCAGAATTTAGAAGTGTGCCCCACCTCGTCACAATTCTGACATGTGACTTGATTGTACTGTCCATAGTCATGAACAACATTTACTTGATAAGGTGCAGGGGGATTAAATTGGCACTGGCCATTCATATGGCCCGTCTGACAACAATTTTCACAGTACAGAACCTGGGGGTTCTGTGGAAAAGAAGAAGTTTGATTTATTGGATTTGAAACTTGAGGTGGTACCATCTGCTTCTGTAGCATGGCGATCAAACTTTGTAAATTGACTTCCTCAACCTTGGGAGGAGGAGGTGCTTGAATTGCTTGGTAAGAGGGGGCATAGTTATACTTTGCAATGTCCTCAAACAATGCCCATCCCTCATCAGGCGTTTTCTTCAGAAATGCCCCACCAGAAGAGCTATTGACCATGCCTTTTGTAAGCTCGGTCAATCCACTGAAGAATGTATTGACTTGCCTTTCCAGTGGCAAGCCATGATGGGGACACTTTCTAAGAAGAGACTTGAATCTCTTCCAACATTCAAAGAACGACTCATTTTCTTTCTGATAGAATGTAAAGATGTCGTTCAAACACTGGGCTGTCTTTGAAGGCGGAAAGTATTGACTTAGAAATTCTCTTTCAAGTTCAGCCCAGGTGGTGATAGATTCAGAGGGGAGAGAGGTGTACCACTCTTTAGCCTCTCCCTTCAAAGAAAATGGGAAAAGTTTCACTTGATAGCATCCTCACTTACTCCTTGGATGCGTGTAGTCCCGCATATCTCTAGGAATGTATGTAAGTGGGTATGCGGATTCTCCGATTGATAACCATGAAAAATAGATGCATGCTTTTGCATCATCCGAATAAGTCCTGGTTTTAACTCAAAGGTTTGTGCGAATGGCCGGAATAACAATAGCCGGGTTGACTTTGACTTCGCCTGGCATGGCGTAGTCGCCAACGTACGTCTATTATTAGCGGCCATTATCACAAAATCAGTGATTTCTCTAGCTAGTTGTTCTTCAAGATCTCGCTCGGCTCTGTCTGCCAGAACCGCAGAACGAAAATTCCGCCTGTTTGGCCGGACTACGGTTCGCTCGGGGTCAGGGGTGTATAATAACGGTCCCTTTTGACTCCGAGTTTGCATAAACCGGACCAAAAACAAGTGGAACGAAACCTAAAAGCTAAGAAAGTAAAAGCCTAAAGAAAAGAATGGGAAAGAAGAAAAGGAAACAAAAGTGTTGAAGAAAACAGGACCAGACGGACGTCCAAAAGTTTGGACGAGCGTCCAGATGAAATTGAGATCGGACGGGCGTTTAGTAGTCCAAACGCTCGTCTGAAAGACAGAATACCTGAACGGGCGTCCAAATATTATGGACGCTCGTCTGAGTGAATAAAAACAAAACACAATTGATAATTTTCCAGCGGACGGGCGTCCAATATCCCAGACGCCCGTTTGGTAGCGGGAAAACTAGAACAGAAGCAGAAATTTGCAGAGAATAAAAGAAGGTAAGAAAGAACGACAGAAAGACAGAAGATCTAAACTCCAAGAAAACTACTAAGGGAAAGTCTTAAACCCTAATTATCTACTTAACAACTACCTAAAACAATTATCACTAAAAACAGGAATTTAAAACGAAATAAAACAGGAAAAACAAATAGAAAAACAGAAAACAAAAACTAGACAACCGTCCGGTTCCCCGGCAACGGCGCCAAAAACTTGTCACGGATTTATCTAGCACAGCAAACAAGTAATAAATATTTATAAATCCGGTTTCCCTCAAGTATAAGGATCGTAGCAAAGAGGTTGATACCGGGTCGATCTTACGGGGAACTAAACGATTGTGATTCTAGCTTTTGTCTAGCCTAAACTATGTCACGAAACTAATCTAAACAGGGAATAAATATCAAACAAAACAGAAAATAAAACTAGACAGAGGATATAATCCAAAGCTAGGAAGGATACGGGCTGCGAACCAATTCAATACTAAACTAAACTAAGATGCAAATAAAAGTAAACTAACTAAACAAATTCAAGTTTTAGGGATTTAAATCAAGTGTGTAATGAACAAACGAGGATTGATCCACATATCCAACAAGCATTGATTTCCTATCTCGATTATATTGTGGTTTTTATCTAGGTTGTGATTCACCTTATCTAAACATGAACCCTAATTCCTTAGAAAGTTCATCTATTAATCTATTATCTTCCAATGCAAGATTAACGCGTTTCCCAACCAAAGGTGTAAACTTTATGTTTATAATCTAGCAATTAAACCTATTAACTTCCGTTATGATAGATTCAAATTACTACTCTTATTCATGATGATCTAGGGTTTATTAAGATTTCCATCAACAATAAACAATCACACATGCAGATCTTCCGATATAAAAGCAATTAAACGTAATAAACATGAATAAGAAACAACCTTTAAATAAAAACTCACAGTATAACCGAAGAAAACGAAATCAACAATCGTTGGATGGCTTCACAATACTCGTTTGATGAAAGCTTTTAGCCTCTGGACATCCTCAGCAACTCAAATTTGTATAAACAGTGCATAAAAAGTAACTAGTTTAATCTAGATCTAAAGTGCATAAAAACTGGAATAAAAAGGAG
The DNA here is from genome assembly GCA_036785695.1 of Gentiana straminea. Taxonomy (NCBI): domain Eukaryota; kingdom Viridiplantae; phylum Streptophyta; class Magnoliopsida; order Gentianales; family Gentianaceae; genus Gentiana; species Gentiana straminea. Next base: position 1,074,646 of record JAVUPR010000158.1, on the reverse strand, counting down.
AAAAACGCAGCCTAAAGCCGCCCCTAGGTTTAGGGTTTTGAATAATGAGTGTATTGTGTCTTTGTGTGGAGAAAACAGCCGACTATATATAGATTTTAAAGTCGGTTCCAGCAAGTCGGCTACCGGACGCCCGTCTGGATCCTTGAACGCCCGTCCATTCTTCATATGAACTTCAAATCGGGCCGAGTCACGATCAAACGCTCGTCCAACCAGCGTCCACCTCAGCGTCCAAACTTCCTGAATCAACTTTCCATCCCTGGACGCTCGTTCAGTTTCAACAAACGCCCGTCCACTGGACGGGACCTGGACGCCAGTCCAATATGACTGAATTTTGATTTCTTGATCTCTATCTCTTTTTCATCTTGTCAATTCCTTCATTATCTCTTTTAATCATCATATATTTCGACTCTTATCTCTTTTGATCATCATTTGAGCCTTGAAAAGTGCATCTACATCATATAAAAACACCACAAAATGTAATATCGCTCAAATAATCGTAAAAACATAATTAAAGCACATAAATCAACCTATTTTGCAATTAACTCTTTTGAAATATCATTTACTCAATATATTCATTAAACACATGCTTCTTATGCAATTTAGTACGAATACGGGGAAAAATATCATAGAATATAGCGTTATAAATCGTATAAATTCACCCTTAACAACTCCCCCACACTTAAGCTTTTGCTCGTCCCGAGCAAAACAAAACAAAAATTAGGCTCGAGAAAAGAACAGACATCTAAACATACATAACACATATCCAATAAATCAGAAGTTCACCATTGTGTGTGTGCATAGCCATAGAAAACTTCCACTATATCCAAACTCGAGAAACTCAAAGCAAAACTAGCTAATACCCCCTTGTAGACTAGTAATAAATGACACTCATAAGATGCACCCTACAAACGTGATATATCCCGAAAAAGATGATAGAATATATCTAGGGCCTTTTTGAAATACTCAGAGGATAATCCCTACAACATATCTGTCAGTTTCTACTTGGGATAAGGTAGACGATAACTTAGTCTTATACACATTTCATAACACTTCATTAATTGATTTAACTTTTTCACTTTTAAACACACATCAGAATGAGCTATTGCCCTGTCATAGCAGAATAGGACATTTCAAGATAATCCCCTACCGTACTCAAATCATAAGGCAGCTTCTTCGACGTCGTGAGCTTTTAGTCATCATAGTGGTATAGGACATACGTGGTATACCCTATCGCACTCAAATCATCGACTAGCTTTCGACACACCCAATTAATTCATATTTTTTTTCAACTTTTTCATTTGACAATAAGTTACGTGTTACTTATCACATTCAAACTTTCAGATATTCACAGTATATCATACTCCAGATCTAAATACAAAATATCATAATTCGCGAGATATATACGTAGCACTAAGCACATGACTTATAAGAAAACAAAGATCACTAATCCAAAAGGGGTATAACTTTATAAATAGCTCATCATTTACTATGGCTCGTGAAAAATCGATCTCAGGTGAAACAACTAACTCATCAAACATATGATATACAGCTTAAATGACTATAAAAATAGCGAACATTGGATCGAATTGCCTACTCGGGACAAAACAGAAACAAAAGTGTCGAAAAATTTCGAAAATTTCAGCTCATTTGCATAGAAACATTATGAATTAAGCACATGTGTAGACATATCGAAACATTCCCCTCCCCCACACTTAAAAACTCAACATGTCCTCATGTTGTGCAGATCGAAAGAAAAAGGAAAAGACTTAGCTGATTTAAATCGAAATGCGAATCGTCGGTCAGGCCGGAGCCTACATAATGACACTTTAGAATGCGTAACCAGACAATGTAGCTCGACGAAACCGCTAAAAATATACCTGCACGTCTTGACAAACATTGAACCATCTCGGGGAAAACGGGGAGTTATACCAAAATGAAAAGAGATATCAAAAATGAAGATAAAGCAAAAATGAAGATAAAGCAAAAGTGAAAGCATTCAATACATCCAGAAAGTATAATCACAGTAGAAGTGAAAGTACGGGTGCCTTATGGCTTACATGATCCATCGGGAAAAGTAACAGTAGCAATATCAAAATTACAACGAATCATATAAGAAAAAGTATCAATAACATACATCCATCGAATCAAAGAAAAAGAAAAACTAGAATCAGAAAAATAAAATCAAGGCTGGCTCGGTGTCCCAGAATCATCGGCCGGAGGATCAGAGGAGGGTCCAGAAGGTGGTGCCGTAGCCCTAGCTGCCGAGTCAGGCTGCTCCTCATCTGAAGATGTCTTAGTGTCGTGTAGAACATCCGCAATGACCTGCTCGATCTCATCGGCAAAAAGAAAATCAACGGAGTCGAGTCACGATCAAACGCTCGTCCAACCAGCGTCCACCTCAGCGTCCAAACTTCCTGAATCAACTTTCCATCCCTGGACGCTCGTTCAGTTTCAACAAACGCCCGTCCACTGGACGGGACCTGGACGCCAGTCCAATATGACTGAATTTTGATTTCTTGATCTCTATCTCTTTTTCATCTTGTCAATTCCTTCATTATCTCTTTTAATCATCATTCGACTCTTATCTCTTTTGATCATCATTTGAGCCTTGAAAAGTGCATCTACATCATATAAAAACACCACAAAATGTAATATCGCTCAAATAATCGTAAAAACATAATTAAAGCACATAAATCAACCTATTTTGCAATTAACTCTTTTGAAATATCATTTACTCAATATATTCATTAAACACATGCTTCTTATGCAATTTAATACGAATACGGGGAAAAATATCATAGAATATAGCGTTATAAATCGTATAAATTCACCCTTAACAGTGGTGCATCATATAAACACGTATCACTTCTGTGTTTCGGTTGGATCCATATAAACATGTAACTGTGTTTTCTGAATTTATTTTGAATTATCATTTGGAACTTTGTAAATTAATTAAGTGGTTGTATTGATGTCTTCCAGTCCATTATTTGGAATTCCTTTACTCTTCTTCGTTTCAGTATTGCCTAAATTAGTTTTAGTGTCTCTTCCCGATATATTTTAAGTTACTCAAACAGTTTGCAACCAATACTGGTGTTTAATTTATTTAATGTTAAATTATAGTTCCATGTAGCCCCTCTTTTTTCTTTTTTCTTTTTGCTTTCAATACTTTTATGTAGAGTAACATTAATTTATTTCATGTTAAATTATCGTTGCATTTTCTAAAATAATATTTGTATCTAATGGAAAAATATCAGTTGCTAATATTAATTAAATTCATATTATCTTCTCATGTGTGTAAAACTATACATAGAATAGATTTAAATATATTTAATCTCTTCCGCCGTGCATTGCACGGGTAAAAGGCTAGTGTGGATAATAAATAAAAAGGGAGCAGCAACTAAGAAGGAAAAAAAGAGAAAAGAAAAAAATTGGATGCCTATTTTTTTTTTTGTATTTTTAAAAAGATTGTGGTTGAGTCTTATGTGTTTATTGACATAGTTTCGGGTATGGTTTCTAGTGTATTTGGCACAGCACCGTGTGGAGACCCTCTGCGGGGAGAATCACGGGATCACCGGAAGGCAACTCTTAGCTATGTTGGGTGTTGTGCTTAGTAGCCATCACTTTCTGTGCAATGTGATAGGTAATGTAGTGTAGTATGGTCTAGGACTAGAAGTCCCGATGAAACCTTTTATGTGGAATGAAATTAGGTGGTTAGTTTAACTACGCTTAAATACATATTTGAGAATCTAAAAGATAAAACACCTTGGTCTTTGGTAAGGCACATTTATGTTTCGCAGCTTGGGACTATTACCCCTCCACAAAGGTAGCCGCTGCGTGGACTGGGTAGTCTCCCACATGGGTAGCAACCATGCCATATGAGGAGCTGAGGATATGTCGTGGTGCATTCTCACCATGCAAAGTGTCCTTAGACCTTGTGTGTAACAAACCCCTTGTTTGGTTGAGTTTTACTAGTGAGACTGGTAGAGGGGAGCAAGTCTTTATACATACGTGGTAGTAATGATAACTAATGTGTTATTACGTGACTTAAATTCTGGGCTTCTACCCTTTACTGAGTGCTTATGTATTCACCCATTTATTTGTATGTATGTTTCCCACCCCGAGAAGGTCATGCCGGTTACTAAGACGATGAAGTTTATTACGAGGAGTAATGCTTATGTTGAGGCTTGGAATATTTATTTATACTTTTATATTTGTCTATTAAGTTCACGCTTGTAATAAATACACTAGTCACTTGTACCTTCTTTTTTTAGTTGAATGTTGTTGAAACAACGTTTACTTTTCTTTAGTCGGTACGACTTTGTCTGTCGTTTAAGATTTCTCCCGTGTCGTTTCATTTCCGATTTAACTTTGATGTAATTACGTAAGGCTTACGCATATAATTGATTTAAAAATTAAATTATATACGTGCCGGGCGCTCAGTTCCGGATAAGGACACGGTGTCTAGAACGGGGCGTCACAGTAATGTAAAGTCCCACATCGGTAAAATAAGAGAATGCTCACCCCCATATAAGTGTGAGACATAAAGGTCTTGTCAACCAGGGTTAGCCCTTTTAGACCAAGCGAGGAAGGCGGTCTAAGCAGTTGACCGGACATTTATGACTCATTTAGCGCTACCAGGCCCGGGGTCTGGGGGCGTTACAGAATGGTATTCAGAGCCGACTATTAGACGGAACTATGCGCTGCACCGTACAAGAAGACGGAGTAAGGATGGCCTCTAGTTACCTCTGGCAGGGACGATCCGGGAACAGTCTCGGCCGTCCTGGCGAGGACGCCAGTCCTTTATAAGGGGGGAGAATGTAAAGTCTCACATCGGTAAAGTAAGAGAATGCTCACTCCCATATAAGTGTGAGACATAAAGGTCTTGTCAACTCGAGTTAGCCCTTTTAGACCAAGCGAGGACGGCAGTCTAAGCAGTTGACCAGACATTTATGACTCATTTAGTCTACTGGGCCCGGGTGCAGGGGCGTTAGAGCTCGGCGGCCTGGCGATCAATCTGCGATCGATCTAGTGTAATGTGATCTAGAAAATGGTTATTCTGTTATAACCGTTTGTAACTTACTTTTAATTGATTTTTGAGCTATATGAAACTATAAATACCTCATGATCAGCTGTATTGTAACTTAACTTGTAACTTTTACTTGGTCAATAATAATTCCGCATTTTTATTTTGTTTGTTTGTAATTCTATTAATTTCATCATGACGGGAATCACAGCGGTATAAAAATCCTCCAAAACGGAGTTCGTATCAGAAAATCACGTGAGATTCAAGTTCAAGCGTTCGGAAAAGAAAAAAAAATAATAATAAAGGGAAAAAATAAAGTCAAGCTCATGCCTTTTCATTGAAGCCTGCATCTCTTATTTGAAAAAAAAAAATTCATTTCCTCGTAATGTGAGGGGTGAGTTGGAAAATTTGGGGCCCACGCATCAGAGTCAAAGTTTTACAAAATATTTGCTCCAGCCTTCTTACTTAAGGGAATTTGCGGAAAACTTTATAGGTCGGCTATTGATGTATAAAAAGTCATCTAGGTCAAAATTTTAATACACATTTTTTTACATACACTTTTATTTTTTTCAGACAGCAGTTTTAATTTCTCCTTAGGTCACATCAATTATTTTTTTCCCTTCCAATTTGTGCAAGAACAATGTTAAGGGTAATTTTATACGATTTCTAATGATATATTTTATAATGATTTCCTCCACATTAATATAATTTGCATAGAAAATGAGCTTTTAATCGATTTATTGAGCAAGTGAGGTTTTAAACGGTTTAATTGCAAAAGTGGTTGATTTATGTGTTTTATCGTTGGTTTTATGTTTATTTGGATGTTGTTACACTTTGCAATGTTTTGATGTCTTGTAGATGCATATTTTCGATCTAAAAGATGATTAAAAGATGATAAGGTTTGGATTTTGAGCACTTTTGTATCATTTCGAGTCTTTAATTCCTATGTTTCATCTAAATATGTTAGTAGTAGTTATTATATAAAATATCGTATTTTTATCGTGTTTTTACTAGTTTTTGTACCGGTTTAGTAACCGGAGTGTCGTGTCGGATTTACGTTTGGTATTTTGGTGGTTCATTGCAGGATTATACATTGACCAAGATTCCACGTAACGACATGTTTTGAGTCTAAAAGAGGTGTTTAGAGGGTTAGAAGAAGGTGCCACAAGCTTACGAGTTCAAAAGGGTCGTTTTTCCTAAATACTTGAATCGTTACATATTTTCGACGGAGATTTGACCCAGCTTAGAGGCATTTTCAGGGGATGACTTCTTAATGAAAGTTGTAGATCTTCACATAAGATTTCCAACGTACTTTGAATCACGTCAATTGGAGTTCTACAACTCAAGTTATGGTCAAGTGGCTAATCGATTCGTATCAGTAAAATGTCGTAAAACGACACGTAATGGAAATGGCTCATCAAAACGACATTTTCTGAAGAAGTTTCCTTAATAAAAGTTGTATATCTTCAAGAAAGCTTTCGAATGGATTTTGAATCAAGTCAATCGGACTTCTACGACTCAAACGGTGGTCAAGTGGCTAATTGATTCAATTTCGTAAAAAATGTCGCAAAACGCTCGGAGGAACACGAGGTACTCAAGAAGACGTTTTCTGAAGAAGAGTCCTTCATGAAAGTTGTAGAGTTTCTCGAGACCGTAATTTTGGCATTTCGTTTGCAATTTTTGGAGGTCTACAACTCAAGATATGAATTTTAGAAGTTTTAATCCAATATATATCAAATAATCCGAAGATTTGGATAGAATCAGTTAGGATTTGCAATGATTAGTCCGGACCAGTCCGGCATTTTGCCGGCCCAGTCCGGCTGTGACTATTTTCTATAAATAGGCGCATTTGATCAACAGATGAAGCGGCCCCCGCCTTCGGCCCTTTCTTTTTTTTTTTTTTTTTCTTGTTTTCCTTCTTGTTTTCATTTCTTTAGATGTAGTAACTATATATATATATATAACTAATCTCTTTTCATTTCCTTTCTTGTTCTTATTTTGTTTATTTCTTTTTGTAGTAGTAATATATATATATATATATATATATATATATATAATTTAATTTCCTTTCATTGTTCTTGTTTTATTTCTTTTTAGTATCAATATATATATATATATATCTATAGATCTATATACATATATATTTATATATATACTTATATACTTATATATATATATATATGTATCAAAAATAATAATACCGTAGTATTGTTATAATGCTCGGTAAATTATCGAAAGATCGTTGTTGGTGAAATCGTAACTGTTCCCGGAGAATACGGTTTCCGAATCAACAGTTGAAATCTGAAATGATTTCAAGCAATCATACGATGATGAGAGGCTAAAGCACGTTGGAACAAGCCTTGTGAAACCGATTCTTAGCAACATCTCGATTTCGACTTTCGGATTGTTTTGTGAGTTTTTATCAAAATTTGTATCTTTATTTTGTTCATATTGATAATGCAATTTAAATCGAGAGATGGTTGCTGTTTGATGTTTAACGTTTGACGAGAGTCGTTGTTAAACTTTAGATCACCGTAGTAAAGATTAGATTTTTAACCTAAAAATAACGAGAGTTGTTAGGTTGAATATCTAGATTGCGAAATTGAGAGATTTCACACCTTTGTTATGAAAGCGTTAATCTTTAAAATCGAAAGATAAAAGATTGATAGGCGAACTTTTCTAAGAGATTAGGAGTTCATACCTTCGATAGGTGAATCACAATTTTCGTTAAATCATCACAAGATAATCTAGAGTCGAAATTGAGGGTTGCGGGAATCGGTGGATCATTGCTTGTTCGTTGTTAAATTAATTGAGAAAAATCGTTTGTGCTGTTTTGCTTCGTTTTCATCATATTAATCGTAGTAAGCTTATTTTAGTTTTAGTATAAAATAGAAACAACTTAGTTAGCTCGGTTCGTAATTATCTTTCCTGGCTTTGGATTGACAACCCTCTGTCCAGTTATTTGCTTTCGTTTTTAATTCTGTTTTGTTTTATTTTCCGTGACAAACTTTCGAAAAATTAAGAACTAGACCAACCCCGATTCCCTGTGGATCGACTCCGGTTTTTAATCGCTATACTACGATCCCTGCACTTGGGGTAAACCGGATTTATTTTATTACTTGTTATATTTTGCTTTGCATAAAATCCGAGACAAGTTTTTGGCGCCGTTGCCGGGGACCCGGTACGGTTGTCTAGTTTTTATTAATTTTTCCGTTTCTGTTTTGATTTTTCGTAGGCAGGTGCTCTCAGTTTCTCTGTTTACATAACATAAAAAATAAAAAAAATAAAAAATAAAAAAAATAAAAAAATAAAAAAAAATATAATTTTCGTTCGGTCGACCGAACCCTGATACTCGGTCGACCGAGTGTTATAAAAAAAAAAAAAATATCGTACGGACAGCTTGGTTCTGGTTCTGGTTTATGCAAACTCGGAGTCAGAAAGGTCCACTGCTTTACACCCCTAACCTCGAACGAACCATAGTCAGACCAAACAGACGAAGAGTCCGTCCTTCGGCTCTTCCTGACAAGGGGAACACGGCCGATCAAGATTTCGAACGACATTTAGCAGAGGAGATTGAAGAAATCATCATAATGGCTGCAGACGATAGACGTACGTTGGCTGACTACGCCATGCCTGGTGAAGTCAAGGTCAACCCGGCAATCGTTTTACCCGCCATTAATGCACCAACCTTCGAACTTAAACCTGGTCTCATCCAAATGATGCAACATGCCCCCATCATGGTTTGGACTTGCAGAGGAAAGTCAACACGTTTTTCAGCGGCTTGACCGAGCTCACTAAGGGCATGGTCAACAGTTCTTCTGGTGGGGCATTCCTGAAGAAAACACCTGAAGAGGGGTGGGCATTATTCGAGGATATTGCCAAATATAACTATGCCCCCTCGTATCAAGCTATTCAAGCACCACTTCGTCCTCCTAGGATCGAGGAGGTGAACAGTCAAAATGAAATCGCCATGCTTTGAAACAAAGGATGGTCGCTCTTACCACGTCTCTAAATCAAAAGAATAAGAATCCTTCATTTTCACGAAATTCTCAAGTTCGTTTTGCGAAAATTGTTGTCAAACTCGGCCATATGGTTGGCCGGTGTCAATTCATTTCCCCTTCGACCTATCAAGTTAATGCTGTCCAGAATCATGGACAGTACAATCCAGTCACATGCCAAACATGTGATAATGTGGGGCACACCTCTCGTTTCTGTCCTATGAATGGACAGAATGCTGAAGTTAATGCTTTCTTTGGCCGAAAATCGAGAGATTTAATAATCGGTTCTCGGCCAAAGTAATCCTCAAAACCAGGGGTTTCCATCGAATCAAAATTTCAATCAAAACTCAAATTTTAACCAAAATCAAAATTTCAATCGAAACCCTAATCGAACACGAACACGAATTTTTCCAATCAAAATCGTAGGTTCAATCGAATTGGCCTAACAATTCTAATTCTACATTTCAAAATCGGTCCAAATGCCAACTTATTCACGAGAACTACCAAAACTCTCAAGGCCCCTCGCACTCAAGTGATATCAAAGCTCAATGGGACTCCTTTAGGGAGGAGCAAAATAGATCAATGAAAAATCTTGAGAGGCAAATTGGACGATTGGTCGGACGGTTAGCTTCTAGACCCCCGGGGCGCACGCCCGCCACGAAAAAGAATCCAAAGGACGGTCAAGTTGCTCGGACCGACTTGAATAATAGCCAATGCACCGACCTGGTACCTTCAATTCCTTACGGTAGAGAAGAGGCCGGTGCAATGAACTTAAGGTCCGGTACTCAACTAAGTGGTCCCCCGAACCGGGGAAACCACTAACCCCTCCCCGCGATGAGGCGAGGGAGGGGAAGTCGTGCATCCATGCCCCTCTCGTTCGTTTGATAGTACTCGGTGGGCGACCCCCGAGAAGTAAAGAGTTTGAAAGACCTCAGGTGGCTGAACCCCTGAGAGATGAAAAATCCAGTGAAAGTCAGGTGGCTGATTTGGAAGATAAAGCTGTCAGTTCATCCTCGAAGAAAGTCTTTTCTGAGAGTGATTTAAAGAAACTTCCATATCCACCTAGAAAAAGCAACATCGCCTTGCATGAGGACAAAAAGTATGAGAAAGTGCTTAATCTTCTTAAGAATACTCAGGTAAATCTTTCATTATCTGATGTTTTAGTGGAGATGCCTAAGTATACAAAGTTCATCAAGGATGTTGTGTCCTCCAAAAAGAAGCTCGAAGACATGGATCAGTTGATTGGTGAGGATTGCTCTATGATAAGTTATGATGATCTACCAATCAAGAGGAGTGACCCTAGGAAATTTGTGCTCACATTGTTGATGGGAGGCTTAGTCTTTCCAAATTCTTTATGTGACCTAGGTGCATCCATAAGTCTGATGCCATTGTCTGTCTGTAAACAGCTTGGTTTGAATGACCTTTTAGAACCCATAACCATGAACCTTCAATTCGCTGATAGATCTTCCAAGAAAGCTTCTGGGATATTAAAGGATGTTCTAGTTCAAATAGATAGATTCACTTTTCCGGTTGACTGGTACGTCCTAGACACTGGGAAGGATGAGAATACCCCTTTGATACTTGGAAGACCTTTTCTTTCTACAGCCAGAGCCCTCATTGACTGTGATGGAGGCCAAGTGACCATACGAGTTGGTGATCAGGAGGTGAGCTACAGTGTCTCCAAAGCTATTCAGAGACCCTCTGATTATCCAACTGGCTTCTCTATAGAAGATATGTCTGATGATTTTAATGATTACATAGAAAAGCAAGTCATGGTCATTTGAAACCGAATATGAGCGATTAATAGAGAACTTGAATAATCATGGTTGGGTGAATCTAGAACAATTAGAAGTGAATTTGATCAAGATTCGTTGAAAGGAGAAGCTTTGGCGATGGGACCACTAAGTAGACTCGGTGATGTTGAGTTGAAAAGTGGGGAGCTTAAATCAAGTTTAGAAGACCCCCCTGCAGATCTGGTACTGAAGCCGTTACCTAAGCATCTGAAATACGTGTTCTTAAGAGAAGGTGACAAGCTTCCGTTGATTATTTCTGCCAAGTTATCTCGATTAGAAGAAATGAAGTTATTGGACGTCTTAAGAAAGAATGAGAAAGCCTTTGGTTGGCAAGTAGGAGACATCAGAGGGATATCTCCTAACATTTGTATGCACAAGATTAAGACTGAAGAGGGTGCCAAGTGTATTAGACAGCCCCAGAGGAGGCTCAACCCTCATATGCAAGAGGTGGTTAAAAAGGAGATTATCAAGCTTTTAGACATGGGTATCATTTACGCAATTGCTGACAGTGAATGGGTATCTCCTACTCAGGTAGTTCCTAAGAAAGGTGGAATTACTATTGAGAAGAATGAGAAGGGCGAAGAAGTAGCATTGAGACTCGTTCGGTTATAGAGTTTGTATCGACTATAGAAAGCTCAATGAAGTTACAATGAAAGATCATTTCCCCCTTCCATTCATTGACCAGATGTTAGAGCGTCTGGCAGGACATGCATTCTACTGTTTCCTTGATGGATATTCAGGATATTTCCAGATACCCATAGACCCAGCTGACCAAGAAAAGACCACTTTCACCTGCCCTTATGGTACATTCTCTTACAGGCGAATGCCATTCGGTCTTTGCAATGCCCCAGCTACATTCCAAAGATGCATGCTGGCAATCTTTGATGGGCTTGTTGAAAAGTGTATGGAGATATTCATGGATGATTTCTCAGTCTTTGGTCAATCCTTTGATCACTTGTCTTGATAATCTTGATCAAGTATTATCCCGCTGTGTGGAGAAGAACTTAGTCCTAAACTGGGAAAAATGCCATTTTATGGTAGACGAAGGAATAGTTCTTGGCCACAAGATATCAGAAAGAGGAATGGAAGTAGATAGGGAAAAAGTTGAGGCTATAGAGAAGATGAAATTCCCTAAAAATGTGCGTGAAGTAAGAGGTTTCCTTGGTCACATTGGTTTTTATAGGAGGTTCATTAAGGATTTTTCCAAGATAGCTAAGCCCCTTTCCACTTTACTCAGAGAAGATGTTGTTTTCAATTTTGATGATAGTTGCAAGCATGCGTTTGATGAGCTTAAAAGTCAACTGATTTCCGCCCCGATCCTTATCTCTCCTGACTGGAACCTACCCTTTGAACTCATGTGCGATGCATCCAACTACGCCGTTGGTGCGGTCTTAGGTCGGCCGAATTAAGGGAAAATTCCAGCCCATCTCTTACGCCGGTCACACACTAAACCCCACACAAGTGAACTACACAACCACCGAAAAGGAATTATTGGTGTAGTCTTTGCTATGGACAAATTTCGTAGTTACTTGTTGGGTGCCTCGATCATTGTTTGGACCGACCACGCCGCTTCTGCGCTATCTTATGACAAAGAAAGATGCTAAACCGCGCTTACTACGTTGGATACGATCCCGCAAGAATTCGATGTTCAAATTAAGGATAAAAAGGGCAAGGTGAAAACGTAGTAGCGAGATCATGTTTCTAGAATGCGGAATGATGAGAAGAAAGAACACGAAGAGATAGACCTTTACTTTCCTCTCGAGCATGTTATGCATATAGACGAGTGCACTCCGGATGTTCCATGGTTTGCCTCTATCGTCAACTACCCGCATTCCCGAGTATTTAAATCCGAAATTTTCATATCGGGAGAAGAAGAAATTTTTCTCTCGATTTGAAAACCTTCGTGTGGGATGAACCTTACCTCTTTAAAATCTGTAAAGATGGATTGTTGAGAAGATGTGTCCCCGAATCAGAGCAACGGGATATCATTGAACAATGCCACAGTGGACCTACTGGTGGCCACTTTGGTCCCTGGAAAACCGTTGCTAAAATCTTTCAGTCCGGTTTCTTTTGGCCCACGATCTTCAAGGATTCAGAAGCCTTCTGCAAGGCTTGTGATAGATGCCAACGAACCGGTGCTCTAACTAGGCGTTTTGACATGCCATTAAAGCCCATTTTAGAATGTGAGGTCTTTGATGTGTGGGGTATTGATTTTATGGGCCCGTTTCCATCTTCCTGTGGAAACAAATACATCTTAGTCTGCGTTGACTACGTATCAAAATGGGTGGAGGCTCAAGCCACTTCTCGCAATGACCACAAAACGGTCATGAACTTTCTCAAGAAAAATATCTTCGTGAGATTTGGATGTCCCCGTGCCTTAATCAGTGATGAGGGAACGCACTTCTGCAACAGGCCACTAGAAAAAGTCCTTGAGAAATATGGTGTCCGGCACAAAATTGGCACACCATATCACCCTATGACTAGTGGCCAGGTCGAGAGAAGTAATCAGAGTTTGAAAAGGATCCTGGAAAAAGTTGTAAACAGTCATAGAAAGGATTGGAGTCTCAAACTGGATGATGTACTATGGGCATACCGTACTGCCTATAAAACCCCCATGGGTACATCTCCCTATCAGATGGTGTATGGCAAGCCATGCCATTTGCCAGTCGAATTAGAGCATAAAGCATATTGGGCCATTAAGTTCTTAAACTTTAATGCCCAGTCATGTGGTGAACATCGACTGATGCAGTTGCATGAATTGGATGAGTTTAGACTCTGGGCCTACGAGAGTGCCAAGATTAGCAAGGACAGAATGAAACTCCTTCATGATTCTAAAATCAAGAAGCGAGAATTTCAAGTTGGGGAGCAAGTCTTACTTTATAATTCCGGAGTTGCATCCGTTTCTGGAAAGTTGAGGACGCGTTGGTCCGGCCCCTTTGAAATTCTGCAAATCATTCCTGGAGGTGTTTTAGAACTAAGAGGTCATGGTGACCAGCCGTTCAGAGTGAATGGTCAAAGGTGCAAGCATTATGTAGGTCAAATCAAAGAGAAACCTTTGATTGTTCATTTCCTCGACATCCTCGGGTGTGGTATGACCGAAGTCACTGAGTTTGACGAATTTTCACCCGACTTGTTTTCTGAGGATGACGGTATTGGTTCATTAGAGGAAGTTATGGCTGGTAGTTGGGATATGGAAGAATTTAAAAGGGAGGCACAGTTGAAGAGAAAGCTGAAAAAGAAGAAGTCGACAATGGGGAAAATTAAAAGTGTTTGGAAAGCAATCAGAAACTTGACCCCTTGTGTTAGATGTGTTTCTGCAGCCACACCAACAATCAGAACTTACACGATGTAGTGGCTGGAAGAAAGGTTAAATGGCACGACCCGAGGTTGAATGAAAGTTTTGTCGAGCCAACGACATAAAACAAAAGCGCCACTAGGGGGCATCCTAGATATCTAGTTATATATAATAATAATAATAATTTGGATAAAGATTAGTCTTAATGAAATGTAGAATCGTATGAAAAATTTACACTAAGTACAACTAAGTCTCAGGATGAATGTTTTGAATATCATTAAAGAGGGAACGATTAGGTGGTTATCCGAAAATCCCGATGGAGAACAAAGAAAAAGTTCAAATGCATCATCTCTTAGACTTAGGTTGTTGAACCCTTGAGGATCTGGGTATAAAAGACTCAATACTCTTTCATACATTTCATGATCTAGTTTGTTTCCCGCCTTAATAAAACTATGTGTAATAAAAATGAATTTAGACTTGATTATGATATATGCTCATGTGACACTCTCTATGATACGTATATGCTTAGATGTCCTATGTTTTCCCTGTATGGTGATTTTTCCATCTGAGCGATTATTTCCTGTGCTTGTATCAGATTTTTCTGTGTAACATGTTATATTCCCCCGTATCCCCGAGATATTTTCGTGTTTGTCAAGTGTGCAGGATATTTGCGATAGTGATTGTGCGCTTTCAGACGATGTCAGTTTTCCGGTGGATGGTCCACAGTCTCCTGCTTTCGTCAGACATTTCTGGATCTGATTTCGAAGCACTTCCATAATTGCCTCTTTCGACTACAATCAGCTAAGTGTTCTTTTTCTTTTTACTTTCTGCACAACTTGAGGACACGTTGTGATTTAAGTGTGGGGGAGGGAATAGTCGGTTATGTGTATCTACCATTTGCTTAATTCATTATGATTCTATGCAAAAAAAAAAAAAAAAAAAAAAAAGAGCTAAATTTTTCAAAATTTTTAGTTTTTTTGTTTAGTTCCGAGTAAGCAATGCATATCTTTGTTCGGTTCTTTATAGTCATTGATGCTGTATTCCGTATGTTCAGTAAGTTGGTTGTTTCACCCGATATATTTTTCACAAGCCATAGTGAATGATGAGCTAAAATATAAAGCTATACCCCTTTGGATTAGTGATAGTTGATTATCTTATAAGTCATGTGCTTAGTGCTAACGTATATATCGTGACGATTATGATAGTTTGTGTTTAGATCCAAAGTATGTTATACTGTGAATATCTTAGGTTTGAATGTGATAAGTAAAGCGTAACTATTGTGCTTTGAAAAAAAAAAAAAGAAAAGTTGAATTTAATAGAATTAATTGTGTGTGTCGGAAGCTGGTCGATGATTTGAGTGCGGTAGGTCATATCTCGAATGTCCTATACCACTATGATGACCAAAAGCTCACGACAGTCAGAAGAAGCTGCCTTATGATTTGAGTAAGGTAGGGTATATCTCGAATATCCTATTCTGCTATGACGGGCAATAGCTCATTCTGATGTGTGTTGAAAAAAGAAGAAGAAAAAAAGAGTTAGATAGGTATTAATGTATTCGATCTCACCTCATGATACTTGCAAGATAGTCGATTTTGGCAATGAGTTCGGATATGTTAGTATTCTATGAAAAAAAAAAATAGAACATGGGTGAAAGACTTAGTTATCGTATACCTTATCCCCAGTATAAACTGACAGATATGCTGTAGGGATTATCCTCTGAGTATATCAGAAAGGTCCTAGATACATTCTATTATCCTTTTCGGGATATGTCACGTTTTGTAGGGTGCATCTTATAAGTATCATTTATTACTAGCTTGAAGGGAGTATTAGCTAGTTTGCTTTGAATTTTTCAAGTTTGGACTTAGTGGAAGTTTTCTATGGCTATGCACACACACCAGGGTGAACCTCTGATTTATTGAATATATGTTATATTTGCTGAGGTGTCTATTTTTTTTCTCTCGAGCCTTGATTCTTGTTTTGTTTTGCTCGGGACGAGCAAAAGCTAAGTGTGGGGGAGTTGTTAAGGGTAATTTTATACGATTTCTAATGATATATTTTATAATGATTTCCTCCACATTAATATAATTTGCATAGAAAATGAGCTTTTAATCGATTTATTGAGCAAGTGAGGTTTTAAACGGTTTAATTGCAAAAGTGGTTGATTTATGTGTTTTATCGTTGGTTTTATGTTTATTTGGATGTTGTTACACTTTGCAATGTTTTGATGTCTTGTAGATGCATATTTTCGATCTAAAAGATGATTAAAAGATGATAAGGTTTGGATTTTGAGCACTTTTGTATCATTTCGAGTCTTTAATTCCTATGTTTCATCTAAATATGTTAGTAGTAGTTATTATATAAAATATCGTATTTTTATCGTGTTTTTACTAGTTTTTGTACCGGTTTAGTAACCGGAGTGTCGTGTCGGATTTACGTTTGGTATTTTGGTGGTTCATTGCAGGATTATACATTGACCAAGATTCCACGTAACGACATGTTTTGAGTCTAAAAGAGGTGTTTAGAGGGTTAGAAGAAGGTGCCACAAGCTTACGAGTTCAAAAGGGTCGTTTTTCCTAAATACTTGAATCGTTACATATTTTCGACGGAGATTTGACCCAGCTTAGAGGCATTTTCAGGGGATGACTTCTTAATGAAAGTTGTAGATCTTCACATAAAATTTCCAACGCACTTTGAATCACGTCAATTGGAGTTCTACAACTCAAGTTATGGTCAAGTGGCTAATCGATTCGTATCGGTAAAATGTCGTAAAACGACCGTAATGGAAATGGCTCATCAAAACGACATTTTCGAAGAAGTTTCCTTAATAAAAGTTGTATATCTTCAAGAAAGCTTTCGAATGGATTTTGAATCAAGTCAATCGGACTTCTACGACTCAAACGGTGGTCAAGTGGCTAATTGATTCAATTTCGTAAAAAATGTCGCAAAACGCTCGGAGGAACACGAGGTACTCAAGAAGACGTTTTCTGAAGAAGAGTCCTTCATGAAAGTTGTAGAGTTTCTCGAGACCGTAATTTTGGCATTTCGTTTGCAATTTTTGGAGGTCTACAACTCAAGATATGAATTTTAGAAGTTTTAATCCAATATATATCAAATAATCCGAAGATTTGGATAGAATCGCTTAGGATTTGCAATGATTAGTCCGGACCAGTCCGGCATTTTGCCGGCCCAGTCCGGCTGTGACTATTTTCTATAAATAGGCGCATTTGATCAACAGATGAAGCGGCCCCTGCCTTCGGCCCTTTCTTTTTTTTTCCCTTCTTGTTTTCATTTCTTTAGATGTAGTAACTATATATATATATATAACTAATCTCTTTTCATTTCCTTTCTTGTTCTTATTTTGTTTATTTCTTTTTGTAGTAGTAATATATATATATATATATATATCTAATTTAATTTCCTTTCATTGTTCTTGTTTTATTTCTTTTTAGTATCAATATATATATATATATATCTATAGATCTATATACATATATATTTATATATATACTTATATACTTATATATATATATATGTATCAAAAATAATAATACCGTAGTATTGTTATAATGCTCGGTAAATTATCGAAAGATCGTTGTTGGTGAAATCGTAACTGTTCCCGGAGAATACGGTTTCCGAATCAACAGTTGAAATCTGAAGTGATTTCAAGCAATCATACGATGATGAGAGGCTAAAGCACGTTGGAACAAGCCTTGTGAAACCGATTCTTAGCAACATCTCGATTTCGACTTTCGGATTGTTTTGTGAGTTTTTATCAAAATTTGTATCTTTATTTTGTTCATATTGATAATGCAATTTAAATCGAGAGATGGTTGTTGTTTGATGTTTAACGTTTGACGAGAGTCGTTGTTAAACTTTAGATCACCGTAGTAAAGATTAGATTTTTAACCTAAAAATAACGAGAGTTGTTAGGTTGAATATCTAGATTGCGAAATTGAGAGATTTCACACCTTTGTTATGAAAGCGTTAATCTTTAAAATCGAAAGATAAAAGATTGATAGGCGAACTTCTCTAAGAGATTAGGAGTTCATACCTTCGATAGGTGAATCACAATTTTCGTTAAATCATCACAAGATAATCTAGAGTCGAAATTGAGGGTTGCGGGAATCGGTGGATCATTGCTTGTTCGTTGTTAAATTAATTGAGAAAAATCGTTTGTGCTGTTTTGCTTCGTTTTCATCATATTAATCGTAGTAAGCTTATTTTAGTTTTAGTATAAAATAGAAACAACTTAGTTAGCTCGGTTCGTAATTATCTTTCCTGGCTTTGGATTGACAACCCTCTGTCCAGTTATTTGCTTTCGTTTTTAATTCTGTTTTGTTTTATTTTCCGTGACAAACTTTCGAAAAATTAAGAACTAGACCAACCCCGATTCCCTGTGGATCGACTCCGGTTTTTAATCGCTATACTACGATCCCTGCACTTGGGGTAAACCGGATTTATTTTATTACTTGTTATATTTTGCTTTGCATAAAATCCGAGACAAACAACAACAATTTTTCTTCTGTTATTTTACGATTGGGACACAATAGATTGACGATTTGATTGACGATTTCTATTGGTAATTTATTTGATCTTCTTTATCATGTTTATTATCGGTCTTGTCATGAATTTTTGTGTGCTTGATTTTATTATGAGTGATAATTTTATAATAACTAAATTATGTGATTAAAGTACGAAATTAATACCTGAATGATGATCTGGGGATGACTAGGGCTAAAAAAATTGAATCTTTTGAATGTTTTGTGTCATAAGATTGATCTTAATGCTTGAATTGAACTGATCACTTCATTCATGATGCCACACACGAGCTTTATAAATGTATTTTGCGAGTGAGTGTGAGAAATAGGGTTTTAGGATTGCCATGCACGAACTAGTCGAGTTTTTCGCAGCCTGTTCCTTGGTAAGGTTATTTCTAGCTAAGCCGTGAACTCATTGAATGCGGAGCGTCTCATAGTTTTTATTCATATTAGGTCAATAGGGTAACTAGGTTGTGGTATTAGCGCCTAGGGACCAGTTTAGGAGATTGTCCCCACAACACATTCATTAGAAACCATTGGTTGGTTGGTAGGTTAGGCTCGTCCCTTGTGATTCGTTAAGGTAGTGAGAGTAGTGTTCTTGACTATAGTATAGCTATTTCGTTTATCATACATTTTAAAGTTAGCATTTTTATCTTTATAGTTATAGACTACTTCACCCATATTTATGAACCTGAACTAAATACGAGCGTGATTGTGGTACTTGACGGATTCCTCATGGGATACGACCTTGCTCGCCATAGTAGTACAACCGACCCGATACTCTGCCGGTTAATGTTGGTTGACTATAATTTGGCCATCAAGTTTTCTGGCGCCGTTGCCGGGGAATTGGTCAATATCAGAAAATCACAGGAGTATTTAGGATAAGGTCTTCGATTTTTTTTATGTTCTATTGAAGGGCCACACCACCGACTCTGGTAGTGGTAGTGACTTGATACCTTGATTGTGTTCTTGTTTTTTTTCTTGAATTGCTGAGTATGAATCCTTATGGCCAAGGAGGCTACTTCCCCTACTCATTTGGAGGATTTAATTTTGGTGGTATGGGTTTTGAAAAACAACCATATTATCAGTCCAACCCGTGCACATCACCATACAACAATGAGTGGGAGAGTCCTCCAGATTCTCAGTTTCAGCACCCCAACGCCTATCCGCAATACTCACAGCTGGCACAGGTTACTCCACCGCCGAAGAGCACAACTGAGGTTTTGTTAGAGCAACTTAGTCGGGAACTTAAAGAGTCCAACCAAGAGCAGAGAGAGTTTAACCAAGAGCTTAGAATGGATCTAAAAGAATTGAAGGATTCTTAGCACTGCTTGGAATCTGAGGTGGTTCAGCTGGCAAGCCAGGTAGGGCAGTTGGTTGAGAAGAGGAGGCTTCAGAGTAGCATTAAAGAAGAAGAAGAAGGTTTTTAATCTCCACCATCTCTCCCTGTGGCAATCACGCATGAGGAATATCATGAAGAAGGTATGAATATTGTCCCCGTTGAATTATCAATTCCTTCTTCAGTGACCCCTAGTGAGGCAATGGTGGAGGTGAGTCCATTTAAGTCTTTTGATGCTTTTGTTGAACCAACTTGTTACTACGTGATGCTCGAATCACTCCTAATTGGCATATGCACTGTTTCGGGGAAAGTGAACTCGTTGTGTTCCACGATGAATTTCTTGAACCAATCTTTGTGGAGGGGATTAAGCCCTTTGTCTTTCTTGTGCCGTTTTGAGGGGTGCTCAATTCCTATGATTTATGTAGGGAGACGCAACAGTTTTCTCTCCTTTGGTATAACTATCCTTAGCATTATTAGGGGTGGAAAGTCGAGCTAAGGACTTTAAACTTAGAATGTTTTAGGTAGTTTGTTTTTATTTTCACTTGTATTTCTATGTTTCTCTTTTAATTTCTTAATAAGACGAGCCAACGACAATAAACCAAAGCGCTTATAGGAGACAACCCACTTTTTTTCTTAAGTTTTTAGGTTTGGTTTTTTTAGAAGTGTGATGAAAATTAGACCGCGCATCTAGAATTTTGTTTCATGCATTGTGATAACCATATTTTATATGCTTTATACATCTCCATACTTGTGCTTACCTACACATAAGGTTTCGGCCTTTAGTCGTAGCAGAATCTTTGTTTCCTTGATGGATTGCACAGGTACCCTGGGAGATACATTGGAGGTAGTCACTTTGCATGGTTGCACCCTATTGCCAGTTCAGCTAAGTCTTTCATTTCTTTACTTTATCACTCACACACCGAGGACAGTGTTCCATTTTAAGTGGGGGTGGTAGACTAAGCTTCACTTGACTATGTGCTTTAATTTGATACATCGAATATGTTATATGCTTAGTGTTTGGTCTTTATTGAGAATAATTGAGCCATTTTTAAAAAAATTCATTGTTTTGATGTTGCGAATCCTATGTGAGTCATTGTGTTCTTTGGTTAATTATTAGTCGATGGTTGAATGAATGTGAGTCAAACCTTTATCTTCTTGTGGAAATAGAATTCACATGCACTTAATACCTTTGCTTTCATTAGTTGTGGTTGGTTAGTGAATGCTTGTAGATGACATAGACATTAATCTGTTACCTAGAACTTATACCATTAACTTTGAGGCGAAATAGAAAGGTCAATCTTGGTAGATTAAGGGATGACGGTCATGGCATTTCATTGACCCAACCAGAGCAAAATAGCCAACCCTGTACATAATTACCACATAAACCCCTCTAAGCCTTTGTAGGGTGGTTAGACCCCTACCCAAACTTTAGTCATTCGTTGATTAGCCTATAATTACCGACCCTTAGCCTTTATTTGTGGTGTACAATTCTTTGGCACCTTACGAGTGAGTTTAATCTTATTTTGTGCACATTTGCTAGCACAAGTGTGGGGTGGTGAAGACGTGTATCAAATTATGGTGTTGGCAGCTCCTTTGAGTTACGAATGAAAAGGGGTAGTGGAGTGTTGGTGCTTGGTTTATAAAAAAAACTATCTAAAAGGAAAAAAATTTAACAAAGTGTTGGAGTAAGGATGAGTCAAGAAATATGGATGAAAGGGTTCGATTTAATACTTCCAATGTAATGCATAGTGATGGGATGCAGCAAATTGGAGTGAATGTTCTTGAAATCTAGGCGATGACTATTTTTGCAAGCTATCCTGAAAATTCATCTTGGTGACGACCGTTCTTGCGTCTAACTCTTATTTATGATACAGTGTCGAAGGAAGGTGAGCTATGATTAAGTGCAAGACGTCTTGATTAGGTTCACACATATTTCTCTTTGAATATTCCTTTTATCCTTTCGATTAGCCCTATCCATAGCCAAATGTTACAACCTTGCAAGTCAAACCTGACCTTAATTAGCCTTGATTTGATCTTGATTAGTGAAGATGATTATGAAGTATAAGCCTATGGTGTAACGCCATTAGTCAAGCATTTATAATCTGACCCGGTCGACTATAATAAATGATTGAGAAGCTATGCACACACACATTCTGTTTTCAAGATAAGATACATTTTGGCTCGTGTGTATTCGCTTGTCGGCAAGTTTTTATTCATTGGATATTTTAATTCTCATACGAGCACAATGTTGACCTCATGATTTATTTTTAAATCGCTTGATTTGCTCGAGGACGAGCAAACACTAAGTGGGGGGTAGTTGATAAGTGTCAACTTTGCTATCATTTTGTGTGCATTTTACCCCATATTTGTAGCCTATTTGATGTATGTTTGAGGTAGTTAAGTGGTTTTTATAGAAACATTTCACCACGGGTCGAATCACGAGACGATAGGACGTTTACGTCTTAAATCTCTATATTTTTTGGTGAATCGTGTGCGTTTTATTGGCATTTGTCACGCTTTGGTTTTCATGTTTTTATTTGTTATAGGTGCGGCGTGGTAGAGGGCGTGAGCGATCTCCGGATGGTGATCGACAGGTAGATAATCGCCCTATCAACACCATTAATACCATTTTGGGTGGTCCTAACAACACATTTGAGGAAGTAAGAAACCAGAGTAATCGACCTGCGAGTTCAGTGGCGAGCAGAAAAAGTTAGAGGGAAGCTCGGGAAGTAACTTATGGTCCTAGGGACCCACTTCCGGCGGTTACAAACAATGAGGGCTTGGTCATAAAGGCCGTTGTGAACAAGAATTTCGTAAAAAAAAGATTTATATGGACACGGGAAGTGCTGTTAACGTCTTATATTATTCATCTCTTCATTCTATGAAGCTTAAGGATTCAGAGCTAATCCCCGTCTCGGCACCAATGTTCGGGTTTGCAAGACGTCCAATTCATCCAATAGGGATGGTCAGGCTTGCAACAACTTTTGGTCAAGAATCAAATGATAGGACCCTCATGGTCACTTATGTGGTGGTGAAAGCTTCATCAGCGTACAACATTATCCTAGGATGACCCGTGTTGATCGATCTCCGATCCGTGATTTCACCGGCCCACATCAGACCAAAGTTCCCTACCATAAAAGGTTCGGTGGAAATCAAAGGGGGTGTGGTGGTAGCTAGGAATTGCTATGCTGCCACTATCAAAAGCAAGGGAGTGGCCTTTCTTAAGGAGCTCGTCAAGTTCCTAACGTTTGTGATTTGTGAACAATGTTTCAATAAATGGTGCTCGGTGAGTATTCAGTTTGTATTTCTTTACAACATGGCCTAATTTCAATGTACTATCAATTTTATCCATCTATTATGAATGGTCCTAGTTATGTTTACAGTGCAAAATATATACGCAAAGTCTACAAGACTCGTTGAATCTGTGCTCCGCCAAGTCGGGCTCAACAAAAATATAAGAGTGAAACGTCAGCAAAAATTCTGACCCAGTTCGTAGAAATTTAACATGCAAAAAGTCAGCAAAACGTCTAACCTAATTCGCCAAAATTCGATATCTGAGCTCCGACACGTCGGACTCAGCAAGCATATGAGTGAAACGTCGGCATAAATTCTGACCCACTTTGCTGAAAAATTTAGCAAAACGTCTGACCCAGTTCGCCAAAATTCGATATCTGAGCTTTGACACATCAGACTCAGCAAACATATGAGTGAAACGTCAGCAAAAATTTTGACCCTGTTCGCCGAGCTTGACATCTGAGCTCCCCACATCAGGCTCAGCAAAACTATGTCAACTAAAAGTTAATAAAACTTCTGACTCAATTAAGTCAGCATGTGACTGAACCTTCGGCAGAACTACTATCTGAGGCCCATAGGTCGGGCTCGGCAAACACATGGAAGACAAAAGTATACCATTCAGAACCGTAGGTGAATGCATAACATACTGGGGGCAAGATACCCCACTAATGGAAAGGTACGTGAGGCAAAATACTTAAAAGAAGTTACTCTAAGTAGTGTACTTAAAAGAAAATACGTAAAAGTAAAGTGCTTAAAGAAAGTACTTATTTTATTACCAAAGGTGAAAATAACAAAAAGAGTTTGATATAAAATTTCAAGGCAAAAATACAAAAATCCATAAACCCTACTGAACTAAGCATTGGTGATTGGATTATGTGGCTCTAAAGAGGTAGGAGCCGTGGTAGGAGCAACTTCAGGTTTATTGGAGTACTTAGACACAATGTCCACTCCTTCCTTAAACTCCTTCAGGAGATCGTCATAGACTTTTCTCATCCCCGGCATATAAAAAACCTTTTTGGGACGATTGTCTATAACCAGCTCGGTACACTGACCCTTCGCCTCGTCCACGCCTTAAGTATAGCCATGGTTCAGAACTAGGACGAGCAGCAGCTTCAAAGCCCGAGCGAACTCATCCGAGGCCTTGTACAAACGAATGGCCTCAGCCATCCGAGCTGGAATGGCAGCTTCCAGCTCTTCCCTCTCAGCTTGGAACGACTTGGCCTCCATTTCTTTCTCCTCCTCGGAATGTATGTCCACGGAGGACTTTAGCTCAGCCTCCCGAGCCCGGAGTTTCTTTTGGAGAGCCTTAGTCTCCTTGTCCTTGGACTCATAGAGCTAAAGTCCAATGAAGCTTAGTCTCCCTCAACCTCTCTCTTGTCTGCCTTAGCGCATCAACCTTTTTCTCCAGTTCTCCAATGATAGTTGAAGACTTGCCCAGTCTTAATAAAACTTCATGACCGACATGGGTACCCTGCAAAACATAACGGAAAAATTCAGAAATGCAGGAAAGTGTAACGTAAAGCACAAGCAGGGGAGAGTAAAGCGTACCAGATCCATGGCTTTGGCACCAGCCTCGGACCGCTACGCTTCCGTCATCTTAGAGGACCGCTACGCTTAAGTAGCAGCGTTCTCGGGACCCTCTTCATCCTAAACTCCTCTAGGAAGGTCTCCAGTTAAGCATTCCTTTCTAGGCCTACACTCTTGGGGAGTCACGGCATCTTTGGCACCTTTGTCCCCCTTTACTGGAGTTGACGGCCTTCTTCTTTTCTTTGTCCAAATCGGGAAAATCCAGAGAAGACAGATCTACCTCCTTTGGGACAGAATGGGAAGCAGATGTAGCTGATGTAACGGCTTCCAAGTTCGTGTCCTCAAGTCGGGATAGACAAGGCTCTACGCTTTCCGTCCTCTCTGTATCTATGCTTAGCTCAGGCTGAGCCACCTCACCCCCGAGGTTCTGGACGCCGGCCAATAGTTCTGCAAAGTCAGCCACTACAAAACAAGCAAGGCACAGCTAGTCGGAGCAAAAGACCAGTACAAGAACAAAACGCGAAGTAAAATAGAGAAAATCCTACAAGTGACCCTCTCCTCTTCACTAAAGGGTGTATAAGGGTCGGGCCCAGCTTCAGCTAGCCGAGCAACCATGATTCTCAGATAGAGTAACTCGATTCTCGGATACCAGCCATCAGTTTCTTATTGACCTCAGGACGAACGTTCTTAGGAAGTTCAGTCAGGTTCCAAATGCTCAGTTCTTGGTGACCTTCGTGTCGGATAAAGAAAAATTGTTCATTCCAGTGCTTGTGGGAAGATTTCCTTTGTAAATAGAAATATCACGCATGTGGCCAGCTCGTCGGGAAAAATAATACCGCCTAGGATGGTCCACCACCCTCTTATGCTGGTAGAAGTACCTAAATCGCCGTAAAGAAAACTTGATGCCAAGTAACCGGCACTAGATGAAAAATCCTAGGATGGCCCTAATACCACTATCTGGGAAATTCCTTGTGTTAGGAAATCTACGCGGGAACGCAGCGGAATTCAAAATTTTATTTCCTATCGACCCAAGATCGACTTCGTTTAAGCAATAAACAAACAAGTAGTAGACGGTGGTTACCTTGGTTGATCTAAAAGATCGACGCTTTGACCGTCTAAGGAGAGTAGTTCTGCATAGAGCCGCCCAAGCGTTCGGCCTCTACCGCTAGTCCACACGAGCAGCCCGCCGGAATCCCATCATGGATTGCTATTGGAAAACTCCGATTGCTAGACCGGCCTTTTTCCACTCTCTCCAACTCTCTATAGGACGCTCTCTATTTTACACAAGAACTATTAGTTTTTGGAATTGTGTTGTACAAAAAAGCTTGACACCCACCTCTTATTTATAGTAGAAGTGGCGCCCCAAGTAGAGTAGAAAGGAAGAAAACCTTTTCCCAATAAAATAAGGAAAATATAATTGATTGATTTATCTCATTTATTATAATATCTCATATTAAATAAATCTAGGATATTGTCAATATCTCATATTGAATATTTCCAAGATATTGTCAAAATCTAATATTAACTATATTTATTATATTACCATAAATCAATTTACACATGTGTATATATCACATATATATAATACACAAATAAATCTATATACAAATATAGTTATTACACAAGTGCACATGCATATCACATATATGCATGGTACACGCATGTACACAAATACATGTATATATATTAATATCTAATATTAATATATGGTAATACCATTAATTAAATTGCACAATCTAAGTGTATCTTATACATTAAATGTGGCGCCCCTTTGACCAACAAATTGGCTTCCGGAATATTCTTTAATTAATCAATATAATTAATATCTTGTATTTAATTTATTCATAATAAATAAATACCACCATATTAATTTACTACTATAACCTTTATAGTCTTGAGATAAACTTTCCTTATTTGGTTATCATCTATAACCACATTTTAATCCGGCTAGATGTTCTTATGTGTGTGACCCGATAGGCTTCCGAATATGTTGGCCGTAGACACAAAGTGCAAATTACGAAAATGCCATTCATGCCTAACGATCACGGGATAGCGTCTAGCAACACACCGTGACCCCCAATCATCGGAAGAGTCAAATCCAATGACTACTACCTTTCATGTGAAACAGTTACCGTGTAACTTACAATCCTATCGCTGTAATAATATCCATACGGTCGTTAGTCGAGTGTCAAAACATCAACGACCGTATCTTATAATCTGGATATCATGCTCTCTCGAAGTAACTCGTTTACTCCCACTTTGGAAAGATTCACGAGAGTGAGACATTCCTTATAAGAAGGCCATTTCGGATATTCGATCCCAATCATAGGATACGCGATTCCCAGACGACCAATCATGTATACTCCGCATGCTTCGGTATCATACCCAATCACTACCGCATGATCGCCCCGTGGCTAAGGGAAACCTCAATAGTGTCAAAGCATGACAATCCACACCGTGATGCCATGAAGACTCCGGTCTTAAGGATAATTACACAACCGCCACATAGTGTGACACTTATCCGTGTAAGTGGGTCAGTCTAACGTACGCATTCTCTAATACACGTCCATGTATAGTCCAAGTGTCTCTACACTTCGATAGACGAGATCTATCCCTGCCATAAAGACAGAAGACATCTAATACGTGCTAGCCTGTTCATACTATCAATGCCCTGTTTAATAGTACATCGGCTTTAGAGACATTTAAGTATCAAACTTATTAAAGTGATTAGAGATCTCATCAACCATAATCGCCTATCATGGTTTCTCTATCACGCTTTAATACTAAGGACGTTATCATATAACAATTCATAATTGGTTCTTTAGAAGAACATATATATGACAACATAAAAGCCATTTTATATATGTATAAACACAAAGAAATAGTAGAAATGATCCGACCCGGTCGGATCCGGTCCAACCCGATTGGGTTTAGGACACTATTCCAACAATCTCCCACTTGGCCTAAAACCAATCACTCGCACACACAAGACCAAGTTGAAACACAAGAATCTCATGCAATACTCGCAACCAGTCCTAGCCATAAACGGATCGCTACCCGCGGGGACTCAGACTATCCGCATATCATGTTCCAAATGACCAAGTCAAAGGAACCGCCTCAACACCCACACGAATCTCTGACGTGACCCTTGGTCCTCGCTTCAATCAATGAATCCACTTACTATATCAGCTATATAGAAAAGGTGGAAGAACCGCACAAAGTTCAGGAATGAACCTTCTAGATCTATGTACTGCACCCGCTGCGCCTCCGAGGGACTACTGTGTTTTGGCCTAGGCTGTAGATTTTACAGTGACCCATATGCTAGAACATTTCCAGCTCACTGTATCACTTAATCAAAGTGATTGCAAACCCAGACAGTAGCTCCCACTCGCCTTCATAAGACTCAGGATATACGTCTGTATAACTATATTTATCTGATTCCAAGTTTCGATAAACTAGGAACTCTTCCTTAACTTGTTTAAGGATATTCTCGACATTCACCAGATTTACTTTCATACTTGCTCATGACTATTCATGGACTATGAACATCCGGCATTACCTTTATGATGGTTTCTATCGCGGTAGCGAAGGAAACCTTCATAACCGTTATTTTTCACCTTATCTTTAGGACTAACGTCCTAACATAGATAAATCTTGAGAACACCGGCTAGCAGTATCTCCTTACGCGATCTATGCTAAACCCCTTTTAGCATCACATCTTTATAGGTAAACTATAATCTAATAGCAGTTAAATCTATCACTATAGATTCTTATTTCTAAAATAAGAACTGCTAATCCAAGTGCTTTCGTAAAGACCTTGAACTACCAAACATTAATTGACTGTGACATGGGGTGACAATTCTCGAGAGAGATATCCAATACCTTACTCAAAAATCGTAACACACTCCCACTATCCATCTTGCACATTGGGCACATCCTTCTTTTGACTAAATCAAACTCCTTTGATTATCAAACAAAGAAATTGTCTTGAGAAACTTGTTTGAGTCCATAAGTGGATCTCATGGGCTTACATATCATGTTATCGTCTATCAACATTGAGCTTTCTGCTCAACGTCATCAACACTATCATATAGCCATGATACGAAGTTATAACAAGAATTATCTGAATAGAACTGGGCTCAGCCTTACAGGGACATTCCCTCTAGGTAAGACAGACTAGGTTCATAACCTGGTTGTCACTGATGGAATCTTATTCAGATATTATGGCTCCTGGCCATATCTCTCAATCTTGCCTTTCAAACATTCCTTCATAAGTCGTGAGATATTCATTCTTCAAGATGAACATACCTGCAGCCCTTTCAGGCTTGAGGTTATCTACAGACTTACAGAACTTTTGTGTGCACTGAGCAGTGTTTTACACCTCATCGCTATGTGGCATCTGCTCACGTTCCTATGGTTGAATATATCTTTGTGGTTCTAAAACCTTTTTTGAGACCTGATTCACTCCTACTGTTTCTTTTGGAAGAAACACTTCCTCTAGAAGACAGAATGTTTGGAGACAAACACCTTTTGCTCCGCGGACGAGTAAATAATATGTAGCGTACTTGCTGAGATATTCCACAAAGTTGCATATGTCGTACTAGGTTCCAAGCCTTTCTGACTTTGCTTATGACAACTTCAAATTATCGGTGAAGATAGATTCGACATTTCCTCTTCCATATCTAATATGGAATTTATTCAACCTTTATTCTTTGGAACTCGGTTAAGTATAAGGGCACTATCCCAAAACGGGTAAGGGATACTTCGCACGGCTTGCGTCTCACACTCATCATATAAAGTGTTGTTTCCATTTCGGGAACACAATCTAATTGCGTATCCCAAAGATGGAATCCTTCAAGAGAAGAATCTTTTTCCTTTTCAGACGACTTCTGAAACACCCTTCAGGTATTAATTACTTCAATCTAATTGAAAATTAATCCTAAGTAGCTCGTCAATCTCATATTCGTACTAGCTCGAACTTTTCGGGCTTTCCGAATTATGCACTTCACTGAGTACACTTGACTATTTCTAAAAATCGTCGTAGAGATTAATAAACAATTATTTGTGGCATTAATTGTCATAAGCCAACAAACATCGGCATGTTTAGGCTTTAGACAATTTTTCTAGATCTTACAACCTTTTCATAAAAGGGTATTTTAGTCATCTTTAGATAAGATACGTTTAACCCACATGATTCATAATCATATGGTTCAACATCATCAAAATGACATTTAATTACACGCTTCTCTTCCAGAGAGACTATGTCTAGAACAACCACAAATATTAAGGATAACAGCCATACAAATGTTTAGTTGAGATCTCATCACATATATCAACTATATAGTGACATCAATCTAGTATGTTAGATTCAGTGACCTTCCAACTTTATCGGAATAACATTTATTCTGTACCATTGAATATGTCTACTAAATCCTAACAAATAACTGAAAGCATGTTCTTCATAAGAACCGGAACATAATAACATTTATTTAGTTCCCTTATCAGTTTACTAGATCCAGAATATGGTAAGTGTTACAACATTTGTTTAACCTTCCATATCTGTATTTAATCTTTCTAATTTAATCACATTCGCAAGATATCATATATCTAAGAGTTGACTTGAACTTAGATAGATTTATCTCAACTCACTTGCCTAGAATAGAAACTTCAATAAGTTCTCTATTTAAGCACATGCCCTAACTTTCCTTTTTAATCCTTTAAGCACTTGAGAAATGTTTCTTATTGTAGTCTTCATAAGACTTAAGAAAGATCACAAGAGCTATGTCTTCAATTTCCTTTTATAAAGAAAATCTAAAGTTTATTAAATAGTTTATTTAACCTTTTGAATCGTATTCAAAACATTGACTATTTAATTAACCTTTAAGCAATGATAGAATTAAGTCGATACTTAAATCTTACAATTTTGAAAACAACCTTTCCAAAATTAGACGTGGTCATTCTTATCCAACGTTTGAATTAATTGTCATCGTATGACTGAATGATCATCTTGGATCGTATCCAATATATGACTAATTCGTTGAAACTTATTTCAAATGATTTAATCATATCATGAGCTTCCGCTTTCATTAATAATTAAAGCTTTGGAGTACTCCATCAAATATGTAGCCTCCTTGTCTCTAACTACTACAACGGGATCTCTCGTGTCATTGCTCATTTTAAAAGGATTAAAATTACTTAACCATATTTGAGAACGTTTCTCAAAAGGTAACAGTCATAATTTGGTTTTACTAATCGAGAATTAAACATAAATATAAAGTTTGCTAAAACTACAACATAAAAATGAAAATAAAAGAGTGTTGTTGTTTATACACGCAAAATCAAAAATGGTCTTTTGGTTTATGATTTTGCTCCCACTAGTCAACTACTTCCAATTGACTTTCAAGAATTATTAATTTCTTTAGTGGACAAGATCCCACTAAACTACCCCGACCCCCGCTTTGGTTTGGTGGGCCGAAAATAGCATAATAGGTAGACAACTCTTTGTCAATCGTATCTTATACGATTCTTGTTGTTTGACTAGTCAACTCTTTGACAATTTTCATCTTATAAAGTAGTCAAACCCTTGCCTCTAAAATCCAAACGACCCCGCTTTGGCTGGTGGCCGAGAGAATTCTTAGTCAAGTCATAACCCCAATATTCGTGAGATCTCATACGATCATATCTCGATAATAACGATATACCCGAGGTAGGTCAACCCCCTGCTTTGGCTGATGAGTTGGATCCGAACAAGGGCTCTTCACCGACATTATAATATGGGGAGGCAATTTCAACTTGATTCTTTTGAGGTGGAAGTATTTATGTAAATTAATTCACTTAATTAATTTTAATTATGGTCTCATCATAAATATATCTATCTCTATAGACATACATCCTACACATTTATCTAGATCGTGCCTAGTCATGCATCTATCGTATCATTTAAAATAAATACAAGCACAAAATAAATAAATGCGTAAAGTAACCGGTATGATCATGGACTTTTCCTAGGTGCGGTTTCGAATACAAACTGATGAAACCGCGGGTCACAATCTAAGGGTAGCTGCAACCGCCAATAGGATCTTTAATGCTCCATTCTCCAATGGGATCTTTATTTTCGTCTTTCTTTGGTCTCATCTTCTGCTCCATTCTTGTTACATTTAATTCTATCTGATAAAATAAACACACCCGCCGCACACGGGGGGGGGGGGGGGGGGCCAACGGGAATGGGATAATTGCAGAAAATAAACTAGGTCACGTTCTTCATAACGGCCTAGGACAATTTTTAAAACCAACAGAAAATTAAATCATTCACATCTATCCTATCGGTCGAGTCCATGATCCATCGGGGTCCATATAATCATATTATATCTACTATATCTAATCCATACAATAAAATCTTATGAAAAAGATAAAATTAAAATTTAACTACTTGCGTCTTAATTAATCAATTAACATTTAATCTATTAAATAATTTTATCCAATCAATTAACTAATTAACATTTAATTAATTAAATAATTTTAATCGAAATAAAATTAACGATTAATTTTAAACGATTTTAATTTTAATTTTAACTAATTAGAACTATTCTAAAAATAAATCAAAATTAAAATTAAGTCTCTTTTGTTTCTTTCCTTTTGATTCGAAATCAAAAGGGATGCCTTTGGATTCCTAAACCAAAAGGCATCTTCCTAAACCAAATTTGGTTTAGGCCTGACCACTTTCCAAAATCAAAAGGCCTAGGCCTTTTACAAATCAAATATTTGAAAAGGGCCTAGGCCTATTCCAAATCAAATATTTGGAAAGGCCAAATAATTTTGGTTTAGGCCTGGCCACTTTCCAAAATCAAAATTTTGGAAGTGGCCTAGGCCTAGGCCTTTTCCCAAATTAAATATTTGGAAAGGGCCTAGGCCTATTCCAAACAAAATTTGGAAAAGCCAATATTCTTTTAATGCCATGTGGCATCCCAATTGTCCAAACTATTTGAACCATTGGTTAGCCACATGACACAACTAAACAAATGAGATATTAATCACAACTATGAACAATATTGAATCACAAATACACAAAACAAAACGGGGGCCACCGCATCACACCAGCAGCCGCCGCCGGCGATCACACGGTGGTGGTGCCGCCGCCGATCGGCCGAGCACCACCATTGCCGCCGTTTTTTTTTTTTTTTTTTTTTTTTTTGTGTATCAATTTTGCAAATCAACGGGAACGCAGCGGAATTCAAAAATTTATTTCCTATCGACCCAAGATCGACTTCGTTTAAGCAATAAACAAACAAGTAGTAGACGGTGGTTACCTTGGTTGATCTAAAAGATCGACGCTTTGACCGTCTAAGGAGAGTAGTTCTGCATAGAGCCGCCCAAGCGTTCGGCCTCTACCGCTAGTCCACACGAGCAGCCCGCCGGAATCCCATCATGGATTGCTATTGGAAAACTCCGGTTGCTAGACCGGCCTTTTTCCCCTCTCTCCAACTCTCTATAGGACGCTCTCTATTTTACACAAGAACTATTAGTTCTTGAAATTTTGTTGTACAAAAGAGCTTAACACCCACCTCTTATTTATAGTAGAACTGGCGCCCCAAGTAGAGTAGAAAGGAAGAAAACCTTTTCCCAATAAAATAAGGAAAATATAATTGATTGATTTATCTCATTTATTATAATATCTCATATTAAATAAATCTAGCATATTGTCAATATCTCATATTGAATATTTCCAAGATATTTTCAAAATCTAATATTGACTATATTTATTATATTACCATAAATCAATTTACACATGTGTATATATCACATATATATAATACACAAATAAATCTATATACAAATATAGTTATTACACAAGTGCACATGCATATCACATATATGCATGGTACACGCATGTACACAAATACATGTATATATATATATTAATATCTAATATTAATATATGGTAATACCATTAATTAAATTGCACAATCCAAGTGTATCTTATACATTAAATGTGGCGCCCCTTTGACCAACAAATTGGCTTCCGGAATATTCTTTAATTAATCAATATAATTAATATCTTGTATTTAATTTATTCATAATAAATAAATACCACCATATTAATTTACTACTATAACCTTTATAGTCTCGAGATAAACTTTTCCTTATTTGGTTATCATCTATAACCACATTTTAATCCGGCTAGATGTTCTTATATGTGTGACCCGATAGGCTTCCGAATATGTTGGCCGTAGACACAAAGTGCAAATTACGAAAATGCCCTTCATGCCTAACGATCACGGAATAGCGTCTAGCAACACACCGTGACCCCCAATCATCGGAAGAGTCAAATGCAATGACTACTACCTTTCATGTGAAACAGTTACCGTGTAACTTACAATCCTATCGCTGTAATAATATACATACGGTCGTTAGTCGAGTGTCAAAACATCAACGACCGTATCTTATAATCTGGATATCATGCTCTCTCGAAGTGACTCGTTTACTCCCAATTTGCAAAGATTCACGAGAGTGAGACATTCCTTATAAGAAGGCCATTTCGGATATTCGATCCCAATCATAGGATACGCGATTCCCAGACGACCAATCATGTATACTCCGCATGCTTCAGTATCATACCCAATCACTACCGCATGATCGCCCCGTGGCTAAGGGAAACCGCAATAGTGTCAAAGCATGACAATCCACACCGTGATGCCATGAAGACTCCGGTCTTAAGGATAATTACACAACCGCCACATAGTGTGACACTTATCCGTGTAAGTGGGTCAGTCTAACGTACGCATTCTCTAATACACGTCCACGTACAGTCCAATTGTCTCTACACTTCGATAGACGAGATCTATCCCTGCCATAAAGACAGAAGACATCTAATACGTGCTAGCATGTTCATACTATCAATGCCCTGTTTAATAGTACATCAACCTAGAGACATTTAAGTATCAAACTTATTAAAGTGATTAGAGATCTCATCAACCATATTCGCCTATCATGGTTTCTCTATCATAGTTTAATACTAAGGACGTTATCATATAATAATTCATAATTGGTTCTTTAGAAGAACAGATATATGACAACATAAAAGCCATTTTATATATGTATAAACACAAAGAAATAGTAGAAATGATCCGACCCGGTCGGATCCGGTCCAACCCGATTGGGTTTAGGACACTATTCCAACACCTTGCCCATAGTGACGGAGCACAGCTAGAAGAGCCGGACGGAATGGAAGCCTAAGACTCATTTCAAAGTGCTCCTTACGAACGGTGCAGAATCCATCAGGTGGTTCGTGCACAAAGTTATGAAGTTCAGAAGGGAGCCGGCCTCTCTCTATTTACCTCATTGGTCTCACATATATCATCAAAACCTACCTGAGATAGGATAGATTTGATGCCTTCACTATCTATGACTATCTTGTTGGCCATCTACGTTTTTAGGGTTACAGAAAGGGCTCAGATGAAACCGTCTAATTGACTCAACAATTGCAGACGCGAGTGACGATGACAAATTATGTCACCTTAATGATTTGAGCCCTAATTTAATCTAGTGATGAATTCACAAGAACCCTAATGCCAAAAAGAGGAATGTGGGGGTGGATTTATGTATGCGGCTGAGTCCAAGACTGTATCTTGGATTGCCTACGTATCCTGTTAGGTTCCAGGAATCAAGCCTTACGTAGTTCCTGGAATGGGGGTATTTATAATGACAATACTTGCCTAAACCCTAAGGTTAAGTCGGCTTGTGTTATTGTCATCTTTACTCTTAAATGGGCCTTAAACCCTTGCCCAAGCTATCGCTGTGGGTGGGCCTGGACAGCTGGCGCAGACTCTGTCCTCGGTGTCGATACTGCCGACTTGCGGTGATCGACCCTAGACTCATTGTCCTACACCGCTAGGCGGTGTGGACTCTATCCTTATGGACTTGTCATCTCACACTTGCTCGGTCGTCGACGGTCGATAGTCGATAGTCGTAGCCTGGCTTTTATATGATGGCCTTGGCCTCGAGCTGGGGCATCGACACGAATACACTGGCGTTATTTTATAATGTGCTGACCAACCGATAGACGACACGTGGAGGGTGTGAAACCCCGTATCGTCATAAGCCCCCCCAGACTTGAGAGAGGCGACTTCCGTTGTCCGAGGTCGGGTCTGTTACTTGAATCGTCTTCGAGTTGGGTTTTTATTTGGGCGGGCTTTTTCCCGCTACTTGTTAACCCTAACTGCTTATTGACACGTGGCGCGATATCCTGGCACACGACGCTTCGTATCCCGTAACACGCGTTACCGCCTTGATTCTCACGATTCCAAGGGGTTATAACTCCCCATTATCTCCTGTCTTTTCAAATCATTTGCAAATCTTTTGCTTTCATATATAAAAGGAGAGAGGCTAGACACTGCTGCAAACCCGCTTGCTATTTTCTTCTCACAATCTCCAAATTCAAAACACCAAGTAAGATTACTTCTTTTTCAGTGTTCATCTTTTTCTTTTGATTTATCTATGTCACGTAGTAGTAGCAGTGCCACAGAATCTGATAGAGGTAGCGATACACCTTCTCCATCTCAAACTCCAGTATCTGCTGCCTCCGATCATCTTCCCCGACGGGATTCCGGCGAACCCACAGCTTCCCCCCCTCCTGTCCCTAACCAGCCTAAAAAGCTAGTAACTAGGATGGATGGAAAGGGTGCGAAAGGGTGTCTGAGTACACTTTCTCCTGAGGAAATCGTTAAAGTTTGTCAAAAATATGATATCAAGCCCCCACTCGAAGCTCGACTTCCATCTGGTAATCATATATTTGCCGACGAGCCCCCATAAGGATTCTGTGCGGTTTATGAGAACCAACTGGCGAGTGGATTGAGGTTTCCACTCTGCCCAGCCGTTCTGGCCATCATTCATCATTATGAGATAAGTGTTTCCCAACTTGCCCCTAACGGCGTCAGAACTCTGATGGGTTTTATCATAGCATGTCGAGTGGGTCAGGTCTGTTTTTCAGTGCCCGTGTTCCGATACTACTACAAGATTACTACCACGCCCGACAAGTTGTGGTATTCCTTCCAGAGGAGAGCAAATCGACATGAGTTCATAACTAAGGGGCCTTCTTCTCACGGGGAGTGGAAGCCTCGATTCTTCTTTCTCCATCATGGTTTGGATAACCCCTACATCGGTCAGTGGAGGTCGAGAGAGGGGAAACAAGACAAGCTTGGGAAGGCACCAGCTCCTCACGAGGCTCGACTCTTGAGTGGACACAATTTCGAGGTGTGTACTCGAGACCTGAGTCTCCTGTACCACCTGGCCCACTTGGGGGAGGCTGGGCCAATGCCATACGTAGGCCTTAATGTCCCTGATCACGAGAACCGTAGGATGTTTACTTATTTGCTTGTTTTTACGTTGATAACTTGTTGTTTGTCGATTAGAACTAACTTGTCTTTTTTCTGTATTGCAGTGGGCAAATTCTCCAGGGTCACCAACCCCCAGCGCATTCCTGAGTCGATGGTCGTGGCTGCTCCACCTCTCGAGGGTCAGGCCACTACCGACTTGCCAGTGGCTGAGATCAGTGTGCCTTCCTCTTCTCGAGAGGGGGCCGTCCATCCACCTAGGAAAAGCCTGTTGCGCGATCGAGTCGTCGCCGCGGCCGGATCGGCGAAGTGCCCTCGACCACCGGCGAGTTAACGTCCGATTTGGCTCTCTTCGAGATGAAGACGAGGAGGAGCCTATCGATCTGACCTCGAATATTGAGGTAAATGTTGAAGAGCCGGCGGTGCAAACAAAGAAAAGACCATCTGTTGCCGAGGTGGTGAGGGAACAGCTTCGAGAGTCGAAGAGGAAGAGGGTCGCTGAGACCTCCATCGAGTCAGGGATCGGTACAGATTGGGTTGCCGATGACTACGCTGGCGTGGACGACAGGAACCTGTCCTTCGTGCTTTGCGAAAATTAAATCGTCTTGTAAGTCGATCCTTCTTTTCCTATTAATTTCTGTCGAATTCCATGCCTTGTCCCTTTTCTGATACATTCTTTACGTTTTGCAGAATACCCTTGTTGGTCGGGAGGCTGCCCGACGGCTAGCCAAGACAGGGGAGTCGGCGGATGAGATCAAGAGGGAGAATGGTAGACTGCTTCAAGACAATGTCGCCAAAAGTGCTGCCCTTTCTGCCGTGGAGAAACAGTATAACGAGTTGAAGCAAGAGTCGGTCGCCAAGCTCGAGGAGCTGCAAAATAGGTTGGTGGCTGCTGAAGCAAAGCTGGCCACTACCGAGAAGGAGCTGGACCGACTACGAGAGGAAAGGCAAGGTCAGGGTAGAGAGCTGCTCAAGGCGGCTCAAGACTATGAGAAGGCTGGCCGAAGTGTCGAAGGCTGCGATGAAGAAGCTAGGAAGGCTCGCCAAGATCGAGATGCGCTACAGGCTGAATTATATCGAGCGCAGGCGCAGGTCGAAGAAGCTAAGACCGAGGCCATCATGGAGTATCGCAAATCATCCAATCTTGAAGATGATCTAGAAGTGATCATGCGGGCTTCGATGATGGGTGGATACACTCTGGCCGTGGATCAGATGAAGGAGGTCACTCCGAGCTTCGACATGTCGACTCTCCGGACGCGATGATGTTCACAATCCCGACTCGGAGAAGGCGTATGATCGGTACTTTGAAGAGTTTCAGCGGGGAGAGTCTTTGGCTATAAAGTATGCTCCTTCCACCTCTGCCCCTACTGCCGATCCGACCGCCGCTGATCCGACCCCTGCCCATACTGAGCCGACCCCGGAAGCCGACCCCTAATCTTGATCTTTTTTAAATCTTCTGTTGATTCAAACTTGAAGTTCTGTAACAATATTTATTTTAACTTTGGCTGGTCTTTTCGACCTGGCCTTGTCGTGTAATAACTTTATTCTGAATTCGACTTGCTTTTGAAATTTGATTTTTCTTTCTTGATTTTTGCTTGTCTTGATCTTGTCTTGATGTTTAATAGCCCTTTGCTTGTCGAGCCTTTGACTCTGTTTGCTATTCGCTATTCGTTTTATTTGCTGTACTTGTTGTTCTTGTTGTTGATATTGTGTTGCCCCCCAAGTGTATTATGAACCCTTGGTTCTTACTGCACTTGAGATCTCTGCTTGCCTTAGTCTTTTGCCCCTTAGGTTTATTTGACCTTTAGGTGAGCATTTTAATGTAAACTGTCCCCGGTTTTAGGTCTTTTTTGCCTCTTAGGCTTTTTCGACCTTCGACGGAACAACGGTGGCCCGACTATGCGAACCGTCCTTTGTCTAGGCCTTTTTCGCCACTCGGGCTCATTCGGATTTCGACTGGGACAGGTGGCCCGACTATGCGAACCGTCCTTTGCTTTAGCCTTGTCTGCCTCTTTGGGCTCGTTCGGCTCTTAGCTTGGACCTTTGGCCCGACCCTGCGAACCGTCTCTGTGCCTTTGCATTCGTCGCCCTTTGGGCTAACTTTGCTTTGGCTTTATCGAGATGTCCGACCTGCGGATTTCTCTACTCGTTTTCGATCGTTTTGCCTTTAACTTTTCTGTCACATTGGACTTGTGTTGTTTTGGCTATAAATCCTAACAAACACAGAAAGCATCTCGAAAAGATACAAATTTATTAGAACACTCATAGAATTGTCTCATGGACTTATTACAAAATTCAGAATTGAAAAGTAAACAGGTTCATCAAAGTAAAGCTTATCTTAAACATAATACTTCCTCAGATTGTTGGCGTGCCAATGTCGAGGAATCGTGGTTCCATCTGCTCGACCAAGTTGATAAGACCCTTTGGGGTGAACCTTCAGAATCTGGTATGGGCCTTCCCAATTCGGGGTCAGCTTTCCGACTGCTTCCTGTCTACTCGCTTCATTTTTCCTTAGAACCAGGTCGCCAACCTTGAAGTACCTGTGTCTTACCCTCGAGTTGTAATACTGAGAGATCTTTTGCTTATACCTTGCCATCCTGGCTGAGGCTATCTCCCTTCGTTCCTCGACATTGTCCCTTTCCTGTCGGAGTTCGGGATCGTTTGTCTCAACATTGTAGGCCGAACTCGAGGGGAGGGGACTCCGATCTCGGCGGGAATCACCGCTTCACACCCATACACCAAAGAGAAAGGAGTTTCCCCTGTCGATGAATTTGGAGCTGTCCTATATGACCATAGGATGCTCGGAAGTTGAATTGCCCAATCTCGACCTTCTGCCTCTAGCCTCTTCTTCAACCCCAGCTTGATCTGTCGGTTAGTCTGTTCGACTTGACCGTTTGCCTGGGGGTGAGCCACGAGGTGAATCGGCGGTCGATTTGGTACTCGCCGCACCATTCTCTAACTTTTCGATCTTCAAGCCGGGTACCGTTATCCGAGATCAAAGCCTTTGGAATTCCGTACCTACATAGAATGTCGACCCACAAGAACTTTTTAATGGTTGCGGCTCGGATGTCGGGCAAAGCCTTAGCTTCTACCCATTTTGTGAAGTAGTCCACCGCAACGACCACGAATCTGAGATTTCCCGGAGCTCGGGGCAAAGGTCCGACAATATCAACCCCCCACTGATCAAACGGCCATGCTGACGAGATGACGTTCATATCTTGCGCTTGCTGATGGGAGTTATTATCATGAATCTGACAAGCGTTGCACTTCTGGACTAGGTTGTTCGCATCTCGCTGCATCGACGGCCAGAAATACCCAGCTAACTTGCATTTTCGAGCCAACATTCTGGCTCCACAATGATTCCCACAGGCTCCTCTATGAATCTCTTCTAAGAGGTATTTGCCTTCACTTTCTGAAACACATCTCAACCAGGGGTTCACAAAGGATTTTCGATACAAGATATCGTCAAAAAATGCATATCGCGTTGATTGAAGTCGGACTTTCATGGCTTGCACTTTGTCAGATGGCAGTATTCCGTCTTTGAGGTAAAGAGCGATCGAGTCCATCCACGTTGCCTGCTGAGTGATCGGCTGGGCCTCCGTCTCAATGTAACTCCGGTCGGTCAATAACTCGACTAGAACCTTCTTACTTGACATGAAGTTTGATGCCAACTTGGAGAGCGCATCGGCTCTCTTGTTCTGACTTCGGGGGACTTGCTCAAACGAAGCTGTCTTGAATTTTGGTATGAGGCTTTGGACAAGCTGCTAAGTAATTCTTCATGGTTTCTTCCTTAGCCTCATACTCCCCTTTCACATGATTGACTACTAATTGTGAGTCACTGTAAACCGACAAATCTTCGACACCCAGCTTTAAGGCAAGCTTTAAACCAGTAATCATAGCCTCATACTCGGCTTCATTGTTCGTTGCTTTAAAGTCGAATCGAAGGGCGTAGGGGAATTCCTCGCCTTTCGGGCTTACCAGAAGGAGCCCTGCTCCTGCCCCCTCCTTACTCGATGCGCCATCGACACGAAGAGTCCATTTTTCCTCTCGGGCTTTGCTTTTCCCGATCGAGTTGGACGGATATCCCTTCGACCAAAAAATCGCCAAGGCACATGTGCTTTTATCGCGGTTCGAGGGACGAACTCGATGTCGTCTTCGGGCCATTTCAATCACCCATTTTGCCAATCGACCTGAGGTGTCGGGTTTTGCCAATATTTGCTTTAGTGGTTGGTCAGTGACTACCACTATGGGATGAGCTTGAAAATAGGGCCTTAATTTCCTCGAGGCATGAACCAGGAATAATGCTAACTTCTCGGCTGGCGAATATCGGACCTCGGGGCCATGTAATGCTTTGCTGACGAAATATATCGGTACTTGCCTATGTACCCCTTCTCGAACTAGGACCGCACTCACTGCCTCTTCGCATACTGCCAGATAGACGAACAAATTTTCCCCTTCTCGAGGAGAAGTGAGGGTAGGTAATTCTGATAAATAAGTCTTCAACTCTTCAAAGGCTGTCTGACATTCATCATCCCAATTAAAAGGACCGGCCTTTCGGAGTATCTTGAAAAATGGTAGTGCACGCCGTGCTTGGATCTCGATAGAAATCGTTGAGGGCCGCCATTCTACCCGTGAGTCTCTGCACTTCCTTTACATTTCGAGGTGTGGGCATATTCTTCAATGTGTCAATTTTATCCGGGTTTGCTCGAATCCCGTCCTTCGAGATCA
The DNA here is from genome assembly GCA_036785695.1 of Gentiana straminea. NCBI lineage: Eukaryota > Viridiplantae > Streptophyta > Magnoliopsida > Gentianales > Gentianaceae > Gentiana > Gentiana straminea. Next base: position 1,032,782 of record JAVUPR010000158.1, on the reverse strand, counting down.
TATAGCCCAAGAACTTACCCGACCTGACTCCAAAAGTGCACTTCTTCGGGTTTAATCTCATCTGCGTTTCTCTCAACACTTCGAAAACCTCTCGAGCATCGACTAGATACTGTCTCATAGATCGACTTTTGATAAGCAAGTCGTCTACATAAACCTCCATACATCTACCAATTTGTCTTGCAAAAATTTTATTGACTGCCCTCTGGTATGTTGCCCCAGCATTCTTTAATCCGAATGGCATGGTCACATAGCAGAAGGTGCCGAATTCTGTGATAAACGCTGTTTTTTCCGCATCTCGAGGATCCATTAAGATCTGGTGGTATCCTTTATATGCATCTAAAAAACCAAAAACTTCAAAATCAATGGTTAAGTCGACTAACCTGTCGATTTTGGGCAGCGGATACGAGTCTTTTGGGCATGCTTTGTTCAAATCTGTAAAGTCTACACACATGCGCCAACTCCCATCCGGCTTCTTGACTAATACTGGGTTAGCTAGCCATTCGGGATAGAATATCTCTTTCACTATCTTGGCTGCTAGTAGCTTACCGACTTCCGCCTCGATTGCCTCAAGTCGATCCGACGCAAAATTTCTCTTCTTCTGCTTGACTGGCCGTTTAGCCTGGTCAATTTCGAGTTTGTGAACTGCAATGTTGGTAGACAGTCCTGGCATGTCAGTGGCTTTCCAGGCAAAGATATCTCTGAATTCGACTAAAAGCTCGACCAGTAGCTGTTTTTCTTTTTCTGGTATCCAAATCCCGACTTGCACACATTGATCGTCCTCTCCCTCCCAGAGTCGGACATTTTCAACTGCGTCGCTGGAGACCCAACTCTTCTCCTCTTCTTCCTCTGGAATCAGTTCCTCGACTAAAACTTGTTGAACCACCATCTTTCCATTCATGACAACAGAGTTACAACTCCGAGCGACTTCAACGTCTCCTTTTACTTCGTGGGAACCGTTCCTTGTGGGAAACTTCATACTATTATGAAAAGTCGATATGATAGCACGCAGGTCGAAGAGCGCAGGTCGTCCTAGGATAACATTATAAGCAGAAGGAGCCTTGACCACCACATAACTTAATTCAAGTGTCCTTCCTTTCTCGCCATCGCCAACTGTCGTGAGTAACTTTATCGAGCCCATGGGATGGACTGCTTGTCCTGTGAATCCAAACAGGGGAGAAACTATGGGGGCTAGATCCTTCTCTTTCAACTTCATCGCTTGGAACGCCGAGTAATATATGATGTTCACTGCACTCCCGTTATCGATACAGACTCTCGATACACGGGCTCGGCTAATAACTGCCTCAATAACTAACCCTTCGCTATGACTCCTCGACTTGGGGATATCATCTCGGGGGCCGTATCCGACTTCTGTCGTGAACCTGGGCTGTTTGCGCTCTCTCGAGCTACAAGCTGGCTCTTCACTGGTCTGGTCTTTATCACTCTCACCAGGACCAAAGATTGTGTTGACATAGTTAACTGGTCGATTATCTTCATATCTATCTCGACCAAAATTTTCTCTGTTGTTTCCTTCTCGACCCGGGGATCGATTCCTCTGAGGTGACCGATCCCTTCGTCTCTGGGCATCTCGACCTCGGTTCCTGTCTTGATCGGAGTTTTTTCTCTTAAATTCCCCACGCCCTCTGGGCCCATCATACCGAGATCTGTCAACAACTTCGTCTAGCTTTCCTTCCTGAATGCAGACGCCGATATCTCTCTTCAGGTCGATACAATCCTCAGTTGTATGACCTATGTCCTCGTGAAAATCACAGTATTTGCTTGCGTTCCTCTTTTCTCGAGGTTTCTTCAACGGTGGCGGTTTCCTCGCCAAGTTTTTTGAAAGCATAATCGCCAACACCTCAGATCGAGGTCGATTGAGTGGGATAAAGTCCTTATCACGCGAGGGTCCCTTCTTGCCCCCACGGTCTGAGGTGGACGTGTCGATACGGTCCCAGACAGACGGCTTACTTTCGACATCCTGCCTCTTGGACTGATTCCTGTTCGGACCTCGGGTGTCCCTCTTGGATTCCATCCAGTCGGATTGGGTGTGCCGCCGCACTGCCTCTTCCCCTTGACAGAATCTATGCACCACATTGACACATTCGTCCATGGTATGGGGAACGTCGCTGCTCAACTTCATGTACAACTTAGTATTACGCAGCCCCCCTACGAACGATGTGATCAGGAGTCGGTCATCTACGTCCTTGACCTGCATGGCCTCGAGATTAAACCTCTTCAAATACTCCATCACCGTCTCATCTCTTTGTTGCCTCACGTTCATGAGGTGCGTGGCACTCAGATGAAACTTCTTGTTGACTATAAACGCATCTCGGAATTTTCGAGCGAGCATGGCAAAACTGGAGATCGACACTGGTGGTAGCTTCGTGAACCATTCTCTTGCTCGACCCACGAGTAACGTCTCGAATGCCCGACATCGTATTGCATCGGGTGCCCATCCAACCTCATTTGAGATAGATACCTGTGGAGATGGTCCTCCGGGTCGGTGGTGCCATCATAAGGCTCTATCTTTGGTATCTTAAACCCTTTAGATTTAGGGAAGCTCTCGATCTCCTTTGTGAAGGGAGACTCGAGCCACAACGACACCTGATTCTTTCCCAAAATTGCATTCAGCTCTTCCCTAGCGCTATCATCATCCCCTCTCTGGTGTTTTTGGTGGATTTCATGTCTCTTCCTTTCCACTCAGCTAGATGATGCGCTTATTTCGTCCCTAGGAGTCTGTTTAGGCTTGTCCACTATATCTTTCTGACCGCCTTCCGCCATTGCTTCTTTACGGGGCGGCGTACGCCCGCCTTCGCGCTGTAACTGCCTCGGCGATTATCCTGGACATTACCTCCAAATCTGCCCCTGCCAACTGATCCGCAAGCGCCCGATATCCTGGAGCAAGGGCTTGCTTTTCTGGTTGGTGGGTTTCCTGGATAGGGTTCAAAGCTTGATCTTTTTCCCCTTGTTTTTGCTGAGGGTCGTGCTGAATGAGATCCAAGGCAGGATCTTCGTCTCCTTGCATATCAGGATCGATCGGCTCGTTCATCTGGGAGCCTTGATCGACTGCTTTGGATGTAGTTTTGGATGCAGTTTTCTTGGGAGGCATCGTATTTCTTGCGTCTTCGATCAATAGAAGGCCCTCCTTCTAGCGCCAATGACGATGACAAATTATGTCACCTTAATGATTTGAGCCCTAATTTAATCTAGTGATGAATTCACAAGAACCCTAATGCCAAAAAGAGGAATGAGGGGGTGGATTTATGTATGCGGCTGAGTCCAAGACTGTATCTTGGATTGCCTACGTATCCTGTTAGGTTCCAGGAATCAAGTCTTACGTAGTTCCTGGAATAGGGGTATTTATAATGACAATACTTGCCTAAACCCTAAGGTTAATTCGGCTTGTGTTATTGTCATCTTTACCCTTAAATGGGCCTTAAACCCTTGCCCAAGCTATCGCTGTGGGTGGGCCTGGACAGCTGGCGCAGACTCTGTCCTCGGTGTCGATACTGCCGACTTGCGGTGATCGACCCTAGACTCATTGTCCTACACTGCTAGCTGGTGTGGACTCTATCCTTATGGACTTGTCATCTCACACTGCTCGGTCGTCGACAGTCGATAGTCGTAGCCTGGCTTTTATATGATGGCCTTGGCCTCGAGCCTGGGCATCGACACGAATACACTGGCGTTATTTTATAATGTGCTGACCAACCGATAGACGACACGTGGAGGGTGTGAAACCCCGTATCGTCAGCGAGCAGAGAAGAGAACGCGGGTAAGAAGAAAGAATGGCTTACTTGTGAAAAGTCGAAAGCAAGATAGGTTGAAGATGAGAAGCAATAAACAGCTGGACCTCAATCTTGTGATTTGACAAACAATGTACTGAAACGACATGTATAATAGGGGTTATAAGCCTCAACATGTCATGGAAACCATCCCAATTGAAAGGAGTGGGTAGCAATGCCTCGAATCCCGGACAGTTAGGGAAGCGTCATAACGGTATCCTTGCCACCTGGCAAGGTAAGTTAAAAAAGACTACAAGTCTGAATGACCGAGCCGAGCTACACCGATGACAGATCTGAGCTGCCCTAAAGATCCCAGCTAGATCTTAGGGGCTTTTGATGGAGGTCGGAATAGTACCTCGCCACGTGTCATCCCCACAATAATACAACTACAAACACAGACAGAAAGGATATTAACACTACGGACTAAGGGTCACTTTAGCCCAAGAGCATATCTGAAGCCCACGTGGGAGATCGGCCTGGCTAGCCTCCCAGTCCACCGCAGGATAGTCAGGGTCCAACGGAGCTCAGCAAGTGCAGCTCGGGCCATACTGCTTGGGGGACTCAACGCAGGTCGAACACAGTACCCCTCAAACGGAATAGCCCACGCGCTCAACAAATCAGATAAATATGAAATGAATCTTCAGTCATACAGACTCTGATCCTATATTCAAATTACCCTGATTATCTCTTACAATTAAGGAAATTGAACCGTAATTATTCATTCCATAGGGAACGCGATTTCATAGTCCAACAAGGACACGGCCCATGCAGGCCTAGGGCACAAGCCTCCACTATATAAACCGTCCCTTAGGAACTACGGAGACTTGATTCCTAATTAATACGCATGATACGTAAGCAACTTGAGGAATTACCTCTTAAGCACAGTCTAAACCTCATACAAACCACCCCCCGTTTTCACATCTTTTCTAGGATTTAACCTTAAACGGATTGTGACTAGGAAAAAATCCCTCAGATTTATTACACGATGATATCTAGTATCGTCTATTGTAATTTGTAATTTATGTTATTTAATAAAACCTTATTTAGTAGAAAGATCAAAAAAGGAGATATTCAACCACATCAGAGATAAAGTGTGGAAAAATTTGAGTAGCTCGAAGGATAAATTTTTATCTCCTGCGGGCAGGGAAGTATTAATCATGGCAGTAATCCAAGCGCTTCCTACTTTTGTTATGAGTTGTTTCCTCCTTCCCCTATATTTAATTAATTCGCTGGAATCTATTACTCAGCGATTTCTATGGGGAGCTCAAGAAGGAAGTAAAAAAAACTGTTGGAAGGCATGGTCAAAATGTTGCCAACCAAAAGCACAAGGAGGCTTAGGCTTCAAGGACATGGGGTGTTTCAGTCAATCAATGTTGGCGAAGCAGGCTTGGAAAATCCTCAAAGAACCGAATGCATTGTCTAGTCGTATCCTAAAGGCCAAATACTTTCAAAACTCGCATTTTTTGACTTGCGGCCCAAGTACTAATGGCTCTTATATATGGCGCAGCATTTTAGCGGGGAGAGACCTAATAAAATATGGAGTTCGATGGCGAGTGGGAAAAGGACAATCTATCAAGATCTTCAAGGACCCATGGCTGCCTTTGCAAAATACCCCTACACCAACAAACCAAAATGGAATTCTTGATCTTGATGACACAGTTGGTCTGATTATTCTCAATGGCCAAAGAAGATGGAACGAAAATCTAGTTCACACCGCCTTTCTGCCTCATGAAGTGGATAGCATCCTATCCATTCTGCTACCTCCGAATCCGACCCCTAATACCATTCGGTGGCAGCATTCCACAAATGGAATTTACAGCGTTAAGTCGGGATATAGAGTTGCAATAAATCTCAAGGAGCTTCGACAGTCATCCCCCCGGCTAGCTCCTCATCAGGTACGAACCCTCTTTGGAATAAAATTTGGAACCTCCCTATACAACCGCGAGTTGCTCATTTTATTTGGCGAGCAATGCACGATATCCTTCCTACCTCAGTCAATCTAGCCAAGCGAAAGATTGGCGATTCGTGCTGTAAGTTGTGTGGTGAAAACATTGAGAGTATGTCGCATGCTCTTTTGCATTGTTCTATACCGACTGTGGTGTGGTTTGAAGAAGTTCTCTTCTATAAATGGAACTCGTTGGGATTTAGGCATTTCCACGATATTCTGGATTTCATGATTACCAAAGCGGATATAGAAAATTGTTGCAGGATGATATATTTATTTTAGTTTATATGGAAAGCGCGTTGTGGTTGGCTCTATGATAGTAAGGGAGTAAACATCACTTCCCTCAAAACGGCTGCCGAATCTCTCTCCCAGGAGTACATTTTAATAAATTCTAAGGCACAAGTAACAGAGCAAATGGCCACTCCAAAGAAATGGTCCCCAACTCCGAAGGGTGTTGTCAAATGCAACGTGGATGCGTCCTTTAAAGATTTCCCCTAGCTGTGGGTAGAATTTACCGGGACTCTTCAGTAGACTCGGGGGAAGCCTATGCTATTTACAACGGAATAACTTTTGGACTGTCTTACGGCTTCAACAATTTAATAATCGAAAGTGACTCCCTGAAGTTGATACAAAGAATTAATTCCAGAAATGAAGATCTTTCCGACGTCGGAGGCATTGTAGAGGCTTGCACTAATTTGGAGAAATTTTTTCCTCCCTCTCTTTTGCTTATATTAGTCGTTTAGGAAATTTTCCCGCCCATCACTTGGCAGGGATAGGATCCTCGCTTGTTTCTTTCAAGGAATGAGGATTTTCGCTTCACCCTGATGTAATAGCTGCCTGCACAGTTGATATTGCTTAATAATAAAATACCTTTGTTCTTAAAAAAAAAAAACCTTATTATATCGTAAATTCCGTCTTAATGCTAATATTCGTTTTGTCATCAAGTCACGTAAAAAATAACGATTTATTATAAAGTTAGAGATTTTTTTCTATAAAGTAACGAGAACTTGCTTGTCGGTCAGAAACGCGTGTTTATACAGCCAACCACGTTCACGTTCGCTTTACTTATAAGTGGATCCACCGCAAAACTCAAAACGCACATAGCTGTTATCTCAAGCAACATTCTTGGAGCTTTGATAATCGCTGCAGTATCAAAGAAGGCCGTCGTCAACCGCAGCTGCAACATAATGGACGAATTTGAGCAGATGTTCGAAAAGTTTGACACCAATGGAGATGGCAAAATTTCATCACCTGAGCTCGGTTCTATTCTGAATTCACTCGGCTCCAAAACCTCGCCGGCAGAGGTGAAGCGCATAATGACCGAGATCGACACCGACGGTGATGGATTCATCGACATGAAGGAGTTTAAGGCTTTCTATTTTTCCGGCGGAGGGAAAGAAGCTAAAGACGAGGAAATTCGCGAATCGTTCAATTTGTACGACAAGGACAAGAACGGAAAGATATCGCCTAATGAGTTGCAATCGGTGCTCAAGAGTCTCGGCGACAAGTGCTCACTCAAGGATTGCCGCAGAATGATCAGCTCCGTCGACGTCGACGCCGATGGTTGCGTTAACTTTGAGGAATTCAAAAACATGATGGGTGGAAACTGAATTATTTTTTCTTTCCGTTTAAATTTATTCTTCTTATTCTCTTTCACAGATACGGGTGATTATGAAGTAGCAAGTCTCTATTACGTCCGACCGTCAGATTTTAGGTCAAATGAACAAAAACAAAACAGCTTTGTTTATATATATATATGACGTAAATCTGACGGTCGAGTCTAATAGAGACTCTCTACTTAAGAATATTCACGTTTGACCTCTATTAATCGGGTTTCGATCTCTTCCGTACTCTTACCAGATCCTGTAAGTTGTCTTTTTTTATCGTTGTTACTACTGATTACTGTACTACTTAATTTCTTTATAATAATTGGATACCTACTTAATATGTTTTCCCTCAATACAATATATGTTGCCAATTTCCATGTAACTGATGGTAGTACTACATAAAAACAGTTTCTGCGGATCCACATATGTTATATATTCGGGTGTAAATTATTCCGATCCGAATGAAACATTTACTTATCGAGTCGAGCAATCACTTTAAAATAATTACGCTCAAACTCGGCTTGAAATCGCTCGAGCAGAAAACAAATTGCTCGAGATCGGTTCGATAATATATTAATCAAGTTCGAGTTTGGCTCGGTTATGCTCGATAAAAATCGTTCACTTTCAAACTCAATCTCAAGCACGAGCACCGTGGGAAATTGGTAAAAATGCTATGTTACGCAAATTAAATATTTAGTCTTGCAGTATAATAATAATAAATATAATATTCTTTAAAATAATATTAAAAATGCTCGATAAGTCTCGCAAGCATGTCGAGTCTAGTATTAAATTGCTTGAGTTCGGCTCTTTAATTATGATGAGCTGTTTGAGTTCGGATAGAGTTCGATTAAAACCATATCCGAACGAGTATTTAACGAGCCGAGCGTCGAGCGGCTCGTGAGCTGCTCGGATCGTTTACACCCCTAGTTATATACATATATTGGACTCAGGTTACATAATGAAAAATTAAAATTGAGGGAAGAAGCCAAAAGTCCACTTTTCAAAACAAATATGACACACTCATTTTTTAGTTACAAAAAGGATATAAAAAAAAAATCAGACGGAAAAAACAACCCTTACTCTACAAATAGCAGCGCGCGTCCCAGGTTCATATTTGGTTCAGAAACTCTTCCAAGCGCAAGTCAATTTTTTTTAAAATATTTTTTTCAAACTACACTAATTTTTGATTTAGAACTCCAATCATCAAAAAAATTTCACCAAAAATCATATTTTTTTCCCTCTTCTTTTTGAGATCTTATACGATACTCTTACGACGTAAATTTTGAAAGACAAAAATATTTGCATTAATCGGGGCGTTTTTCTTAAAAACGACCGTAACTTTTGATTTAGAACTCAGATCATTGAAATTCTCACCTATGTTCATATTTTTTTCTCTTCATTTTGAAATCTCATATGATATCTTTTGACGTAGTTTTTGAAATCTGAATAATCGCAGCATTTACACTAACACAATAACAGTATCACTGTATCAGTATCACATGTAGTTCAATGTTCAATAGCATCACATCTGATTTAAAACATTTAAACATAATACTAGTAGTTTCCAGAATGCTAAAAATATGGTTATAATGAACATGTAGTACTTGTCTCATCTACTGCAAAATAAAAAACCACCAACATGTGGGAAGAAGTATCAGCAAGACAAAATGAAATCTCCGAAAATAAACTAAAGCACTAAGAAAAAATCTATTAGCTGCAACAACATCAAGTACAACATTCCCCAAGCTTTTTGCACTCCCTTAAAACGGAAGCTCTGATGGGGAACACGCTGCCCGTCAACTGGCTACATTGAACTTGTTGTCTTTCTTCATAAACTCAAACAATGGAGCTGCATTTTCTCCATTTACTTCAATTGTTTCCACATTGAACAGCATTTTGTATTAAAAGTGAGATAAGAAGCCTACAATATCAGTAACACGGTATCAGTATCAGTATCACAATATCAGTATCAGTATCAGTATCACAGTATCTGTATCACAGTAACACGTTTTATTAACAAACACAATAACACCAGTATCATTAACAGTATAGGATTAGCCAAAAATCATGGACTCAACAAGCTTTACAACAAAACCGACAACCTATATTCCTTTATAGATTAAAACGGAAACAAACCGTAAACTAAAAATCATTTGGACAATAGTGTAATCACATTAACACCCAAAAAATTTGTGAATTTTGAAATAACACATTCAATCACAAGGGAAAAAAAATTACAACATATATGATAAACAACTTTAACAACAACATATATGATAATTAATTTACATCAAGGAAATGATTATCTAAGCACCTAAAAATCTCGACTTTGTCGATTGCTACCATCATCTTCTTCTCCAACTCCACACCAAATGGTTTACCATTTTCAACATAAAGTCAACCTCTACACCAAATGATTTAACATTTGTGCCCTATCTCAATTCACAGATCATACCAAGGAGCATTAGCCTTTTCTTGGAACATTAGCTCGTAGATCTCTTCCTTCGGTTTCAATGCGTCGATCTCAGCACAATAACACAATAACAGTATCGGTTTCACAGTATCAGTATCACAGCAGTGTCACAGTATCAGGTGCGGCTTCCTTCACTTTCATCCCCTCATTTAATTCAAACTTCCCCACAGATGAGATGCCCCAATTTAATGATTCAACATGCTTTTCAAGAGCTGAAATGTGACTATCCAATTATTCATGAAGGTTATTAGCCTGATAAATAAGAAAAAGAATAAGCTAAATTAAATAATCTCAAACTCAACCATTTGAATCATTCTATAATCAATCAACAGTACCTCAAACTCAAACGTGGATGAATAAACTTAATAGATAAAATTAAACGAAATATGCGAGGATAGAAATCTTGAAATAAAATACAGGTTCATCGATATACTTCTTTAAAATCCAAAATCTCTTTTGTCCAGTCGAACACATCATTTCTAGTTGTTATATATATCATTTCAGATGTGTTCATGAACCTATATACATACTGGTGCATCCACAATTGATTCAGTATGTGCATGGTTCTATTGTCATGGTCTAAAGCTATAGCGTACATTGGAACTCCCCAACAAAAATTAGAAATGCATGCCTTGAATAGCCTCATTCCACTAACGTTAAGCCTCGGGACTTCAACAACACTGCTAGTTTTCTCAAGCAAAAGATGTAAAACACATTCATTGTAGTCGAACCATAATTCATTTTATCTATATAATTCACAAACAGAAAAAAAAATCACAAAGCCATGAAACCATTATCACAAAAAGAAATGGTATTAATCATCACAATTGATTCGGCATCAGAGGGAAGTATTTGTACATCGTTTGCCATAAACATTAGATAATGAAATCCTAGTTAATTCCATACCTTTAAGCAAAAAGAGTCATCTGCTTCAGCTTTCTTAGACAAGAAATGCCCATCTAATATATTATTCAAAAACACAATATTCTTGATTTCTCTCTCATTAATCATCCCAAACTTGTTAATTTCTTCTGCATTTCTCCTTTTTCTTCTCATCTTCCTCCTCATCAAACTCGACCCATTTCTCCAATCCCATTTCCCTTCATCATCATCATCAAAATCATCACTATTTTCACTACCCAAAAGCCTTTCGAAAATCACAGACACGGCGTCGGCTACTTCTATGGCTTGTGCAGAAGAAGAATTAGCCCGAGGGAGGACCCGCCGATTCCGCTGCCGATGATACAGACAGTGGGTGGAGTTGAGGTGGTAAGCTTGCGGTGGATGTTACAATGAAAAGAAGCGAGAGAATGAGAGTCGTAGCCACTGTGAGGGGTATTTTTGTTCGAGTGAAATTAATTTGTCCTTATTACGGCTAAAAAAAAGTGTGAATTAAAGCTTAATATATAGAGCAATTTGGATTTATAACTAATTAATCCATTAAAATATACCTTACCAAAATAAAGTCCAATAAAACATATCCCTCCCGCCTAACAGTAACGTTTTACATTTGCAAAAAAATAAAAATAAAAAATAATAATAATAATCTTTCACAAAGCACCCACTTTTTGTCCAGCTTACATGTGATGTAGCCTTCCAATCTTTTTTTTTCTTTTTTAAAGTGACAAAGTTAAAGCAGTTTTTAGTACTCAAACAGATGAGATTTAACATAAAAGTATTACTTTATGGTATGACTACAATCATAAGACACTTTTATATTTTTATTCAATCAAGAGTATAAAAGCGTGTTCGGAAAAATTGCCAATGCTTGAGGGTGTGTTAGAATAGATTGTCCACACTTTTAAATGTATAAAGAAATATAATAGCGCATTTATTAACACAAGTTGATTTTAGAATAACGGTAAGCATTTGATTCTAATATGATATCGGTGCCAGATGATATTGGATCGAACCCTGGTGTGAACATTATTTAAAAAAATTATGCAAGTGTTGGAAGAGATTGCCCACACTTAAGGGGGTGTTAAGAGAAATTGCCAACAGTAAACGCTTGATCCTAACAAGCATGACGTGCCATCGTTATGATATGGCCGCTATTGTAGTACGATTACCCTTAATTTATATATCTCCTTTCAATTTTGTAATGACTCGAACCATGGACAATATTAAAAAGGTCACAGACTGCTTGACACGTGCATCTCTCGGTATGAAAATGCACAAATAAGCCTTATATAACAATCATATCATACGAAAGAGCGAAAGTCAAAATAAATTAACATACATCAGAATGCGTGGAAAATGTAGCAAGCATTAAATATCAGGACTGATCAAACTCAACACTGAAAGATGGAACAATAGGAGCAGTGCCCGAAAACACAATATTGTATTGTTTTTTAATTTAAATAAAATCAATGTTTTCTAATTTGACTTTTATGTGCTTTTATGCATAGATATAAAGAACACTGCAATAAATCCATAAGGGTTTGTTTTGTAACCATAAAGCCCAGTACACAAGTGTTACGTACGGAGAATTGTGTTTATGGTGAACTACCATAAACATTAGTTCATGGTGAATTGAAAAAAATTTATATATGACTAGAATTCGGGTTCTCACACCCAAGCCACCATTCTCCAAGAACACTTTGAGTGTGACCGCCTGATCCAGGTTGTCAGTGCTGAACACCTTGGTCGCTACATGTTGGTCCAAAAGAAAGGCTATCTTTGGCAAAGATTTGGGTATCCTTGTGTCTATCGAGTTGCAGCCATCTTGAGTACTAGTTTGTTTTTGCATGATTATGTTGATGTGTGCTACAAGACAATCTCCTTTGTGGAATGTTATCAATATGAAATTTATCATGTTCCAAATACTTATTTAACAGTTCAGATATCAGCTGGATGCGTTGTATTGCCTGCATTCTCTAGGATGCAGCCTAGAAGACCTCGGAGCAAACGCATTCCTTCAAGTGGAGAGTCAACTCATGCATATAAATGTGGCCGTTGTGTTTGTTCTAGTCATCACAATAAAAGTACCTGTATGGCTTCTATTAGACATATTTCAGTTTTAATGATGAGTGTCAGACTAGCTGTTATAGAGCAATGGCAAAAAGATGTCTAGATTGAATGTATAGGTTTACTAGAGTTTGATCTTTGTATAGGTTTGATCAAACAAGCACTGTAAAGAGGTCAGCTGACTTGATCAGCAGACCTATCTAGGTCAGTAGCCTATCTAGGTCAGTAGGGTATCTAGGAACCTACTGATGGTTGAAGGCTGAGGGTTCAAACTCAGTTATTAAGGCTAAGGGATCAAACTTACTATTTAAAGTCAAGGATATGTGATCAGAATTTAGGGAAGTCTGTGATGACCTAAAATTATCACATATACCTTCTGTAGAAGGTCTAAGTTCCATAAAAGTTAAGTGGTGATTGGAAATTGGTTATGGTTAAAATAGTGTACTCTAACTTCATAATAAAAAGTTAGAGGAGAAGCAGTCAGCTGAAGTGTTTATAAAACATAGCAGAGGACTCAGCAGAGGCCTCACCAGAAACCTCAACAGAGACCTCAGCAGAGACCACAATATATGGCTGCTCCTAACAGACAGCAACCTTATGGTTATGCTAGTGCTTTCAACAACAAAAATCACTTCAAACAGCACATTGTACCAAAAGGCCAGAAACCATATATGAATGCTACAGAACCAAATGTTAGATTCTATGGAAATGTAGCATACATATATGAACAAAAATGCAACACTTTCCAAAGAAGACCTTATGGAAATTCGCCAAGGGTTGTGCTTACCACTGACCACTATGAACCCAAACAGGGTTGGGTACCTAAAACATATTAAATTTGTTTTGGAGGGTGTCTGGTACTTTGACAGTGGATGTTCCAGGCATATGACAAAAAGTAAGCACTGTTTGACAAATTTTGTGGCAAAAGATTATCCAAAAGTCAATTTTGGAAACAAAGACATACCAGGATATACAAGAGGGTATGGAACACTGGTGGGGAATGGATTGACAATCAGGAATGTTGCATATGTTGAAGGCTTGGATCACAACCTGTTGAGCACTGGACAATTCTGTGATATGGGTTACAATGTCACTTTTGACAAAGCCTGCTGTATTGTCATGAGTGAAATGAGAGAACAAGTTGTGTTGGCTGGAAGAGGACAACAAAATATGTATGTAGTAGATTGGCTTACTGATGTTCCAGAAACATGTCTTATTGTGCATACAAAATCAGAACTCAATTGGTTATGGCATAAGAAGTTAAATCATCTAAACTTTGAAGATATTAATCAGTTGGTGATTGTTTTACCTGAGGTAATATATAAGAAAGATAGGATATGTGTTGCCTGTCAGCAAGGTAAACAAACTAAGTCAAGCTTCAAGTCAAAAACCAAACAATCAACCAAGAGAGTGTTGGAACTGATGCATATGGATCTATTTGGACCAGTAATACCAACAAGTATAACAAGAAAGAACTACACTATGGTAGTTGTGGATGATTACTCAAGATACACTTGGGTGATTTTCATGAATAAGAAAAGTGAAACACTTCAAAAGATGCCTGAAATTTTGAAAAGGTTGCAAAATAAGAAAAGTTTGACAGTAGTGAAGATCAGATCAGACAAGGGTATTGAATTCTTAAACAAAGTCATAAGAGAATATTGTGAACAAAATGGTGTGCTGCATCAATTAGCAGCTGCTGGAACACCTCAGCAAAATGAGGTTGCTGAGAGAAGAAACCGGACTTTGAAGGAAGCAGGGAGGACTATGATCTGTGAAGCATTGCTACCTGAAAGATATTGGTTTGAAGCAATCAATACATCATGCTACACACAGAATAGAACCTCAATGAACAAAAAGCTGCTGAAGACACCTTATGAGATATGTAATGGAAGAAAGCCATATATCATATTTCCATCCATTTGGGAGTTCTTTATATTAAATCATAAGGAGCAACTAGAGACTTTCCAATCAAAATCAGATGAGGGAATATTTTTGGGATACTCTTTAGTCAGCAAGGCTTTTAGGGTACTGAACAAAAGGACGTTGAAACATGAAAAATCAATACATGTTGTTTTAATGAACCTAAGTTCACTGGAACTGAAGATGATGAAATTTCAGAACCTTCTGTGAATATATAAGTCACTGATCCAGAATATGTTGATGTTCTAAAGAAGCTAAATGATTTAAAGGTTTCTGATTCTGGAATTGAAGGAACCTATACTGAAGAACCTACTGGTAACACTATTGATGCAACAACAGATGCAGTTCAATGATCTGCTGATCCCCCTACTGAATCAAAAGCAGACCCTACTGAAGATGAGGTTCTTGTAAATCAATCAAATCAAGATTTACAATGGTTGAAGGACCACCCTGCTGAACAAGTAATTCGAAATGTACAGCAAGGTGTAAGTACTAGAAGACAAATAGATTCAATGTTTACTTGTTTTCTATCTCAAATGGAACCTAAAGTTGGTGAAGAAGCAATTTCTGATCCTGAATAGATAACTGCTATGCAAGAAGAATTGAATGAGTTTGGAAGAAACCAAGTTTGGAACTAGTGGAGAGGCCTAATCATACAAATATAATTGGCACCAAATGGGTATACAGAAACAAAATGGATGAATCTGGTACCATTGTTAGAAACAAGGCTAGACTAGTGGCAAAAGGCTATTCTCAAGCTGAAGGAATAGATTTTGATGAGACGTATGCCCCAGTTGCAATATTGGAAGCTATAAGACTATTTTTGGAATATGATGCATATAAAAACTTCAAAGTATACCAGATGGATGTCAAAAGTGAGTTCTTGAATGGCGTTCTGGAAGAAGAGGTTTATGTTTAGCAACCTCCTGGTTTTGAAGTTAATGATCAAGAAGATAAAGCGTATAGACTCAACAAAGCACTTTATGGTTTAAAACAAGCACCAAGAGCATGATATAAGACTTTATCTCAATTCTTGTGTGTGCAAGTTTTCAATCTAAACATAAGGAAAGTCACTTAGCTATAGTAAAAAGGATTCTTAAGTATCTAAAAGAAACTTTGGGAGTAGGGATTTGGTATTCAAAAGATGGGAGTTTCAAAGTTCTATCCTACTCAGATTCTGATTATACTGGATGCAATATTGATAGAAAAAACACCACATGAACTTGTCAGTTGATGGAAAATAGACTTGTTTCCTAGTTTAGCAAGAAACAAAATTCATTATCAACTTCCACTTCTGAAGCTGAATACATTGCTGCTGAAAGCTGTTGTGCACAAGTACTATGGTTAAGACAACAATTAAGGGATAATGGGATTGAAGAAAGAGAAATTCCCATAATGTGTGACAACACAAGTGCAATGTCAATCACAGAAAATCCTATTTTGCACTCAAGGACCAAACACATTGATGTAAGACATCATTTATAAGAGATCATGTTGAAAAGAAAGATGTGGTGGTTCTCTATATCCCTACTAAAGATCAACTTGCTGACATCTTTACAAAACCTTTGGACAGTGAAAGATTTGCTAAGTTAAGAACTGAACTTGGCATCATCAAGGTTGACTGAATTTTTAATAGTCGGCAGAGTACCGGAATTCGCCAAGGGGACTAGTCTTTGCCCTGCTGGGTGCGCTTACTTGGCAGATTAGTCATTGGTATCAACAATTCCTAAGTGCCCTTATAGTTTGGACAACTGAGCAATTGAAGTTGCCCAGGGGAGTGGTCTTTGCACTATAGGGTGAGCTCACTTGGTAGATCAGTCATTGGTATTAAACTTCATCTTGTATAATTAGTTGAAAAAAATGTGTTGTATAAAGATCAGCTGTGTCTTCTATATCAGCAGGCTGCTGAACCAACACAAGAATATCAGCAGAGTATTTTCAAAGAGGCCCTATTGAAGATCAAGCCTACTGATGACACAGTCTCCTGAATAATTTGTTGCTGATAAAAGTCAGACTTTAATGAAAGTCAACAATGGAGTAAATGGATATTATTCTTATCCTTTATTACAGCTGTTACAATATGTAACGGTTATTACACTAAGTTGGATCAGTTAGTGGGACACATGGCATCGTCATATTTATTCCAAATTAAATCATGTATTAGTGCTACAGTACTTGCATAGTACCTGCCTAAAGTTTCTCACCCACTACTTTTCTATATCTATACAGACATATACACACAGAATGTCTATGCACATCAAATCGTTTTCTCTTCAAAATACACAAGTGTAAACATAGATTTACAGAGTTTTCTTCTTTATGTTTCTCAAACATTACAGTGGCAGATAATGATGTTCATCTTGGAACCAGTCAAAGTGTTAGAGGATATGTTATTGACACTGATTCAACCGATTTAGCTATCAACCCGGGAAGACGAATCAGACGATTTGAAGGATTAGAGAATGTTTTAAATCTTAGATTGGAGAAAATTTCTTACAGGAATGTTTGTGATTTTTAGAGAAATATGGTGGTTAGAGATGATCCTGAGGCATTTACAACTACTGTAAATGGCTAGGAGATTGAAGTAACATCAGACCTGCTGAGAGAGGTCTTTGGATTTAGTCCAGGGAATGGAGCCCCTAGCAAACCAGAATCTATGGGATTAGCAAGGCTAGCTTTTGTGGAATCAATCAGAACTAATCCAGACGCACAAATAGCCTTGAATACAAATGTTAAGAACATTTCTTTTGAGTATAATCTGCTGAGCAAACTTTTTGCCAAGAATATTTTGGGATTTATTGAAAGTCTTGATACATTATCTGGACCCAAAATAGATTTGATGATAATCATTTCAAGAAGCATGAAATTTGATTGGGCTGGCTTCTTTGTTCAATACATGAAGAAGATTATGACAGATGAAAGAGAAACCGTAAGAAAGAGGTTGAGTGAAAGAAACCTACTGGATATATGGGTTCAGGTTTATTCATCAAGACAAAACCCTTGGGGTTGATGGTTCGGGCCCTGTTGAATCATTTGAAGATTGCTAATGTTTCCCCTTCAAACATCAACAAAGCCAGATTTAAGGCAGAGATTAAAACTCCTATCTCAGGCCTAGATGATGATGAAGAGGTTCAAGAAGTAGAAAGTGTTGGTGAGGAGGAACAAAGAACTAAAGCTAGAAGTGATGTGCAACCTACTGCACCAAAGAAAACATTGGATAAAAGAAAGGCTGCTGACACCAGGAAGATAACAGAATTGTTAAAGCCTAAAAAGACAAGGCAATCAGTAGACACTACTGAGTCTACTGAAGATCAAACTGCAGTTGAGCCTATTGAGCCTTCGAGACTGTCAAGAAGACTGGTGCTGATTTACTCAAAGAACAACTCAAAGAAGCATCAAGGAAAATGAAAGCAGCTAGTAAAGAGCAATTAGAAGAGTACTTTTTGAGGGCCAAGAACAACCTGCTAATAGAAGAAAGCAAGTTGTAAGAAGAAGGATCATGGAAAAGGTAAAGAACTAAAGGTTCTAGAAGAACAAATAGGAGCTGAAACAAAAGAAGATGTTGAACAAGTAGTTGAAGAGCCTACTGTGGAGGCTAGTGAGGTTGCTAAAGACCCTACTGAGACTGCAACAACTCAGGGGGAATGACAGACAGTTGAAATCCCTATTGAGGATCATGTAAGTCAGGAGGATGGAAGTGTGGAACAATTAGAGGTAGTAGACACAAATTTATCTACTGGAGAGTCTACTGATCTCTTTATATCTGCTGAAGATACACCGAGTCATCTTGTTGAGACTTTTGGAAGTCAACAAGTTGAAAAACCTGCTCCACCTGCTCCAAGGAAACCATCCATGACTTATGAAAGGAAGGAAAAGAAATATAAGAAGCCAAAAGAGGATCCAGATCTTAGGAAGATTTCAGAATACTTTGCATGGAAGTTTGGTTTTTACAAGAGACAAAAGCCAACAAGAGAACCAATGAGTTGTTTTGAAGAATGGGCTTTTGAAAGTCTTGGGCAGAAAGCTTGCTTGGACTGATTGACACAACTCTCCTAGAGATGAGTCTGTCGGAGATCATTGAAAATGAAAAGAAGAAAGGAAACATAATGTTTAAGGATCCCAAGTTTACACCAGATAGTGATGATTCGTCATCATCTTCAGATTCAGATGATGATCATCCTATGCATCCTGGTAAGTCCAGTGGTATTGCGAAAGAAATATCTACTGAGGAAGCTAGACAATGATCTACTGACAAGACAACACAGTAACCTGCTAAGGATGGCAAGTCTGCTGAGGGCCAGTAGACAAATAATCTAGATCAAGAATTGTTTGCTGTATTTAATGAAGATTTGCAGGAACAAATAGCAGCAGCAACACTTCTTGAAGATGCTATGACAAAAGCTACTGCTGAAACTTTGATGATTGAACTGATTGAAGTCATTTTTGAGGAATCAATTCAATATCATGATAGTATTGACAATGAATAAACCTTAGCAAAGGCTGCTGAAGTGCTAAGAGAGATTACTGCAGTACATGGTGTGATAGAGGAAAACATGGCTATTTTTCCTAACATTGTTGAAGATATGGAGGTTCAGTCTGTTGAGGTACATACATCAACTGAACACAGGTTGGAACTGGAGGTCCAAAGTACTGAGGATCAAACAGTATTAGGACAAAGGTTGGACTTATTGATAGGATTGGAGGAATCCCATGTGTCTAGTGTAGAGGCTGCTGAGGAAAGGGCTACTAATGGAAAAATTGGGCAAGAAGCTGCTGATGAACAACCTGAGGAGCAACTTCTTGACTATGATTTTACTGATGAAGAGTTTCAGTTACCTGAAGAAGAAGAAGAAGAGCCTCAACAAGAACAAGAACCTGTAATTGAGGAGGTACCTATTTTTAATGTGGTTGACGAAGGTCCTGAACCCCATGTATGGGACAAGACAAGAGCAATTATGGTAGGGGTACTTAAGGCAGATGACAATGTTGAAGGAATTGCTGAAAATTTTGCTGGAGGTATGGCGGGTATGGCTGCTGCAATACCAGTTTACATTTTGGAGGAGTTAAGAGCAGTAAGAGATGACATTACACAGCTAAGAACTCAATTAACAAGGAGTGAACAAAGATTTGAAGATTTAGTGAATTTCGTGGAAAATAGAGGAAGGACTACTGAGACAGTAGCATCCAATGTCACTCATCTACAGTTTACCACTAATGATTTTCTCAGACAAGTTGCCTATGTCAAGCATGATGCTGTAAAAAGAGACAAAACATGGTTGAGCAGATTGCTTCTTTGCATAAAAAGGTTGATAAGTTGGCTGAGAAACCTAACTCGGCTGAGGCAACTAACCTTGCTGCACTTGATCCTAAACTCACTGAGAGGATAAACTTGCTGGAACAAACTATGGATGGCCGGATTACTGCAGTTGAAACAAGAACATAAATTATGGAGGGACAACGGAATAATTTGATCAACACATAGGAGAGTGTTATTGGCCTACTAAACCGTTTTATTGATGATGTCCATAAGGAAGAAGAAAGATAGACTGCAGAAGCAAACGAGGCAGCAAGGATCTATAACAAAAAGTGTTTTGAAAATGAAATCAATGAATATAGATCACCTACACCTGGCAGGATACAGTTGACAGATGACCTGCTGAAGGAGTTCAAGAAGCTTTACTATAGAAGAAAGAGACCTTATAATGACATGACTTTTCAGGAGGGTCTAAACTGCTTTCTTGGACTTAAATTCTGGGAAGTAAAGATTAAATCCTTGAGATCTACAAGAAGATGAGGTCATAGTGGAAGAGGAGGTAGAGGTCAAACTGCTGAACAAAGATTGCGAAATTGGACAGCAAGGGATTCTCTAGAAGAATTCAAATATTTTTACCTGGGACAAGGCTTCAATGTTCATAGCCTAAGGTTCGCTCTACCCGAAGCATGGAAATGGTGGAAAATGGTACATACCTGGACTGATTTCTCCACTTTGGAAAATCAATGGATGCTAGACTTGGTGATGGAGAGCAGGGAGTATCAAGATAAGATAGATCAAGACATAGATTGAAACTAGACCAGCAGACTCTTACATATATTGTTTATTTTTATGCTGATCCTAGTTGTAATAATTTTTGAACACCAAAGTTATGTGAATGAAATTGGTCTGTTTTTGTTTTTATCTTTTTGCTTTGCTGTAAGGAGGTTATGGCATCATCACTAAAAAGGGGGAAATTGTTAGACATATTTTAGTTTTAATGATGAGTGCCAGACTAGCTGTTATAGAGCAAAGGCAAAAAGATGTCTAGGTTGAATGTATAGGTTTACTAGAGTTTGATCAAACAAGCACTGTAAAGTGGTCAGCTGACTTGACCAGCAGACCTATCTAGGTTAGTAGGGTGACTAGGTCAGTAAAGTCTAGGAACCAGCTGATGGTTGAAGGCTGAGGGTTCAAACTCAGTTATGAAGGCTAATGGATCAAACTTAGTATTTAAAGTCAAGGATATGAGAATAGAATTTAGGGAAGTCTGTGATGACCTAAACTGATCACATATACCTTGTGTAGAAGGTCTAAGTTCTATGAAAGTTAAGTGGTGATTGGAACTTGGTTATTGTTAAAATGGTGTACTCTAACTTCATAATAAAAGGTTAGATGAGAAGCAGCCAGTTGAAATGTTTATAAAACACAATAGACTAGAAGTCAGCTGATAGATGAGAAACAGGTGTCTGCTGAATGGAAAATTCGAATTAATCCAAGTTTCTTTGGAAGATTAAATGGATAAGGATGAATTGCAAGCCTTGGAGTAATTAGTCAACCAATGTCCAGAATAAAAAGAACATTTTAAAGTTTCAGAATAATATCCAATGGAAATAAGTCAATGGTTGACGACTGGACTGTCAAAAAGGAACACTGACAGTGTCAGTATGATGCAGCAGAGGTAAAAGTCAGTCAAGACAAAGACAATTCTGAAATGGCTATATTTGAATTTCAAATTCAAGTCACAGGATTCACACCATAAATAGGGGACTCTTGATTCAGATTGAAGTGATGAAAATTAGATGAAAGGCGAGTAAATATAAGAAGCAATCAAGCTTTTGAGCAAGAAATTTATCAAGTGCAATCTCACCCTGCTGAGTAGCACTGAGCTATCAATTTGTGATCAAGATTTTCTTCAAGTGTTTTCTGCTATTAAGGTTCATCCAGTATTTATACTTGAAGACTACAAGCTACTGATCATTTCATCCTTATCAAAAACTAGCTGAAAGCTGAATCACTTTCTTGATTCAACCCTTCTTTTTCAAGAAGTTTGCTGAATACAAAGAAGCACTTTTGAAGTGTCAAAAACTGTTGTGTGTGGTGGAGCTGGTGAAGAGGCAATCCTACCCTTCAAGGACCAGTGGAATACTTTGAGGCAGCAATCCTTCCTGTTTCTAGTGTTCAGTTTGTGAAACCATAGTCATTGGTGAGGACAAACAGTATAGGGATTTCAACCTCAAGAATCTCTAGTGAATTTCCTCTAACATCACAGGAGAAGAGTGGACTGACAGGATTAAACCACATGGAACCACTATAAATCTCGCCTACTTTACTTTACTGCATTTACATTCTGCAATTTACTTCATCTGCATGCCTATCACATCAACCAACTGAAATTAGCTACTGAATCACACTACTTGCACTACTGAGTATCTTTTTCTTAGTATCATATTTAGAACAACAAGTAAAAAGGCTTAATTTAATATATTCCGCTGCGATAAATTCAAGAGTTTCAATAGTCAGCAGACTCTTGAAAGTCAGCAGACTATTGACCCTACTGAGTTTGTCAACTCCAAAAAGTTTTAAGTGTTAAGTTTATTCAACCCCCCTTCTAAAATTAACCAAAGCCTTTTCAAGTGACCAACAGCTATTATACAGTTGGTTGATGTATTAGATGTTAATGATGTTACGGTTTGCTGTTATGATTTTGGATTGTTTCTTGTCATTATTATGTCTTGTTTTTCACATTCAATATATGTTACTGTGAATGTACTTGTGAATCAATGTTACTATGAATGTGCCTATTTTTTGCAATGACAGTGAATCAATGGTACCGTGAATATGCATTTATCGTAACATTCAATAATTATTATATATTTACAGGAACCATTTTGTAATCTCTAACATTTTGCAGTAAGAGATAAATAAATATGTGTTGTATGTTATGTTATAGTTCCTTAATGATCACGATTGTGTAGTAACACATCCTTAATTAGTAATGTTTTGCACGTATAGAGCAACAATTAAAGATTGTATATCTATTTTGAAGTGACATAATGCTTTTTTATATTCATGTATTCTTGTTTTGACATAAATAATTCGGAAGTTAATAATCATAGCACCGGAAAAGGCTTTTTATGCATTTCCAAACGTCTATATACTTATCTATTGGGGTGTTCCTGAGCTATGGGCATTTTCGTGGAATGCCCTTTCTGTTGATGTTGTAATAGGCTTTCAAGATGTTTTTGTAAGTCATTATAGGATAGCAGAAAAACACATTATCATGGCTGTGTAGGGCATTTCAATATGCCCATAATTGTTTCTAAATCGTCTTTTTTAAGGCGTTTCTGTTAGTACAAGTAAGAGTTGTGTCGATGCAAGTTTAAGCACCCTTATTGAGTCCGAATGAGACTGTTTAAAACATCATAACATGTGTGAAATGTAACGGTCAATAGATCCCTATTAGGGTGTTTCATTGAATCATTATAATAGGTATTTTTACAATTCCAAACGCCCCAACAAAGACCTAGTGGGGCATTTTGAAGTGCCCTAATAGGTGCAAAATGCAACATTCCAATTCCAATGCACACCTATTGACATTTTGAATCTATCAATCAAATAGCCAAACACATGTACTCAAGCAAAAGAAATCATACCCAAAAGACTTAACTAGACATACATATATGACATAATTGCATATAGTTGAATATCGTCAAGTAGACAAAAGATTAGTTAAACCAAGTTGCAAAAAAACACATCAAGTAGTCAAATGATTAGTTAGGCCAAGTAGCAAAAAACATTTATGAAAATATACATTAGAACTACTTATGTCATATCAACCTACAAAATGTGTAATCTCTTTCATCCTTAACAAGAATGCGTCATTGATTCTTGTAGATTGTTATCCCACAATTGTAAATATCATTCATCCTCAACAATTACCTACAATATGAGTAACAAAAATTTTGAAAATGAAAAATCTAATGCCTAACCCTAATTCATAAAAAAAGAATCGCTTACATACCTGATATGATTTCTTTGCCCAGGAAAGAACGTAAGGGATCAATGGCGAGCTAGGGAACCTAGTCCTATAAAATCCAATCTATGATCTAGGCCAAGAATACTACAATGTTTCACTCGAAAACACTGATTCGTTTTGAAGGGTGTATTCTCTACGACGAAGATAACCCTCACTTGCAAGTGATAAAATAGAAGCCTATAGTCGACTTTTATGAAGTAAATTTTCACTCAAATAATAATATGATTGTTATAATTGTTCATAATAATGTGGCTATCATGCCATTATATAGGCTACAAGATAAAAAACAAATAAACTTCTAAGCAGTGTGGGATAAACTACTTAGTAATTTTCGCAACTTTATTTTCTAGTAGGCCTAACTTGACTCTAATAAGCTCAAATGACTTTTATTTTCTATAAATAAAGATTTAACCCAATAAACTATAATATAGGCACCATTATTTATGGGCCTTACTACCATTTAAGCCCACATGGTCTTTATTAACTAAACTAGTAAAAACAAGGCTGCAAATTCTTCCAATATGGCGCCAATCTTGTGTTGGATGTAGTGCCCGAAAGACAATTGTTGCTTGTCCTTAGGAGAAAGTGGGAGATTGTTGGAGGTAGTGCCCGAAAGGCAATTTATGTAATTGTTTTTATAATTAATAAATGACAGATTTATTCTCATCTTATTATTTGCTTCGTGCTTGAAAGTAATACACTACTGAAAACACTAAGTTGTATCATATGTAGACTTATAACTTAGTGTGTGTCACACATGAGGATTAAGTTTATGGTGATACACCTGAACTGTTAGTCCATGGTTAACTTAATCAAAAGTATGGGGTCTTTGTTAAACAACCATTAATGCGCCCAGAACACTTTAAGGTGTGACCGTCTTATCTGGACCGTCGGTATTGGTTATCTAAGAGAGGCATTTATATATGATGAGAGTCATATAGGACTGGACCGATTTTTAATATACATTTCTCATATAATTCCATGACTGAGAAATCTCGTTAAATAAAAAGATGATCATATATGGATTAACCTTAATCCTGAAGTGATTGCATACTCCTGCTTGTTTCAAGAAAGGGTTTGATGTGTTTGTTAAGGATTGCTAAGAGGTACGGTCCGAATCACTTTCACATTGGCAGTGTTCTGGAATGAGTGAGGAGTGTGTGTCTTACATGTATGGAATCCATTCCTTCCTACGGGAAGTAGAAAGACAATCCCTTTATTTGTTGATCCTAGAAACTGATCGATCGGCGGGGTTCGTATTGGTTATGAACTAATTGATTACTAGTGGTTTAATGGTAAATAATGATAAGATGTAATGAAGAAGGTTTATTGTTAAGGGTGATTTTATACGTTTTATAAGGATATATTTTATGTCAATTTCCCCCATATCTGGATGTTTTTCATAGAAATCGAGCTTTATATTGAAGTATTGAGCAAGTGATGTTTTTAATGGTTAGTTGCAAAATTGTATGATTTATGTGTAAAATTGATGATTTCATGTTTATTTGGAAGATACTACATTTTGCAATGTGTTTGATGTATTGTAGATACACAATTTCGACCAAAAAGAGGACATATAACTTTAACAATCGGATTAATGAAGAGGAGAAGAGATAAAGATGAAATCGATTGAAGATAAAGATGAGAAGATCGATTTTTGAGCAAGCTGAACGTTCGTTCAAGGCCCGTCCAGAGTGGACGGGCGTCTGAAGAATGGATTGGCGTCCAGGAGAAGAAAGTTGATTCAGAGAGTTTGGACGCTGAGTGGACGGGCGTCTGAAGCAAGTCCAAGGTATCTTGGACGAGCGTCCAGATAGGCGGACGGGCGTCCTTCGACCGACTTACAGCAGCCGACTTTATTTTCTATAAATACCAGCGCTTGGTAAACCCTAGGACATATAACTTTATACAGCCGCATACACAGAAAACCCTAATTTCGAGATCAAGTCACCTCGGCCGGCTGAGCCTCGGTGCTTGGCCGGCCGAGGGTTGTTTTTCTTCGTTTTTTTTTTCGTTTTGCTTTTGTTGTGCTGAATGCTTGGAGGCTGGGCAATTGTTCAAACTATGTGAATCCGTTTCATCAGGTTCTTTCTTTTCAATCTTGAGTTTGTTTTGTGATTTTTAATTCAAGTTGTATTTTTCCTATGCTTATGTGCTATGCAATCAATATCGAAAGATGTATTGCGTATTGATGTTTACCGTATGATGAGAGTCGGTGTAAACCTTAGATCACCATAGGAAAGATGGGATTTTTAATCTTGACATAACGAGAGTTGATAGGTTGAATATCTAGGTTGCTAGATTGAGAGATCTTACACCTTGATTTGAGAGCGTCAATCTTATATATCGAGAGATAAGAGATTGATAGGCGAATTATCTACGAGAGTAGGAATTCATACCTCCGATAGGTGAACCACATCTTTAATTAAATCATCACAAGATAACTTTAGAGAGGAAATTAAGGGTTGCGGGATTGGAGGAATATTGGTTTGTTCATTGTTTAATCAACATGATCATCTTCTTGTTTACTGTTTATTTTATAGTTTATAGTTTAGATTTCGTTTTCGCTTTTATCCTTCCTGGCTTTGGACTGACAATCCTCTGTCCATTTTATCTTTTCGTTTTTAATTTTAGGTTTTAATAATAATAGTATCAATCTTAGGAAAATTAATGAACTAGATACCCCGATTCCCTGAGATCGACTCCGGTATTAATCGCTATACTACGATCCCTACACTTGGGGAATACCGGATTTATAAATTTTATTACTTGTTTATTTTCATTGCAAAAATCCGTGACATTTACGGAAATCTTCCCGCTTAGTTATGGATAGTCTATGGAGGGTTACTCTGTATGTATTGATTATATCAATGTACACTTATTGACTTGACTTTCTGAGAATAAGTTATATCTATTGTTGGAAATAAAATTAATGTTTTGATGATGATTCATCAGTTATTTTAATTATTGTTTTTAATCCCATTGATGAAGTGTCATAACTAGCTGTTATAGTGCAAAGCAAAAAGATGTCTAGAATCAATGTATAGGATTTTAATAGAGTCTGATATTTGTATAGGCAAATCAGACAATCACTGTAATAGTTCTAGGATCAGAACTGAGAAAATGAGAAACTGACTTGATGTCACATAGTATACTGAGTTTACAACTAAATTTATCAAACCGACTCAGAGTACACAACTGAAGAACTGAAGAAGTTATGTTCGCTGAGGGACACAGACTCGGTTGACTTATCTAGAAGCTGAAGAGCTGAGGGACATAGACTCAGTTATAGAAGATTGAAGAACTGAGGGTTCAAACTCAGTTATGAAAGATAAAAGCTGAGACTGTAGAGTTAGAATTCAGGGAAGTCTGTGATGACCTGAACTGACTTTATGGATCCAGAAAGAAGACCTAAGATACATAAGGGCAATGTTATCTTATTTGATTTTTGAGTTATGGTGTACTCTGATTAAGTCAATTGTAATCAGATGAAAAATGGAGTACTGAGCTTTTGAAGAAGAGTAATAACTCAGTTAATGCTCTTAAGCTGAAAACTGACTAAGACCAGTTTGCATACAAAGATCAAAGAAAGGAAAACTGAAGAAGAGCTGACCGTTATAAGACAAGCAATCTTATTGGACGCACAGAAATGTCAGAAAGGACACTGACAATCCTAAGGACAAGTAGGACCACTAACGGATACAAGAATCCAATTTCAAACGTTCAAATTCTTCTAACCATTGGAAAAGCCCCTATAAATAGGTCACTTCTACCTTAATAACAAGTAAAGGGAAAGTCGATCAAGAAGAACTCCTGCTGTGTACTTTAATACAAGATCAAGATCAAGAAATCTTCAAGTGTTCATAAGCATTCAACGAAAGATCAAGAACAACACTAGAAGAGAAACAAAGAGCCTAAGCACACATCATATACATCTAGAAGAAGAAGCTCAAAACACAATTGAATGATAGTTATTGATTCAAGACTCAACATTGATTTCATCAAAGGCTTAGACTGTGAAGCACCAAGATGATGTGAAGGACAGTTGAGTGTAGTTTGGAAGACTGTGTTTGTGTAGAGTGTTGGAAGTAGCGCCTAAAAGACAATTTATGTAATTGTTTTTAGAATTAATAAACGACAGATTTATTCTCATCTTATTACTTGCTTCGTTCTTGTAAGTAATACACTACTGAATTCCTAAGTCGTATCATATACAGCCATATAACTTAGTGTGTGACGCACGCGAGGATTAAGTTTACGGTGATACACTTGAAATGTTAGTCCATGGTGAACTTAATCAAAGTATGGGGTCTATTGATTAAACCACCATTAATGTGCCCAGAACATTTTATGGTGTGACCGTCTTATCCGGACCGTCGATATTTGTTATCTAAGTGGGGCACTTATAAATGATATAGTCTTATAGGACTGGACCGATTTAGTCTGCATTTCTCATATAATTCCGTGATTGAGAAAGCTTATTAAATCACAAGATGATAATTTATGGATTAACCTTAATCCTGAAGTGATTACAGACTCCTACTTGTTTCAGGATAGGGTTTGATGTGTTCGTTAAGGATCGCTAAGAGGCGCGGTCCAAATCACTTTCACGTTGACACAATTCTGGAATGAGTGAGAAGTGTGTATCTCACAGATACGGAATCCATTCCTTCATGCGGGAAATAGAAAGACAATCCCCTTATTTGTTAATCCTAGAAACTGATCGATCCTGGGAGTTCGTGTTGGTTATGAACTAATTGATCACTAGGGGTTAATGGTAAATAAGGACAAGATGTATCGAAGGAGCTTTGCGGAAATATTCCCGCTTCTTTACGGATAGTCTATGAAGGGTTAGTTTGTATGTAATGATTATATCAATGGACCTTTATTGACTCGATGTTTTGAGAATAAGTTATATCTATAATCGATAGAGTTCAGTTTCGGATTTATGGTGTCGTAATTCCGGAATTAATAAGTTGAGTAAAATATTCTGTTTGATGAATATTTTATTCAATTTATTGTAGCTACTGGTTATAGGTCCATGGTCCCCGGGTTGGCTCCTAACACGCAAGTGTTTTCTCATTTTGTGGAACCTCGAGAATAAATTAAATAGTTGGTCTATTTAATGAATATGCGAATATTATTTATTTGGTAAATAATATATAAAATAGAAAAGACGTTTTCTATTATCCCAATTGGCATAAAAAATGTCACCAATTTTATTTGGTTTGAAATGAAATTGTCTCCTAATTAATTATAATGTGGATAATGTAATTATTTATGTGTTAACTAATTATAAATAAGAAATTAGTTTTCTTATTGGATAAAGAGGACCTATTGGATAAATGTTTTATTTTTCTAAAAAGAAAAGATAAACTTGTGTGTAAAAGATAAACTCTCAATTTATTAGTTATTTTCTTTTAAAAAGAGAGTTTCTCCCAACACAAAATTGAACCAGAAAAAACCACGCCATTATTGAGGAAAAAATGGACGCACCTTTTTAATAAAAGAGAGAAATTTTGTTTTCTTATCTTAGCCATTGGAAGAAGATAAACTAGGGTTTTTCTTAAGCATATTCGAGGAGGTTCTACTACGAGGATCGACGTCCACCAATCGTCGCTTGGAGATACAATCCGGAAGATCACGGCTTCTCTCCGGTTGGGTAAATCTACTAACCTTCTTATAGATTATTAATTATTATGTGAATCATATCGTGGTAAAATCGAAAACGAATTTTAATTCGTAGCTTCTGTTGTGCATGATCGAGTGTCTCGATCGGTGCTGTGAATCAAATCTGAAGATCCAATTATCGATTAGATCCGGATTTGGGTTTCTGTATATCCAGTATGTGGTAGCAGAGACATGTTAAAGCGATTTTGCGATCTTGATTGCATAATTAATTAATAAGGTGTAAAATAGAATGAAATGCATCTTTTTTTTTATGCGATTGAATGTTTTGGTTGACGAGATGGATGGGGTTGGTATCTGTTTACCATTAGATCAATTGTAAACCCAAATTTTTTTGGGTGTAGGAAATTATGTAATTTATTTGTTGTAATTTAATTTCCTAGTATCTAGAATTAATTTCGAATCGGCGGCAATATGGTATATAAATAATTTTCGAAGAACATGTCCAAAGCAAGGCACTGGCATGGTGGTGAAGGCGCAGTTTTAGCATATTGCTGACCCAATTTCGAATCCCCTTGGCACGATCAAAAATCTAATTTTTAATGTATTTTTCCTTTTTTTTTTGTTCGAAAAAAAATTAAATAAATAAAAACGATCGAAAAAAAAACGAAAAGAAAAGGAGCGGGGAATCGAACTCGGGTGGTGATGAAGGAAGAAGGAACTTCAATCAACTCAGCTAGAAAGGCTTTTATTGCAAAATTCGGACCAGAACATTATATACCAAGCAGCGGCGGCGGTTCATTAAAGATTAGAAATTTTATGAACATAGGGTTTAATTATTTAATTTATAGATTAGATACGGGCGTACCAACGGTTCATCTCAATGGTTTATTTTTCACATTTATTTTCTTGTATGATTATTTATGTGATATAACCATGTCATGCATCATATTCATGAATTCCACTCCTAGCATATGCATACATGTAGAAAATTAATATTGACATTAATTAGACATGTATGAACACGATAATTAATTTAGATTAAAAAAATTTAAATTAATTAAAGGAAAATGAATTTTATCAGGATATAAAATTCACATGATAAACTTATTTTTTGGATCTAAAATTCTTTGAGGATTTAATTATGTAGTGTCTACATAAATAGAATTTTAATAATAAAAAATTTGAAAAATCGTGAAAAGATTGGACACTAACTAGACGGTATTTGGAACCGATAAGTTGGTGATTGCTTTTCATGATTGATTGTTTTTTTATTATTGGAAAAATTCTGAGATCCTAATTTTTATCATGACAAGATTAGGACTTTAAAATTCTTTAGTGAATTTTAATTGTGTAGTGTCTACACAAGGATTTTCTATCGAAAAAATTGGAAAATCATGAATATAGTGTCGCTAGTTAGACGGTATTTGGAACCGATAAACTAGTGAGAGCTTTAAATTTTGTGATTTATTGTTTTTCGAATTATTGAAAAATCATAAGTCCTAATGTATTAGGATTACGAAATTCATGGTGAATTTTATTTGTGTATTGTCTACACAAAGGATTTTTAATCGAAAAAAATTGGAGGATCGTGGATATAGTGACACTAGTTAGACGGTATTAAATAATGAATATATTGTCGCTAGTTAGACGGTATTTGGAACCAATAAACTAGTGGGAGCTTTAAATTTTGTGATTTATTGTTTTTCGAATTATTGAAAAATCATAAGTCCTAATGTATTAGGATTATGAAATTCATGGTGAATTTTATTCGTGTTTGTCTACACAAAGGAATTTTAATCAATAAAAATTGGAGGGTCGTGGATATAGTGACACTAGTTAGACGGTATTTGGAACCGATGTACTAGTGGGAGGATTATATTAAATATTCATGATCTATTGATTTTGTATTATTTGAAAATTCAAAAATCCTAAAGAGACTATCTAATATCAAAATAACGAGTGGGTGTGGGGAAGGTGATAACCGACCCCTCGGCCTCTACTATTGACACAAGCACGTGTGAGAAGGTTGACACCTCGAGCTGCTTTGATTACGCCCCCTGCGGATGGCCTTCACCCCTATCAAAATTCAAGGCTTGGTCTCCAAAAGGATAGGATTTTGGGTACTCGTCGAGTCACTGACCGACCCTGCGGCGACATACTCGGGGCGTACTTTGAGATCTGAAATAGTAGGTCACACTCAAAAGGATATTTTTTGGAAATATCTTGGCTGAAAAAGTAAGGTAATCAATAGTTAAATAAAAGATGTCTGATTCTTAATGGTTAATTGTTGAGAGATATTGTCTCAATTTAATCGTCATTATGCTGATACCGACCCTGCGGCGGCAGTATAATGTGAGATTAAATCCTTGGAATGGTAGGATAAACTACATGCATGACATCACGTTTATTATTTCTAAAATCATATTTTGTTGAGGTGTATGATTTGATTTATATTTCTGACATAATTTATTTTTGCAACTACATATCATCTCAATGTATCTAAACTGCTAAACATATTGTATTGACTAATAACGACTTCGTAAAAGAGGAAAAGTAACAAGAACGTTGTACTCATAAATCGAGAATGCATATTAATTTTTCGGAAAAGGATGTTCCTCTTGAGTCTACAAACTTAAGTGACATTGATAAGTATGTCACTGCTGTCACTCATGATAAGCGAGAGACAAAACAAAATTAGCTCAAAGATAACGAGAATGATTTGGTAACAATCTCACTAGGCATCCCACAGTTCACGAGTAGTGCCTACTCTAATGAACTTCTAGTTCATGGCCATTTCTTTAAATAAAGCCAAGAATGGGAAGGTAAATGTCTACAAGTATAAGTCGTCTAAACTAAATAAGTTAAAGGCTAAACCAAAATATTAATCAAAGAAAGTAAAAGATAAGGAAAGTGATTTCGGATCACTAACCTATGAATCCTTATAGACTTTCTTAACCGAGGAATTTGACTCAGAAGCTAAAGTTCTTTTGTTAGAACAAGGTAGCTAGGAATTCATGATAAAGAGTAGACAATGGGCAATTATTTCAGCTAAGATAGTGGGAGTGATAGAAGGAAATAAATTTCGGATTTTAATCCTTGAATATCAAAGAAATATAATTTCTGTTTTCAGATTCGTTGGAACAAATGGATTCACTTTCACATCGATAATATAGTTTCCATAAAGAAAGTGAATATGACATTTGTATACGATTCTGAGACTCACACTTTTGTCTGATAAAGTCAAAACCACTAAGTAATGCTGAAAAGGCACATCATAAACTATGAAGACAAATGGTTTCCCTATTTAGATAAACGATTCTTCAACATCTATTAATTAGAGCATATATCCTAGAGATATGATCTGAAGACTGGCTAAGGGTAATTCCTAGCTCCCAGTCTAAGAACACTATCTCAATGGAAAAATGACTAAGTAATCTTTCAAATAGGAAAGGGTAATGGAGCTAAAGAAGTATCATAGCTTGTTCATATTGACCTTCGGGGCCTTATGAATGATACAAGCTATTGGGAGCTTTTGAGTAATAGACATTTTGTCTAATGACTACTCGAAATGCCGATAGTTTATCTAAATATTTGGAAAAATCTCTGATATTACCAGAGAAACGAGTATTCCATGCTCAGATATAAGCTATGGCATGGTTTTGGTGCTGATGCTTGGCCTACCTCCGAGTGAAATGACTTCACTGAAAGCATAAACCATAGATTGTCTTGTATAGTTATTGATATGCTACAATACACTGCTCAACTCAATTAAGATATTGGTTGCAAAATAACGGTTTACATTATTATGTAATACCGAGAAGTCTACCTAGAAGATGCTTATTAATTTGTGGATAAAGAGTGAAGTGTATTTACTCAACTTCCATAAATAGAGGCATTTAGCACTAGTGCTTGAAGGTAGGACTAGAGATTTTACATACACGTTTAGATGGCGACTATTTGTGAAATATCTTAATGCAATGAGTAATGGTTGGTTATAAGATTCTTAAGATCCGATAGTGACGGTTACACCGTTACATCCTTTCTAAAAGAATGTTCAGCTAACAACCTTAGGACTTGAAGTACAGTTACTCAAGGAGTTACTATCTGATTTAATTAGACCTCATCCAACATTGGTTGTTGGGGATTACATTGATTAATGCTACTAAAATAGATCATAATATCAATCCACCACCCGCTGTGATTATGCAGTCTCTACAGTCTGCTTGGGGTGATTGATCACCTATGGTCCTTCTGCAATGACTATATAGGATTCTGATAATAGGAGGTTTGTTTAAAGCCATGAACCTATAAATGGAGTTTTGGTACTCCAGTTCAGTTCACAATCTTGTAGAATCACTTGAGTGTCTTAGGCTCAGTGGGAGTAATTGAATCCACGTGAAGAAGAGATAAGAATGCATGGAAAGTTTATCTTTCAAAGCAAAGGCAAGTGGTCTAGGGGTAATTCCCTGAGAAGTAGATAGTTTAAAAAGGGGTGATGCCCTTAAAATTTCTCACCACCCAACCTTGGTTGACTCCATGGAAAGAAGAAAGATTACCAGGGGTGATGCCCTGAAACTTTCTTGCTGAACAACAGAGCTTGAATTCATTCGGAACAAAAGGGTTTTAGCTTAAATCCAATGGCAGATTGACTGCCTATGCCTATATCCATTGGTGGATTAAAGCAAACCTCTAGGTCATCAAAGGTCACATGCGGGCCTGACCTGAATATTGAAAAGTCTTTGTAGACTATGATATCAATATTGGTAAAGTAGTGAGTATTAATGTTAATGACAAAGATAACACTGCAATAGTTGAGAACAACATGAGTGTGTTATCTGAAGTCAGAAACTGACGAGCCAAGATTCTCTGGATCAGAGAAGTGGACTACATTTTTAGAATTTGATTCGGTCGAATTCAAGAGAACAAGTTGTGGCAGTTTCCCATCCATCTTATTGTTTAAGATGAAAGGCTAACACAAGTTTAGAGGGGGGGGGTGAATAAACTTGTCACCAAAAACCTAACTGAGAACTGAGTCTAGTGCAGATTGATTAACAATTATGGTTCAGTTTTAACTTGTGTGGAGTTGAGCCGACAAAGCTGAGTTTAAGTCAAACTGACTTATACAAAACTGAGTCAACCGGCAGCGCATATAAATTTTAGCCTTTATCTGGATCTTGTTATTCTATAAGAAAAAAGCTGTATGCAAAACTGAATTCTGGTGAATGTCAGTTTGTGAACTTGTGTGCTTATAATAGTCAATTTCAGTATGCTGTGTAAACAAATATAAATGATGTAAAGTAAATAATAGAATGTAAATGTGTAAAGTAAGTAGAGAAAAATTATAGTGGTTCCAGGTGGTGTAATCCTGTCACTTCACTCTCCCCTGTGATGTAGGAGGAAAATTGCACTAGAACTCTTTGAAATACGCTGTTACAAAAAGTCCTATATGATAGTCCTTGACTAATCCCTAGTGTCACTATCTAAACACCTAAAGAACAGGTTGTATGGATGCTCTTCAACTTCTTGAACCACTGGTCCTCAGAGGGTTGTATTGCCTCTTCACCAGCTTCCACCACAAACACAGTCTAGCCTATTGCAAATGTCACAACTGTCCTTGGCAACTCCTTGACCGGATTGCTTCACATTATAAGCCTTTGATTGAGAATCAAAGTTGTGTAAGGAAATCACTAGTTTAACGCAGCGGAATTTAAAATTCGATTTCCTTTTCTAGATCATTCTTTGTTTAATGCAATAAACACGTTAAGTAGTTTGACGGTTATACCTTAGATGATCTATAAGATCGTCGCTTTGAACGTCAACGGAGAGTAGTTCAGTGCGCAAGCGTCCACGCGTCCGGCCTCTATCGCTAATCCACACGAACCCCTTGCCGGAATCCTCCTTGGATTGCTATTGGAAAACTCCGGTTGCTAGACCGGCCTTTTTCCTCCCTCACAAACTCACTATGGATTGCTCTCTATTTTACACAAGAACTATGAGCTCTTGCAATTGTGATGTCCAAAAGAGCTTGACACCCACTTCCTTTATGTAGAGGAAGTGGAGCCCCATATGGTGTGGAAGTGAAGAAAACCTTTTCCCAATAAAATAAGGAAAATCAACTAGATTGATTTATCTCTTTAATTATAATTTATTTTGCTAATATCTTATATTGATTATAATTATCTTATTACCATAAATCTATTTTTCCAAAATCAATTAATATCTTATATTAATATTATAGCAATTTTATTAATTAAAGTGCACAATCCAAGTGTATCTCATACACTTAAATGTGGCGCCCCATATGCCAATTAATTGGCTTCCGGAATATTCTTTAATTAACATAATTTATATATTATTAATATCTTGTATTTTATTATTCATAATAAATAAATACCACCATATAAATTACCACTATAACCTTTATAGTCTAGACATAAACTTTCCTTATTTGGTTATCAACTATAACCGCATTTTAATACGACTCGATGTTCATATATGTGTGACCCGATAGGCTTCCGAATATGTTGGCCGTAGACACAAAGTGCAATTTACTAAAATGCCCTTCATACCTAACGATCATAGGATAGCGTCTAGCAACACACCGTGACCCCCAATTATCGGAAGAGTCAAAAAGCAATGACTACTACCTTTAATGTGAAGCAGTTACCGTGTAACTTACAATCCTATCGCTGTAATATCCATACGATCGTATCTTGAGTGTCAATACATTGATGATCGTATCTTATAATATGGATATCATGCTCCCTCGGAATAACACATTTACTCCCACTTTGCAAAGATTCTCGAGATCTAGACATTCCTTATAAGAAGGCCATTTCGGATATTCGATCCCAATCATAGGATACGCGATTCCCGGACGACCAAACATGTATACTCCGCATGTTTCAATATCATACCCAATCACTACCGCATGATCGCCCCATGGTTAGGAGAAATCTCAATAGTGTCAAAGCATGACAATCCACACCGTGATGCCATGAAGACTCCGGTCAAAAGGATAATTACACAACCGTGGGTCAGTCTAACGTACGCATTCTCTAATACACGTCCACGTACAGTCCAAGTGTCCCTACACTTCCATAGACGAGATTTATCCCTATCTTCTAAAAGATAGAAGACATCTAATACGTGCTAGTCTAATTATACTATCAATGTCCCATTTGATAATACATAAGACTAGAGACATTTAAGTACCAACCTTGTTGTAGTGATTAGAGATCTCATCAACCATAATCACTATCATGGTTTCTCTATCACAGATTGATACTAGGGACGTCACTATATATATACAACAAATAATATGAAGACTAACAATATATAATAACATAAGTGCTTTTATTAATCATAATAAAGTTATTAAATGAACTAAATAGACTGTAAATGACCCGACCCGGTCGGATCCGGTCCAACCCGATTGGGTTTAGGACACCTTTCCAAAAATCTCCCACTTGGCCTAGAGCCAATCACCCATATGCCTAAACCCCTGCAAGTGAACATGTTTCTCATGCATAGCTTGAGACAATGCCTTGGTTAACGGATCAGCTATGTTATCATCCGTGTGGACTTTCTCTATCTTTACATCACCTCTATCTACTATCTCTCTAATCAAGTGATAACGCCATAGAACATGTTTGGACATCTGATGAGACCTTGGTTCCTTTGACTGAGATATCGCTCCATTATTATCACAGTAAAGAGGCACTGGACCTTCAATGGAGGGAACCACACCATGTTCAGTAATGAACTTCTTCATCCAAACTGCTTCCTTTGCCGCCTCCGAGGCTGCTATGTATTCGGCTTCCGTTGTAGAGTCTGCGTAGTCTCCTCGCTTGGAACTCTTCCACCACCGCTCCGCCGTTAAGCGTGAAAACAAATCCAGATTGTGACTTAAAGTCATCCTTGTCAGTTTGGAAACTGGCATCTGTGTAACCTCGTAATACTAAATCATCATTCCCGAAAACCAGGAACATATCCCTAGTACGTCTCAAGTACTTGAGGATATTCTTGACAGCAATCTAGTGACCATCACCTAGATTGGACTGGTACCTACTAGTCATACTAAGAGGGTACGAGACATCTCTTGTGCATAACATGGCATACATGATAGACCCGATTGCCGAAGCATAAGGGACTTTACTCATTTGTGCCCTTTCCTCCTCTGTCTTAGGACTCATTCCCTTCGACAGGTAGACCCCATGTGACATGGGCAGCAATCTTTTCTTAGACTGCTCCATGCTGAACCTCTTCGGCATCTTGTCTATATAGGTGGATTGCGACAGACCAAGCAACCTTTTAGATCTATCTCTATTGATCTTTATTCCTAGAATATAGGCTTCCTCACCCAAGTCCTTCATTGAGAAGTTTTTGGATAACCATGCTTTGACTGATTGTAACATAGGCACATCATTCCATATGAGCAATATGTCATCTACATAAAGCACTAAGAACATAATGGCACTCCCACTAACCTTCTTGTAAACACAGGGCTCATCTTCATTTTTGATGAAATCAAACTGTTTGATTATCTCATCAAAGTGAAGATTCCAACTCCGAGAAGCTTTCTTTAATCCATAAATGGATCTTTGCAATTTACACACCATCCTGGCATCATTGGTTGTGAAACCCTCAGGCTGTGTCATATACACTTCCTCAGACAGGTTCCCGTTAAGGAAAGCTGTTTTCACATCCATCTGCCAGATTTCGTAATCATGGTATGCTGCAATAGCGAGCAAAATTCTGATGGATTTTAACATGGCAACAGGCGAGAAGGTTTCGTCATAGTCAACTCCTTGTCTTTGCTTATAACCTTTTGCCACTAACCTAGCCTTGTAGGTAGTCACGTTACCATCCATGTCGGTCTTTCTCTTAAAGACCCATTTGCACCCTATGGGAACTATTCCCTCAGGTGGATCAACTAAGTTCCAAACTTGGTTGTCTTTCATGGATTCCATTTCAGAATTCATGGCTTCTAGCCATTTCTCTTTGTCATGCCTTAATAGCACTTCCTCATAAGTTGTAGGGTCCTCATCTTCCGTGAGATACACGCCAGTGTACCTTTCGGGTTCACGGCGTTCCCTGGTGGATCTACAAGGTGCTAGTGTCTCTACGGTAGAGGGTGGCACCTCATTTGTATGTGGTGTCTCCTCTACTTCCATCAATGGACTGTTATCCGTAAGTGGTTCTCGAATTTCTTCAAGATCAATTTTACTCCCACTGACCCTATCCAGAATAAACACTTTCTCTAGAAAGTGGCCAGTCCTGGCAACAAACACCTTTTGTTCCTCAGGATGGTAAAATTGGTACCCTTTGGTTTCCCTAGGATAACCCACAAACATACATTTGTCAGATCTAGGTTCCAATTTGTCAGACATGGTCCGTTTCACATAAACTGGACATCCCCAAGGTTTCATGTAACCTAGCATTGGTTTCTTCCCTTTGAACACTTCATAGGGAGTGGACTCAACCGTCTTTGATGGAACTCGGTTCAGTGTATAGGATGCGGTTTCTAGAGCATACCCCCAAAACAATTTTAGAAGAACTGCGTAGCTCCTCATGGATCGTACCATGTCTAACAAGGTGCGGTTCCTCCTCTTAGACACGCCATTCATCTGTGGCATCCCGGGAGGGGTCCATTCAGGTAGAATCCCATTCTCCTTTAAATAATCTTGAAACTCTCCATCTAGGTATTCTCCACCTCGATCGGATCGAAGTGTTTTGATTTATTTACCTACTTGTTTCTACACTTCACTTCTGAATTCTTTGAACATTTCAGAAGCTTCAGACTTATAATTCATTAAGTATATATAACCATAACGAGAACGGTCACATCAGTGAAAGTGATAAAATAAGAGTATCCTCCCTTGGCTTGAATTGACATTGGGCCACATACATCAGTATGTAGGAGCTCAAGCAATTCATTGGATCTTATCCCTTTGCCACTAAAATGTGACTTTTTCATCTTGCCAAGTAAACAAGCTTCGCATGTATCAAACGATTCGTAATCGAATTGATCCAACATTCCATCTTTATGGAGTTTGGAAATACGATTCTTATTTATATGGCCAAGTCTACAATGCCATAAGTAAGATTCATTCAAGTCATTTGTTTTGGCTTTCTTGTTATTTATATTAAGTACATCAACATTCATATCTAATATGTAGAGACCATTGCTAAGTATGCCAGTACCATAAAAGATTCCATCACGTGAAAAAGAACTACATTTAATCTCAAACGTAAATGAAAAACCATCAACATCTAATGCGGAAATGGAAATAATACTCTTCGTAAGAACAGGAACAAAATAACAGTTACTAAGTTCAAGTACTAGCCCACTGGGCAATGAAAGAAAAAAAAACTCCTACAGCTAGTGCAGCAACACTTGCTCCATTTCCAACGCGTAGGTCCACCTCTCCTTTCTTCAGATCTCTAGCTCTTCTTAGTGCCTGCATATTCGTACAAATATGAGAACCACAACCAGTATCTAATACCCAGTGGTTAGACTTAGAAGAAGTGATGTTGATCTCAATCATAAATATACCTGAAGTCGAAGCATCAGAATGCTTCTTCTTGGTACTCAAGAAGCCTTTGCAGTTTCTCCTCCAATGTCCGGTCTCACCGCAATGGAAGCAAGCATCCTTGGATTTGTCTTTTGCTATCTTAGGCGTTGGCTTAGGTGCAGCCTTCGCCTTCTTGGACTTCTTTTGGGCTTTTGCTTTGCCCTTGCTTGAAGTGACCAGCAACACTTGCTTTCCCTTCCCCACAGTGCCCTCAGCAGTTTTCAACATGTTCAATAACTCCGCTAGGGAGCAATCTATCTTGTTCATGTGATAGTTCATCACAAACTGTGAGAATGAATCAGGTAGAGATTGCAGAATCAAGTCAATACTCAACTCTCATTCCAACTTGTGGCCCAGCTTCCCAAGCCTCTCTATGTACCCGATCATCTTTAGCACGTGTGACCCACAACAGTCCCAGATGCCATCTTACAACTAAATAGGGCCTTCGAGACCTCATACCTCTCAGTGCGAGACTGAGAAGCATAAAGTTCCTTCAGGTGGACCATGATACAGTAGGCGTCCATAGACTCATGTTGTTTCTGCAGTTCAGGTGTCATTGAAGCAAGCATGATACATGTAGCATCGGTACTATCAGAACAGTGCTTGTTGTACTTCTCAACAACGTCTGCAGCCGAACCCTCAGCGGGCTTTTCCGGTAGGGCCTCGTCCAAGACATAGCCAATCTTCTCGTGCCTCAAAACGATTTTGAGGTTTCTTTCCCAATCGAGAAAATTAGTTTCGTCAAGCTTGTTTTTGATGATAAAATGAAGGTTCAATTTGTTTGACATTTTCTACAACAATAAATAAAGATAGAATAAGTAAAAGCTTATGTTTAAGAAAAACCCTAAATTTGCACTAAAAATTTATATAAGGTTTTACTCCCACTAGCCAACTATTCCCAATTGGCTTTCAAAAATTTTATTAATTCTTTAGTGGCTGGGATCCAATCTAGTCGCCTTAATCCCCGACGGTGGTCGATCGATCTCGGCAATTTCGAAAAGTATGTACTCCTACCAGTCGCATCATATGCGACTCCCAGTGGTTGACTGGTCAACTCTTTGACAGTCCGCATCTCTATGTGGCTGTCAACCCCTTGTCTCTAAAGTCAGACGGCCCTGACGGTGGCCAATCACCGAAAGACTTTAGTCGAGTCATAACCCAATATTCATGAGATCTCGTGACGATCATATCTCGATAATAACGATATAGCCGTGGTAGGTCAACTCCCGATGGTGGTCGATCAATTGGATCCGAACAAAGGCTCTTCACCGTCATTATAATATCGGGAGACAATTTTGGCTCGATTTTTGGCGTGGGAATAATTTTAAATTAATTCACATAATTAATTTGGTTTAAGTATGGTCTCATCTACTATGTGCATATTACTACGATATCATATAAAGTAAAACATACACAACATTCCGCGCATAAAATAACCAGTATGATCATGGACTTTTCCTAGGTGCGGTTTCGAATACAAACTAACAAAACCGCGGGTCACAAACTAAGGGTATCTGCAACAGCCAATAGGATCTTTATTGTTGTACGCCAATGGGTTCTTTATCTCTCCTTGGTCTTCAACTTCTTGCTCCATTCTTGTTACATAATAAATAATTACACCCGCCGCACACGGGGGGGGGGGGGGGTGGAGCTAACGGGAATGGGATAATTGCAAAAAGTAAACTAGGTCACGTTCTTCATAACGGCCTAGGACAATTTTTCAAAACCCAACATAAAGAAAACATTCCCATCTATCCTACTGGTCGAGTCCATGATCAATCGGGGTCCATATAATCACATTATATCTACACATCTAATCCATACAATTTTATCTTATGAAAAAGATTAAATTCTAATTAACTACTCATGCGTCTTTATTTTATCACGTTAAATAATTAAATAACATTTAATTAATTATATGACTTAATCGAAAACTAAAATTAACATTTAATTTTAAATTGATTTTAATTTCAATTAAATTTGAACTACTCAAAATAAAATTAAAATTACCAAGTCTCCTATTTGTTTCCTTTCCAAAACTAAATTTGGCTTAGGCCTAGCCACTTTCCAAAATCAAAATTTTGGAAGTGGCATAGGCCTTTTACAAATCAAATATTTGAAAAGGGCCTAAGCCTATTCCAAATCAAATATTTGGAAAGGCTAAACTATTTTAGTCTAGGCCTGGCCACTTTCCAAAATCAAAATTTTGGAAGTCGCCTAGGCCTAGGCCTTTTACAAATCAAATATTTGAAAAGAGCCTAGGCCTATTCCAAATCAAATATTTGGAAAAGCCAAAAAATTTTGGTTTAGGCCTGGCCACTTTCCAGAATCAAAAACTTTGAAGTGACCTAGGCCTAGGCCTTTTACAAATCAAATATTTGAAAAGGGCCTAGGCCTATTCCAAATCAAAATTTGGAAAGGCCAACATGCCATATGGTTTCCCAATGGTCCAAACTATTTGAACCATTGGTTGGCCATATGACACAACTAAACAAACGAGATATGTATGCATAATAAAATATCACAAAACGAAAAGGGTTGATCTCCCCTATTGGAAGAAGAGAGCCGACGAACGGCAGCCCGAAGGCCACCGCAGCCGCCGCCACCGCCGCCAGTCGGCCGAGCCCCCCATAAACCCTAAATTTTTTTTTGTTTTTTTGTTTTAACGTTTCGTGATTTAAATCTTGCATCTATTGATTAAATACTACGCAATTAATTTATGCTTATTGCTTAAGCTCGAAGTCTGTCTCTGATACCACTATTAGGAAATCACTAGTTTAACGCAGCGGAATTTAAAATTTGATTTCCTTTTCTAGATCGTTCTTCGTTTAATGCAATAAACACGTTAAGTAGTTTGACGGTTATACCTTAGATGATCTATAAGATCATCGCTTTGACCGCCAACGGAGAGTAGTTAAGTGCGCAAGCCGTCCACGCGTCTGGCCTCTATCGCTAATCCACACGAACCCCTTGCCGGAATCCTCCTTGGATTGCTATTGGAAAACTCCGGTTGCTTGACCGGCCTTTTTCCTACCTCACAAACTCACTATGGATTGCTCTCTATTTTACACAAGAACTATGAGTTTTTGCAATTGTGATGTCCAAAAGAGCTTGACACCCACTTCCTTTATATAGAGGAAGTGGTGCCCCATATGGTGTGGAAGAGAAGAAAACCTTTTCCCAATAAAATAAGGAAAATCAACTAGATTGATTTATCTCTTTAATTATAATTTATTTTGCCAATATCTTATATTGATTATAATTATCTTATTACCATAAATCTATTTTTCCAAAATCAATTAATATCTTATATTAATATTATGGAAATCTTATTAATTAAAGTGCACAATCCAAGTGTATCTCATACACTTAAATGTGGCGCCCCATATGCCAATTAATTGGCTTCCGGAATATTCATTAATTAACATAATTTATATATAATTAATATCTTGTATTTTATTTATTCATAATAAATAAATACCACCATATTAATTTACCACTATAACCTTTATAGTCTAGAGATAAACTTTCCTTATTTGGTTATCAACTATAACCGTATTTTAATCCGATTCGATGTTCATCTATGTGTGACCAGATAGGCTTCCGAATATGTTGGCCGTAGACACAAAGTGCAATTTACTAAAATGCCCTTCATACCTAACGATCACGGGATAGCGTCTAGCAACACACCGTGACCCTCAATTATCGGAAGAGTCAAAAAGCAATGACTACTACCTTTCATGTGAAGCAGTTACCATGTAACTTACAATCCTAT
The DNA here is from genome assembly GCA_036785695.1 of Gentiana straminea. Taxonomy (NCBI): domain Eukaryota; kingdom Viridiplantae; phylum Streptophyta; class Magnoliopsida; order Gentianales; family Gentianaceae; genus Gentiana; species Gentiana straminea. Next base: position 988,812 of record JAVUPR010000158.1, on the reverse strand, counting down.
CGCTGTAATAATATCCATACGATCGTATCTTGGTGTCAATACATTGACGATCGTATCTTATAATCTGGATATCATGCTCTCTCGGAATAACACATTTAGTCCCACTTTGCAAAGATTCTCGAGAGCTAGACATTCCTTATAAGAAGGCCATTTCGGATATTCTATCCCAATCATAGGATACGCGATTCCTGGACGACCAAACATGTATACTCCGCATGTTTCAATATCATACACAATCACTACCGCATGATCGCCCCATGGTTAGGAGAAATCTCAATAGTGTCAAAGCATGACAATCCACACCGTGATGCCATGAAGAATCCGGTCAAAAGGATAATTACACAACCGTGGGTCAGTCTAACGTACGCATTCTCTAATACACGTCCACGTACAGTCCAAGTGTCCCTACACTTCCATAGACGTGATCTATCCCTATCTTCTAAAAGATAGAAGACATCCAATACGTGCTAGTCTAATTATACTATCAATGTCCCATTTGATAATACATAAGACTAGAGACATTTAAGTACCAACCTTGTTGTAGTGATTAGAGATCTAATCAACCATAATCACCATCATGGTTTCTCTATCACAGATTGATACTAGGGACGTTACTATATATATACAACAAATAATATGAAGACTAACAATATATAATAACATAAGTGCTTTTATTAATCATAATAAAGTTATTAAATGAACTAAATAGACTGTAAATGACCCGACCCGGTCCAACCCGATTGGGTTTAGGACACCTTTCCAACAAGTTGGGCTGAGAATCAATAAGTTGATTCTTGTTTGTGCTTCTTCAAAGTTTAGAAATCTGGATAAGATCGATGTAGCTTGAACACTTGAAGAATACTAGATAAGATCTTGTTGAGCGCAAATAACACTTCGAATGAACTAGACTATTGTACAAAAATGCTTGTAATCTTGTTAATTCTTGGTGTTTGATCCTTGGTGCAAAGTCATCTAGTTTTAGTGTGAGGTCCAACGTTCATTTCGTTTGAATTCGAATTGTATCAACGTCTATCTTGTAACGGTTATATTTAGTGACCGTTCTGACTTGTCAGTATTTCATCCAATAGAGTTGCTTCCTTTACAATGTTCGAATGTACTTTTCAGTTTGTTGGATGACTGACTTATAAAACTGAGTTTCTTGATCAGTTTTATACTGAGTATGTCAGTTTTTAGTTTACTTAACTGACTTAGAGCATTAACTGAGTTTTTACTCTTCTTCCAAAACATCAGTACTCTATTTATCTGATTATATGTGACTGAATCAGATTACACCATTCCTTATAAAGATCATCTAAGATATCATTGTCCTTATAATACATAGGTCTTCTTTCAAGATCCATAAAGTCAGTTCAGGCCAGCATAGACTTACCTGAATTCTAACCTTATAGTCTCGGCTTAAAATCTTTGTAGCTGAGTTTGTACCCTCAATTCTTCAATCTTTCTTAACTGAGTCTGTGTCTCTCAGTTCTTCAAATACTGATTTTGTTCCTTCAGCATTCAGTTCTAGATTAGCCAACTGAGTCTGTGTCCCTCCGCGAACTTACCTTCTTCAGTTCTAAGTGAACTGCAGTTCCTGGTGTATATCTTCAGTCTTTTGTTCAGTTCTAAGTGTTTTCTAGTTTCTTAGATGATTTCCAGTTTCAGTTCTACGACACTTCTATCTATTACAGTGCTTGTCTGATATATCCTATACAATTATCAGACTCTAGTAAAACCTATACATTCAGTTCTAGACATCTTTTAGCTTTCCACTATAACAGTTAGTTTCAACACTTCATCAATGGGGTGTTAACAAACATATTCTTGAATATGATGAATCATCATCAAAACTAAATTTTATTCCCAACAATTTCCCCTTTTTTGATGATGCCAAAACCCTCCTTAAAAGAAAAGCTTAAAGATAAATAACAATTAAAAACAATGTGAAACTGGAAACTGGATTTCATTAAGAATTCTGCAAAAACTGGAATAGTTACACAGTAGATAAACCGAATTAAAATCTAAGTATTTCTTCGTCTAACTTTGACAAATTTCTTCTCTTTATCATGAAGTAGAAAAGCATGTTCTAGCTTTGTCTTCCCCGGGAAAGGTTTTGAGTAGTCTAGTTGACTTGTAAGTTTCCACTTTCTCCACAAAACTAGCTTTGGCAATGCTGATTCATCCATATAATAATTTTCAAATTCTGCTATATCAGCTTTCATTTGTTCAGTCTTGTCTCTGATCTGCAATCTCTCTTCAATCTTCTTGGACTTCTTATACTGTGCCATCTTCTGATTATGATACTGATCAGATAAGAAGTAAGCAAGAGATTCTTCATAAGTCTTGTCTTTGTACTTGAGTTTGACATTGCTATGATCTTTGACAAACTTCATCCACAAATCCTTTGTAAGAGTAGCTCTCCTTTCTCTAGGTTGACTGTATTTAGCAATTAGCTGCTCTTCAGATAGTTTTTTTCCGAACATAAGGATCTGCTGCTGATTTGTATTTCTTCAGTTCCTCTTCTAGCTTCATCTTTTCATCAAGCAGTCTCAACTTTTCTTCTTCATCTTCCCCATTTTTGGCATCATATAACTAATTTACCAACTGATCAGTTGCTCTTTGGCCAGCTGAGATAATCTTTGGAGAAGTGAGTACTTCATTCAGCTGAGTTTCTAGACCATTGATACGCTGATTTAAATGCCATTCTGCTTGAGCATGTGTTTCTCTGTCTACTGAGGTTGTGACTTCAAGGGTTTCTTTGAGACGGAGAATTTCTGAGGCTGAGCTTGAACTTGATTTCTGAAAAATACTTAACTTTGTGTCGAATGAGACATCTGTCTTCTTTCGATAATCCAAATATCCAGAAATATTTGACAAAAGGCCATTGTATTCATCCTTTTGGTTGAGTATAATCTTCAGATTTTCATGTACTTTGCTCAATTCTTCATCTTGTTGGGTTTCTGGCTGAGTATTATCCTTTATTATCATTAACTGCTTATCTTCAACCATTCCAACTGCTTGCTGATTGTCAGTTGTTTGATTTCCAACTGGCAATTCTACTTGCTGATTATCACTTTGCATAGTTTGAACTTGAGGTTGAATGTCTGTCTGCAAATCTGTAACCTTGTCAGTTTCTTTCTTTGATTCATCATCTTTGTCATCATCTTCTTCTTTTGAATATCCAATGCTGATAACGTGGCTAATTTTCATTGAGCTAACTCAGTGAATCTTTTGAAACAGTTTGTGGGAAACTCATCCAAGGTAAATGGAGCATATAAGTCCCTGACTTCAAGTTTCTTTTTGATAGACTGTTGTAACTGAGAAACAATTTCAGTTGCTATACTCACGTCTCTTGTGACTTTGGTTGTCAGCTGATGTTCCCCCTCAGTTGGTGCTGACTGACTTGAGGTGTCTGGGAACAAGCATTTTCCAACCGACTTAGCTTTCTCTGAATCAGCTTTTTGTTTGATTCCTTTGTGTTCAGCTGTATGCTGAGACACAATTTTCTCCTTCGCTTCAGGTTGGGATGTCTTAGAGATTTTTTTTCCTAAAATGAACTAGTGTTACATCTCCTGTGGATGTATCCAGTTTGTTCTGCTGCGTTCCCTTCCTTGAGTCTTTCCAGATAATGTTGAATAACGCCACTGAGTGTCTTTTTCAGTCTGAGTCTATCAACATGTGCTCTTCCTTCAGCTTGAGCTTTTCGAACACCATCCAATTCAGCTAAGTGTTGCTGTTTTAACTGATTGAACACATAACCTGCCCAATTGAACTCAAGTTCATCCCAGATTATGTTCATCAGATAAATGCCTTCTTCAGATAATGTGGAAATGCCTTTGTATCGTCCAATATTGTGCCTGCATAGCTATTTGCTGAGGAGTCCAAACCCTGGCTTGAGGTTGTTGACATGAGAACCAATAGCTGCCGGTTCCTTTGTTAAAGAAATTTATTTGACAAAGACATCTCTTTTGAGGGGTAAGAAACTCAAATCTATTGATTTCACAAGTGGTTCCTTGAAATCAAATAGCATCCTGATGACTGCTTCATTGAGAATAATCCTTTCATCTCGAACTTTTGTGATCAGGGATTGCCTTACTACGTTCATATTTTCCCAGAACAGTAAAATCCCTTCTACATCACGATCATCGTTGAATTTCACTTCCAGGATGTCTCTTAATCCTTGTTGACGCTTAATCTTCTCGCAAATATGACTTGCTAAAAGAGTATTGTTGCAGAGTTCTTCATATTGTTCGAAGGATAGAGTATCCAATTCAGTAATGAGCCTTTCCTCATGTGATTTCTTGGAGGCTGCCATTATGAATTTTTCTGAAAATAAAGTAAAATTAAAAAGATAGAATTTTGATTTTTGTGAGAGACAAAGTTCAAAATTTTCTTTTGAGGGAGGATGAATTATGCAAGGGGTCGGATATATAGAGAATAAAAAAGGGGGTACTGACGGTTCATGGATTTTCTGAAGATTTTGTACTGACTATTCAAATTCCATGATGGTTTGTGTAACCGATGCACGTACTGTTCTGACAATAGTGGGGGTGTATAAGTGACAGGGTCTGACATAAACGGCGCTAATTAAATGTGATATAACCGCTGTCGGTTTCATCATTTCCACCATTTGACTTTCTTTGACTATATGAACTGATGTTTGAAGTCAGTTTCCAAAAAGTTCAGTTCCATCAATTCTTCAGTTTCAATTAGTCAGTTTGAGATTGTTAATGTCAATGACTGATCTGTAAAATGAGCGCACCCACCAGAACAAAGATCAATCCCCTAGACGAATCTCTTGGCTTAAACGGACTTAGCTGACTTTGATTATACCCAATTCAGTTCTCAGTTTGGCAAATCATTCTTTGTCCAAAGGTTTAGTGAAAATGTCAGCCAACTGATCTTCAGTCGGGACATAGAGAACTGTGATATCCTTCTTTTCCGCATGATCCCTTCTGAATTGATTTCTTAGATCAATGTGTTTCGTCCTTGAGTGCAAAACTAGATTATCAGTTATAGTAATTGCACATAGGATTCATTCCCTCTTCTAGTCCATAATCTCTTAATTGCTGTCTAATCCACAAGACTTGAGCACAACAGCTTCCAGCTGCTATATACTCAGCTTCAGCTGTTGATGTTGAAGTTGAGTTTTGTTTCTTGCTGAACCATGACATAAGTCTATTTACCAATAACTGACATGTGCCTGAAGTACTTTTTCTGTCCACTTTGCATTCTGCATAGTCTGAATCTGAGTAGGATATCAGTTTGAATTCACCTTCTTTTGAATACCATATCCTAACTCTTTCTGTATCTTTTAAATACTTCAAGGTTCTTTTGACGACAGTAAGATGGCTTTCTTTAGGTCTAGTTTGAAATCTGGCACATACACCAATAGTAAAGGATATATCTAGTCTGCTGGCTGTAAGATAGAGCAGACTTCCAATCATTCATCTGTAGAGAGTTTGATCCACATCCTTTCCATCGTTATCTTCATCTAATATGATGTTGGTTCCAATTGGTGCAATGCCAGCTGATTTTTCCATTCCAAACTTCTTGATCAATTCCCTTGTATACTTGGTTTGGTGAATGAAAATTCCACTGTCCATCTGTCTTACTTGTAAACCGAGAAAATAACTTAATTCTCCAATCATGCTCATCTGAAATTTGCTCTTCATTAAACTTGCAAATTTCTCACAGAGTTGCTCATTTTCTGATCCAAAAATGATGTCATCCACATAGATTTGAACTAGGAGAGTCCTTTCTTCAACTTTCATTCTGAATAAGGTTTTATCAATAGTTCCTTTTATTAAACCATTATCCACCAGAAACTGTGATAGAGCTTCATACCAAGCTCTTGGTGGCTGGTTGAGTCCATATAGAGCTTTTCTCAGTTTAAATACTTTATTAGCTTGATCTTTAATTTCAAATCCTGGTGGTTGCTGAACATAGACTTCTTCTTCAAGTATTTCATTCAAAAATGCACTTTTAACATCCATCTGGTACACTTTGAATTTCTTGTGAGCTGCAAAGGAAAGAAATAGTCTGATTGCCTCCAACCTTGCAACTGGGGCATAAGTTTCATCAAAGTCTATCCCTTCAGCTTGTGAGTAACCTTTTGCTACAAGTTTGGCTTTGTTTTTGATAATATTCCCATCTTCATCAAGCTTGTTTCTGAAAACCCATTTAGTTCTGATTATGTTGACATGATGTATTTTGTCAACTAAATCCAAACTTGATTTCTCTCAAATTCGTTGAGTTCTTCTTGCATAGCCAAAATCCAATCTGGACCGTTTCAGGCTTCTTCAATCTCTTTGGGTTCAGATTGAGATAAAAAGCATGCTATCATAGCATCTAATTGGTGTCTTGTACGAACTCCAGCTTGAAAATCACCTATCACTTGTTCTTCAGGGTGATTTCTCATCCATTGATGTACTGGTGGTTGCATCAACGGGTCTTCATTCTGTTGAACTGTTTCTTCTTGAATTAGATCATTCCGGCTGGATCAGTTTCTTCTTGTTGTTGTTTGATTACTGGTTCAGTTACTAGTTTAGTTACTGGTAACTGAGGTTGATCTTGATATGAAGAATCTAAGAGGTTTAATCTTCCAATATCAATGAACACTAGTTCTGGAGTCTTGTCTGACTGAGGCTGACAAGCTGGTTCAGTGTCTCCAGTAAACTTTGGTTCATCAAAAACCACATGTATCGATTTTTCATGCTTGAGTGTTCACTTGGTTAACACTCTAAAAGCTTTACTGACACTTGAGTAGCCCAGAAATATTCCTTCATTAGCTTTGGGTTGAAAAACTTTGAGTTGATCTTTGCCATTATTGTGAACAAAACATTTTCTTCCAAAGGCATGAAAGTATGAGACATTGACTTTCTTCCATTCCAAATCTCATAAGGTGTCTTTTCATGTCTCTTGTTCATGAGAGCTCGATTTTGAGTATAACAAGCTGTATTAATGGCTTCTGCCCAATTTCTTTCTGGCAATTTAGATTCACAGATCATTGTTCTTTCGGCTTCTTTGAGTGTTCTAATCCTCCTTTCAGCTACTCCATTCTGTTGAGGTGTTGCTGTAGCTGCAAGCTGGTGTAGAACTCTGTTTTCTCCACAATATTCAATGATTATGTTGTTGTGAAATTCTGTTCCTTTGTCTGATCTGATCTTGATTACTGTAACACTCTTCTGATTTTGGAGTCTCTTGAGAAGTTCTGTTAGTTGTTGTTTAGTCTCACTTTTCTTGGTCATGAAAATAACCCAAGTGTATCTAGAAAAATCATCAAGTACCACCAAAGTGTATTTCTTTCCACTAACACTGATTGGTGTAACTGGTCCAAACAAGTCCATATGTACAGTTCTAAAACTCTGTTAGTTGAATGTTGAGACTTAGTCTTGAAACATGCTTTTGTTTGTTTTCCTTGTTGACATGCATCACACAGGCTGTCTTTCTTGTATGTCATCTCTGGTAGTCCAACTACCAAATTCTCTTTTACTAAAAGGTTGATATCATCAAAATTTAGGTGACTCAGTTTCTTGTGCCACAGCCACCTGAGTTATGACTTGGTGTGCATGATCAAACAAGTTTTTGAAAATGCGGTAGACCAATCTACAACGTACATATTCTCTTCTCTTCTTCCAGCAAGAACTACTTGGAAAGCTGTTTCGCTGACGAAAATGCAGTACTCCTTATCAAAGGTGACTTTGTATCCCATATCGCAGAATTGACTTGTGCTTAGTATATTGTAGTGAAGTCCTTCCACCTAAGATACATTCTTGATTGTGAGTCCATTTCTGATTAAGTTTCGATAACCTTTTGTGTAACTAGGTTTGTCTTTACTTCCCAAATTGACTCTTGGTCCATCTTTCGGTACAAAATCAGTGAGACAGTCCTTGCTCAATGTCATGTATCTAGAGCATCCACTGTCAAAGTACCAAATATCCTGCAAAACAAATTAAAATATTTTAGGTACCCAACTCTGTTTAGGTCCATAGTGGTCAGTTGTCATTTTAACTCTGGGTATATTTCCATAAGGTCTTCTCTGGAAATTGTAGCACTTGTTTTCATATATGTAAGCTGCACTTCCATAATATCTTTTTCTGGATTGTTTCTCATTTATATGATATCTCAGGTCTTCTGGTTTAGACTAATTTCCAAAATGTTTTCTATTATTAAAAGTTGCATAATAACCATCATTCCTTTGGTACTGAGGTCTGGACTGACCTTTGTACTGGGACTTTTGCTGAGAACTGGGATAAGCTCTCTGCAGTGTCTTGGACTGAAACTTGTGATAAGTTTTCTGTCAGGAATGATTGTTCTTATCAGTTTTAATAGTAGGTTCATTAAAATTCCAATCATCATCAGTGGGGTATAGTCTGCCTTTCCCCCTGGATGTGTGAATCTTTCAATGATTGACATTCTTAGATTTACTCTGATTATAATTTTTCTGGTTCTTGACTTGATTAGTTTTTGTGGATCTGGCAGTTGATCTACCATTTCAGTTTCCTTGAGGTACAGATGTTCTACAATTTGGTTTACCTTTGTTGGTAGGTACAGCTGTCTTCTTCGAAAAATGAGTTGTCTTATGTGAAGCTGACTTCACTGGTTCAACAATTTTATTAGTCTGTGGAAGTTGCTCAGCTACAAACTTAATACCAGTTTTGATACTAGGTTCAGCAGTTTTGTTAGTTCCATCATTAGAAGATTACTGTGTATCAAATCCTAAGCCAGTTCTGTCTCCATATGGCTTTCCTGATTTGAATCCGGTAGCTGAACATGATTGAGCAAAATATTCAGTTGCTGCTGCTGATGCAGTACACTGATACTGATTCTTTCCTTTATCAGTTCTAGTCAGTTTCATCATATCTAGTTCAGACTTGAATCTTTCAACTTTAAGAATTAGAACTTCTTTCTCAGATTTAATTGATTCGTAACCAGCTTGAATAGTTACTAGCTAATTCATCAATTCATCAAGTGTTTCTTTTAATTCTAGATTTTTTGGATTGGAGTCAGTAGTCGAAGAAAATGCATTTTTTTAATCAAAATCTAAGCTGAGGAATATTTAGAGTTAGATTCACATGCCTCATTTGGATTCTCCATATGAGCCATTAGAGCTGTGTCATCTGATAATCTTTCAGTGCCAGCTTCATAATCTGACTCATCTCCGGCTAAGAGTGCTCTTCTGCCAGTCCTTTGTTGCAGAGTCTTCTTAGTCAGCTCTGGATATTCAGCTCTGAAGTGTCTAGGCTTCTTACAGTTGAAGCAAAGATATTCATCGTCTTTCTTCTTTTCAGGAGTCCTTTTGATGAACTTCTGAGTGACTGGGTGTCCACTCTTCATTCTTCAAATTATATTCACCATTAGAGCCATCTGCTCTTCCATCTCATCCAATTGCTGAAGATTGCTATATGAGGTTTCTTGGTTATCATTTGATGCTGCTGCTGCAAGAGCTGTTGTTTTGGGTTCCTCCATGGCTTTGATTAGAGCTGCTGTGATAGTGAAATCTTCACTAAATTCCTAAGCTTTGAGATCCGACAGGATTTTGAAGGAATCTTCTATGTCAAGTCCTCTTGATTCTTCCATTGCTGTGACATTCATCTTCCAGCACATTGGTAAAGCCTTCAAGAATCTATTTTTGATTTCTTTCTTGTTGTACTCAATCTTGAGTAGAGCTAGTTCATTCATGATAGCGCTGAATCTTGTTTCCATCTAATCAATATTCTCACCTGACTTCATCTTGAAATTCTCAGACTTCTATTTTGCTACAGGGATCTTATTCTCTTTAATAAAATCAGTTCCTTCGCAAACTAACTGAATTTTCTCCCACATCTCGTTTGCAGTAGTGCAATCCTTGACTTTCAGGTACATGTTGCTGTCAAGAGTTCTGAGTATGATGTCCATGGTGACATTGTTCAGGTTATTTCTCTTTCGATCATCACTGGTCCATTCAGCTTTAGGCTTGGGAACTCTAACTTGATTTTCACCAATAGTTTTCATGTAAGTGATCTTGATAGGTCCATCAGTGAGTACATCAATCATCTCATCATGAGAAGCTGCTAAAAAAGCCTGCAAACGACGTTTATATTCAACAAATCTGACCATGTTGCACATCAGCATTTGTCTGGCATACTGATTGTTACCCATTCTATGAGTGAATTAAAACTGGATTATGCAAAGATTGAAAATTGAAACACTGAGCTTTTTCAAAAGAACAACTAGAGGAGATATACAACAAATGAGTTTTTAACAATTACTTGTGAAAGAAACACTGCTCCGATACCAATTTTTGGTCCCTTAGAATGGCTAACACAAGTTTAGAGGGGGGGTGAATAAACTTGTCACCAAAAACCTAATTGAGAACTGAGTCTAGTGCAGATTGATTAACAATTAAGGTTCAGTTTTAACTTGTGTGGAGTTGAGCCGAAAAAGCTGAGTTTAAGTCAAATTGAATTATACAAAACTGAGTCAACCGGCAGCGGATATAAATTTTAGCCTTTATCTGGATCTTGTTATTCTATAAGAAAAAACTGTATGCAAAACGAATTCTGGAGACTGTCAGTATCCTGTGTTAAATGCTTTGTAAAGTAAATAACAGAATGTAAATGTGTAAAGTAAGTAGATCAAGAATTATAGTGGTTCCAGGTGGTGTAATCCAGTCAGTCCACTCTTCCCATGTGATTTCGGAGGAAAATTCCACTAGAACTCCTTGAGATACACTGTTACAAAAAGTCCTATATGATAGTCCTTGACTAATCCCTAGTGTCACTATCTAAACAACTAAAGAACAGGTTGTGTGGCTGCTCTTCAACTGCATGAACCACTGGTCCTTAGAGGGTTGTATTGCCTCTTCACCAGCTACCACCACAAACACAATCTATCCGACTGCAAATGTCACAATTGTCCTTGGCAACTCCTTGACCGGATTGATTCACAGTCTAAGCCTTTGATTAAGAATCAAAGTTGTGCTAAGAATCAATAAGTTGATTCTTGAGTCTGGTTCTTCAAAGTGTATAAATCTGGATAAGATCGATGTAGCATGAACACTTGAGGAATACTAGATAAGATCTTGTTGAGCGCAAATAACAATTCGAATGAACTAGACTATTGCACAAAAATGCTTGTAATCTTGTTAATTCTTGGTGGTTGATCCTTGGTGCAAAGTCGTCTATGTATAGTGTAATGTCCAATGTTTATTTCGTTTGAATTCGAATTGTATCAACGTCTATCTTGTAACGGCTGTATTTAGTGACCGTTCTGACTTGTCAGTATTTTATCCAATAGAGTTGCTTCCTTTACAACGTTCGAATGTACTTTCAGTTTGTTGGATAATTGACTTATAAAACAGAGTTTCCTGATCAGTTTTATACCGAGTATGTCAGTTTTAGTTTACTTAACTGACTTAGAGTATTAAGTGAGTTTTTACTCTTCTTCAAAAACTTCGGTACTCTATTTATCTGATTAAATATGACTGAATCAGATTACACCATTCCTTATAAATATCATCTAAGATATCATTGTCCTTATGATACTTAGGTCTTCTTTCAAGATCCATAAAGTCAGTCTAGGCTATCACAGACTTACCTGAATTCTAACCTTATAGTCTCGGCTTAAAATCTTCATAACTGAGTTTGAAGCCTCAGTTCTTCAATCTTCCTTAACTAAGTCTATGTCCCTCAGTTCTTCAAATGTTGAGTTTGTTCCTTCAGCCAACAGTTCTAGATAAGCCAACTGAGTCAGTGTCCCTCAGCGAACTTACATTCTTCAGTTCTGAGTGAACTTCAGTTCCTGGTGTATATCTTCAGTATTTTGCTCACTTCTAAGTGTTTTCCAGTTTCTTAGATGATTTCCAGTTTCAGTTCTATGACACTTCTATCTATTACAGTGCTTGCCTGATATAACCTATACAATTATAAGACTCTAGTAAAACCCTTACATTCAGTTCTAGACATCTTTTAGCTTTCCACTATAACAGTTAGTTTCAGCACTTCATCAATGGGGTGTTAACAAACATATTCTTGAATATGATGAATCATCATCAAAACTAAATTTTATTCCCAACAGTTTCCGACCCATCCCCTCCCGGAAGAATTCACTCAATCTTTGGATAAAGAGAAAATGGGATAAATTCTCTTTTGGATAGAGAATGTCAGATTATTAAACGTCAATTGTAATCAAATCTTAGATTTGAGTATTGATAGCAGTATAGTGCATCCTCAAGTATCTTTAGAGAACGAGGAATCATATGCTTGTGTATTCGGGTGCAATCCTGAGTGTTGTTGACTACACTGATTCTGATTTTTGTAGGATTAAGGATGATCCTGAATCAATCTCAGGCTCAGTGTTTACTCATATTGATGGAGCTATAGAATGGAGCAATCCCACACTTCCAATTTGACTCTGTTAGTCAAATACATAGCAGCTTTTGGAACGTCTAGAGAGGCGACATAGCTTAAAAGTTCCTTGCTGTTCTGGAAGTAATTCCAGGTCTCGATAAGCCGATACCCTTTTACTGTTAAAATAGTTTAGAGGTAGCTTATGAAAAGGATCTTCGTTATCACAAGAGTTCAAAAGCATATTGAAAGTAAATTCCACCTTATCAGACAGACCGTGCAAATAGGCGACATTTCGGTCCTAAAAGATCGCATCGAGCCGACAACCTAGCTGATTAGTTTACCAAGTTGCGTGACATCTAGTGTCACTGATAAGCGCTTGGCGGGTATGAATTACGGAGATATGTCTCATCTGCTTTAGAGCAAGTGGGAGAATGTTTTGGATAGATAGAATAAGGGTGTGGTGCTCTAAAAACAATCATTGCTTGTCTTTACGGGCAAGTGAGAGATTGTTTGATATAGTGTGTCTGAAAGACAATTGTTTTTTGTCTATACGGGCAAGTGGGGGATTGTTGGAAGTAGCGCCTGAAAGATAATTTATGTAATTGATTTTAGAATTAATAAACGAAAAATTTATTCTTATCTTATTACTTGCTTCGTGCTTCTAAGTAATACACTACTAAAAACCCTATGTCGTATCATATGTAGCCATATAACTTAGTGTGTGACGCATGCGAGAATTAAGTTTATAGGGATACACTTGAAATGTTAGTCCGTGGTGAACTTAATCAAAAGTATGGGTCTATTGATTAAACCACCATTAATGTGCCCAGAACACTTTATGGTGTGACCGTCTTATCCAGACCGTCGATATTGGTTATCTAAGTGGGGCATTTATGTATGATGTAGTCATATAGGACTGGACCGATTTAGTCTGCATTTCTCATATAATTCCGTGATTGAGAAATCTTATTAAATCACAAGATGATGATATATGGATTAACCTTAATCCTGAAGTGATTACAGACTCTTACTTGTTTCAGGATAGGGTTTGATGTGTTCGTTAAGGATCGCTAAGAGGCGCGGTCTGAATCACTTTCACGTTGTCACTATTCTGGAATGAGTGAGAAGTGTGTATCTCACATATACGGAATCCATTCCTTCCTGCGGGAAGTAGAAAGACAATCCCCTTATTTGTTAATCCTAGAAACTGATCGATCCCGGGAGTTCGTATTGGTTATGAACTAATTGATCACTAGTGGGTTAATGGTAAATAAGGATAAGATGTATTGAAGGAGTTTTGCAGAAATATTCCCACTTCTTTACAGATAGTCTATGAAGGGTTAGTCTGTATGTAATGATTATATCAATGGACACTTATCGACTCGACGTTTTGAGAATTAGTTATATCTATAATCGATAGAGTTCAGTTTCGGATTTATGGTAGCGTAATTCCGGAATTAATAAGTTGAGTAGAAATATTATGTTCAATGAATATTTTATTCTATTTATTATAGCTACTGGTTATAGGTCCATGGTCCCCGGGTTGGCTCCTAACACGCGAGTGTTTTCTCGTTTTGTGGAACCTCGATAATAAATTAAATAGTTGGTCTATTTAATGAATATGTGAATATTATTTATTTGGTAAATAATATATAAAATAGAAAAGACATTTTATGTAATCCCAATTGGCATAAAAAATGGTGCCACTTTTATTTGGTTTTGGGAAAAGAAATTTTCTCCTAATTAATTATACTGTGGGTAATGAAATTATTTATGTGTTAAATAATTATAAATAAGAAATTAGTTTTCTGACTGGATAAATAGGAAATTTGTTTTACTATTGGATAAAGGTTTTATTTTCCTAAAAGGAAAAGATAAATTTGTGTGTAAAATATAAACTCTCAATTTATTAGTTATTTTCATATAAAAAGAGAGTTTCTCCACCACAAAATTTAACCAGAAAAAACCACGCCATTATTGAGGAAAAAGCGACGCACCTTTTTAAAAAAAGAGAGAAATTTTCTTTTCTTTTCTTAGCCATTGGAAGAAGAAAAACTAGGGTTTTTCTTAAGCATATTCGAGGAGGTTCTAGTACGAGGATCGATGTCCACCAGTCGTCGCTTGGAGATACAATCCGGAAGATCACGACTTCTCTCCGGTTGGGTAAATCTACTAACCTTCTTATAGATTATTAATTATTATGGGAATCATATCGTGGTAAAATCAAAAAACGAATTTTAATTCGTAGCTTCTGCTGTGCATGATCGAGTGTCTCGATCGGTGCTGTGAATCAAATCTGACGATCCAATTATGGATCGGATCTGGATTCAGGTTTATGTATATCCAGCATGCTGGTGAAGAGGCAATCCTACTCTCTAAGGACCAGTGCAGCAAGCTTAGTTCAAACAGCCATTCCATCTGTTGAAGACTGAAGCTAGGAGAATGTGAAGCTATGGATTAGTGAAGGACAATCAAGTGTTTAGAATTTACTTTGTGTCTTGTAACTGTAAACCTCAAGAACATAGTGAATTTCACCTCCTACATCACATGAAAAGAGAGGACTGATAGGATTACACCACCTGGAACCTCTATAATCTCTGTCTCATTTACTTACTTACTTTACGCACTTAATTACTGCATTTAAGTTTATATTACACCTGATCACACACTCTGCTAAAATAATACACTGAGTCAGCAAAGCATTGCTTTTCACTTAAACAAACTGATAAACTCAAGTTTTCATAAAGGCTTAACTTAATCCGCTGCCGGTTAACTCAGTTATGGATAGGTCAGTGCTTACTTATACTCAGCTAAGTTAGTTTAACTCCACCAAAGTTTAAAGCTGAACTCAATTTGCTCAAGATTCAGTTTACAGTCAGTTTTTTGGGTCAAGTTTATTCACCCCCCTCTAAACTTGTGTTAGCCTTTCCAAGGGACCAACAATTGGTATCGGAGCAGTTCTTCCATTTGGAGGAGATCCAAAGTTGTTAATCTTTAGCTTAAATAAATAGCCATCAGTTATTTCCGATACAAACAATTGGTATCGGAGCAAATATTCTATTCTGAAGAGATCTCCGATTGAGTTTTTATCAGTTTGTCTGCTTGAGATAACTGGGCATCAGTTATTTCCGACTGAGTTCCTTCAGTTATTACATCATGGAATAACACAATCATTTTAGAAATATGTTTAGCTGTTTATGTTGGTCCCTTGAAAAGGCTTTGGTTAAGTTTAGAGGGGGGGGGGGGTGAATAAACTTAACACTTAAAACTTTTTGGAGTTAACAAATTCAGCAACTTCATCAGCCTGCTGATACTTCAGTAGTCTGCTGACTATTGAACTTACTGAACTTGTGCGGCGGAATATATCAAAAATAAAGCATTGCTACTTGTTAAATATGATACTAAGTATTAGATACTCAGTAGTGTATGTGTGTGTGATCAGTTGCTAGATTCAGTAGATTGATGTGCAAGTTATACTAAATGCAGAAAGTAAATGCAGAAAGTAAGTAGGCAGATTTTATAGTGGTTCCGTGTGCCGTAATCCTGTCAGTCCACTCTTCTTCTGTGATGTTGGAGGTAATTCACTAGAGATCTTTGAGATAGCTGTTACAAAAATCCCTAAGTTGCTTGTGCTTCACCAATAACTATGGCTTCACAAACTGAACACTTGGAACAGGTAGGATTGCTGATCCAAAGTCTTCCACTGGTCCTTGAAGGGTAGGATTGCCTCTTCACAAGCTCCACCACAAACAACAGTCTTTCACACCCCAAAGATGCTTCACTGTCTTCAATAGATTCTTGTAAAAGAAAGTTTGAATCAAGTAAGTGATTCAGCTTTCAGCAGCTTGATTAGGATGATATGATTAGCAGCTTGATGTCTTCAAGTGTGTAAACTTGATGCAGCTTGAATGCAGAATGCACTTGAAGAAATTCTGTGGATCAGTAGCTTTATGCTCGGTAGAGTCAGCAGGGTATTTTCTTGACTAAATTCAGAATGCTCAAGATAGATCCTCAATTTTCATCACTTGTATCTGAATTAGGAGTTCTCTATTTATAGGTATGAATCCTTGTGACTTATGTTTGAAATTCAAACCTAGCCGTTTCAGATTTTGTCCCATTTGACATGCCCTCTGTCACTATTCATAGGACTGACACTGTCAGAATGCTTTTTGACAGTATACAGTATGTCCACCCTTTGAATTGTATCTATTGGATAATCCTCTGAATCTTTCCAACGTCCCTTTAATCTTAACCATTGATTTGTTTGATAAAATCAGAGGTTGTTAGATGTCCCTATCCATGTAATCTTCCAATCTAGCCTTTGATTAAATCGAAATATGTATCCAGCAGGTTCCTGTGACCATAAGTCTGTTGAAATACACATCAGTAAGCTTATCCTTATTATGATGTGTTTAAAAACACTTTAGCTTACTGTCTTTTATCTAACTATTATTTATGAAGTTAGATTACACCTTTTTAACCATAACTAAGTTCCAATCACCACTTAACTTGTGGAACTTAGACCTTGTACACAAGGCATTTGCAATCAGTTTAGGTCATCACAGACTTCCCTAAATTCTGATTCCATATCCTTGACTTTAATTACTAAGTTTGATCCCTTAGTCTTCATTAACTGAGTTTGAGCCCTCAGCCTTCGTCTTCAGTCTTCAGTCTTCAGCAGGTTCCTGACTAGTCTACTGACCTAAGTACCCTACTGATATAGACAGGTCTACTGATATAAGTCAGCTGACCTTTACTGTGCTTGTTTGATCAAACCTATACAAAGATCAAACTCTAATAAACCTATACATTTGATCTAGACATATTTTTGCCTTTGCACTATAACAGCTAGTCTGGCACTCATCATCAAAACATAAAATTAAGTCCAACAATTTCCCCCTTTTTGGTGATGATGCCAATACCCTCACCTAACAGCAAAGCAAAAAGATTAAAAACAAAAACAGAATAAACTTAGTCATCTTTCATTATAATCAGTTGTTCACAATTATTACAGACTAGAATCAGCAAGAATAAAACAGTGTAAGTATGCTGATCTATTGTCTTCTTTCTCTTTCTTCCCTTGCCTTCTCCACTTGCTCTTGATAGGTCCTTATCTCTCTGATTATCTCTCTCATCCATTCATTTTGAATGAGATCAAAGTTAATATGAGGGTTCACTTGTTTCCACCAATGCCATTCTTCAGTTAGAGTTAGATTTATCTGAAGTACCCTGAAGCCTAACCTCATGTAAACTTCCTTAAACTCATTCATTGATTCCTTTGCATTTGTGGTAGGTAAATTTCTTCCACCTCTACCACCTTGTTAAAGGCTAAATTGTAGTATTTATACATATATTTTATATATCAATTTTCTCCCATATATGTATGATTTTCATAGAAATCGAGCTTATAATTGATTAATTGAGTAAATGGTGTTTTTAATAGTAAAATATGAAAACGTATCGATTTATATGCTTTATTTGATGATTTTATGTTGTTTTGGAATCGTGTTACGTTTTGGTATGTTTTCGATGTGTGTAGATACATATCTTTAACTTGGGAAAGGATTTGGAAGAGTCAAAATCGAAGTTGAAGTGATTTTGAAGAGATAGAGATGAGAGAAAGAGGATAAAGATGGCGGAAGAAAAGGATAATGATCAAGAAATCCGTTCTGCATCAGTGTGAACGAGCGTCCAGAGCTAGACGGGCGTCTGAAGATGTGAACTGGCGTCCAGAATCGTATTTTACATACAGAGAGTTCAGACGCTGGTTAAACGAACGTCCAGTCTCCGTCCAAGCATCCTGGACGGGCGTCCGGTTGAGTGAACGAGCGTCCACCGCCGTTTTTTGCTGAAACCGACTTAGGTTACTGTAGCAACCGCCTCAGTTTTCTATTTAAAGCACAGCAGCCCCAAACCCTAAATTCATTCAGAAATTTCTTCACATCAAAAGAGAGGCCAGCAGCCGCATCTTGAGAGTTTGAAGGCCGGTCACCCGAGCCTTGTGCTCGGGTGAACCGAGGTTAGATTAGGAGTAGTTTAGATGCTTTTCGTTTTCGTTCTTGGATCAATTCATGTATGAGACTATGTGAGTTCTTCTTGATTTATTCAATTCAGATTTTCTTCATGAGTTTAGTTCTTTTTGTATCTTTTCTATGTGTTTATGATGCCATGAGAATAGATTGGGAGATTTGTTTTCTATTGATGTTTATAATACGGAAGTTGCATAAACGTTAGATCACCATAGAAAGATAGGATTTTTAATCGTTAATGATGACAAGTTAATCGATTATTTATCTAGGTTGTTAGATTCTAAAATACGAGAGTTAACCTGAATCTACACCGAGTGTTGTATGGAAATCAGTTTCAACTTACGAGAGAGTAGAGATTGAGAAATTGGATTTACTAAGGAATTAGGAATCCGTAGCTTGAGAAAACAGATTCACTAAGAGATTAGGGGTTTGTGTCTCGTGTAAAGGTGAAACCACAATTTGAATTAGAATCATGAGATGAACTAGGATTGAGATCACTTGGTTTGTATGAAGTTTGATCCCATGTATCCTTAGTTTAGGTTTTTATTATTTGTTCTGGCTTAGATTTATTTTAGTTGTTCTTTGAGTTTTTATGTTTAATCTTTCGTTTATTTGTTTTCTTGAGTAACAATTGAAAGGAATTAGTGAAATTAGATTCAACATCCCTTTTCCCTGAGGATCGATACCCGTACTTATCCAACTTTACTAGCAACTACCCGGTATTCGGCCGGTTAGGAGGTAGTTTTGCATGGTAGTATAGGTTTATAAATTTTCTTTTGTTTTAATGATGCAAAATATCCCCAACAAAAGTGGCGCCGTTGCCGGGGAATAGGTGTCATGTTGAATCTGATCTTGTTATTTCTCGATTTTGTTACGTTTATTTTTCGTTTTAATAAAAGTAGCGTTTACCAAATCGAGAGTTTTTATTTTGCCGTGTTTCGATGACCACAAGGTTAAGAATGTGCAAAAGTTTTTTACTCGATTTGTTTAAACGTGAAGTATGTGTTTATGTGTTTTCTGATCTAACCTCTTTGTGCTTTAATTGAAAGTGGCTGCTGTGATCTGTGTTAATATGTGTTTTAAGTTTTTAGGGTTTGTCTGTGTTTTCCTGCATTGTCTGTGCAAATTCGTTGTATGGACGAGCGTTCAAGTAAGTGAACGCCCGTCCAGTTCATAAGTTGCAGGTGAACGCACGTCCGGATTTTAGGACGCTCGTCCGTCCCAGAAGTTCGACTCTGCTCTGATTTCAGGATCCAGACGAGCGTCGGTTTTGTTGGACGAACGTCCGAGGGAGAAATCACCAAGTGAACGGCCGTTCGGTATTCTGAACGTTCGTCCGGTCTGTCTTCATGGCAGACAAGCGTCTGAAAGGGTGGAATGTTCGTCCACTTCTGAACGCTAAGTGAACGTTCGTTTGAGTTAATGAACGCCAGTCCAGGTTCTGTTTTTTTTCTTGATTTTATTTTCAATGCTTTTATTTGATGTGGATTTTTCATTCGAGCTTCTGTGGCTAATTGATGTTTACATTGATGTCCTGAACTTATATGTTTTTACCTTTCCATCTATGAATCCATGTTAGATAATTGATCAATTCTTTATATATGATTCATCTAGGCATGTTATAGTGACTGTCGGTTCTCGTAAGCTATAACTGTTCTTATTGTTAAGTAGTAGCTAATGTCGGTTTCCGTATGCTACACACCGCTATGATGAATCCTGTGAGCTTTAAGACTTATGTGCTTTCTTTTTATTTTTATAACTCATTTGGGTAGTAACTGTCGGTTTTCCGTTGCTACGATGGAAACCTTATGAGTTATATCTGTTTAGTATAGCTAACTGTTGGTTTTCCATAATGCTATCACCTTTGACGAGTCTTAAAGCGCGTCTACACTGCATGTAATGAACAGAACTGTCGTTTATCGTAACCTGTCATTATTTGGTAGACGTTTATTTTATATATGCCGTGTTGCAAATGAGTGGGCTAGTTTTCTTTCTTTTATTTTCTTTTATTTTTGCATATCATTTAGTTGCATGTCATCTAGTTGCATTGTTTTTATATTTTTCTTTTATTTTTCTTGAGCGTAGTTAACTGTCGGTTTCCGTAATACTACCTCGTTTTTATTTTGTTTCTGCACGGGCCGTAGTAGCTGTAGGGTTTCAGACCGACCTGATCGCACTGAGCCTGTCAGAAAATTTTTAGGATTTTTCATGTAGTTTGCATTGTATTGCATTTTCATGTAGTTGCACCTAGCCTACGAGTTTGTGATATTTTCATGTATATGTGTCCATCTTTATGTGAGCATAATTTGAATATCTCTATAAATTCTTTTCCTTATGTGCTTTATTTGTATAAGTCTAATCTTTTCCCCGTAGACTCTTTTTGCACTGATCAAGTCTGCAGGATACTTTCTATAGCGATTGTGCACTTTCACGATGTATTCAGTTGTCCTGTGATGCTCCACAGTCTCCTGAGCTATGCAAGCAATCCTGGTTCTTGTTGGTTCCTCCAGAATTGCCAGCATCCAATCAGCTAAGTTCTCTAATTTATTATTTCTGTATAACTTGAGGACAAGTTGCAATCTAAGTGTGGGGGAAGGGATAGATTATTTATGTGTCTACTTTCGTTTATTTCGTTTAAGAGTAACAATTTAGGAGATTAGTGAAATTAGATTCAACATCCCTTTTCCCTGAGGATCGATACCCGTACTTATCCAACTTTACTAGCAACTACCAGGTATTCGGCCGGTTAGGAGGTAGTTTTGCATGGTAGTATAGGTTTATAAATTTTCTTTTGTTTTAATGATGCAAAATCTCCCCAACAAAAGTGAATTCAATTTATCAATCACTCCTCTCTCGAATGTTGAGACCGATATTCCATACAAAACGAAGGTGTAGATTCAGGTTAACTCTCGTATTTTAGAATCTAACAACCTAGATAATTAATCGATTAACTTGTCATTATTAACGATTAAAAATCCTATCTTTCTATGGTGATCTAACGTTACTCAACTTCCGTATTATAAACATCAATAGAAAACAAATCTCCCAATCTATTCTCATGGCATCATAAACACATAGAAAAGATACAAAAAGAACTAAACTCATGAAGAAAAACTGAATTGAATAAATCAAGAAGAACTCACATAGTCTCATACATGAATTGATCCAAGAACGAAAACGAAAAGCATCTAAACTACTCCTAATCTAACCTCGGTTCACCCGAGCACAAGGCTCGGGTGACCGGCCTTCAAACTCTCAAGATGCGGCTGCTGGCCTCTCTTTTGATGTGAAGAAATTTCTGAATGAATTTAGGGTTTGGGGCTGCTGTGCTTTAAATAGAAAACTGAGGCGGTTGCTACAGTAACCTAAGTCGGTTTCAGCAAAAAACGGCGGTAGGTGCAACAGGTTTAACAACTTTCTTAACATGTTCACCACCAGCATTATCATCTCCATCATTACCATCACTATCAGTGGCCTCATCATCCACTTCTTCATCATCCAGACCAGGGATAGGATGATCAATCTCTTTCTTGTATCCGGATTTATTGATATTTTCAGGTGCAACATCAGGAATTCCCAAATGATTCAGCAGGGCCTGAAGCATCAATCCCAAAGGTAAGGCTTTGGATTTCCTTGTCCCTTCTTTTTCTTCCTTCGCTACTTTCTTCATGTAGTGGACAAAGTATCTAGCCCAATAAAACTTCATGCTTCTGCAAATGATCATCAGCAGTTCTATTTTGGGTCCTAATAAAGTATCCATACTCCCAATGAGTCCTAAGATGTTCTTTGCAATAATCTTACTCTACAGGTTGTATTCATAACCTATATTCTTCACATTAATGCCTGGAATTGATTTAATGGCATCATTGTTCTTGATTCTGTCAACAAAATCCTTTTTTGACAGTCCCATTTCCTCAGGATTTGTTGGAGCATCGATTACTGGTTCAAAACCAAAAGCTTCCCTCAGGAGGTTTGAGGAAACTTCAATCTCCTGGGCATTTACAGTTGTGGTAAATGCTTCTCTTCCTTCTCTTATAACTAAATTTCTCCAAAAGCTAACAACATTTGTATATGATATAGTTTCCAATCTTATGTTGAGCACATTTTCCAAACCTGCATATCTCCTTATTCTTCGACCAATATTGATAGCTAATTTTGTTTGACTAGCATCAACAACAAAACCTCTCACACTTTGACTTGTTCCAATCTGAACATCATCCTTTTCCTCCATTGTTTTAAGAAAAGATGTAGAAGATAGCTCTCAAATCTGTGTTCACATAGTGTAAATGCAGAGAGAATCAAACTGAGATATTTGAAAGTAACTTCTGTGTAAAAGTCCGTATATATAGACAGATGCAGTTGAAACTGTCAGAACGTGTGCTGTGGTATTAACCATGATTAACTTCGAGTGAATGATGTCTTGACACGTGGCCCATTACTTTTCATAACGTTTTGTAACCGTTGGATCATGTAACCGCAGTAATAAAGATAAGATAAATATCCCGCCTTTTGCTTTTTGACTTTAATAAGTTTGATTGTGTAACGTTTCCTTCAGCAACCTTGTCATCAGCAGACTTGGCTCAACAGCCTGCTGACAAAATGTCTCAGCAGCCTGCTGATAAAGTCACTCTACTGATGTCTAATTCCCTTTGTATTGTCCAATTGATAATACAAGATGAAGTTTAATACCAATGACTGATCTGTCAAGTGAGCTCACCCAACATGACAAAGACCAATCCCCTTGGCAACCTCATTTGCTCAATTGTCCAACATAAGTACATGGAATTGTTGATACCAATGACTAATCTGCTAAGTGAGCTTCTCCAACATAGCAAAGACTAATCCCCTTGGTGAATTCCAGTACATTGCTGATAAAATAGAATGTCAGTCAACTTTTATAATTCCAAGTTTAGTCCTTAACTTAGCAAATCTTTCACTATCTAGTGGTTTAGTGAAAATATCAACAAGTTGATCTTCAGTAGGGATATAAAGAACCACCATATCTTTCTTTTCAACATGATCTCTTATAAAATGATGTCTTACATCAATATGCTTGGTCCTTGAGTGCAAAACAGGATTTTCTATGATTGCAATTGCACTTGTGTTGTCACACATAATTGGAATTTCTCTTTCTCCAATTCCATAATCCCTTAGTTGTTGTCTTAACCATAATATTTGTGCACAACAACTTCCAGCAGCAATGTATTCAGCTTCACCAGTGGAAGTTGATATAGAATTCTGTTTCTTGCTAAACTAGGAAACCAGTCTATTTCCCATCAACTGACAAGTTCCTGTTGTGCTTTTCCTATCAATCTTGCATCCAGCATAATCAGAATATGAGTAGGATATAACCTTGAAGCTTCCATCTTTTGAATACCATATCCCTACTCCCAAAGTCTCTTTTAGATACTTAAGAATCCTCTTGACTGCACCTAAATGACTTTTTTTAGGTTTTGATTGAAATCTGGCACAAACACCTACAGCAAAGGATATATCAGGTCTGCTAGCAGTAAGGTACATCAGACTGCCTATCATCCTACTGTATAAGGTTTGATCAACATCCTTTCCTTCTTTGTCTTCATCCAGTCAAATATTTGTACTCATAGGAGTTGATACCTTGGTGCTGGTTTCCATGCCAAATTTCTTCAGCAGCTACTTGGTATACTTGGTTTGATGAATGAAGATTCCATCTTTCATCTGTTTGACTTGCAATCCCAAAAAGTAGTTCATCTCTCCCATCATACTCATTTGGAATTTACTCTTCATTAGATTTGCAAACATCTGACACATCAATTCATTTTCAGAACCAAAGATTATGTCATCAACATAAATCTGTACCAGCAGGGTGCTATTCCTTTCATTGATTCTGAAAAGAGTCTTGTCAATGGTGCCTTTTGTAAAACCATTGTCCACCAAGAATTGAGATAGAGTCTCATACCATGCTCTTGGTGCTTGTTTCAAACCATAAAGTGCTTTGTTGAGTCTATACACTTTGTCTTCTTGGTCTTTAACTTCAAATCCAGGAGGTTGCTGAACATAGAACTCCTCTTCCAGAATGGCATTCAAAAATGCACTCTTGACATCCATTTGATATACTTTGAAGTTTTTATAAGCTGTATATGGCAAAAACAATCTGATAGCTTCCAATCTTGCAACAGGGGCATATGTCTCATCAAAATCTATTCCTTCTGCTTGAGAATAGCCTTTTGCCACTAGTCTGGCCTTATTCCTCACAATGGTACCAGATTCATCAAGTTTGTTTCTGTATACCCATTTAGTGCCAATTACATTTGCATGACTAGGCCTTTCCACTAGTGTCCATACTTGATTTCTTTCAAATTCATTCAACTCTTCTTGCATGGCAATTATCCAATCTGGATCTGAAATTGCTTCTTCAACAACTTTAGGTTCCATTTGTGATAGAAAACATGTAAACATTGCTTCTAACTGTCTTCTAGTCCTCACACCTTGCTGTATGTTGCCAATAACTTGTTCAGTAGGGTGATCCCTTAACCATTGTGGATTCTGGTTAGATTGATTGTCAGAAACCTCATCTTCAGTAGGGTCTGCTGTATCTTCAACAGGGGGTTCAGTAGATCCTTGAACTACTTCAGTTGTCGCATCAGTAGTATTACCAGCAGGGTGTTCAGCAGAGGCAGAATCAGAAATCTTTAAGTCATTAAATCTTTCCAAAACGTCAACATGATCTGGATCAGTGACTTGTAGATTCTCAGCAGGTTCACAATCTTCATCTTCCATACCAGTGAACTTAGGTTCATCAAACACAACATGGATTGCCTCTTCATGCTTCAATGACCTTTTGTTCAGTACCCTGAATGCCTTGCTGACTGAAGAATATCCCAAGAAAATTCCTTCATCAGATTTAGGTTAGAATGTCTTCAATTGTTCCTTATGTTTCAAGATAAAACATTTGCTTCCAAATGGATGGAAATAGGAGATATTAGGTTTCCTTCCATTCCAAATCTCATAAGGTGTCTTCAGCAGCTTCTTGTTCACTGAGGTTCTGTTTTGTGTATAGCATGCTGTATTAACTGCTTCAGCCCAATATCTTTCAGGTAGCAATGCTTCACAAATCATAGTTCTTCCATCTTCTTTTAATGTTTTGTTTCTTCTTTCAGCAACCCCATTTTGCTGAGGTGTACCAGCAGCAGCAAGTTGATATAGTACACCATTTTGTTCGCAGTATTCTCTTATAACTTTGTTGAGAAATTCAGTACCCTTGTCTGATCGTATCTTTACTACTGTCAAACTTTTCTCATTTTGTAACCTCCTCAAAAGTTCAGGCATCTTTTGAAGTGTTTCACTTTTCTTGATCATGAATATCACCAGAGTGTACCTTGAATAATCATCCACATCTACCAAAATGTACCTATTTCTTGTTACACTTGTTGGAGTAACTGGTCCAAATAGATCCATATGCATCAGCTCCAAAACTCTTTTAGTTGATTGCTTAGTCTTTGATTTGAAGCTTGATTTTGTCTATTTACCTTGCTGACATGCATCACATATAGCATCCTTTTTGAATGTCAGGTAAACCAATCACCGGTTTCTTCTTCACCAACTGATTGATATCATCAAAATTTAGATGATTCAACTTCTTATGCTATAACCAATTAAGTTCTGACTTGGTATGCACAATTAGGTAAGTTTCTGGAACTGCAGTAGACCAATCCACAACATACATGTTTTGTTGTCTTCTTCCAGCCAACACAACTTGATCACCTCTTTCACTAATGACAATGCATGTGTTCTTGTCAAAAGTGACCTTGTATCCCATGTCACAGAATTGTCCAGTGCTTAGTAGGTTGTAGTCCAGTCCTTTCACATATGCAACATTCTTGATTGTCACTCCATTCCTCACAAGTGTGCCATATCCTCTTGTGTATCCAGGTGTATTCTTGTTGCCAAATTTAACCCTTGGACCATCCTTTGCCACAAAATTTGTCAAACAATGCTTATTCTTTGTCATATGTCTGGAACATCCACTGTCAAAATACCAGACACCCTACAAAACAAAGTTAATGCATTTTAGGTACCCAAATATGTTTGGGTCCATAATGGTCAGTGGTAAGTATGACCCTTGGCAAGTTTCCATAAGGTCTTCTTTGAAAGGTATCATACCTTTGTTCATACATGTATTCTACAATCCATAAGGTCTAACAATTGGTTGTGTAGGATTCACATATGCCTTCTGGCCTTTTGGTATGTAATGCTGTTTGAAGTGATTTTTGTTGTTAGATGCATTAGCAAAACCATAGGTGTGCTGTCTGTTATGAATAGCTCTGTAATATGGAGTCTGTTGAGGTCCCTGCTGAGGTCTTGTATAAGTCCTCTACTGAACCCTCTGCTGATTCCATTGTTTAGGTTTTACCCTATCTGCATGGTTATACTTCATGTTTCTAGCAGCAGGTGTAGGAATATTCCAATCATCATCAGTAGGGAACAGTCTGCCTTACCCCCTGAAATAAGTATCCCCAGAATGATTAACATTTTTAGGTTTAGGATTCTTATCCTTAGAATATTTCTGACCTTTACCTTTCTGTGGTCCAGCAGACTTGGTAGCAAGTCTGCTATCAGTAGGTCTAGAAGGTCCAGCAGTCCTACCTTTGGATTTAATCCTTTTGTTAGGTACTGGTGTCCTTTTAGACTTCTGATTTTGCTTCCTTGAAGCATTCTCAGTAGGCTTCACTGCCTCATCAACCTTGGTAGGAGTTGGATTTTGTGCAGGCACAAACTTAGGACCAATTCTGGTACTAGGTTCAGTGACCTTACTGGATCCTCTTTTATTGGATTGTTGAGTTCCAAATCCAAGCACTGATCTATCACCATAAGGCTTTCCAGATTTGAATGCAATGGAGGTAGAAGATTGTTCAGCAGATTCAGCAGCTACTGAATGTACAGCAGGCTTATGCTGATTCTGTCCAACTTCTTTTTCCTTACCCTTGAGAATTCTTAATTCAGCATTCAATCTTTCAACTTCTACTCGAAGAGCTTCTTTTTCAGCCTTCACAATCTCATAACCAGATTGTATTATCCTCAGTTGATTAAGGATAACATCCAAAGTTTCTTCACTGTTAGAATTTTTAGGATTTGAACCACAGGTTGATTCACAATCATTTCCAGCAGGAGTATTGATAGATACATAATTGTATACCTCCTCTGTTTCTTCCATATTTGCCATCAAAGCAATCTTCCATGTGAACAACAAGTGCAGTGTCATCAGATACATTTCCTTTTTCTGATTCCACTTCATATCCTGATTCATCTTCAGCAACCATAGCCTTATTTACATGTCTTCTTTGTTGACTTTTGGTCTTCGGTAGGTCTGGCCAATCAGGTCTAAAGTGTCCAGGCTTCTTGCAATTGAACCAAAGATAATCAGGTTCCTTACTTTGTTTTAACTCAGGACAGTCAGGTTTGAAGTGTCCTGGTTTCTTGCAATGAAAGCACAAATAGTCATTGTCTTTCTTTGGTTCTTCTTTCTTCCTTTCAGTAGGCCTCTTTCTGAAATTTCTTGAAGGGGCCTTTCCAGTCTTCATCATTCTGATTTTCTTGCTCAATAAGGCAATCTGCTCTTGCATCTCATCCAGTAGATCATCTTGAACTCCTGATGTTTCTTCTTGATGTGTAGCAGCCAATGCAGTGGTTTTTGGTTCTTCCTTTTCAGTGGTAGGAACCAATTTCTTGCTGAATTCATAAGCTTTAAGATCTGAGAATAATTTGAAGGTATCTTCTTCATGCAAACTCCTCATTTCTTCTATTGCTGTCACCTTCATTTTCCAAATATCTTTGGCAGGTAAAGCTTCCAAGATTTTTGAATTGATTTCTTCTTTTGTATATTTGACATTCAGCAGGGTGAGTTAATCCATGATTGCATTGAATCTAGACTCCATTTGTTCAATAGTCTCATTTGGATTCATTTTGAACTTTTGGAATTTCTTCTTTGCCACACTGATTTTGTTCTTTTTATTGCATCAGTGCCTTCACAGATTAACTGCAACTTATCCCAAAGTTCTTTTGCAGTCTTGCAATCTTTCACCTTCATATACATATTGCTATCCAAAGTTCTGTATATAATATCAATAGCAATATTGTTGAGGTTTGCTCTTTATCTATCATTAGCAGTCCATTCCTTCTTTGGCTTTGGAATGTACTGTGTCTCTTCTCCCACTGTTATTGCCTTGGTAATCTCCAGTGGTCCATCTGTCAGCACATCCATCATTTCATCATCAGTTGCAGCTAGATAAGCCTGCATACGATGTTTATACTCATCAAAACGATCTAAGGAACACATCAACAATTTTCTAGCATACTGGTTGTTATCCATGATGCAAAGCTTTGAAAATCAGTAACTTGAAAAAAATTTCAAAGTATTTTCACAAGCACAACAAGTAGGATTACTTCAGAATAGAAGCACGGCTCCGATACCAATTGTTGGTCCCTTGGAAAGGCTTTGGTTAAGTATAGAGGGGGGTGGGGTGAATAAACTTAACACTTAAAACTTTTTGGAGTTAACAAATTCAGCAACTTCAGCAGCCTGCTGATACTTCAGTAGTCTGCTGACTATTGAACTTACTGAACTTGTGCAGCGGAATATATCAAAAATAAAGCCTTGTTACTTGTTGTTAAATATGATACTAAGTATTAGATACTCAGTAGTGTATGTGCGTGTGTGATCAGTTGCTAGATTCAGTGGATTGATGTGCAAGTTATACTAAATGCAAAAAGTAAATGCAGAAAGTATGTAGGCAGATTTTATAGTGGTTCCAGGTGGTGTAATCCTGTCAGTCCACTCTTCTCCTGTGATGTTGGAGGTAATTCACTAGAGATCTTTGAGATAGCTGTTACAAAAATCCCTAAGTTGCTTGTCCTTCACCAATAACTATGGCTTCACAAACTGAACACTTGGAACTGGTAGGATTGCTCCAAAGTCTCCAAAGTCCTTGAAGGAAAGTCTTCCACTGGTCCTTGAAGGGTAGGATTGCCTCTTCACCAAATCCACCACAAACAACAGTCTTTCACACACCAAAGATGCTTCAATGTCTTCAGTAGATTCTTGTAAAAGAAAGTTTGAATCAAGTAAGTGATTCAGCTTTCAGCAGCTTGATTAGGATGATATGATCAGCAGCTTGAAGTCTTCAATTGTTTAAACTTGATGCAGCTTGAATGCAGAATGCACTTGAAGAAATTCTCTGGATCAGTAGCTTTATGCTCAGTAGGGTCAACAGGGTGTTTTCTTGACTAAATTCTGAATGCTCAAGCTAGATCCTCATTTTTCATCACTTGTATCTGAATTAGGAGTCCTCTATTTATAGGTAGGAATCCTTGTGACTTATGTTTGAAATTCAAACATAGCCGTTTCAGATTTTGTCCCATTTGACAGGCCTTCTGTCACTATTCATAGGACTGACACTGTCAGAATGCTTTTTGACAGTATACAGTCTGTCCACCCTTTGACTTGTATCCATTGGATAATCCTTTGAATCTTTCCAACGTCCCTTTAATCTTAACCATTGATTTGTTTGATAAAATCAGAGGTTGTTAGATGTCCCTATCCATGTAATCTTCCAATCTATCCTTTGATTAAATCGAAATATGTGTGGAGCAGGTTCCTGTGACCATAAGTCTGCTGAAATACACATCAGTAAGCTTATCCTTTTTATGCTGTGTTTAAAAACACTTTAGCTTACTGTCTTTTATCTAACTTTTATTTATGAAGTTATATTACACCTTTTTAACCATAACTAAGTTCCAATCACCACTTAACTTTTGGAACTTAGACCTTGTACACAAGGCATATGCAATCAGTTTAGGTCATCACAGACTTCCCTAAATTCTGATTCCATATCCTTGACTTTAATTACTAAGTTTGATCCATCAGTCTTCATTAACTAAGTTTGAGCCCTCAGCCTTCGGTCTTCAGTCTTCAGCAGGTTCCTGACTAGTCTACTGACCTAAGTACCCTACTGATATAGACAGGGATGCTGATATAAGTTAGCTGACCTTTACAGTGCTTGTTTGATCAAACCTATACAAAGATCACACTCTAATAAACCTATACATTTGATCTAGACATCTTTTTGCCTTTGCACTATAACAGCTAGTCTGGCACTCATCATCAAAACATAAAAATAAGTCCAACAGTTTATTTTTAAGATTGATGAATACAAAAGCAAATGAAGGCCCTTGTTGCCGATACTCAAGAAACGTTGATTGAGACATTCATTGAAGAACCATCCTTTACAAACAATGAAGATAATGCTGAAATACTACCCATAAGCTCTGGAGGAAATGTTCATTGTGAGAGTGATGATGAAATCATACTTTTTGGAGCTAATCTGATGAGCAATACTGATGGATCAAACAAAGACAAACAGATAGTAGATTATGAAGAAGCTAAAACTAAAAGTTTATTTATCGAACATCATGAGGTAAATGCTTCTACATCCAATTGTCACACTGCCATGAACAATCATAGATATTAATATTTCAACAAAGACCTGGACATAATCATAAAGGAATTAGATGAAATTCAAAAGAATTATTAGAATGTCAAAAAGGCAAAAGATTTGTTCAAAGCCGAAGTTCTAAGATTGAATGCTGAGATTAACCTTATCATGGCTAACAATGGAATCAAGGAGAATTGCACAACTGATGAACTAACAGAGATAATAAATATCACAGAATCATTAGTTGATCCAATTCAAAATATTCTGATCAAACCAGGAAAACCATTTGGAGACAGAACTAGTTTAGGGTTTGACAATCAGCAGAATTCTATATTCAGACCTAGTACATCTGCACCTAAGTTTGTACCTGCACAAAAGTCAGGAACTCAGAAAACTGACAAAATTGTTAGAACTGACAATAACTCAGCACAACCTCGACCTAAAACTAACAAAACAGTAAAATCAGTTGGTGGCAACTTACAAACTGACATATTCGACAAAAAGAATCGAAGGCTGAAAAGGGCAGACCTGAGCAGAGATCAGTTAAAAGAACATTCAAGTCATATTTATCAAAGAATGCTAATCATTCATGGAATACCAAATTCATGGGGAAAGGAAGACTTTTTCCTACTGATGAAGACTAGAATGGACCGATGATCACAAAAAGATCATATCAGTTTCACAAAATAAATGAACAAAAGACTGTTAGACCAAAACAATGAATCTTGTGAAAACTAACTTTGCTTAGTCAAAATATCAAGAAATGTATAAATCTAAGATTGACAAGTCATCTAAGAATAAAAATTCAAAGACTAACCTGAAAGGACCCAAACAGATATGGGTATCAAAAATTTCTTAATTTGTTTTGCAGGAGAAAGTCGAAAGCTGAAAGGTCTGAGAACTTGTAATTTCAATACTAAGTCATGTTTATAACTGAGTGTTGGAATTGACAAAAAAGACGACTGACTTTTTGGATAAGATCAAAGCTGAATCCCTACAGCTGGAGATACACCGTATCTATTGCATTTACTGACGCAAGCTACGGATGACTGTAATGATGTGTCCTACATTCATCTCAACCGTCCATCTTCTCTACTCACCATCTTTTTCGCGATCTCAATGCCAGATGGAACTTATGACGAGACAACCCACTCAAAACTTTCTAACTATCCTTTCTACCACTTATAAATACCTTCTTATTTTCTTTTCCAAAATTCTTTACACTTAGTTCTCGTATAATCCTTACTCATATTCTCAAATTTTTCTGAATTTTATTCAACCTTCAGAAATCATGTCTTTTACCCAAGTTGAACCTGGAATGATCATCTCTCTCGATCAATATATTGCAAGATATACATTTCAAACACTAGCCAAGTAGATAGAAGAGAAAATCAAAGGTCTGGAGCAGGTGTTCAACATCAATTTAAAGAGTGTGTGCCTGGACAGCACTGGTGACTTCTATGAGTTTGGAAGAACAGACATAGAAGAAGAAGACGTTCACACCTACATCACCTTAGTAAATGAGAAAGAAGTCAAGGTTACGGAGAATCTTATTGCAGATATCTTTGGATTTGAAAAATCTGGATTCACTTTAGTGTTGAAAGTGACAAAATAACAAAGAGAAAACCTTTCGAAAGACATTGCAATAATTGGAGATTCAAATGTGTCACTGTTTGGATCAATAGAGCTACTCAAACTAGAATTCAACTACTTGACCAAGATGTTAGCTAATTGCGTAATTGGGACTTCAGGCAACTTTAGTAATCTCTCCGGCACAAAGATAGACTTACTGTATGTTATCTGGTCCGAAGAGTAATTCAACTGGCAGAGAAATATTTTTGATCAGTTGATAGCACAATCCTGTGACGTACCTAAAAGAAAAACTCAAGTTAAGAAAGGATTATTTATCTTAAGAAGACTCTTGCACTCCTGGCTCAAAGAATAATAGATCATTTTAAGATTGCAAAGAAAGGAAACTTCAGTTGTTGGTGGAAAAATCGCTGCAAAAGAAGAAAAGAATAAATCTGAAAAGAGGAAAGCGGAAGGTTCTGAAGCTGACCTAAGAAGAAGAGAAAAAGATCATCCAAGAAGAAAATGACAACCAGTGAAGCACTGTAAGATCTTGAAAGGTTAAGAGAAAAGAAGAGGAAACTGGAAGAATTGGAAAAAGGCAACACTGTAGCATTAGCAAAGAAAGTTTTGGAACCCCCACTAGCAAAGTCTGTCACATCTGTTGCTGGGAGTCAAGCAAAGAAACGCAGAACTGAAGAGACCCCTACGAAACCAGCTCTTAATGAGAAAGAAGCGGTTATTGATGAAGCTGTTGAAGAAGAAGTTGTTCCTTCACTAATAGTAGCTGACACTCAAGGGGAACAAACCCTAAGAACTGACTTCGATGATGAAGTAACTGACATCGATGAGGAACTGATTGGACTTGGTGTATTGGCTATGCTCAACTTGATAATATAGCGAATACCACACCACAAAAATCAGCATCCAGAATAGAGTATGAAGAGTCGATCAGAGAATTGGAGGACTCTCAGTCACAAGAAAGAGAAGGTACTAAGGTGGAATCTAGACTAGTACAAGTCATCACTCTGGATGAACTTGTTAATGAAGGAGAAGTTGAAAAGGAAGCTGAAAAGGAACCAATTGCTGAGCTGGAAACTGAATCCATCAAAGAATTTAATGCTGTTGAACCTCAGGCAACTGAGTCACGAAAAGAACCAGAACAAGTCACTAAACCTACAACAGAAATCAAATGCGTACTGGAGAAAGAAGATGTTTTTGAAGAGAAACTGGAAACTGAGCAGGCTACCTCAGTGCTAGTAATTGGAGCTAATTCGTCCGTCATCCTAGTTGTTGCTGAGGGGGAAGCCAGCAAAACTGAAGTAGAGAAAACTGAAATCAAGGAAGCTGGAACTCTAGCAGAATCCATCCTGGAGATTCCAATAGAAACTGAAGAAGTTACTACCCAGCCTGATTCGTCTGATGATATTGGGAAACTGATTGAAGCATACTACAGAAGACTTGATGATTATCGACACTAGAAGTTCAGTTCAATCCAAAATCAAAGGAGCCAACTTCATTAAATGGAAAGCACAGAACAATGGGTTTTTGACCTATTTGATATCACTCATCTATCCCAACTTATCGACACTGATGAATTTTTGAGCACTTGCTACTCACTCATCAGAAACAGTTATTGGAAGAAAACTGCTAGAGAAGGAGGATCTAAATCAAAGAAAGATGATAATGACGAAAATGATGACTCACGGGGAGATCCTGATTTACAAAAAAGGATTCTCGCCTCACTTCAGGAAAGAGAAACAATCAAAGATGCTACTGAGGAAGGATCTTTGGAAGAAAGTTCAGAAGGATGTGAAGAAACTGAAACTGACTCAATTTGTCAGTCTGAAGATCATGAAATGGAAGGTTTTTTGTCTTCAACTGACAAAGATGTGCTTGAGATAGCAAAAGCTGAAGGTGACCAAGCTAAGTCCAACATTTCTGGAGAAGAACTGATGATGAGTTTGATGTGAAACTGTCACCAGTAAAGGAAACTGTCCCATCCACTTTGGAGAAAATTAGAAAGGAGTCCAAAGAAAGAAGAATGTCTGAAGGCTACAAGGAAAAACTGAAAGATATCATCTCTCCCCTGTCCAAAGGAAAGAAAGAAGCTGAGAAAGAATCTGGAACTGAAAAAGACAAAATTGAGAATACTGCTGAGATAAAGAAAGATGTGCCTACACAAGTCTCATGAAGTTTCATTTTAATGAACTTGTTAAATTGCAGAATGAAGACTTAGGTGTTTTTGGAAAGGTGCTACAATCCATGTTAGGAAGTAAAAATGAAAGATCCAACATGGAAAAGGTCTTGAACAGTGTTGAGGAGGATTGTCATGACACATTAATCACAATCAGGCAAACAACCATTGAAACTGACGCCAGAAAACCGAGACTCAAAAATGTCTGGTAAATACAGACATAAATGTGCATGACAAAATGCTTCTACTGGAAAATGCTATGAGAGACAGAGTAGTCGGACAAGCCATATTGGCATCAACTTAGCAGTACTTAAATTCCTACATCAGGAGCTTAATCAGTAAAGATGATGTCAATAAGGGGGAAAGTTTGGACCTCATAAAAGTATATGCAGTTGAAATGCTGCAAGTTCTTGAAAGCATTGATGATAAACTGGTTGAACTGAAGAAATCCAGAGGAGATTTCACTGATGAAGAAATGGAACTGATCTCAAAGTTCTCAGAACCAACTGAGAAAAGACTTGGCCTTGATTCACAACTTTACAACCTCTTCAAAGAATTGCCTAGAAAGGAAGGAGAATATAGAGAACAAGCCATGGAAAGCTTTTTAATTTGTCAAAAGGTTCTAGTACAATATTGGAATAAGCTGCCCAAATGGGAAAGAAATGGTGCTCTAGATAAGGCCTCAGACAAAGTTGAAGAAACTGACTATGAATTCATACAAGACTTACTTAAAACTAGCATAAGTGAAAGATTACGAAGGGTTGTGTACTTATTTGTTGTATTATTGAAAAGCATGTTTTTCAGCAAACAAAACATGGTAGATTCATGGAACATATGGACTAATATTCATGGAATCGAGAGCACTGCAACATATACTGCCATGAAAGAACATGCTGAGATCTGTGACAACAAATCTAGTGAAGTCAGTCAAGGGAAAGGAAAAGAAAATGTGACCTAATTTTCTTTTCATATGTTGTACTTTAATACTCTGTATTGTAACTCTGTACCATCAATAAGATACTCAGTTTCTCAGTTCCTTGTGTCTGATTATTTATTTTGTCCTTATCTTTCTGCATTGCTTTTAAAGAGGGTATTGTCATCATCAAAAAGGGGGAAATTGTTGGAAATAAAATTCACGTTTTGATGATGATTCATCAGTTATTTTAATTACTGTTTTTAACCCCATTAATGAAGTGTCATAACTAGCTGTTATGGTGCAAAGCAAAAAGATGTCTAGAATCAATGTATCGGATTTTCATAGAGTCTGATATTTGTATAGGAAAATCAGACAAGCACTATAATAGTTTTAGGATAAAACTGAGAAAACGAGAAACTGACTTGATGTTACTTAGTAAACTAAGTTTACAACTAAAGTTATTAAACTGACTCAGAGTACACAACTGAAGAACTGAAGAAGGTAAGTTTGCTAAGGGACACTAACTCGGTTGACTTATCTAAAAGCTAAATAACTGAGGGACATAGACTCAGTTTTAGAAGATTGAAGAACTGAGAGTTCAAACTAAGTTGTGGAAGATAAAAGCTGAAACTGTACAGTTAGAATTCAAGGAAGTCTGTGATGACCTGAACTGGCTTTATGGATCCAGAAAGAAGATCTAAGATACATAAGGACAATGTTATCTTAGTTGATTTTTGAGTTATGGTGTACTCTGATTAAGTTAATTGTAATCAGATGAAAAATTGAGTACTGAGTTTTTGAAGAAGAGTAAAAACTCCGTTAATGCTCTTAAGCTGAAAACTGACTAAGACCAATTTGCATGCTGAGATCAAAGAAATGAAAACTGAAGAAGAGCTGACTGTTATAAGACAAGCAATCATATTGGACGCACAAAAATGTCAGAAATGACACTGACATTCCTAAGGACAAGCAGGACCACTAACGGATACAAGAATTCGATTTCAAACGTTCAAATTCTTCTAACCGCTGGAAAAACCCCTATAAATAGGTCACTTCTACCTCAATAAGAAGTGCAGAGTTCTAAGATAAATTATATTCAAGTAAAGGGAAAGTCGATCAAGAAGAACTCCTGATGTGTACTTTATTGCAAGATCAAGATCAAGAAATCTTCAAGTGTTCATAAGCATTCACCGAAAGATCAAGAACAACACTAGAAGAGAAACAAAGAGGCTGAGCACACATCATATACAGCTAGAAGAAGAAGCTCTAAACACAATTGAATCATAGTTATTGATTCAAGTCTCAACTTTGATTTCATCAAAGGCTTAGACTGTGAAGCACCAAGAAGGTGTGAAGGACAGTTGAGTGTAGTCAGGAAGACTATGTTTGTGTAGAGCTGGTGAAGAGGCAATCCTACCCTCTAAGGACCAGTGCAGCAAGCATAGTTCAAACAACCATTCCACCTGTTGAAGACTGAAGCTGGGAGATTGTGAAGCTAGAGATTAGTGAAGGACAATCAAGGGTTTAGAATTTACTTTGTGTCTGTAACTGTAAACCTCAAGAACATACTCAATTTGGCCTCCTACATCACAGGAAAAGAGAGGACTGACAGGATTACACCACCTGGAACCTCTATAATTTATGTCTCATTTACTTACTCACTTTACGTACTTAATTACTGCATCTAAGTTTATATTACACCTGATCACATGATGACGGTCAAATTATACCCGTAAAAGTCATCAACGTTGACCTTAAATCGAGATTAATAATGTATATTTCATATTAAATCACTCGTTTATATTTATTATTTAATGTTAAGTGATTATTAATATGATATTTGGTATTTTGCTGTTTTTATTATTAAAAGACCGATTTATTGTGCGATAAATGCTGATTTTGCAGATCACGACAAATCGAGAGGATAAATGTCATTCAATCAGTAAATCTCGAGATAATAAGGAAGAAAATCGGAGCATTAATCAAGAGATTAATTAGAGGAATCAGATCAGCACGGAAGGATGCAGTGGGGAACAAGATAGACGAAAAGCACGTTTAACACGAGCAGAGGGAGGCTCGGTCGACCGTGCCCTATCATTCGGTCGACCGAGTATGTCGGTTCGGTCACTCACGGGATTTTCGCGTGTATATCTTCTAGATCCTCCCTAGGTCGGTTACAGCCTCTATATAAGCAGCAGCTACGAAATTTGTAAGAACACACCTTAGAATTACATACAATACCTTATACCTTTTTATCAATTACATTCATAGCTTTGGTACGTTACAATGTAGCTGTCCAGCAGTTTATTATGGTTGCAAATAGGTAAGCCTTTAATATTCTGTTGTTTTTATTTTCAGTAATTAATTCCCCAATTATGCTTTATCGTTTGAGTTAGTTAATCATAGCTAGATGATGTAAATCTAGGCTATGACGTTGGGAAGGTGGCGATACCTTGTCTATGAGGATCCCATAACCTACGTCATCTACTTAGTTTCTATCCATGAATCTGCATTGTTTAATTAATGTGTATCTAAGTTAGTTTATATGAATGCTTTACGGATTACTATTTAATCCGTTGTGTATGATGAAACGCTGAGAGATATATTCAGGGATGCAATCTGGGGGAAAGGACCATTCAGTCGACCGAGTGTCTGTATTCGGTCGACCGAGCCAACCTGTTCGGTCGACCGAGCCCCCTGTTCATCCGTTAGATAGCCATGTCTTTATGGTTAGGTTAACTTAATAGAATTTATCATCTTGGTAGGTATGGCTATGGCTACGTTGCTCGTCTGTTTTAATTAGCGTATGATTAGAAAATACCAATACAGGACTCCTAGGTCGGCTCACGAATGATCTTCCGGGACTTTCAGCGAGACCTAGTTCTGTTTTGTATTAGGGAATTGACGTCATCTAGTTGTACGTAAATCATAGATTCACATGAGACAGTGCAGGTAATTGTTAATGGGACGAAGACTGATGCGATCGTTTAGGAAGTACGCCTAACCATAGGAATGTTGCCTAGACGAGGTGTACGATTAATATCGGCATCCTTAGTGTCGTAAGCGTGCGAGTTATATGAGATGGATACCCAAAAGGTGAAGTCACGTAATGTAGCACAGTGATCTAGCAACCTAACCGGTGCTAAGTCAAGTTAAAGAGGATGACTCCCGTAGCCAATCTAAGATAGATACAAACGGATTGACAGTTAATAAGTTCAGTTTATTATATAAATTATCTAGGTCCAAACGATAAAGACTATAATTAGGGAGGTTAATTATGTTGTGTCGTGTCGTGTCAATTTATCTTTTCTTGTCCTTTGTTGGTCGTAGACCCCCTTTGTGTCCTTGGCATGAATGATTAATTGTTTGTATATAAAATGATCCACAATTGGTTCCCTGTGGGATCGACCTTGATTCACTATAGCTATACTACGATGGGCCTAGTCATCTTGCTAGTATTGGTTTATGGTGGTCAAGTATTTTATTACCTGATTGACCCCGATCAAGTTTTTGGCGCCGTTGCCGGGGAACCAACAGTCAATTTTATATATAAATAATTTTCTTATTCATGTCGAGTTTTCTGTTTTAGAGTCTATTTTTGAGTCCCTCTAGTTGTCTGCTATGTGTAAAAATTCTAGAATCTGGAACAGCTGGTTTCGCTCCCAGCGAGACTGCCTCTCGTTGCCAGCGAGCCTGGTTCTATTTTCTGGGATTTCGCGTTTCTGTTTATCCCCGTATGTTTAATCCGTAGGTCTGATAGCAGCATGGGAAACCATGTTAAAATCAGTCTACGGTCTGTTTAGTTTTTCTTCTGTTTGCAGAAACCAGGGAAGCAATAATCTGAGTCAGTAATTTTTCACGGGCGCTGAGAAAATAACCCAGCAAACATGTGGAGCTACGAATCTAAGATGGGAAAAGCGATGGAAGAAATACCTTTAAAGCACAAAGATGGCTCCGAAAAAATTTTAAAGGCTTAAATTCTTCGTGGTACAATGTTCAAGGCAAGGTATTACCTTTTTGCTTATGTTTTACTACCTTTTGGTTTTTTATTGAGCATAAGTTAGCCTATACATGAACCTTAGTATGAATCTTGGCCCGGAGTGGTTTGTAAGATTAATTCTATTAGTGTGGAAGGTTCTACCCCAAATCTGTCTCATCTAGAGGGTGTTTTGGATAAATGGTGTAAATGTGCCCGAAAGAAAGACAATTATATAATTGTTTTAGGACGGAATTAGTAATTCATCTTATTATATGCATGTATGCTTATAATTAAGACACTACTGAAAACCCTAAGTACCTCGTTTGTGTAATCACATAACTCAGTGTATGGATATACACAAGAGGATTGAGTTAGTGAGATGTACTTAAAATTAACTTAGTCCGTAGCGTTTATTAATCGGAGTACGGGTCTCTAGATTAATTTGCTAATAATGCGCCCAGAACACTTTACGGTGTGACAGTCTTATCCGGACTGTCGGTAATAGGGTACCTAGTGGGGCATTTATATATGATGATAATCATATAGGGCTAGACCGATTTGATTTGAGTTCTCGATATAATTCCGTGATCGAGAAGTCTTATCGAATCACAAGATGATCATATATGGATTAATCTGAATCCTGAGGTGATCACGGACAAGCTTTGCTTAGACTAGGGTAGAGTTTGATGTGTTAGTAAGGATCACTTCGCGGTATGTGGTCCAACACTTCTCGTTGGCTCTATTCGGAATGAGTGAGTGGTCCGTGTTATCACGAATATGGAATCCATTCCTTCCCTCGGGAAGTAGACGACGAGTTCCTTATTTGTTAACCCTAGAAACGATCGATGGGCCCGGTTCATATTATATTGGTTATGAACTAATTGATCACTAGGGGGTTAATGGTAAATAAGGATAATATGTTTCGAGAAGGGTTTACGGAAATATCCCGAATCGAAGTGAACGATCTATGGAGGATTTATCCGTATGTAATGATTATATCGATGGACGATTTCGACTCATAAATTGAGTGTAAGTTATCTATATTCGATAGAGTTCAATTTCGGGTTTATGGTGGTGTAATCCCGGAATTAATAGGTTGGATATAATTATTACGTCGACGACGAATAATTTTATCTAATTTATTGTAGCTACTGAATATGGGTCCATGGTCCCCGACGTGGCTCCCGAAATAGCATAATTGGATTTCTCGTCGTTGCACCTCAATTATAATTAAATAGTGGATTGGGCTATTTAATTGATATGTGGATTAATTGTTTAGTTGGACTAAATAATTAAATACACGGAAAAGACATTTTTCGTGGACTCGGCCCGAATTGGTGTGTTGACCTAATTTTTGGTCAAATATAGAAAAAAGGTGCGTGACCTTATTTTGAGAGAAAGGTGCGCATGAATTTTGTGATATTATTTAATTATTAGGAAATTAGTTTTCTTGGATAATTATTTGACATGTGATTTATCTTTTATTTGTTTAAATGATAATTCATGGAATATTAGATAATAATATGATTTATCCTAATTTGTTTGGGATAATTATTTTATTTATCTTTTATTTGGAAAAAGGATTAATGTAATAATTATCTCTTAATTATTTAATCCTTGGAGGTTAAGTTTTACTCTCCTATATAAAGAGAGTTCTCCCAAGCCTTTTGACACATTACAATTCACGCCATATACACAAGAAAGTGGCTTAGAATTTTCGGCCATCTTTCTTTGGGTTTCGAGTTGGAATAATCTTCGGGATTATTCCGGTAGCATATCAAGGAGGTCCGGCGGCGGGAAACACCATCCACTTGGTGTTGCTGGGAGACACACGTTGGAAGACGGTGGCTGCTCAATCTCGTGTTCAAGGAGCTTTTTGTTCTTGGAGTTAAGCACCATAAAAGGTAGGCTCCTAAACCCCTTGTAGATTTAGATCTTTAATTTATGTTCTTTGTTTTCGTTTAGATCTAGATCGATGCCTTCCGCTGCGTAATCGGGTCAATCTATGATTGATCCGACGATATTACATCTAACAAGTGGTATCAGAGCCTTTGATCTAACGATCAAAGAATATGAGTTTTAGATCTAGGAGTGGAAAAACATGTTTTAGGTGTTTTATTTCGTTTTTTTTGGTTAAATTCGAAATTTATTCATGTTGTATGCTTGTGAATGTTGTGGTTGAAGAGATGGATTGGGGTTGGTATTGTTTACCCGTAGATCTATTTTGTAGCTCCTTTGTTTAGTAACAATTGAGCATAGGAATTGTATTTTTTTTTTATGTCAATTTCGAAATTCAATGTAAAAGTAGCATCTTTTATTGTAATTTTGTTATTCCGGGCTCGAAAAGATGAAGATCTTGCTGAAAAGATGAAGATCGAGGCGAAACCCAAGGTATGAACGAGGAGAAACGGTTTAAATTTTTTTTTTAAAAACTGCTACAGGACTTTCTGCGACGCTGAAAAGCGTCGCTATAAGTCCTGTTTATAAAATTGCATGCGGCTAGGGTATAAAGCTTGCGGCTGTGTCACAAAAAAAATTTTGTAACCTAATTTTTTTTATATAAAAGGCTGCTGTATGGCAAAAATAAAAATAAAAATAAAAAAAAAAATATTCATTTTTCTGTTATTTTTTTTTGTAACAGCCGAAAAAAAAAAAAAAAAAAATTATTTTTTTTGGCAGCCGCATGTAATAACACAAAAAAAAAAAAAGTTTTTGATTAATTATAATAAATTGGTTTTATTTAATTAAAAATAGGCCTTTCTCCTCTCGGGTGTTCGTGGTTCGTGATCCGGCGGTTCGAGTTCAAAATTTGAAGATCAAGACTCGAAGACATAGATTAAGTTTTATTTTTCCTTAAAAAATAGTTAGTCGGGGATACCAACGGTCCATCTCGGTGTTTACTTTTCGGTATAATTTTGTGTTTGATCAAGATTACGTGCTTAAAACCGGAAAATTGCCATGACTTGCATCTTCATGATTCACTCCAATGCATACATGTAGCTAGTTTATTTCGAATAAATTAGGCATGTATAACTCGAATAATTAGTATGAATGCTTATTAATTTAATATGTGGTAGTTAAATAATAAGTAGCTAATTATAAAAACCGAGGACCCGGGTTTATGTCAATCGTTTACGATTTTAGTGATGGATTCTCGGTGAATCCCACTTGGATAAATCGTTGAGCTTTTTCGGTGATGGCTTCTCAGTGAACCCACCTTAAACTAAAACGAGATTACGCTTTGGGTGACAATTTAGAAATCGGAGAATCTTAGTACATGGGTTCGGAAATGGTCTAACCATGGTTGGGCGAGTTCAACCGAGCTTCGGCTCAATCGACTCCCCTCCACGTGTGATGTACGTTACAGCAGTTCGATAGGACTTAGCATAGCCGATAAGCCTTCGGGCTAAACGGGGCTTCTCTTGCCGGATTGGCCTGAACTGTCACATATGTTCCAACGAATAAGACGGCGTAGGCTTGCCTACATAACCGACCCTATTCGGAGTACTTCGATTTATTGTTTCTTATTGTCAAGACCGCAACCGTAATTAGTAAACCCACCACTTTTTCAAAATATTGAGTGGGAGCGGGGAAGGCGACAGCCAACCCCACGGCCTCTACTATAGATGCAAGCACGTGAGAGAAGGGTGACGCCTCGAGCCGCTTTGATTCCGGCCCCCTGCGGGTGGTGTTCACCCCTATCAAAATTCAAGGCTTGGTTTCCGAAAGGATAGGATTTCGGGTACTCGTTGAGTCACTGACCGACCACTGCGGCGGCATACTCGGGGCGTACTTTGAGATCTGATATAGTAGGTCACACTCTTTATGGATATTTTCGAAATATCTAGGCTAGAAAAGGAAGGTAATCAGTGATTAAGGTCCGGGATGTCTGATTCCCGTGAGATGTTTGATTCTCGAAGATTAATCATTGAGAGAGATTGTCTCAGTTTAATCATCGCCTCTTTGACTGACCCTGCGGCGGCACTGAGGTGTGAGATTAAATCCTTGGAATGGTAGGATAGACTTTATAGTTTATTATTCCTAAAATATAAATCTAGTAGTGAAAATTTATTTTTAAATTTAACTTTCTGTCATTTTATTTACAACTAAACCTCTAGGTTACTAAACTGTTAGTAATA
Organism: Gentiana straminea; assembly: GCA_036785695.1. Taxonomy (NCBI): domain Eukaryota; kingdom Viridiplantae; phylum Streptophyta; class Magnoliopsida; order Gentianales; family Gentianaceae; genus Gentiana; species Gentiana straminea. Next base: position 945,181 of record JAVUPR010000158.1, on the reverse strand, counting down.
GGACTTCAATAAAAATGTGGAATGTAACAAGTACGTTGTAATTATCAATAAATGCAGTTAACTTTTCGGAAGAAAATTTTTCTCTTGAGCCTTTAAAAACTTAAGTGACATAGTACAGGTGTGTCACGGGTGTCACTCGTGTTGAACGAGAGACGACCATACTTAGTTTACAAAAGATGACTTAGGACTATCAGATAAAATTCATTTAGTGAATTTTAAAAGTGTAATTACACATCAAATTTCTAATTGAAAAATTGGAAAATCATATACATAAGGCGTTGCTAGTTAGACGGTATTTGGAACCGATAAACTAGTGGGAGCCTTAGTCTTATGATTTGTTGTTTTTCTGAATAATTAGAAATGTGTAATGGAATGCACAAGAGTTTCTCCATTCATTGGAAAACAAGAATAAGCGTTACTAGTTAGACAGTATTTGGAACTGATAAACTAGTGGGAGCTTAGTTCTGGGGATTTTATGATCTTTGAAAAATCATAAATACAAAGTGTTGCTAGTTAGACGGTATTTGGAACCGATAAACTAGTTGGAGCTTTGGTCTTATGATTTAACGATTAGAAAAATCGATAGTCCAAGCAAGTAACAACGAACGTCCCACGGTTCAAGAGTAGTGTCTACTCACACGAACTCGCTAGTTCAAGACTTGTTTCCATCTAAGGAAAGTCAAGAATGGGAAAGAATGTTTATACGTGTTAGTCATCTAGACTAAGTAGTTTTAAGGCTAAACCGGAAAATTAATAAATTGGAAATTAGAGGATAATGAAAGTGATTTCGGATCAACCGTCCAATGTATCCTAGCAATTTTCTTGAAAGCTAAAGTTCTTTGGAAGAACTAGGTAGCTTTGCATTAAACGATAAATAAAATAGACAACGGGCGAGTTTTTTCGGATTGACTAGTGGGAGTGATATAAGGAAATGAATCTCGGATTCAATTCTTGAGCATCACGAAAATTCATTTTCGTTTTTTTCGGATTCGTTGGAACGAACGTATTCATTTTCAATAGGATAATTTGTTTGTCTTATTGACGATGAATGTAACGATCGTAGCACGAATCCAAGACTCGGACTTTTGTTTGATAAAGTCGAACCACTAATCATTGTTGAAAAGGTATTAGTAACACATCTTAAAACATATAAACGCAAATGGTTTCCGTATTTCGATAAACGCTTCTTTCTATTCTATTAATTAGTGCATATTCCCTAAAGACAAGATCGAAGACGGCTTAGGGTGATTCCTATCTCCCGAGTCAAAGGAACAACTGTCTCAAAGGAACAATGACTAAGTTTCCTTTCAATCAGGAAAGGGTAATAGATTTAAAGAAGTAACATAGCTTGTTCATAACAACCTTCGGGGTCATATGAAAGGTACAAGCTAGTGGGAGCTTTTGAAGTAGTGACATCTTGTTTGACTACTATTCGAGACTCCGGTAAGTTTATCAAAAATATTTGGAGGAAATCTCTGATTTCACCAGAGATAGAGTATTCCATACTCAGAAATAGGTTATTGCGTAGTCTTCGGGACTGATGCTCGGCCTACCTCCCAGTGAAATGTTTTCACTAAGGGATACACCACAAATTTGCCTTACATAGTTATTGATGTGCTACGATACGCTGCTGAACTCATTTAAGATATTGGTTGCAAAATAACGGTTGTATTGAAAAACCGAGAAGTCTACCTAAAAGATGCCTACGCATTTGTGGATAAGGAGTGAATTCGGTTCACCTCACTTCCGTAAATAGAGGCATTTAGCACCGAGTGCTTGAAGGTAGGACTGGAAATTTTGCGTACACGTTCAGGACGTGAAATATCTTAATGCATTGAGTAAAGGTTGGTTATAAAACTCGTAAAATCAGAAAATGACGGTTATACTGTCAAACTCGGTCTGATAGAGTCTATAAATAACAACCTTAGATCTTGAAGTATTTGTACTCAAGATGTTACTAACTGATTTGTTCAGTCCACATCCAACACTGGCAGTTGGTGATAACACTAATAAAAACTACTAAACTAGATCAGTATATCACTCCACCCCGAACGCAGTGGGAGTATGGTTTGTCCATTACCCATTGCAGGACCTTACGGTCTATAGGGCAGATTGATGATCTATAGTCCTTTGTGGGCTGTGTAGGATCCTGATCATAGAGGTTGGTTTAAAAGCCATAACCTTGTGAATGGAGATTGATACTCCAGTTCTGTTGAAACTCTTGTAGAACCACCTGAGCATCTCAGGCCCAGTGGGAGTAATTGGAACTACATGAAGAAGAGTAGAATGAATAGGAAAGTTTAACTTTCACGGTAAAGCTGAGTAATTTAGGGGTGATTCCCTAAAAGGTAGAGAGTTAACCAGACCGTGATCTCTCTTACTACTCAGTCTTGCTTGATTTCGTCAGAAAGCGGGAAATAGGGGTGATTCCCGAGACTTCCTTGCCGAACAACGGAATCGAATTCATTCGAACATAAGGGTTTTAGCTTAGAACAAATAACGATTCGTTACAAAGCGAAAATTAGGGGTGATTCCCTAAGACCTTTTTGCGAGACTAACGGTATCTTAATTTATTCGAAAGAACTTTTGGCGGGATGCTGCCATAGCTTATATCCTTTGGGGATTAAAGCAAACCTCTAGGTCATTTCAAAGTCATATATATTAATATGTGGACTTGACCGAATGTTGACAAGTCTTTCGTAGGCGGGTATCAATATTAGTAAAGTAGTATGTAGACTAGTGTTTGTGAATGGTAACAACGAAACAGTTGGAAACAACATGGGTGTGTTATACGAAGTCGAGTCTAACATGTCATCGGGATTCATTCTAAAGGAGTTGATTCGCTCAAATCCGCGAGAATCGATCATTGGCAATCCCACCCATTCACCTGGTTAAGATATTCTTGCATTATGCAACATTCAACGATGTAGTCTACCCTACCTCTCAGGAATGGTTATCTAAACCTGAGGATGAATACGAAATGGGATGTTTAGTGAATCCTCAAGTATCTTCGGGAGAATGAGGAATAATATGCTAGTATATTCAGGTGCAAACTAGAATATAAGTGATAACACTGATTCGAGCTATAGGTCAGATTGAGGATGATCGTTAAGTCGATTTGGTCCTCGGTGTTGAATCAAAGGCATATTAAAATCGTACCACCGGATTAGATGGAAAGGCGACGTTTCGATCCCAAAGATTGACTCAAGCCGATATCCTACCTGATCAGTGTACCAAGTCACATGGTATTCGGATTCTGAGTACACGCCGGGTCACTGACCTACCCTGCGGCGGCACACTCCGGTCGTGCTTGGAAGGATGAATTACTAAGATGCGCTTGGAGGGTACAGATTAGAGGGATACGTCTCACTTGTTTTGAGCAAGTGGGAGAATGTTGTAGATATAGAAATAAAGGGTGTGCTCTAAAACAATTAATCCACTTGCCTTTCGTGCAAGTGGGAGATTGTAAGGTGTAGTGCCCGAAAGACAATTATATAATTGTTTTAGGACGGAATTAGTAATTCATCTTATTATATGCATGTATGCTTATAATTAAGACACTACGAAAACCCTAAGTACCTCGTTTGTGTAATCACATAACTCAGTGTATGGCTATACACAAGAGGATTGAGTTAGTGAGATGTATTTAAAATTAACTTAGTCCGTAGCGTTTATTAATCGGAGTACGGGTCTCAGATTAATTTGCTAATAATGCGCCCGAACACTTTACGGTGTGACAGTCTTATCCGGACTTTGTCGGTAATAGGGTACCTAGTGGGGCATTTATATATGATGATAATCATATAGGGCTGGACCGATTTGATTTGAGTTCTCGATATAATTCCGTGATCGAGAAGTCTTATCGAATCACAAGATGATCATATATGGATTAATCGAATCTGAGGTGATCACGGACAAGCTACTTAGACTAGGGTAGAGTTTGATGTGTTAGTAAGGATCACTTCGCGGTATGTGGTCCAACACTTCTCGTTGGCTCTATTCGGAATGAGTGAGTGGTCGTGTTATCACGAATATGGAATCCATTCCTTCCCTCGGGAAGTAGACGAACGAGTTCCTTATTTGTTAACCCTAAAACCGATCGATGGGCCCGGTTCATATTATATTGGTTATGAACTAATTGATCACTAGGGGGTTAATGGTAAATAAGGATAATATGTTTTGAGAAGGGTTTACGGAAATATCCCGAATCGAAGTGAACAGTCTATGGAGGATTTATCCGTATGTAATGATTATATCAGTGGACGATTTCGACTCATAAATTGAGTGTAAGTTATCTATATTCGATAGAGTTCAATTTCGGGTTTATGGTGGTGTAATCCCGGAATTAATAGGTTGGATATAATTATTACGTCGACGAATAATTTTATCTAATTTATTGTAGCTACGAATATGGGTCCATGGTCCCCGACGTGGCTCCCGAAATAGCATAATTGGATTTCTCGTCGTTGCACCTCAATTATAATTAAATAGTGGATTGGGCTATTTAATTGATATGTGGATTAATTGTTTAGTTGGACTAAATAATTAAATACACGGAAAAGACATTTTTCGTGGACTCGGCCCGAATTGGTGTGTTGACCTAATTTTTGGTCAAATATAGAAAAAAGGTGCGTGACCTTATTTTGAGAGAAAGGTGCGCATGAATTTTGTGATATTATTTAATTATTAGGAAATTAGTTTTCTTGGATAATTATTTGACATGTGATTTATCTTTTATTTGTTAAATGATAATTCATGGAATATTAGATAATAATATGATTTATCCTAATTTGTTTGGGATAATTATTTTATTTATCTTTTATTTGGAAAAAGGATTAATGTAATAATTATCTCTTAATTATTTAATCCTTGGAGGTTAAGTTTTACTCTCCTATATAAAGAGAGTTCTCCCAAGCCTTTTGACACATTACAATTCACGCCATATACACAAGAAAGTGGCTTAGAATTTTCGGCCATCTTTCTTTGGGTTTCGAGTTGGAATAATCTTCGGGATTATTCCGGTAGCATATCAAGGAGGTCCGGCGGCGGGAAACACCATCCACTTGGTGTTGCTTTGGGAGACACACGTTGGAAGACGGTGGTGCTCAATCTCGTGTTCAAGGAGCTTTTTGTTCTTGGAGTTAAGCACCATAAAAAGGTAGGCTCCTAAACCCCTTGTAGATTTAGATCTTTAATTTATGTTCTTTGTTTTCGTTTAGATCTAGATCCGATGCCTTCCGTCGCGTAATCGGGTCAATCTATGATTGATCCGACGATATTATGTCTCCCAAAGAACACCGGGTGGATGGTGTTTCCCGCCGCCGGACCTCCTTGATATGCTACCGGAATAATCCCGAAGATTATTCCAACTCGAAACCCAAAGAAAATAGCCAAAAATTCCAAGCTATTTTTCTATCAATATGGCGTGATATTTTTTGTGTGTCAAAAGGCTTGGAAGAACTCTCTTTATATAGGAGAGTAAAACTTAACCTCCAAGGATTAAATAATTAAGAGATAATTATTACATTAATCCTTTTTCCAAATAAAAGATAAATAAAATAATTATCCCAAACAAATTAGGATAAATCATATTATTATCTAATATTCCATGAATTATCATTTAACAAATAAAAGATAAATCACATATTAAATAATTATCCAAGAAAACTAATTTCTTGATAACTAAATAATAAAAACATGCGCCCCACTTGTTAAACAATTAAGGTCCACGCATTTTCTATATTTGACCAATGAGGTCAAAAAGGTCAACACACTTATTTGCCGAGTCCACGAAAAATGTCTTTTCCGTGTATTTAATTATTTAGTCCAACTAAACAATTAATCCACATATCAATTAAATAGCCCAATCCACTATTTAATTATAATTGAGGTGCAACGACGAGAAACATATATGCTATATTAGGAGCCACGTCGGGGACCATGGACCCATATTCAGTAGCTACAATAGATCGAATAAAAATTATCCATCAGACAGAATAATTATATCCAACCTATTAATTCCGGGATTACACCACCATAAACCCGAAACTGAACTCTATCGAATATAGATAACTTACACTCAATTTATGAGTCGAAAGCGTCCACTGATATAATCATTACATACGGATAAATCCTCCATAGACTGTTCACTTCGAGTCGGGATATTTCCGTAAACCCTTCTCGAAACATATTATCATTATTTACCATTAACCCCCAGTGATCAATTAGTTCACATATCTGACTAGTAGCTAATTAGTCTAAATATGAACTCGGCCGATCGATCATTTTCTTAGGGCTAACAAATAAGGGAACTCGTCTCTCTACTTCCCGAGGGAAGGAATGGATTCCATATCCGTGATAGCACGACTACTCACTCATCCCGAATAGAGCCAACGAGAAGTGTTGGACCACATACTTCGAAGTGATCCTTACTAACACATCAAACTCTACCCTAGTCTAAACGATTACTCCGTGATCACCTCGGATTGAGATTAATCCATATATGATCATCTTGTGATTCGATAAGACTTCTCGATTACGGAATTATATCGAGAACTCAAATCAAATCGGTCCAGCCCTATATGATTATCATCATATATAAATGCCCCACTAGGTACCCTATTACCGATAGTCCGGATAAGACTGTCACACCTAAAGTGTTTTGGGCGCATTAATAGAAAATTAATCATGAGACCCGTACTCAGATTAATAAACGCTACGGACTAAGTTAATTTTAAGTACATCTCACTAACTCAATCCTCGTGTGTATAGCCATACACTGAGTTATGTGATTACATAAACGAGGTACTTAGGGTTTTCAGTAGTATCTTAATTATAAGCATACATGCATATAATAAGATAAATTACTAATTCCGTCCTAAAACAATTATATAATTGTCTTTCGGGCACTACACCTAACAATCTCCCACTTGCACGAAAGGCAAGTGGATTAATTGTTTTAGAGCATACCCTTTATATCTATATCTACAACATTCTCCCACTTGCTCAAAAAAAGTGAGAGGAATCCCTCAAATCTGTACCCTCCAAGCGCATCTTAGTAATTCATCCTTCCAAGCACGACCGGAGTATGCCTCCGCAGGGTAGGTCATTGACCCGGCGCGTACTCAGAATCCGAATACCATGTGACTTGGTACACTGATCAGGTAGGATGTCGGCTTGAGTCAATCTTTGGGATCAAAACGACGCCTTTCCATCTAATCCGGTGGTACGATATCAATATGCCTTTGATTCAACACTGAGGACGAAATCGACTTAACGATCATCCTTCATCTGACCTAAAGTCAGAATCAGTGTCATCACTTATATTCTAGTTTGCACCCGAATATACTAGCATATTATTCCTCATTCTCCCGAAGATACTTGAGGATTCACTAAACATCCCATTTCGTATTCATCCTCAGGTTTAGATAACCATTCCTGAGAGGTAGGGTAGACTACATCGTTGAATGTTGCATAAATGCAAGAATATCTTAACCAGGTGAATGGATGGGATTGCCAATGATCGATTCTTGCGGATTTGAGCGAATCAAATCCTTTAGAATGAATCCCGATGGCATGTCAGACTTTGACTTTATATAACACACCCATGTTGTTTCCAACTGTTTCAGTGTTACCATTCACAAACACTAATCTACATACTACTTCACTAATATTGATGCCCAGTCTACGAAAGACTTATCAACATTCTGGTCAAGTCCACATATTAAAATATATGACTTTGAAATGACCTAGAGGTTTTCTTTAATCCCCAAAGGATATAAGCTATGGCAGGTATCCTGCCAAAGGTTCTTTCTGAATAAATTAAGATACCGTTAGTCTCGCAAAAAGGTCTTAGGGAATCACCCCTATTTTCTGGCTTTGTAACGAATCGTTATTTGTTCTTAGCTAAAACCCTTATGTTCTCGAATGAATTCGCATTCCGTTGTTCGGCAAGGAAGTCTTAGGGAATCACCCCTATTTCCCGCTTTCGACGAAATCAAGCAAAACGAGTGGTAAGAGAGATCACAGTCTGGTTAACTCTCTACCTTTTAGGGAATCACCCCTAAATTACTCAGCTTTGCGGTGAAAGTTAAACTTTCCTATTCAATCGACTCTTCTCCGTGTAGTTCCAATTACACCCACTGGGCCTGAGATACTCAGGTGGTTCTACAAGAGTTTCAACAGAACTGGAGTATCAAACTCCATTCACAGGGTTATGGCTTTTAAACCAACCTCTATGATCAGGATCCTACACAGCCCACAAAGGACTATAGGTCATCAATCTACCCTATAGACCGTAATGTCCTGCAATGGGTAATGGACAAACCATACTCCCACTACGTTCGGGGTGGATCGATATACTGATCTAGTTTAGTAGTTCTTATTAGTGTTATCACCAACTGCCGGTGTTGGATGTGGACTGAACAAATCAGTTAGTAACATCTTGAGTATAAATACTTCAAGATCTAAGGTTTGTTATTTATAGACTCTATCAGACCGAGTTTGACAGTATAACCGTCATTCTCTGGTTTTACGAGTTTTATAACCAACCTTTACTCAATGCATTAAGATATTTCACGACCTAAACGTGTATGCAAAATTTCTAGTCCTACCTTCAAGCACTAAATGCTAAATGTCTATATTTACGGAAGTGGGGTGAACCGAATTCACTCCTTATCCACAAATGCGTAGGCATCTTTTAGGTAGACTTCTCGGTTTTTCGTAACAAATTAAACCGTTATTTTGCAACCAATATCTTAAATGAGCTCAGCAGCGTATCGTAGCATATCAATAACTATGTAAGGCAAATTTATGGTGTATCCCTTAGTGAAAACATTCCACTGGGAGGCAGGCCGAGCATCAGTCCCGAAGACTACGCAATAACCTATTTCTGAGTATGGAATACTCTATCTCTGGTGAAATCAGAGATTCCTCCAAATATTTTTGATAAACTCACCGGAGTTTCGAGTAGTTATCTGACAATATGTCACCACTTAGAAGCTCACACTAGCTTGTATCTTTCATATGACCCCGAAGGTCGATATGAACAAGCTATGTAACTTCTTTAAATCTATTACCCTTTCCCGATTGAAAGGAAACTTAGTCATTGTTCCTTTGAGACAGTGTTCCTTTGACTGGGAGATAGGAATCACCCTAAGCCGGTCTTTAGGTCTTGTCTTTAGGGAATATGCACTAATTAATAGAATAAAAAGAAGTGTTTATCGAAATACGGAAACCATTTGCATTTATATATTTTAAGATGTGTTACATATACCTATTCAGCATTTCTTAGCGGTTCTGACTTTATCAAACAAAAGTCCAAGTCTTGGATTCGTGGTGCGAATGTTATATTTATCGTCAATAAGACAAACAAATTATCCTATTGAAAATGAATACGTTCGTTCCAACGAATCCGAAAACAGAAAATGAATTTTCTGTGATACTCAGGAATTGAATCCGAGATTCATTTCTTTATATCAATCCCACTAGTCTATCTGAAATAACTGCCCGTTGTCTATTTTATTTATCGTTTAATGCAAAGCTACCTAGTTCTTCCAAAGAACTTTAGCTTTCGAGAAAATTACTAAGGATGCATTGGTCAGTGATCCGAAATCACTTTCCTTATCCTCTAATTTCCAATTTATTAATTTTCCGGTTTAGCCTTAAAACTACGTAGTTTAGATGACTAACACGTATGAACATTCTTTCCCATTCTCGACTTTCCTTAATGGAAACAATCTTGAACTAGCAGTTCGTTTGAGTAGACACTACTCTTGAACTGTGGGACGTTCAGTGTTACTTGCTTGGACTATCGATTTTTCTAATCGCTAAATCATAAGACCAAAGCTCCCACTAGTTTATCGGTTCCAAATACCGTCTAACTAGAAACACTTTGTATTTATGATTTTTCAAAGATTAGAACATCACCTAGAACTAAGCTCCCACTAGTTTATCAGTTCCAAATACTGTCTAACTAGCAATGCTGTGTTCATGATGTTTCAAAGATTATAAAATCTCCAGACTTAAGCTCCCACTAGTTTATCAGTTCCAAATACTGTTTAACTAGTAACGCTTTATTCTTGTTTTTCCAATAAATGGAGAAACTCCTGTGCAGTCTATTACACATTTCTAATAATTCAGAAAAACAACAAATCATAAGGCTAAGGCTCCCACTAGTTTATCGGTTCCAAATACCGTCTAACTAGCAACGCCTTATGTATATGATTTTCCAATTTTTCAATTAGAAATTTGATGTGTAATTACACTTTTAAAATTCACTAAATGAATTTTGTCTGATAGTCCTATGTCATCTTTTGTAAGCTAAGTATGGTCGTCTCTCGTTCAACACGAGTGACACCCGTGACATACGTGTACTATGTCACTTAAGTTTTTAAAGGCTCAAGAGAAAAATTTCTTCCGAAAAGTTAACTGCATTTATTGATAATTACAACGTACTTGTTACTTTACACATTTTTATTGAAGTCCTATTACTAACAGTTTAGTAACCTAGAGATTTAGTTGTAAATAAAATGACAGAAAGTTAAATTCAAAAATAAATTTTTCACTACTAGATTTATTTTAGGAATAATAAACTATAAGAAGTCTATCCTACCATTCCAAGGATTTAACCTCGTATAGTACTGTCCGAGAGGGTCGATATCAGCACTATGATGGGTAAACTGAGACAATCTCTCTCAATGATTAAGCTTCGAGAATCGAACATCTCACGGGAATCAGACATCCCGGGCCTTTAATCATTGATTACCTTCCCTTTTCTAGCCTAGATATTTCGAAAATATCCACAAAGAGTGTGACCTACTATATCAGATCTCAGAGTACGCCCCGAGTATGCCTACGAGGGGCAGGTCAGTGACCCGGCGAGTACCCGATATCCTATCCTTTCGGAGACCAAGCCTTGAATTTTGATAGCGGTGAACACCATCCGAAGGGGGCCGAAATCAAAGCGGCACGAGGCGTCACCATTCTCTCACGTGCTTGCACCTATAGTAGAAGCCGTGGGGTCGGCTGTCGCCTTCCCCGCTCCCACTCAATATTTTGAAAAAGTGGTGGGTTTACTAATTACGGTTTCGGTCTTGACAATAAGAAACAATAAATCAAAGTACTCCGAATAGGGTCGGTTATGTAGGCAAGCCTATGCCGTCTTATTCGTTGGAACATATGTGACAGTTCAGGCCAATCCGGAAAGAGAAGCCCCGTTTAGCCCGAATGCTTATCGGCTATGCTAAGTCCTGTCGAACTGCTGTAACGTACATCACACGTGGAGGGGAGTCGATTGAGCCGAAGCTCGGTTGAACTCGCCCAACCATGGTTAGACCATTTCCGAACCCATGTACTAAGATTCTCCGATTTCTAAATTGTCATCGAAAGCGTAATCTCGTTTCTGTTTAAGGTGGGTTCACTGAGAAGCCATCACCGAAAATCTCAACGATTTATCCAAGTGGGATTCACCGAGAATCCATCACTAAAATCGTAACGATTGACAAAACCCGGGTCCTCGGTTTTTATAATTAGCTACTTATTATTTAACTACCACATATTAAATTAATAAGCATTCATACTAATTATTCGAGTTATACATGCCTAATTTATTCGAAATAAACTAGCTACATGTATGCATTGGAGTGGAATCATGATATGATGCATGTCATGGTAATTTTCCGGTTCTATCATACAATTTTCGATCATACACGAAAAAATAAAGGAAAAAATAAACACCGAGATGGATCGTTGGTACCCCCGTATCTAACCTATTAAAAAAAAACACAAACCCTAACTAGGGTTTACTATTTTCTAATCTGCTGCTGCTGCGTATTATCGATGATCGGAAATCCAAACGACCCTTGATCGTCATGAAACTTTATGGATCTGTTCTACACTCCGCCTACTTCAATCTGAACGGTTGGATCTTCGTTTCAATGGTCCAATTTTCTCCAGCAATCCGCCGATCTAACTGCTGCATCTGTTTATAATTGCGGCGCAACAGTGTCTTCCTGGGGACGATCGGGCATCGAGACAAATCCCGATCGACCTTAAAATTTTAAAGCTTGTTCAAAACTCCATGGTAGTCGATATGAACGGTCGGATCTTCGTTTCAACGGTCCAATCTCTTCCAGAAATTCGACGAACTCACAGCTAGGGTTTTAATGCCTGCTGTGCTTTTCTGTTACAGCAGCAACTTTATAGCAGCGATCGGACATCGAGATCGACTCCGATCGTCACGAAATTTTGAGGGAATGTTCTTCAACTTTTATTCTTTATTCTGACCGTAGGGATTGTCGTTTCAACGGCTCAAACTCCGGGAAAAAATAAAAAATGGAACAGCAACAAAACAAATCTACTTCTAGGAAATTAAAATTACAAAATTTCCTATACTCATATAAACGAATTCCATCTCTTCAACCACAACAATCACAAGCATACAACATGATTAAATTCGAATTTTACCAAAAAAAACGAAATAAAACATCTAAAACATGCTTTTCCACTCCAAGATCTAAAATTCATATTCTTTGATCGTTAGATGTAATATCGTCGGATCAATTATGGATTGACCCGATTACGCAGCGGAAGGTATCAGATCTAGATCTAAATCTACAAGGGGGTTTAGGAGCCTACCTTTTTATGGTGCTTAACTCCAAGAACAAAAAGCTCCTTGAACACGAGATTGAGCAGCCACCGTCTTCCAACGTGTGTCTCCCGGCAACACCAAGTGGATGGTGTTTCCCGCCGCCGGACCTCCTTGATATGCTACCGGAATAATCCCGAAGATTATTCCAACTCGAAACCCGAAGAAAATAGCCGAAAATTCCAAGCTATTTTCTCCAATAAATGGCGTGAATTGTAATGTCAAAAGGCTTGGAAGAACTCTCTTTATATAGGAGAGTAAAACTTAACCTCCAAGGATTAAATAATTAAGAGATAATTATTACATTAATCCTTTTTCCAAATAAAAGATAAATAAAATAATTATCCCAAACAAATTAGGATAAATCATATTATTATCTAATATTCCATGAATTATCAATTAACAAATAAAAGATAAATCACATGTCAAATAATTATCCAAGAAAACTAATTTCTTAATAATTATTAACATCAAATTTGCGCCACCTTTCATTAAAAGAAAAGGTCCACGCATCTTTCCTATATTTGACCAATGAGGTCAAAAGGTCAACACACCAATTTGGTAGTCCACCACGAAAAATGTCTTTTCCGTGTATTTAATTATTTAGTCCAACTAAACAATTAATCCACATATCAAATTAAATAGCCCAATCCACTATTTAATTATAATTGAGGTGCAACGACGAGAAACCTATATGCTATATTAGGAGCCACGTCGGGGACCATGGACCCATATTCAGTAGCTACAATAAATTAGATAAAATTATTCGTCAGACAGAATAATTATATCCAACCTATTAATTCCGGGATTACACCACCATAAACCCGAAATTGAACTCTATCGAATATAGATAACTTACACTCAATTTATGAGTCGAAATCGTCCACTGATATAATAATTACATACGGATAAATCCTCCATAGACTGTTCACTTCGATTCGGGATATTTCCGTAAACCCTTCTCGAAACATATTATCCTTATTTAACATTAACCCCCTAGTGATCAATTAGTTCATAACCAATATAATATGAACTCGGGCCCATCGATCGCTTAGGGTTAACAAATAAGGGAACCGCGTCTCTACTTCCCGAGGGAAGGAATGGATTCCATATCTCGTGATAACACGGACCACTCACTCATTACGAGAATAGAGCCAACGAGAAGTGTTGGACCACATACTTCGAAGTGATCCTTACTAACACATCAAACTCTACCCTAGTCTAAGCGGTTGTGTCCGTGATCACCTCAGATTCGATTAATCCATATATGATCATCTTGTGATTCGATAAGACTTCTCGATCACGGAATTATATCGAGAACTCAAATCAAATCGGTCCACCCTAAATGATTATCATCATATATAAATGCCCCACTAGGTACCCTATTACCGACGATCGGATAAGACTGTCACACCGTAAAGTGTTCTGGGCGCATTATTAGCAAATTAATCTAGAGACCCGTACTCCGATTAATAAACGCTACGGACTAAGTTAATTTTAAGTACATCTCACTAACTCAATCCTCTTGTGTATAGCCATACACTGAGTTATGTGATTACACAAACGAGGTACTTAGGGTTTTCAGTAGTGTCTTAATATAAGCATAACTGCATATAATTAAGATGAATTATTTATTCTGTCCTAAAACAATTAGATAATTGTCTTTCGGGCACTACACCTTACAATCTCCCACTTGCACGAAAGGCAAGTGGATTAATTGTTTTAGAGCACACCCTTTATATCTATATCTACAACATTCTCCCACTTGCTCAAAACAAGTGAGACGAATCCCTCAAATATGTACCCTCCAAGCTATCTTAGTAATTCATCCTTCCAAGCACGACCGGAGTATGCCTCCGCAGGGTAGGTCAGTGACCCGGCGCGTACTCAGAATCCGAATACCATGTGACTTGGTACACTGATTAGGTAGGATGTCGGCTTGAGTCAATCTTTGGGATCGAAACGTCGCCTTTCCATCTAATCCGGTGGTACGATATCAAAATGCCTTTGATTCAACACCGAGGACGAGATCGACTTAACGATCTTCCTTAATTCGACATAAAGTCAGAATTAACGTTATCACTTATATTCTAGTTTGCACCTGAATATACTAGCATATTATTCCTCATTCTCCCGAAGATACTTGAGGATTCACTAAACATCCCATTTCGTATTCATCCTCAGGTTTAGATAACCATTCCTGAGAGGTAGGGTAGACTACATCGTTGAATGTTGCATAAATGCAAGAATATCATAACCAGGTGAATGGATGGGATTGCCAATGATCGATTCTTGCGGATTTGAGCGAATCAAATCCTTTAGAATGAATCCCGATGGCATGTCAGACTCTGACTTCAGATAACACACCCATGTTGTTTCCAATTGTTTCAGTGTTACCGTTCACAAACACTAATCTACATTCTACTTTACTAATATTGATGCCAAGTCTACAAAAGACTTATCAACATTCTGGTCAAGTCCACATATTAAAATATATTACTTTGAAATGACCTAGAGGTTTGCTTTAATCCCCAAAGGATATAAGCTATGGCAGGCTTCCTGCCAAAGGTTCTTTCTGAATAAATTAAGATACCGTTAGTCTCGCAAAAAGGTCTTAGGGAATCACCCCTATTTTATGCTTTGTAACGAATCCGTTATTTGTTCTTAGCTAAAACCCTTCTGTTCTGAATGAATTCAGATTCCGTTGTTCGGCAAGAAAGTCTTAGGGAATCACCCCCATTTCCCGCTCTCTGACGAAATCAAGCAAGACTGAGTGATAAGAGAGATCACGGTCTGGTTAACTCTCTACCTTTTAGGGAATCACCCCTAAATTACTCAGCTTTGCTATTGAAAGTTAAACTTTCCTATTCATTCGACTCTTCTCCGTGTAGTTCCAATTACTCCCACTGGGCCTGAGATACTCAGGTGGTTCTACAAGAGTCTCAACAGAATTGGAGTATCATACTCCATTCACAGGGTTATGGCTTTTAACCAACCTCTATGATCAGGATCCTACACAGCCCACAAAGGATTATAGGTCATCAATCTGCCCTATAGACCGTAAGGTCCTGCAATGGGTAATGGACAAACCATACTCCCACTGCGTTCGGGGTGGATTGATATAATGATCTAGTTTAGTAGTTCTTATTAGTGTTATCACCAACTGCCGGTGTTGGATGTGGACTGAACACATCAGTTAGTAACATCTTGAGTACAAATACTTCAAGATCTAAGGTTGTTATTTATAGACTCTATCAGACCGAGTTTGACAGTATTACCGTCATTCTCTGATTTTACGAGTTTAATAACCAACCTTTACTCAATGCATTAAGATATTTCACGACCTGAACGTGTACACAAAATTTCCAGTCCTACCTTCAAGCACTCGGTGCTAAATGCCTCTATTTACGGAAGTGGGGTGAACCGAATTCACTCCTTATCCACAAATGCGTAGGCATCTTTTAGGTAGACTTCTCGGTTTTTCAATACAACCGTTATTTTGCAACCAATATCTTAAATGAGTTCAGCAGCGTATCGTAGCACATCAATAACTATGTAAGGCAAATTTGTGGTGTATCCCTTAGTGAAAACATTTCACTGGGAGGTAGGCCGAGCATCAGTCCCGAAGACTACGCAATAACCTATTTCTGAGTATGGAATACTCTATCTCTGGTGAAATCAGAGATTTCCTCCAAATATTTTGGATAAACTTATTGGAGTTTCGAGTAGTTGTCAGACCAGATGTCACTACTTGAAAAAACTCCCACTAGCTTGTACCTTTCATACGACCCCGAAGGTCAATATGAACAAGCTATGTAACTTCTTTGAATCTATTACCCTTTCCCGATTGAAAGGAAACTTAGGCATTGTTCCTTTGAGACAGGGTTCCTTTGACTGGGAGATAGGAATCACCCTAAGCCAGTCTTCAGATCTTGTCTTTAGGGAATATGCACTAATTAATAGAATAGAAAGAAGCGTTTATCGAAATACGGAAACCATTTGCGTTTATATGTTTTAAGATGTGTTACTAATACCTTTTCAACAATGATTAGTGGTTCTGACTTTATCAAACAAAAGTCCGAGTCTTGGATTCGTGCTACGACTGTTACATTCATCGTCAATAAGACAAACAAATTATCCTATTGAAAATGAATACGTTCGTTCCAACGAATCCGGAAACAGAAAATGAATTTTCTGTGATGCTCAAGAATTGAATCCAAGATTCATTTCCTTGTATCACTCCCACTAGTCTATCTGAAATAACTGCCCGTTGTCTATTTTATTTATCGTTTAATGCAAAGCTACCTAGTTCTTCCAAAGAACTTAGCTTTTGAGAAAATTTAAGGATGCATTGGTCACTTGATCCGAAATCACTTTCCTTATCTCCTAATTTCCAATTAATTTTCCGGTTTAGCCTTAAAACTACTTAGTCTAGATGACTAACACGTATAAACATTCTTTCCCATTCTTGACTTTCCTTAGATGGAGACAGTCTTGAACTAGCAGTTCGTGTGAGTAGACACTACTCTTGAACTGTGGGACGTTCAGTGTTACTTGCTTGGACTATCGATTTTTCTAATCGTTAAATCATAAGACCAAAGCTCCAACTAGTTTATCGGTTCCAAATACCGTCTAACTAGCAACACTTTGTATTTATGATTTTTCAAAGATCATAAAATCCCAGAACTAAGCTCCCACTAGTTTATCAGTTCCAAATACTGTCTAACTAGTAACGCTTATTCTTGTTTTTCCAATGAATGGAGAAACTCTTGTGCATTCCATTACACATTTCTAATTATTCAGAAAAACAACAAATCATAAGACTAAGGCTCCCACTAGTTTATCGGTTCCAAATACCGTCTAACTAGCAACGCCTTATGTATATGATTTTCCAATTTTTCAATTAGAAATTTGATGTGTAATTACACTTTTAAAATTCACTAAATGAATTTTATCTGATAGTCCTAAGTCATCTTTTGTGAACTAAGTATGGTCGTCTCTCGTTCAACACGAGTGACACCCGTGACATACCTGTACTATGTCACTTAAGTTTTTAAAGGCTCAAGAGAAAAATTTTCTTCCGAAAAGTTAACTGCATTTATTGATAATTACAACGTACTTGTTACATTCCACATTTTTATTGAAGTCCTATTACTAACAGTTTAGTAACCTAGAAGTTTAGTTGTAAATAAAATGACAGAAAGTTAAATTTAAAAATAAATTTTCACTACTAGATTTATATTTTAGGAATAATAAACTATAAAGTCTATCCTACCATTCCAAGGATTTAATCTCACACCTCAGTGCCGCCGCAGGGTCAGTCAAAGAGGCGATGATTAAACTGAGACAATCTCTCTCAATGATTAATCTTCGAGAATCAAACATCTCACGGCAATCAGACATCCCGGACCTTAATCATTGATTACCTTCCTTTTCTAGCCTAGATATTTCCAAAATATCCATAAAGAGTGTGACCTACTATATCAGATCTCAAAGTACGCCCCGAGTATGCCGCCGCAGGGTCGGTCAGTGACTCAACGAGTACCCGAAATCCTATCCTTTCGGAAACCAAGCCTTGAATTTTGATAGGGGTGAACACCACCCGCAGGGGGCCGGAATCAAAGCGGCTCGAGGCGTCACCCTTCTCTCACGTGCTTGCATCTATAGTAGAGGCCGTGGGGTTGGTTGTCGCCTTCCCCGCTCCCACTCAATATTTTGAAAAAGTGGTGGGTTTACTAATTACGGTTGCGGTCTTGACAATAAGAAACAATAAATCGAAGTACTCCGAATAGGGTCGGTTATGTAGGCAAGCCTACGCCGTCTTATTTGTTGGAACATATGTGACGGTTCGGGCCAATCCGGCGGGGAGAAGCCCCGTTTAGCCCGAAGGCTTATCGGCTATGCTAAGTCCTATCGAACTGGCGCCGTAACGTACATCACACGTGGAGGGGAGTCGATTGAGCCGAAGCTCGGTTGAACTCGCCCAACCATGGTTAGACCATTTCCGAACCCATGTACTAAGATTCTCCGATTTCTAAGTTGTCACCCAAAGCGTAATCTCGTTTTTGTTTAAGGTGGGTTCACTGAGAAGCCATCACCGAAAAAGCTCAACGATTTATCCAAGTGGGATTCACCGAGAATCCATCACTAAAATCGTAAACGATTGACATAAACCCGGGTCCTCGGTTTTTATAATTAGCTACTTATTATTTAACTACCACATATTAAATTAATAAGCATTCATACTAATTATTCGAGTTATACATGCCTAATTTATTCGAAATAAACTAGCTACATGTATGCATTGGAGTGGAATCATGAAGATGCAAGTCATGGCAATTTTCCGGTTTTAAGCACGTAATCTTGATCAAACACAAAATTATACCGAAAAGTAAACACCGAGATGGACCGTTGGTACCCCCGACTAACTATTTTCTAAGGAAAAATAAAACTTAATCTATGTCTTCGAGTCTTGATCTTCAAATCTTGAACTCAAATCGCCGGATCACGAACCACGAACATCCGAGAGGAGAAAAGGCTTTTTTTTTTAATTAAATAAAACCAATTTATTATAATTAATCAAAAAATTTTTTTTTATTTTTGTGTTATTACATGCGGCTGCCAAAAAAAAAACTTTTTTTTTTTTTTTTTTTGTGTTATTACATGCGGCTGCCAAAAAAAAAACTTTTTTTTTTTTTTTTTTTTTTCTTTCGGCTGTTACAAAAAAAAATAACAGAAAATTGATTTTTTTTTTTTTATTATTTTTATTTTGCCATACAGCAGCCTTTTATATAAAAAAAAAATTAGGTTACAAAAAATTTTTGTGACACAGCCGCAAGCTTTATACCCTAGCCGCATGCAATTTTATAAACAGGACTTATAGCGACGCTTTTCAGCGTCGCAGAAAGTCCTATAGCAGTTTTTAAAAAAAATTTAAACTGTTTCTCCTCGTTCATACCTTGGGTTTCGCCTCGATCTTCATCTTTTCAGCAAGATCTTCATCTTTTCGAGCCCGGAATAACAAAATTACAATAAAAGATGCTACTTTTACATTGAAATTCGAAATTGACATAAAAAAAAATACAATTCCTATGCTCAATTGTTACTAAACAAAGGAGCTACAAAATAGATCTACGGGTAAACAATACCAACCCCAATCCATCTCTGCAACCACAACATTCACAAGCATACAACATGAATAAATTTCGAATTTAACCAAAAAAAAACGAAATAAAACACCTAAAACATGCTTTTCCACTCCTAGATCTAAAACCACTAATCATTGTTGAAAAGGTATTAGTAACACATCTTAAAATATATAAACGCAAATGGTTTCCGTATTTAGATAAACACTTCTTTATATACTATTAATTAGTGCATATTCCCCAACGATAAGATCTGCAGACTGGCTTAGGGTGATTCCTATCTCCCAGTCAAAGGAACCCTGTCTCAAAGGAACAATGCCTAAGTTTCCTTTCAATCGGGAAAGGGTAATAGATTCAAAGAAGTTACATAGCTTGTTCATATTGACCTTCGGGGTCGTATGAAAGGTACAAGCTAGTGGGAGTTTTTTCAAGTAGTGACATCCGGTCGACAACTACTCGAAACTCCAATAAGTTTATCCAAAATATTTGGAGGAAATCTCGATTTCACCGAGAGATAGAGTATTCCATACTCGAAATAGGTTATCGCGTAGTCTTCGGGACGATGCTCGGCCCGCCTCCCGGTGGAATGTTTTCACTAAGGGATACACCATAAATTTGCCTTAAATAGTTATTGATGTGCTACGATACGGCTATTCGAACTCATTTAAGATATTGGTTGCAAAATAACGGTTGTATTGAAAAACCGAGAAGTCTACCTAAAAGATGCCTACGCATTTGTGGATAAGGAGTGAATTCGGTTCACCCCACTTCCGTAAATAGAGGCATTTATCACCGAGTGCTTGAAGGTAGGATTTGGAAAATTTTGCATACACGTTCGGGACGTGAAATATCTTAATGCATTGAGTAAAGGTTGGTTATGAAACTCGGAAAATCGAGAATGACGGTTATACTTGTCTAACTCGGTCGATAGAGTCTATAAATAACAACCTTGGATCTTGAAGTATATGTACTCAAGATGTTACTAATCGATTTTTTCGGTCCACATCCAACACCGGCGATTGGTGACAACACTAATAAAAACTACTAAACTAGATCGGTATATCGATCCACCCAAAATGCGGTGGGAGTATGGTTTGTCCATTACCCATTGCGGGACCTTACGGTCTATAGGGCGATTGATGACCTATAATCCTTTGTGGGCCGTGTAGGATCCCGATCATAGAGGTTGGTTAAAAGCCATAACCCCGTGAATGGAGTATGATACTCCAATTACGTTGAGACTCTTGTAGAACCACCTGAGTATCTCAGGCCCAGTGGGAGTAATTGGAACTACACGGAGAAGAGTCGATTGAATAGGAAAGTTTAACTTTCACCGCAAAGCTGAGTAATTTAGGGGTGATTCCCTAAAAGGTAGAGAGTTAACCAGACCGTGATCTCTCTTACCACTCAGTCTTGCTTGATTTCGTCAGAAAGTGGGAAATAGGGGTGATTCCCTAAGACTTCCTTGCCGAACAACGGAATCTGAATTCATTCAGAATAGAAGGGTTTTAGCTAAGAACAAATAACGGATTCGTTACAAAGCAGAAAATAGGGGTGATTCCCTAAGACCTTTTTTGCGAGACTAACGGTATCTTAATTTATTCAGAAAGAACCTTTGGCAGGAAGCCTGCCATAGCTTATATCCTTTGGGGATTAAAGCAAACCTCTAGGTCATTTCAAAGTAATATATTTTAATATGTGGACTTGACCGAGAATGTTGATAAGTCTTTTGTAGACTTGGCATCAATATTAGTAAAGTAGTATGTAGATTAGTGTTTGTGAACGGTAACACCGAAAACAATTGGAAACAACATGGGTGTGTTATCGAAGTCGAGTCGACATGCCATCGGGATTCATTCTAAAGGATTTGATTCGCTCAAATCCGCAAGAATCGATCATTGGCAATCCCATCCATTCACCTGGTTAAGATATTCTTGCATTTATGCAACATTCAACGATGTAGTCTACCCTACCTCTCGGGAATGGTTATCTAAACTTGAGGATGAATAC
Source organism: Gentiana straminea (assembly GCA_036785695.1). Classification (NCBI taxonomy): domain Eukaryota; kingdom Viridiplantae; phylum Streptophyta; class Magnoliopsida; order Gentianales; family Gentianaceae; genus Gentiana; species Gentiana straminea. The sequence continues at coordinate 923,380 of JAVUPR010000158.1, read as the reverse complement.
GAAATGGGATGTTTAGTGAATCCTCAAGTATCTTCGGGAGAATGAGGAATAATATGCTAGTATATTCAGGTGCAAACTAGAATATAAGTGATGACACTGATTCTGACTTTAGGTCAGATGAAGGATGATCGTTAAGTCGATTTCGTCCTCGGTGTTGAATCAAAGGCATATTGATATCGTACCACCGGATTAGATGGAAAGGCGACGTTTCGATCCCAAAGATTGACTCAAGCCGACATCCTACCTAATCAGTGTACCAAGTCAAATGGTATTCGGATTCTGAGTACGCGCCGGGTCACTGACCTACCCTGCGGAGGCATACTCCGGTCGTGCTTGGAAGGATGAATTACTAAGATGCGCTTGAAGGGTACATATTTGAGGGATTCGTCTCACTTGTTTTGAGCAAGTGGGAGAATGTTGTAGATATAGATAAATAAGGGTGTGCTCTAAAACAATTAATCCACTTGCCTTTCGTGCAAGTGGGAGATTGTAAGGTGTAGTGCCCGAAAGACAATTATATAATTGTTTTAGGACGGAATTAATAATTCATCTTATTATATGCATGTATGCTTATAATTAAGACACTACTGAAAACCCTAAGTACCTCGTTTATGTAATCACATAACTCAGTGTATGGCTATACACAAGAGGATTGAGTTAGTGAGATGTACTTAAAATTAACTTAGTCCGTAGCGTTTATTAATCTGAGTATGGGTCTCATGATTAATTTGCTAATAATGCGCCCAAAACACTTTAGGTGTGACAGTCTCATCCGGACTATCGGTAATAGGGTACCTAGTGGGGCATTTATATATGATGATAATCATATAGGGCTGGACCGATTTGATTTGAGTTCTCGATATAATTCCGTAATCGAGAAGTCTTATCGAATCACAAGATGATCATATATGGATTAATCTTAATCCTGAGGTGATCACAAACGACTGCTTAGACTAGGGTAGAGTTTGATGTGTTAGTAAGGATCACTTCGAAGTATGTGGTCCAACACTTCTCGTTGGCTCTATTCTGGAATGAGTGAGTGGTCTGTGCTATCACAGATATGGAATCCATTCCTTCCCTCGCGAAGTAGAGAGACAGTTCCCTTATTTGTTGACCCTAGAAACTGATCGATCGGCCGAGTTCATATTATATTGAATATGAACTAATTGATCTCTAGGGGGTTAATGGTAAATAAGGATAATATGTTTCGAGAAGGGTTTACGGAAATATCCCGAATCGAAGTGAACAGTCTATGGAGGATTTATCCGTATGTAATGATTATATCAGTGGACGCTTTCGACTCATAAATTGAGTGTAAGTTATCTATATTCGATAGAGTTCAGTTTCGGGTTTATGGTGGTGTAATCCCGGAATTAATAGGTTGGATATAATTATTCGTCGATGAATAATTTTATTCGATTTATTGTAGCTACCGAATATGGGTCCATGGTCCCCGACGTGGCTCTCGCATAATATAGCATATAGGTTTCTCGTCGTTGCACCTCAATTATAATTAAATAGTTGGATTGGACTATTTAATTTGATATGTGGATTAATTGTTTGGTTCGACTAAATAATTAAATACACGAAAAGATATTTTTCGTGGACTCGGTCCGAATTGGTGTGTTGACCCTTTTTTTGGTCAAATATAGGAAAAATATGCATGGACCTTATTTTTCAAGAAAAGGTGCGCATGTTTTTTTTTGTATATATTTTATATTATTTAATTATTAAGGAATTTGTTTTCTTAGATAGTTATTTAATATGTGATTTATCTTTTATTTGTTAAATGATAAATCATGGAATATTGGATAATATATGATTTATCCTAATTTGTTTGGGATAATCATTTTATTTATCTTTTATTTGGAAAAAGGATTAATGTAATAATTATCTCTTAATTATTTAATCCTTGGAGGTTAAGTTTTACTCTCCTATATAAAGAGAGTTCTTCCAAGCCTTTTGAAACACACTATTCACGTCACTATTCACAAGAGAAATTGGCTGAAAATTTCGGCCTCTATTCTTAGGGTTCGAGTTGGAAAAATCTTCGGGATTTTTCCGGTAGCATATCAAGGAGGTCCGGCGGCGGGAAACACCATCCACCTGGTGTTCCTGGGAGACACACGTTGGAAGGCTGTGGCTTCTCAAAATACGTGTTCTTGGAGATCTATCGTTCTTGGAGTTAAGCACCATAAAAAGGTAGGCTCCTAAACCCCTTGTAGGTTTAGATCTTTTATTTATGTATTTTGTTTCGTTTAGATCTAGATCTGATGCCTTCCGCTGCGTAATCGGGTCAATCCATGATTGATCCGACGATATTACATCTAACAAGTGGTATCAGAGCCTTTGATCTAACGATCAAAGTGGAAAAGCATGTTTTAGATGTTTTATTTCGTTTTTTTTGGTAAAATTCGAATTTAATCATGTTGTATGCTTGTGATTGTTGTGGTTGAAGAGATGGATTGGGGTTGGTATTGTTTACTCGTTAGATCTATTGTAAACTCATATAAATTCGTTTATATGAGTATAGGAAATTTTGTAATTTTAATTTCCTAGAAGTAGATTTGTTTTGTTGCTGTTCCGTTTTTATTTTTTCCCGGAGTTTGAGCCGTTGAAACGACAATCCCTACGGTCAGAATGAAGAATAAAAGTTGAAGAACATTCCCTCAAAATTTCGTGACGATCGGAGTCGATCTCGATGTCCGATCGCTGCTATAAAGTTGCTGCTGTAACAGAAAAGCACAGCAGGCATTAAAACCCTAGCTGTGAGTTCGTCGAATTTCTGGAAGAGATTGGACCGTTGAAACGAAGATCCGACCGTTCATATCGACTACCATGGAGTTATGAACAAGCTTTAAAAGTTTAATTTCGATCGGGATTTGTCTCGATGCCCGATCGTCCCCAGGAAGACACTGTTGCGCCGCAGTTATAAACAGATGCAGCAGTTAGATCGGCGGATTGCTGGAGAAAATTGGACCATTGAAACGAATATCCAACCGTTCAGATTGAAGTAGGCGGAGTGAAGAACAGATCCATAAAGTTTCATGACGATCAAGGGTCGTTTGGATTTCCGATCATCGATAATACGCAGCAGCAGCAGATTAGAAAATAGTAAACCCTAGTTAGGGTTTGTGTTTTTTTTTAATAGGTTAGATACGGGGGTACCAACGATCCATCTCGGTGTTTATTTTTTCCTTTATTTTTTCGTGTATGATCGAAAATTGTATGATAGAACCGGAAAATTACCATGACATGCATCATATCATGATTCCACTCCAATGCATACATGTAGCTAGTTTATTTCGAATAAATTAGGCATGTATAACTCGAATAATTAGTATGAATGCTTATTAATTTAATATGTGGTAGTTAAATAATAAGTAGCTAATTATAAAAACCGAGGACCCGGGTTTTGTCAATCGTTACGATTTTAGTGATGGATTCTCGGTGAATCCCACTTGGATAAATCGTTGAGATTTTCGGTGATGGCTTCTCAGTGAACCCACCTTAAACAGAAACGAGATTACGCTTTCGATGACAATTTAGAAATCGGAGAATCTTAGTACATGGGTTCGGAAATGGTCTAACCATGGTTGGGCGAGTTCAACCGAGCTTCGGCTCAATCGACTCCCCTCCACGTGTGATGTACGTTACAGCAGTTCGACAGGACTTAGCATAGCCGATAAGCCTTCGGGCTAAACGGGGCTTCTCTTGCCGGATTGGCCTGAACTGTCACATATGTTCCAACGAATAAGACGGCATAGGCTTGCCTACATAACCGACCCTATTCGGAGTACTTTGATTTATTGTTTCTTATTGTCAAGACCGAAACCGTAATTAGTAAACCCACCACTTTTTCAAAATATTGAGTGGGAGCGGGAAGGCGACAGCCGACCCCACGGCTTCTACTATAGGTGCAAGCACGTGAGAGAATGGTGACGCCTCGTGCCGCTTTGATTTCGGCCCCCTTCGGATGGTGTTCACCGCTATCAAAATTCAAGGCTTGGTCTCCGAAAGGATAGGATATCGGGTACTCGCCGGGTCACGACCTGCCCCTCGTAGGCATACTCGGGGCGTACTCTGAGATCTGATATAGTAGGTCACACTCTTTGTGGATATTTTCGAAATATCTAGGCTAGAAAAAGGAAGGTAATCAATGATTAAAGGCCCGGGATGTCTGATTCCCGTGAGATGTTCGATTCTCGAAGCTTAATCATTGAGAGAGATTGTCTCAGTTTAACCATCATAGTGCTGATATCGACCCTCTCGGACAGTACTATACGAGGTTAAATCCTTGGAATGGTAGGATAGACTTCTTATAGTTTATTATTCCTAAAATAAATCTAGTAGTGAAAAATTTATTTTTGAATTTAACTTTCTGTCATTTTATTTACAACTAAATCTCTAGGTTACTAAACTGTTAGTAATAGGACTTCAATAAAAATGTGTAAAGTAACAAGTTCGTTGTAATTATCAATAAATGCAGTTAACTTTTCGGAAGAAAATTTTCTCTTGAGCCTTTAAAAACTTAAGTGACATAGTACACGTATGTCACGGGTGTCACTCGTGTTGAACGAGAGACGACCATACTTAGCTTACAAAAGATGACATAGGACTATCAGACAAAATTCATTTAGTGAATTTTAAAAGTGTAATTACACATCAAATTTCTAATTGAAAAATTGGAAAATCATATACATAAGGCGTTGCTAGTTAGACGGTATTTGGAACCGATAAACTAGTGGGAGCCTTAGCCTTATGATTTGTTGTTTTTCTGAATTATTAGAAATGTGTAATAGACTGCACAAGAGTTTCTCCATTTATTGGAAAAACAAGAATAAAGCGTTACTAGTTAAACAGTATTTGGAACTGATAAACTAGTGGGAGCTTAAGTCTGGAGATTTTATAATCTTTGAAACATCATGAACACAGCATTGCTAGTTAGACAGTATTTGGAACTGATAAACTAGTGGGAGCTTAGTTCTAGGTGATGTTCTAATCTTTGAAAAATAATAAATACAAAGTGTTTCTAGTTAGACGGTATTTGGAACCGATAAACTAGTGGGAGCTTTGGTCTTATGATTTAGCGATTAGAAAAATCGATAGTCCAAGCAAGTAACACCGAACGTCCCACGCTTCAAGAGTAGTGTCTACTCAAACGAACTCGCTAGTTCAAGATTGTTTCCATTAAGGAAAGTCGAGAATGGGAAAGAATGTTCATACGTGTTAGTCATCTAAACTACGTAGTTTTAAGGCTAAACCGGAAAATTAATAAATTGGAAATTAGAGGATAAGGAAAGTGATTTCGGATCACTGACCAATGCATCCTTAGTAATTTTCTCGAAAGCTAAAGTTCTTTGGAAGAACTAGGTAGCTTTGCATTAAACGATAAATAAAATAGACAACGGGCGCTTATTTCGGATAGACTAGTGGGATTGATATAAAGAAATGAATCTCGGATTCAATTCACGAGTATCACGAAAATTCATTTTCTCGTTTTCGGATTCGTTGGAACGAACGTATTCATTTTCAATAGGATAATTTGTTTGTCTTACGACGATAAATATAACATTCGCAGCACGAATCCAAGACTTGGACTTTTGTTTGATAAAGTCAGAACCGCTAAGAAATGCTGAATAGGTATATGTAACACATCTTAAAATATATAAATGGAAATGGTTTCCGTATTTCGATAAACACTTCTTTTTATTCTATTAATTAGTGCATATTCCCTAAAGACAAGACCTAAAGACTGGCTTAGGGTGATTCCTATCTCCCAGTCAAAGGAACACTGTCTCAAAGGAACAATGACTAAGTTTCCTTTCAATCAGGAAAGGGTAATAGATTTAAAGAAGTTACATAGCTTGTTCATATCGACCTTCGGGGTCATATGAAAGATACAAGCTAGTGGGAGCTTCTAAGTGGTGACATATTGTCAGATAACTACTCGAAACTCCGGTGAGTTTATCAAAAATATTTGGAGGAATCTCTGATTTCACCAGAGATAGAGTATTCCATACTCAGAAATAGGTTATTGCGTAGTCTTCGGGACTGATGCTCGGCCTGCCTCCCAGTGGAATGTTTTCACTAAGGGATACACCATAAATTTGCCTTACATAGTTATTGATGTGCTACGATACGCTGCTGAGCTCATTTAAGATATTGGTTGCAAAATAACGGTTTAATTTGTTACGAAAAACCGAGAAGTCTACCTAAAAGATGCCTACGCATTTGTGGATAAGGAGTGAATTCGGTTCACCCCACTTCCGTAAATATAGACATTTAGCATTTAGTGCTTGAAGGTAGGACTGGAAATTTTGCATACACGTTTAGGTCGTGAAATATCTTAATGCATTGAGTAAAGGTTGGTTATAAAACTCGTAAAACCAGAGAATGACGGTTATACTGTCAAACTCGGTCTGATAGAGTCTATAAATAACAAACCTTAGATCTTGAAGTATTTATACTCAAGATGCTACTAACTGATTTGTTCAGTCCACATCCAACACCGGCAGTTGGTGATAACACTAATAAGAACTACTAAACTAGATCAGTATATCGATCCACCCCGAACGTAGTGGGAGTATGGTTTGTCCATTACCCATTGCAGGACATTACGGTCTATAGGGTAGATTGATGACCTATAGTCCTTTGTGGGCTGTGTAGGATCCTGATCATAGAGGTTGGTTTAAAAGCCATAACCCTGTGAATGGAGTTTGATACTCCAGTTCTGTTGAAACTCTTGTAGAACCACCCGAGTATCTCGGCCCAAAGGGGAGTAATTGGAACTACACGGAGAAGAGTCGATTGAATAGAAAGTTTAACTTTCACCGCAAAGCCGAGTAATTTAGGGGTGATTCCCTAAAAGGTAGAGAGTTAACCGGACCGTGATCTCTCTTACCACTCGCTTTTGCTTGATTTCTTCGAAAGCGGGAAATAGGGGTGATTCCCTAAGACTTCCTTGCCGAACAACGGAATCTGAATTCATTCAGAACATAAGGGTTTTAGCTAAGAACAAATAACTGATTCGTTACAAAGCAGAAAATAGGGGTGATTCCCTAAGACCTTTTTGCGAGACTAACGGTATCTTAATTTATTCAGAAAGAACCTTTGGCAGGATACCTGCCATAGCTTATATCCTTTGGGGATTAAAGCAAACCTCTAGGTCATTTCAAAGTCATATATTTTAATATGTGGACTTGACCAGAATGTTGATAAGTCTTTCGTAGACTGGGCATCAATATTAGTGAAGTAGTATGTAGATTAGTGTTTGTGAATGGTAACACTGAAACAGTTGGAAACAACATGGGTGTGTTATATGAAGTCAAAGTCTGACATGCCATCGGGATTCATTCTAAAGGATTTGATTCGCTCAAATCCGCAAGAATCGATCATTGGCAATCCCATCCATTCACCTGGTTAAGATATTCTTGCATTTATGCAACATTCAACGATGTAGTCTACCCTACCTCTCAGGAATGGTTATCTAAACCTGAGGATGAATACGAAATGGGATGTTTAGTGAATCCTCAAGTATCTTCGGGAGAATGAGGAATAATATGCTAGTATATTCAGGTGCAAACTAGAATATAAGTGATGACACTGATTCTGACTTTAGGTCAGATGAAGGATGATCGTTAAGTCGATTTCGTCCTCAGTGTTGAATCAAAGGCATATTGATATCGTACCACCGGATTAGATGGAAAGGCGTCGTTTTGATCCCAAAGATTGACTCAAGCCGACATCCTACCTGATCAGTGTACCAAGTCACATGGTATTCGGATTCTGAGTACGCGCCGGGTCACCGACCTACCTGCGGAGGCATACTCCGGTCGTGCTTGGAAGGATGAATTACTAAGATGCGCTTGGAGGGTACAGATTTGAGGGATTCCTCTCACTTTTTTGAGCAAGTGGGAGAATGTTGTAGATATAGATATAAAGGGTATGCTCTAAAACAATTAATCCACTTGCCTTTCATGCAAGTGGGAGATTGTTAGGTGTAGTGCCCGAAAGACAATTATATAATTGTTTTAGGACGGAATTAGTAATTTATCTTATTATATGCATGTATGCTTATAATTAAGATACTACTGAAAACCCTAAGTACCTCGTTTATGTAATCACATAACTCAGTGTATGGCTATACACACGAGGATTGAGTTAGTGAGATGTACTTAAAATTAACTTAGTCCGTAGCGTTTATTAATCTGAGTACGGGTCTCATGATTAATTTGCTATTAATGCGCCCAGAACACTTTAGGTGTGACAGTCTTATCCGGACTATCGGTAATAGGGTACCTAGTGGGGCATTTATATATGATGATAATCATATAGGGCTGGACCGATTTGATTTGAGTTCTCGATATAATTCCGTAATCGAGAAGTCTTATCGAATCACAAGATGATCATATATGGATTAATCTCAATCCTGAGGTGATCACGGTAACCGTTTAGTTTAGACTAGGGTAGAGTTTGATGTGTTAGTAAGGATCACTTCGAAGTATGTGGTCCAACACTTCTCGTTGGCTCTATTCTGGGATGAGTGAGTAGTCTGTGCTATCACAGATATGGAATCCATTCCTTCCCTCGGGAAGTAGAGAGACAGTTCCCTTATTTGTTAGCCCTAAGAAAATGATCGATCGGCCGAGTTCATATTTAGACTAATTAGCTACTAGTCAGATATGTGAACTAATTGATCACTGGGGGTTAATGGTAAATAAGGATAATATGTTTCGAGAAGGGTTTACGGAAATATCCCGACTCGAAGTGAACAGTCTATGGAGGATTTATCCGTATGTAATGATTATATCAGTGGACGCTTTCGACTCATAAATTGAGTGTAAGTTATCTATATTCGATAGAGTTCAGCTTCGGGTTTATGGTGGTGTAATCCCGGAATTAATAGGTTGGATATAATTATTCTGTCTGATGAATAATTTTTATTCGATCTATTGTAGCTACTGAATATGGGTCCATGGTCCCCGACGTGGCTCCTAATATAGCATATAGGTTTCTCGTCGTTGCACCTCAATTATAATTAAATAGTGGATTGGGCTATTTAATTGATATGTGGATTAATTGTTTAGTTGGACTAAATAATTAAATACACGGAAAAGACATTTTTCGTGGACTCGGCCCAAATAAGTGTGTTGACCTTTTTGACCTCATTGGTCAAATATAGAAAATGCGTGGACCTTAATTGTTTAACAAGTGGGGCGCATGTTTTTATTATTTAGTTATCAAGAAATTAGTTTTCTTGGATAATTATTTAATATGTGATTTATCTTTTATTTGTTAAATGATAATTCATGGAATATTAGATAATAATATGATTTATCCTAATTTGTTTGGGATAATTATTTTATTTATCTTTTATTTGGAAAAAGGATTAATGTAATAATTATCTCTTAATTATTTAATCCTTGGAGGTTAAGTTTTACTCTCCTATATAAAGAGAGTTCTTCCAAGCCTTTTGACATACAAAATATCACGCCATATTGATAGAAAAATAGCTTGGAATTTTTGGCTATTTTCTTTGGGTTTCGAGTTGGAATAATCTTCGGGATTATTCCGGTAGCATATCAAGGAGGTCCGGCGGCGGGAAACACCATCCACCTGGTGTTGCTGGGAGACACACGTTGGAAGGCTGTGGCTTCTCAAAATACGTGTTCTTGGAGATCTATCGTTCTTGGAGTTAAGCACCATAAAAAGGTAGGCTCCTAAACCCCTTGTAGGTTTAGATCTTTTATTTATGTATTTTGTTTCGTTTAGAAGTGTATGGCTATACACAAGAGGATTGAGTTAGTGAGATGTACTTAAAATTAACTTAGTCCGTAGCGTTTATTAATCTGAGTATGGGTCTCATGATTAATTTGCTATTAATGCGCCCAGAACACTTTAGATGTGACAGTCTTATCCGGACTGTCGGTAATAGGTACCTAGTGGGGCATTTATATATGATGATAATCATATAGGGCTGGACCGATTTGATTTGAGTTCTCGATATAATTCCGTAATCGAGAAGTCTTATCGAATCACAAGATGATCATGTATGGATTAATCTTAATCCTGAGGTGATCACAAACGACTGCTTAGACTAGGGTAGAGTTTGATGTGTTAGTAAGGATCACTTCGAAGTATGTGGTCCAACACTTCTCGTTGGCTCTATTCTTGAATGAGTGAGTGGTCTGTGCTATCACAGATATGGAATCCATTCCTTCCCTCGGGAAGTAGAGAGACAGTTCCCTTATTTGTTGACCCTAGAAACTGATCGATCGGCCGAGTTCATATTATATTGAATATGAACTAATTGATCACTAGGGGGTTAATGGTAAATAAGGATAATATGTTTCGAGAAGGGTTTACGGAAATATCCCGAATCGAAGTGAACAGTCTATGGAGGATTTATCCGTATGTAATGATTATATCAGTGGACGCTTTCGACTCATAAATTGAGTGTAAGTTATCTATATTCGATAGAGTTCGCCGGGTTTATGGTGGTGTAATCCCGGAATTAATAGGTTGGATATAATTATTCGTCGACGAATAATTTTATCTAATTTATTGTAGCTACTGAATATGGGTCCATGGTCCCCGACGTGGCTCCTAACATAGCATATAGGTTTCTCGTCGTTGCACCTCAATTATAATTAAATAGTGGATTGGGCTATTTAATTTGATATATGGATTAATTGTTTAGTTGGACTAAATAATTAAATACACGGAAAAGACATTTTTCGTGGACTCGGCCCAAATTGGTGTGTTGACCTTTTGACCAAATTGGTCAAATAGGAAAATTGTGCGTGTGACCTTTTATTCCAATTAAAGGTGGCGCATGGTTTTTATTATTATTTAATTATTGGGAAATTAGTTTTCTTGGATAATTATTTAATGTGTGATTTATCTTTTATTTGTTAAATGATAATTCATGGAATATTAGATAATAATATGATTTATCCTAATTTTTTTGGGATAATTATTTTATTTATCTTTTATTTGGAAAAAGGATTAATGTAATAATTATCTCTTAATTATTTAATCCTTGGAGGTTAAGTTTTACTCTCCTATATAAAGAGAGTTCTCCCAAGCCTTTTGACACATTACAATTCACGCCATATACACAAGAAAGTGGCCAACTTTTGGTATTAGGGACATGACTTATTTGCTTTAGAGCAAGTGGGAGTTGTATTGCTGTAATATAGATATAGGGTGTGCTCTAAAACAATTAATCCACTTGCCTTTCGTGCAAGTGGGAGATTGTTAGGTTTTATGCCCGAAAGACAATTTGTAATTGTTTTATTTAAATAAATGACAGAATTTATTTCATCTTATTTATTCGCATTTATTGCCAATATGTATATACTACAGAAAACCCTAAGTATATTGATTATGTAATCACAACTCAGTGTATGGCTATACACACGAGGATTGAGTTTGTGAAATATACTTAAAATTAACTTAGTCCGTAGCGTTTATTAATCGGAGTACGGGTCTCTAGATTAATTTGCTATTAATGCGCCCGAACACTTTACGGTGTGACAGCTTTATCCGGACCGTCGGTAATAGGGTACCTAGTGGGGCATTTATATATGATGATAATCATATAGGGGACCGATTTGATTTGAGTTCTCGATATAATTCCGTGATCGAGAAGTCTTATCGAATCACAAGATGATCATATATGGATTAATCGAATCCCGAGGTGATCACGGACAACCGCTTAGACTAGGGTAGAGTTTGATGTGTTAGTAAGGATCACTTCGCGGTATGTGGTCCAACACTTCTCGTTGGCTCTATTCCGGAATGAGTGAGTGGTCCGTGTTATCACGAATATGGAATCCATTCCTTCCCTCGGGAAGTAGACGAGACGCTTCCTTATTTGTTAACCCTAGAAACGATCGATGTGCCCGCCATATTATATTGGTTATGAACTAATTGATCACTAGGGGGTTAATGTTAAATAAGGATAATATGTTTCGAGAAGGGTTTACGGAAATATCCCGAATCGAAGTGAACGATCTATGGAGGATTTATCCGTATGTAATGATTATATCGGTGGACGATTTCGACTCATAAATTGAGTGTAAGTTATCTATATTCGATAGAGTTCAATTTCGGGTTTATGGTGGTGTAATCCCGGAATTAATAGGTTGGATATAATTATTCGTCGACGAATAATTTTATCTAATTTATTGTAGCTACTGAATATGGGTCCATGGTCCCCGACGTGGCTCCTAATATAGCATATAGGTTTCTCGTCGTTGCACCTCAATTATAATTAAATAGTGGATTGGGCTATTTAATTTCATATGTGGATTAATTGTTTAGTTGGACTAAATAATTAAATACACGGAAAAGACATTTTTCGTGGATTCGGCCCAAATTGGTGTGTTGACCTTTTGACCTCATTGGTCAAATATAGGAAAGATGCGTGGACCTTTTCTTTTAATGAAAGGTGGCGCAAATTTGATGTTAATAATTATTAAGAAATTAGTTTTCTTGGATAATTATTTGACATGTGATTTATCTTTTATTTGTTAATTGATAATTCATGGAATATTAGATAATAATATGATTTATCCTAATTTGTTTGGGATAATTATTTTATTTATCTTTTATTTGGAAAAAGGATTAATGTAATAATTATCTCTTAATTATTTAATCCTTGGAGGTTAAGTTTTACTCTCCTATATAAAAAGAGTTCTCCCAAGCCTTTTGACACATTACAATTCACGCCATATACACAAGAAAGTGGCTTAGAATTTTCGGCCATCTTTCTTTGGGTTTCGAGTTGGAATAATCTTCGGGATTATTCCGGTAGCATATCAAGGAGGTCCGGCGGCGGGAAACACCATCCACTTGGTGTTGCTGGGAGACACACGTTGGAAGACGGTGGCTGCTCAATATCGTGTTCAAGGAGCTTTTTTGTTCTTGGAGTTAAGCACCATAAAAGGTAGGCTCCTAAACCCCCCCTGTAGATTTAGATCTTTAATTTATGTTCTTTGTTTTCGTTTAGATCTAGATCCGATACTTCCGCTGCGTAATCGGGTCAATGGGCGCATTAATAGCAAATTAATCTAGAGACCCGTACTCCGATTAATAAACTCTACGGACTAAGTTAATTTTAAGTATATTTCACAAACTCAATCCTCGTGTGTATAGCCATACACTGAGTTGTGATTACATAATCAATATACTTAGGGTTTTCTGTAGTGTATACATATTGGCAATAAATGCGAATAAATAAGATGAAATAAATTCTTGTCATTTATTTAAATAAAACAATTACAAATTGTCTTTCGGGCATAAAACCTAACAATCTCCCACTTGCACGAAAGGCAAGTGGATTAATTGTTTTAGAGCACACCCTATATCTATATTACGGCAATACAACTCCCACTTGCTCTAAAGCAAATAAGTCATGTCCCTAATACCAATAGTTTCCAAATGCCGGTTGAAAACTTCTAACGGCAATGTCTTGGTGAAAGGATCAGCAGGGTTGTCAGCATAGGCGATTTTCTTGACGGAAATGTCACCTCTTTGGACTATCTCTCTGATTAAATGGTACTTTCGCTCGATATGCTTCGACTTGCGGTGACTACGGGGTTCCTTCGAATTTGATACAGCCCCATTGTTGTCACAATAGAGAGTGATCGGATCGTTGTGATTTGGAGGACTTTAAACTCAGAACTACTTCTTTAAAACCCTTAGGATTTCTTTTTAGGATTTTAGGTTTTGTTTTCTTTGAGTCAAATAAAAGTAACGTGACATATGTTGAGGTTTTTTATTTTGCCGTGTTCCGATGGCCATTGGGCTAAGGATGTGCAAAACTTTTTTACTCAATATAGGCGACGTGAAATAGAGTTCCGTAGGAGAGTCAAGAAATTGCTAAAGAAAAGGAAATTTAGCAATCCACCTTAAGATGGAGGCATTAAGAGAACTTGAGAATTACTGAAAATGTAACAGAGAATGATTGGTGTGAACAAGAACAATTTTGGTCAACTTCTAAAACCTTTTAGAAAGGTGATCGAAGTGAAAATCCAAAGTAGTGTGCAATTTATTCTGCAATTATCCTTATCTTTCCCTTTACACTTTTTCACCTTCAAACTTTTCGATCCTCTCACCAATCTGCCCCAACAGTTCACATTTCTAACCATTCTTTCATCGCCTCTCTTTCTTTCCATCCGTTTCACTCTCCCACCCGATCCCATTCCTTTAAACAATTCTCAATCCCAAAAACAAAATTTCTTACCCACCCTTTATCTTTTCTTCCCATCCTTATGTGTATCTTTTTCTAAACCCATCATAGTCTCAACCTCCATTTTGTTTACTCAATACCTATGTGTTGCGGAATTTGAAATATTGCTAAGCTTTAATGATTATCTTTTATCATTTTGATTTTCATGATACTAGTTGGGGTAAGTGTAGCTCTGACCCTAGCTAGATTTTAAGAGTTTTTGGTTCAATCAAAATACAAAATATCTTTCTACCGGAAGTTTTAAATTTCACACTTTTCCGTCTATTCCGGCATATCTAGATGATAAGTTTTGTTCTGAACTATCACACCGATCCGACCTTGTTGATGACGGTTATGACTTTTACGTGATACATTGGGTTATTAGTAATTTCGAGGAGTAGCTACATCTCACTAAGTTGTTGATATCCAATGCAAGCGAGAAGTTTCTGCGTTAAGTATTTGATTTTATCTTTAGCCAATAGGTCGCATTCAATCTGTTATACCTTACCAAGTTTCTCTTTTCCTGGATTGAATACCTTTTCGATTGAGTCACCCTCGCGTTTTCCCACGCCGGGTAATGCTTTTTGATCTTTGTCTTCTCCACCCGGTTTTAAGAATATTTAGGCGGTGGAGGTTGTAGATGAAGACCACTATCTTTAGTTGCTTGTTTATTTTTCTTTCTATTTAGTATTTTTCTTTTTGGTTTCCCTTGTCATTGGTTGTATAAAATAAAGTGGCTTAAACTGTTTTTAGGTATTTATACATGGTATTTAATGGTTTCGTGGAGTTTGTTTGCTTATACAATATGTGTCTATCTCTCCACGACGTGCTGAAATTTACTCCGATCTTTTTCCTTTACTTGGACCCGTTCCAGAGCTAAGTCTTTTTCTTAAATTCTCATTTATTTTTGTCATTGAGGACAATGCCATGTTTAAGTGGGGGGTAGGAGACTTAGCCATGTTATGTTATAATTGAAAATTGGATGAAACGGCACATGATTGAAAAAATTGAATAAATACCATATTATGTATCTCGTACCCTTAGAATTGTGAGTTCCTAGCTAAGAATTGATAGGAAAGGAACCAGGTTTCATGAGTACGTGATCATTTTATACTTATGTTAAGTAAATTTAAGGATATTCATGCCCGTTTTTGAAAGTAGTTATTTATTATTCAATTACTCAATCTGTGAATCGAGTATACCGTGCAAATCATAATAACTGAAGAAATTATGTGTACATTGCATAGATGATTGGTTATGTGAACTTAGTATTAATATCTATCTGCTGATGCATTCTTATCTTTTAGCCATTAAATCAGAGTAATAAGCTTGAGACGTACCTGTGTTTTAGCAAAATGTTAGACACTGGGCTTGTATTGACATTACCAAAGTAGCCCCGCGCTTGTGGTAATATTCGATGCTATACATGATCTAAGATAGGGGGATGCTCTAAAAAGTTTTCTTCCTTGAGATTGATAGTATTTGAAAAATATGAAGATATGAAAAGAATATTCAACTCTTTAAGAGGCTTTGAGTAGTACTCGGTCTCAAGTCCAAAATCCCTATAGATACGCTCTTGCTTATTGCTCTAGTGCTCTAACCATTGCGAGGCATAAGAAGTATGAATGTTGAGGTTGGTAGGTTGCGATTGCGAAGTTAGCATAAACTCTAATCTTGCCACAAATATATAAAACTAAATGCACATGCACACATCACTTCGATTCAAAGTAAGTAGTGAATAATGGATATCTTATGAGCATGACTAGTATGAGTTGACTTGAGTTTCTTGTGTAAGTATGATTTGACCATAGAAAATGTTGTCTTGGGGAATGACTTATTGATGCTTTGTTCGGGACGATCAAAGTCTAAGTGAGGGGGTAGTTGATGACGGTCAAATTATACCCGTAAAAGTCATCAACGTTGACCTTAAATCGAGATTAATAATGTATATTTCATATGAAATCACACGTTTATATTTATTATTTAATGTTAAGTGATTATTAATATGATATTTGGTATTTAGCTGTTTTTATTATTAAAAGACCGATTTATTGTGCGATAAATGCTGATTTTGCAGATCACGACAAATCGAGAGGATAAATGTCATTCAATCAGTAAATCTCAAGATAATAAGGAAGAAAATCGGGGCATTAATCAAGAGATAAATCAGAGGAATCAGATCAGCACGGAAGGATGCAGTGGGGAACAAGATAGACGAAAAGCGCGTTTAACACGAGCAGAGGGAGGCTCGGTCGACCGAGCCCTATCATTCGGTCGACCGAGTATGTCAGTTCGGTCACTCACGGGATTTTCGCGTGTATATCTTCTAGATCCTCCCTAGGTCGGTTACAGCCTCTATATAAGCAGCAGCTACAAAATTTGTAAGAACACACCTTAGACATACATACAATACCTTATACCTTTTTAACAATTATATTAATAGCTTTGGTACGTTACAATGTAGCTGTCCAGCAGTTTATTATGGCTGCAAATATGTAAGCCTTTAATTTTCTGTTGTTTTTATTTTCAGTAATTAATTCCCCAATTATGCTTTATCATTTGAGTTAGTTAATCATAGCTAGATGATGTAAATCTAGGCTATGGCGTTGGGAAGGTGGTGATACCTTGTCTATGAGGATCCCATAACCTACGTCATCTACTTAGTTTCTATCCATGAATCTGCATTGTTTAATTAATGTGTATCTAAGTTAGTTTATATGAATGCTTTACGGATTACTGTTTAATCCGTTGTGTATGATGAAATGCTGAGAGATATATTCAGGGATGCAATCTGGGGGAAAGGACCATTCGGTCGACCGAGTGTCTGTATTCGGTCGACCGAGCCCCCTGTTCATCCGTTAGATAGCCATGTCTTTATGGTTAGGTTAACTTAATAGAATTTATCATCTTGGTAGGTATGGCTATGACTACGTTGCTTGGCTGTTTTAATTAGCGTATGATTAGAAAATACCAATATAGGACTCCTAGGTCGGCTCACGAATGATCTTCCGGGACTTTCAGTGAGACCTAGATCTGTTTTGTATTAGGGAATTGACGTCATCTAGTTGTACGTAAATCGTAGATTAACATGAGACAGTGCAGGTAATTGTTAATGGGACGAAGACTGATGCGATCGTTTAGGAAGTACGCCTAACCATAGGAATGTTTCCTAGACGAGGTGTACGATTAATATCGGCATCCTTAGTGTCGTAAGCGTGCGAGTTATATGAGATGGATACCCAAAAGGTGAAGTCACGTAATGTAGCACACTGATCTAGCAACCTAACGGGTGCTAAGTCAAGTTAAAGAGGATGACTCCCGTAGCCAATCTAAGATAGATACAAACGGATTGACAGTTAATAAGTTCAGTTTATTATATAAATTATCTAGGTCCAAACGATAAAGACTATAATTGGGGAGGTTAATTACGTTGTGTCGTGTCGTGTCAATTTTTCTTTTCTTGTCCTTTGTTGGTCGTAGACCGCCTTTGTGTCCTTGGCATGAATGATTAATTGTTTGTATATAAAATGATCCACAATTGGTTCCCTGTGGGATCGACCTTGATTCACTATAGCTATACTACGATGGGCCTAGTCCTCTTGCTAGTATTGGTTTAAGGTGGTCAAGTATTTTATTACCTGATTGACCCTGATCATCACACACTCAGCAAACATAAGAAACTGAGTCAGGAAAGCATTGCTTTTCACTTTAACAATCTGATAAACTCATGTTTTCATAAAGGCTTAACTTAATCCGCTGCCGGTTAACTCAGTTAAGGATTTTTCAGTTCTGACTTATACGCAGCTAAGTTAGCTTAACTCCACACAAGTTTAAAGATGAACTCAATCTGTGCAAGATTCAGTTTATAGTCAGTTTTTGGGGACAAATTTATTCACCCCCCTCTAAACTTGTGTTAGCCTTTCTAAGGGACCAACATCTATAATCGATAGAGTTCCGTTTCGGATTTATGGTGGCGTAATTCCGAAATTAATAAGTTGAGTAGAAATGTTCTATTCGATTAATATTTTATTCAATTTATTGTTGCTACTGGTTATTGGTCCATGGCCCCCGGGTTGGCTCCTAACACGCGAGTGTTTTCTTGTTTAGTGGAACCTCGAGAATAAATTAACTAGTTGGTGTATCTAATGAATATGCAAATATTATTTATTAATATGTAAAATAGAAAAGACATTTTTATTAAATAAATGGCATACGTGGCGCCATATTTTGTGAAAAATTTAGGAATAGAAATTTTACTAGATTATGTCACATGTAATTAATTAATTTTTTATTTGTTAGATAATTATTTGAAAAAAAATTAGAGATTGATATTTTGGGAATTATCTCTTATTTTATGGCAAATAACTTTTCCTTATGGAAAAAGGTAATTGTAGTGTGAAAATGATAACTCTCTCTTGACTAGTTAATTTCCTATATAAAGAGAGTTCCTCATAACACAAATTACATTACAATTTGCGGCACCATCATCTAAAAAGAAAAGAAAATTTAGTTTCTTGTTCTAGCCATTAGGAGGAGTAAAAACTAGGGTTTTTTCTTGGAGCATATTCAAGGAGGTTCTATTACGAGGATCGACGTCCACCAATCGTCGCTTGGAGATACAATCCGGAAGATCATGGCCTCTCTTCTATTGGGTAAATCTTCTACTTCTTGTAGTTATATTAATTAATCATGTGAATTAAATCGTGGTAAAATCGTATGAGAATTTAATTCGTAGCTTCCGCTGTGCGTGATCGAGCGTCTCGATCGGTGCTGTGAATCAGATCTAACGATCCTATTATGGATCGGATCTGGATTTGGGTTTCTGTATATCCAGTATGTGGTATCAGAGCGAGGTTAAAGCGATTTTATGGTCTTGATTGCATAATTAATTAATAATGAGTGAAATTGAATTAAAAAATGCATCTTTTATATGTTTATTATATATATGCATGGTTGATTGTTTATGGTTCACGAGATGGACTGGGGTTGGTACTTGTTTATCGTTAGATCTATTGTAAACCCAATTTTTCCGGGTATAGAAAATTATGTAATTCGTTTGGTGTAATTTAATTTCCTAGTAGTTAGAATATATAAAATAGCTACGGCCCTGTTGTATTTATTTGGTATATCGAAGAACATCAACAAGAAAAGGTAGCAGCGCGGTGGTAAAAAGGCGCTTTTCAGATCATGTAGACCACGGTTCGATTTCCCTTGATGCGTTTTTATCAAATTTTTCCACAAAGGTTGCAGTTTTATGAAGAAAAAAAATATAAAAATTTGTAATAGCTGGGATTTGAACCCAGGAAGCCACAATAGAAGAAGGGCGTGCAAACCAAATCGGTTGGAAGGCAGCTTGTCAAAGGGACAGACCAGATAATTGTTATACAGAGCAGCGGCAGGATCTGATTAAAGATTAGTAATTCCTTTAAACGTAGGGTTTATTTATTTATTTATTTTTAATTTTATAGATTAGATACGGGGGTACCAACGGTCCATCTCAGTGGTTTATTTTTCGAATTTATTTTCTCTTGTGATTATTTATGTGATAGAACCATGCCATGCATCATATTCATGAATTCCACTCCTAGCATATGCATACATGTAGAAATTTTTTTTGGCATTAATTAGACATGTATGAAAATGATAATTTATTTAGATTAATCATAATTTAAATTAATTAAAGGAAATGGAATTTTATTGGGATATAAAATTCACATGATAAATTTAATTTAGGATTATGAATTTTTCGGGGTTTTGGTTATGTAGTGTCTACATAAATTAGAATTTTGATAATAAAAAATTAGAAAATCATGAAACATTGGACACAAACTAGACGGTATTTGGAACCGATAAGTTGGTGGTTGTTTTTCTTGATTTATTGTTTTTCGATTTATTGGAAAATTCTATAATCCTAAAGCTTTTATCATGACCAATTAGAATCATAAAATTCTTTGAGAATTTTATTTGTGTAATTTCTACACAAAGGAATTTTAATCCATAAAAATTGGAAGATCGTGAATATGGTGACACCAGTTAGACGCTATTTGGAACCTATAAACTAGTGGGAGGATTAAATTAAATATTCACAATCTATTGTTTTTGTATTATTAGAAAATTCCAAAATCCTAATGAGACTACTTAATTTTCAAAATAACGAGTGGGAGAGGGGAAGGTGACAAACGACCCCTCGGTCCCTACTGTTGACACAAGCACGTGAGAGAATGGTGATGCCTCGTGATGCATTGATTTCGCCCCCCCTGAGGGTGGCTTTGACCACTATCAAAATTCAAGCCTTGGTCTCCGAAAGGATAGGATTTTAGGTAATCGTCGAGTCACTGACTGACCTTGAGGCGGCATACTCAGCGCATATTTTGAGAGCTGAAACAGTAGATAACACTCTAAAGGACATTCTGAAATGTCTTGGCTGAAAAAGAAATGTAATCAACAACTAAATAGAGATGTATGAATCTCAGTTACTTGTTGAGAGAGATTGTCTCAATATAATCGTCACCTCTTTGACCTACCCTGAGGCGGCACTGTAGGTGTGAGATTAAATCCTTGGAATGGTTGGATAAACTGCATGCACGAAATCACGTTTATTATTCCTAAAATCATATTTAGTTATGGTGTATGATTTGATTTATATTTCTGTCATATTTTATTTTATAACTACATATCATCTCAAGGTAACTAGACTGCTTAAGTGATTAAAATTGACTGATGATGACTTCATAAAAGTGGAAAAGTAACAAGAACGTTGAACTCAATAATCGAGAATGCCAATTAATTCTTCGGAAGAGGGTGTTCCTCTTGAGCCTACATACTTAAGTGACATTGATAAGTGTGTCACTGATGTCACTCGTGTTGAATGGGAGACAAATTAAAATTAGTTCAAAGATGACGAGAATGATTTGGCATCAATCTCACTAGACATCCCACGGTTCATGAGTAGTGTGTACTCAAATGAACTGCTAGTTCACGGCCATTTCCTTTAAAGAAAGCCAAGAATGGGAAGATAAATGTCTACACATATAAGTTATCTAAAATAAATAAGTTAAAGGCTAAACTGAAATTTTAATAAAAGAAAGAATGGGATATGTAAAGTGATTTCGGATCACTAACCTATGAATCCTTAAAGACTTTCTTAACCGGGTAATTTGACCCGGAAGCTAAGTTCTTTTTGTAAGAATGAGGTGGCTAGGAATTAATGATTAAAGAGTAGACAACGGGCAGTTATTTCAGCTAAGATAGTGGAAGTGATATAAGGAAATAAATTTCGGATTTTAATCCTTGTATATCACAGAAGTTTAATTTCTATTTTCAGATTCGTTGGAACAAATGGATTGACTTTCACATCGATAATATAGTTGCCTTAAAGAAAGTGAATATGACATTGGTATACGATTTTGAGACTCGGACTTTTGTCTAATAAAGTCAGAACCACTAAGTAATGTTGAAAAAGGTATATGTAACACATCATAAATTATTAAGACAAATGGTTTCCGTATTTAGATAAGCGATTCTTCAGCATCTATTGATTAGTGCATATATCCTAAAGATAAGATCTTAAGACTGACTAAGGATGATTCCTATCTCCCAGTCTAAGAGCACTCTCTCAAAGGAAAAATGACTAAGTAACCTTTCAATTAGGAAAGGGTAATAGAGCTAAAGAGGTATCATAGCTTGTTCATATTGAGCTTCGGGGTCTTATGAAGATACAAGCTAGTGGGAGCTTTTAAGTAGTGGAATTTTTGTCTGATAGCTACTCGAAACACTGAATAGTTTATCTGAATATCTTGAGGAATCTCTGATATTACCAGAGAAACGAGTATTCCATGCTCAGATATAGGCTGGCATGGTTTTGGGACTGATGCTTGGCCTACCTCCGAGTGAAACGATTTCACTGAAAGGATAAACCATGGGTTGCCTTATATAGTTATTGATATGATACAATACACTGCTTAACTTAATTAATATACTGATTGAAAAATAACGGTTTACATTACAATATGTGATACCGAGAAGTCTACCTAGAAGATGCCTAAGAATTTGTGGATAAGGAGTGAGGTACCTTTACACCACTTCCGCAAATAGAGGCATTTAGCACTTGTGCTTGAATGTAGGACTGGAGATTTTGCATGCATGTTTAGATGGTGACTGTTCGTGAAATATCTTAATACAATGAGTGAAGGTTGGTTATAAGATTCTGAAGATCGGATAATGGCGGTTGTACTGTCACAACCTTTCTGAAAGAATGTTTAAATAACAACCTTACACCTTGAAGTAATGTTAATCGAGGAGTTACTATCTGATTTAATCAGACCACATCTAACATTGGTTGTTGGGGATAACACTGATAAATACTACTGAACAAGATCAGAATATCAAACCACCCAAATGCATTGGGAGTATTGTTTAACCATTGACCCACTGTGATCAAATAGACATTACAGTCTACTAGGGGTGATTGATCAACTATGGCCCTTTTGGGAAGACTGTATAGAATTCTGATAATAAAAGGTCGTTTAATGCCATAAACCTGTAAATGGAGTTTTGGTACTCCAATTCTGTTCACACTTTTGTAAAACCACCTGAGTTTCCCAGGCCTAGTGAGAGAAATTGGATCTACGTGAAAAGAGTCGAATGATTGAGAAAGTTTAACTTTCAAGGCAAAGCCAAGTGGTCTAGGGGTAATTCCCCGAGAAGTAGAGAGTTAACCAGGGGTGATGCCCTGAAACTCCTCACCATTCAGCCTTGCTTGACTCCTTGGAAAGCATAAATATTAATAGGGGTGATGTCCTAAAACTTTCTTTCCATACAACGAAGCTTAGAATCATTCAGAACGGAAGGGTTTTGCTTAAAGCCAACGGCAGATTGACTGTCTATGCTTATATCCATTGGTGGATTAAAGCAAACCTCTAGGTCATTAACAACTGCATATTTGAAATGTGTGGGCTTGACTAAAATATTGATGAGTCTTTTGTAGACCAGAGAATCAATGTTGGTAAAGAGTAGACGTTAGTGTTAGTGAAAGGTGACACTGCAACAGTTGTAAGCAACATGTGTGTGTTATTTGAAGTCAGAAACTGACGGACCAAAGCTTCTCTGAATTAGAGAAGTGGACTATATTCTTAGAATTTTGGTCGAACATGAGAACAAGTTTTTTTGGTAGTATCCCATTCATCTTATTGTTAAGATGATAATGCATTTTCGTATGCACTATTCAATAAGAGGTTTCATACCCAACCCCTCACGGAACAATTCACTTAGTCTTTGCATAAAGAGAAAATGGGATAAATTCTCTAGAAGATAGAGAATGTCAGATTATTAAAAGTCAATTAATGTAGAATCTTGGATTCGAGCATTGGATAGCGGTATAGTGCATCCTCAAGTATCTTTAGAGAGCGAGGAATTCTATGCTTGTATATTCGGGTGCAAAGCTGAGTATTGTTGACTACACTGATTCTGATTTTAGTCAGATTAAGGAGGATCATTAGTCGATCTCGGGCTTAGTGTTTACTCTTAGTGATAGGGCTATAGTCTAGAGCAATCCAGCACCGCCAATTCGACTCGGTAAGTTGAATACATAGCAGCTTTTGGAGCAGCTAGAGAGGCACTATAGCTTGAAAGGTTCATTGCTGATCTGGGAGTAATCCCATTTCTAGGTAAGTCAATATCTCTTCACTGTGAAAACAGAGGAGAGGTAGCTTATGCTAAGGATCTTCATAATCACAAGAGGTCAAAAGCATATTGAGAGAAAGTACCACCTGATTAGACAGACCGTGCAGAGAGGCGACGTTTTTGTCCTAAAGATCACCTCAAATCCGACAATCTGTTGATCAGTTTAACCAAATCGTGTGGCATCTAATGTCACTGATAAGCGCTTGGCAGATATGAAATTGGGAGATATGTCTCATATGCTTTAGAGCAAGTGGGTGAATTTTGTGGATAGAAAGAATAAGTGTGTGGTGCCCTAAAAACAATTGTTGCTTGTCTTTACGGGCAAGTGGGATATTGTTGGATGTACTGCCCGAAAGACAATTGTTGCTTGTATTGGCTTCGTGCTTGTAAGTAATACACTACTGAAAACTTATGTTGTATCATATGTAGCCACATAACTTATTGTGTGTCACACATGAGGATTAAGTTTATGGTGATACACTTGAACTGCTAGTCCGTGGTGAACTATCAAAAGTATGGTGTCTATTGGTCAAACCACCATTAATGCGCCCAGAATACTTTAAGGTGTGATCGCGTGTAAGTCACTAACGTCGATATTACTAGAAAGAATACTAGGTACATCGTAGTACAGTAAATGCGAGTCAAGTCGATCCCTCAGAGACAATGCAACTTTAATTATAAACGATTCTAACCTAATTAAGAAGCAACATAAAGGCGGTCATTGACCAACAATGAACATAAGGAAAATGTGGTATTTCTCCCCTTTTTCTCACCGATCTACTAACTTGGATTAGTTAATCGTTATGTTTACTTCCCCACATAATTTACTTAAATTAATCGAGCGAGCGTTTGATTTAATTATCATCTTCAGCTACGGGTGCAACTCTTAACCCTATCTACTCCAACAATGGTAGTAGACAATCTATACGCAAGCTACCCTCCTTAATTGGTTTGTAAAAGCCCATATGCATAAAGAAATAGAATTTCCTATACCAACCGTTAACTCATACTGCTAACCCGCCTAGACAACTGTCGACATTGATTAGCACGTTCCTAGGATCCATCAGACTACGTCCAAACTAACACTTCACCTTGCAAGTTCTTCGAATTAATTTATGAATACAATAAGCAGATTGGCCAAATCTAACCTACTGGTAATTAAACTTGTCGATCAATGTAGCTGTAGTGAATCCTTGTTTTAGGTTTTCTAAATAATGCCTCGGTAAACCGGTATAGACCGCCGGGTTACCGGGGTAAGCTTTTCCTATTGCCGGATCTACAATGCCCACATACGATTAAAATAAGTAAATCATAGGGTCTTTGAACATGCAGATTAACTAAAACACATAAATACGAACATATCTACCATATTGAAGACAAAAAGGAACGTTCAAAACTTAATACCTTCAATAATAGAGATCTATCTCGATCTACTCAAGCTATAGATGGTAGAAAAAGGGAGAAAACCAGAAATAACTCCTCGAAAGCATGGATTAATTTTATTTCATCAAATTGTAATGTATTTAAGAGATTTGATAATAATAATATGAAAGCGTATGAAAAGTTATGAAGACTTATACAATAATATGCTAATGCGCCCTTATATAGATATAATGTCCGACTTGACTTTCTAAAACCCTAACCAACCTAGATAATGCAGCAGAATTAATTTCGTGTTCCACAAGTCCTCGCTTTACCGGCCCTAGCCCTCGGTAAACCGGGCCGACTTTTCTTCTTTTTCTTCAGTAGACTTATTCTTGAGCTTTAATCACTTGGCCCAATATACTTCTTCTCGTCCAGATCTGTTCTTCAATGCTCTAGGTCTGGTACATCCTATAAAACATGCAAAACGAGACCAAATAGTACCAAAACCTCGGTAAAAAATAGCATAGTTGCAGAATTACGATCCTTGGAACATGCACATAGAATTTAACATATATTCCACATAATAACAAGCCTATCTATCATCTCTTGAGCAGAATTTGGGGTGAATAAGGGTAGAATTAATGGTACCATTTAAGGCGATATCAACTACCCCCCACTTAGCTTTTGATCGTCCTGAGCAAAAAGGCAAAAAGAAACACGACACTCTGATCAGTATACAAGTTAATTAAAAACAACTATGCCTCACAAAGTCAAGATCGAGATCATGCCACTCATATCCATCAATGATGCATTAAACACTATTCATGTCATGAGCCAATGTGTGTGTGCAATAACTTTCACAATCGCTTAGTAATGCAGACAACCTCACATTACGTCAACCTATAGTCGAACTAACCAATCTCAATCATGTTATTTATAAGTCAAATTAGCTGGCAAGGCAGATCGAGAACCGAGGATATATTACTCTAAGGCTCGCGTTTATCTGTCTATGCAAAAGTCGTGCGTTTTACTCTCCATCGACTCAAATTTTGCCAAATAGAATATAGATGTATATATTTCAATGCACTTCTCTTTCTTGGCGGGTGGACTCTCATTTATTTATCTATCCTCATGGCCCCACTCATGATAAACTACCGAATCCAAAATTTCTTTGCCTTCATAAGCGTTGGTGAAACATGATTCTTGATGAAGCCAAGGTCAACTCTAGTCAAAGCAATATGCTATTGACTACACACCAAGGAAAGTGAGTTATACATGTTTAAAATGGTGGCTCATAACAGAGTATGCACTTAATACCCCACTACTTCAGAAGTGGGCACTTACTCTTACTTGTGCATCGTGAAACAATATTGAGGTCAATTAACTCCAAAAGATCAAAAATATCATATTTTTTCAAAATTATGTCGAAATGAATCAAAGTCTAAATGGTGAACAGTGCATCAAATAGAATCAAGATAATCACGCAATTCATGGAATATAATGCTAAGAAGCTAAGTGACTTTCCTTACCCCCCCACTTAAAAACGAAAATGAACTTAGCTTTGGTTAAGGGTGGAACCAAAGAAGAATTGGATCGTCTTGTATATATCATCAGGCACATGTAAGTAGTCCATGAAGAATCTGCACTAAATAGCTCAAACAAACCAAGAAGAATAGCGGTGACAAGAAACCATATAACAAAAGTGCGGCAGTAAAAGAGAAAATAAATCACTCCAAACAATTTAAGTTGTCAAAATATCGTATTAATAAAATTCTGCTACATCAACTAGATAGGAAAGAAAAATAAAAATAAGAAAATGGAAAAGAACAATGATTAAAAGAAAGAAAAAACTAGTCCTCCTCATAATAATCCTTATAGTCATCTCTAGGCTCAAAACCGGGAGGTGGTGCAGAACTGGAGGCAGCAGTGGCCGAAGATGAGGATCGGTTATGTGGGGCAGTCCTAGGTGGTGGGGTCAATGGAGGAATGCCAAAGAAGTCTATAATCCTATCCATCTTGCTAAGCAGACTCGCAATCTCTCTCAAGTGCTCCTCTAGCATAGCTCTATGAGTCCGGGGTGCTCCGAGGACCGGAGTACGCACCCTCTCAGCTCTCCAGCCGACCTGTCTTTGTACGCGTTGAACCGACTACGAACTGATCATCGGCTCAGGGTCTTTCAAATCATCACTGACGAGAATTTTCACCTCATCCTCTTAGGCAAACATGTCAATCATCGGCCCGTATGGCAACTGCTCGTGCTCAGATATGGTAGCAAGCTCGTGAATACGGTTATGCATCAGTAGACCGATGTTGACAGGAGATCCCTGCTCCAGATAGAACATCAACTCCGCCCTCTTCGTGGTGACAGATACAGTGTGCTTGGTCGGTAGATGGCGGGTACAAACAAACATGTTGACAATCTTCCGATCCCAGGGCAATTCACTCACTAGGAAGATGGTTGGGGCTCCCATAGGGTTGCGCTTCTATTGCATCCCAAAGTAGTTAGAAATCATGTTCATCCTCACAAGATCTTTAATATTGCTTGAGGATGTATACTCATCTGGGCCCACAGGTGGATTTCGAACCCCAAAATGAGCATTGATCCGCTCAATCGAAAAATCAATCTTAACGCCACGGACCATAGCATATGTGACTCATGGGTTGTGCGAAACATAAGCATAGAATTCCCACATTAACGTAGCATTGAACCATGTCGGTGCCTCAGCCATATCCAATATATCTTGCATTTGTAAGGCTCTTGGCAAAATTGACTCGTAATTGAACAGTTGTACACCCCATTCTCAGGCAACAGGTCTTGCATTCCAATGCCCTCAGAATGATTCGTAGATCTCCAATGAATGAAATTTCTCAACCCCATTATCAATGGGTTAGCATCTCCGTAGATACTCTGATAACCACTGGGATGAAGGGTGGTTCTACTATGCTTTGGACCAATCCTGGATGATGATAGAAGTTGATACCGATGCTGATTCTGAAGAAGGTCCCTCGGTAAACTGGCAGGTACTTCCGATTTACCGGCCTGATATTTTCTGATTTCCTTCTTGGAATATGCTTATGATAATAAAAGATGATGAACTGCATCACCTAACCTTTCAGAGATACTGCAAATCAGCAACATGGTTGAAAAATGGATGTTTTTGGTAGTAAAAATGGAAAAATGGTTTGGTTTTGGTGGAGATATGGTGGTGTTAGTGGTGGTGATGCCGACTGGTTTTAAGAAGATGAAGAAGTGGGAGAATGTTTGGTGATTTGAGGAGATGATGGTAGATGAGAATGATGATAATGTTGGTTAAAGGGTTGTTTAAATAGGAAAAATGATGGAAGGTGGAAGGATTTGGTGTGATAGTGTGTAGAGAAGTAATTCAGGTGAGGGATTTGAGGGGGTGATTGATGGGATTGAGGTGGAGTAATGGTGTAGTGTGGCAAATGATGAAAGGTTTGAAAAGAGGGAAAATGGGACGGATTTTGCTGACTGGTAGTCTCAAATACAACGTGTGTCCTCCATGTGTCTCTAAAAATTCAGCTTTATAAACTGGCCCTCAGAAATTTGAAAATCAGTGCTCGGTAACCCGGGGTAACCTAAGGTTTACGGGGGGTTCTTTTCCCCTGATTTCTTTGTCCTCCTTCACTGCACACTTTGCTCAAACTCGCTGCTCAATTCCGTCCTCAAATTGACTAGCCTCTTACTCATTTTAGTGTTATCTCTGACTCGATCCTAAAAACCTTCCTAACAACCATCAGTTTCAAGCCTAAAGGCACGGTAGGATGAAAAAAAAGCTCGTCCCTTCATCCATATGCTTTTATTCATTCCTAATCTACCTAAGGGTTTAAAGAAATAGTTATGAGTTTATAGTCCCCTGCTCGACTTTCTTTAGATTTCTGATCATTCAAGGGTTGGAGCTTTAACTTGCCAAACTTGTGCTCCAGAGGTTCGTATCCTTATAGAACCTTTTTGAGCTCTCTTCCTAGAACACCTTTCCATCTTAGCTTGTGTACTAGGTCTGCCTCTACGTCGAGATTTAGGCTTTACACCCCAAGATTCCACGTTTCCCGATTTAGGCTCAAATCCATCAGTACGCAATACGGAAGGACTGGCTTCCGTGAGCATCTTGTTGTGGTCCTTATCTTCTCTCTCTCTAAGCCTTAGTCTTATGAATTCCTACTCAACTGTTTCTGCTACAACCTCTTGATGCTTATGCCCCCCTTCTCTATCTCCATAATTTCTACCTTTCCGGAATCATATGTCATCTTGCAACTTTCCGGCCTATTATCTAGGGGCTCTAAGATTTTGAAAGATACTGCATCATTATTCAACCTCAAAGTGATCTCCCCATTATCAAAATCCATGACTGCTCTGCTTGTCGCTAAGAAAGGTCTTCCTAACAAAATTGGGGCACTTGGGTCCTCTGGAACAATCTATAACCGTGAAATCAATTGGAAAAGTGAACCTTCTTGCCTTAATCGTGCACTTCTTAAGCAGACCGGCCGGCATTTCTCTAGTTCTATCAACAAAAGTCAGGGTTCTGGTTTGATTCATAACGAACGGAAGCTTAATCTTTTGGCAGAGGGAAAAAGGTAGAATGTTGTAACTCAAGCCAGAGTCATAGACACCTAATCCTACTGATATACCATTGACAGATATTGAAAGTCGGAATGTGCCAGGGTCTCCTAACTTCACCAGTGCTTTAGTGTGGGTAATCCTCAGGCTCAAAGAACATCATGTCACGATCCTTTTCAGGATCAACAGAATCATAATCCGAAGATCATATCTCAATTCACTCGATCAGGAACTCACATGGACGATACGTATTATACTCCCTTAAGTTCTCATCAGGCTCTTGCTTGATTGCTTCTTTCTCTTTCTCCACCCACTTGTTAATAGATTCATAATGCTCTCTGGATTCTGATCTAGGGTACAAGGAAATTTGTGTGATGTTCAATATTGTCCGAGGCTTATTGCTTGACTTGTTTGCTCTTTTTCAACTCCGGTTTGATCGAGTCTCTGAAGTGTCATCATCTTCCTGTGAAAGAGATAAAATAAAACATAAAAAAAAGGGTTAGCAACTTCAGCTTCAGTTTGGTATGATCCCAACTGTTGCGGACCTACTAACTAAAATCAACAGGGAATAACTCAGAATAATAAGGACTGTTAGAATTCAATGTTTTAGGCCTCGGTAACCCAGGGGTAAACCACGGTAAACCGGCCCTAAAATTTACATTCTGGCAATTTAACGTATGCATGTTTGATCTAAAATGACCCAAGACTCAAAATAAAATAAATAAAAATGACTTCTTAATGAATTAAAACGTTTATCTTTAAAATTTGCCATTGTCCCCGGCACGGCGCCAAAAATCTTGATCGCGTGTAAGTCACTAACGTCGATATTACTAGCAAGAATACTAGTTACATCGTAGTATAGTAAATGCGAGTCAAGGTCGATCCCACAGAGACAATGCAACTTAATTATAAACGATTCTAACCCAATTAAGAAGGAACATAAAGGCGGTCATTGACCAACAATGAACATAAAGAAAACGTGGTATTTCTCCCCCTCTTCTCACCGATCTACAAACTTGGATTAGTTAATCGTTACGTTTACTTCCCCACATAATTTCCTTAAATTAATCAAGCGAGCATTTGATTTAATTATCATCATTAGGTACGGGTGCAACTCCTAACCCTATCTACTTCGACAATGGTAGAAGACAACCTATACGTAAGCTACCCTCCTTAATTGGTCCGTAATAGCTCATACGCATAAAGAACTAGAATTGCCGATATCAAGCGCTAGTCGACATTGATTAGCACGTTCTTAGGGTCCATTGGACTACGTCCAACCTAACACTTCACCTTGAAAGTTCTTCACGTTAATTTATGAATAAAATAAGCAGATTGGCCAGATTTAACCTACTATTAATTAAACTTGTCAATCAACATAGCTGTAGTGAATCCCAGTTTTAAGTTTTCTAAATAATGTATCGGTAAACCGGTACAGGCCGCCGGGTTACCGGGGTCAGCTTTTCCTATTCATGGATCTACATTGCTCACATATGATTAAAATAAGTAAATCATGAGGTCTCTAAACATGCAGATTAACTAAAATACATAAATACGAACAGATCTACCATATTGAAGACAAAGAGGAACGTTCAAAGCTTCATACCTTTAACAGTAGAGATCTAGCTCGATCCACTCAAGCTAGAGATGGTAGAGAAAGGGAGAAAACCAGAAATAACTCCTCAAAATCTTGGATTAACATTATTTCATCAAATTGTAATGTATTGAAGAGATTTGATAATAATAATATGAAAGCGTATGAAAAGTTATGAAGACTTATACAATAATATGCTAATGCGGCCTTATATAGATACAATGACTGATATACCATGACTGACTTATGACTCTGTAAAACCCTAACCAACCTAGATAATGCAGCAAAATTAATTTCATATTCGACAAGTCCTCGGTTTACCGCACCTAGCCCTCGGTAAACCGGGCTGACCCTTTTCTTCTTTTTCTTCAGCAGACTTCTTCTTGGGCTTTAATCACTTGGCCCAATATACTTCATCTGGTCCAGATCTGATCATCAATGCTCCGGGTCTGGTACATCCTATAAAACATGCAGAACGAGACCAAACAGTACCAAAACATTGGGAAAATAGCATCGATGCAGAATTACGATCCTTGGAACACGCACACAGCATTTAACATATATTCCACATAATAACGAGCCTATCTATCCTCTCTTGAGCAGAATTTGGGGTGAATAAGGGTATAATTAATGGTACTATTTAGGGCTTTATCAGCTATCCCCCACTTAGCTTTTGATCGTCCCGAGCAAAAAGGCAAAAAGAAACACAACACTCTAATCAGTATACAAATTAATTTAAAAAAATATGCCTCACAAAGTCAAGATCAAGATCATGCCACTCATATCCATCAGTGATGCATTAAACACTATTAATGTCATGGGCCAATATGTGTGTGCAATAACTTCCACAACCGCTTAGTAATGTAGACAACCTCACATTACATCAACCCGTAGTCAAACTAACCAGTCTCAAACATGATTTATAAGTCAAATTAGCTGGCAAGGTGGATCCAGAACCTAGGATGTATTACTGTTAGGCTCGCGTTTATCGGTCTATGCAAAAGTCGTGCGTTTTACGCTCCATCGACTCAAATTTTTCCAAAGAGAATATAGATGTATATATTTCAATGCACTTCTCTTTATTGGTGGGTGGCTTATCATTTATTTAAATATCCTCATGGCCCCACTCACGATAAACTACCAAATCCAAAATTCCTTTGCCTTTATAAGCGTTGGTGAAACATGATTCATGATGAAGCCAGGGTCAACTCTAGTCAAAGCAATATGCTATCGACTACACACCAAGGAAAGTGAGTTATACGTGTTTAAAATGGTGGCTCGTAATAGAATATGTGCTTAATACGCCACTACATTAGAAGTGAGCACTTACTCTTACTTGTGCATCGTGAAACAATATTGAAGTCAATTAACTCCAAAAGATCAAAAATATCATATTTTTTCGAAATTCTGTCAAAATGGTGAACAGTGCATAAAAGAGAATCAAGATAATCACGCAATTCATGGAATATAATGCTAAGAAGCTAAGTGACGTTCCTTACCCCCCACTTAAATGAAACATTGTCCCCAATGTGTAAGGTGAAAATGAAAAATGAAAAGGAACTTAGCTTCGGTTAAGGGTGGAACCAAAGAAGAATCGGATCGTCTCGTATATATCATCGGGCTCATGTAAGTAGTCCATGAAGAATCTGCGCTAAATTGCTCAAAAAAACCAAGAATAATAGTGGCGACAAGATACCATATAACAAAAGTGCGGCAGTAAAAGCGAAAATAAATCACTCCAAACAATTTAAGCCGTCAAAACATCATATTAATAAAATTCTGCTACATCCACTAGATACGAAAGAAAAATAAAAATAGGAAAATGGAAAAGAACAACGATTAAAAGAAAGAAACAACTAGTCCTCCTCATAATAATCTTCCCAGTCTACTATAGGCTCGAAACCAGGAGGTGGTGCAGAACTGGAGGCAGCAGCGGCCGAACATGAGGCTCGGTGATGTGGGGTAGGCCTAGGTTGTGGGGTCGATGGAGGAATGCCAAAGAAGTTTATAATCCTATCCATCTTGCGATGCAGACTCGCAATCTCTCTCGAGTGCTCCTCTAGCATAGCTCTGAGAGTCGGTAGAAAGCAGGCACAAACAAATTTGTTGACAATCTTCCGATCCCAAAATAATTCACTCTCTCGGAAGATGGTTGGGGCTTCCATAGGTTTGTGCTTCCATTGCATCCCAAAGTAGTCAGCAATCATGTTCATTCTCTCATGATCTGTAATATTGCTCGAGGGTATATACTCGTCTGGGCCCACAGGTGGATTTCGAACCCCAAAATGAGCATTGATCCGCTCAATCGAAAAAACAATCTTAACGCCACAGACCATTGCATACGTGACTCCTGGGTTGTGCGAAACATAAGCATAGAATTCCCACACTAACGTAGCGTTGAACCGTGTCGGTGCCTCAGCCATATCCAATATATCTTGCATTTGTAAGGCTCTTGGCAAAATTGACCCGCAATTGAACAGTTGTACACCCCATTCTCGGGCAACAGGTCTTGCATTCTAATGCCCTCGGAATGATTTGTAGATGTCCAATGAATGAAATTGCTCAACCCCATCTACCAAGGGGTTAGCATCTCCGTAGATACTCTGATAACCACCGGGATGAATGGTGGTTCTGCTATGCTTTGGACCCATCCTGGATGATGATAGAAGCTGATATTGATGCTGATTCTGAAAAAGGACCCTCGGTAAACCGGTAGGTACTTCCGATTTACCGGCCTGATATTTTCTGATTTTCTTCTAGGACTGTGCTTATTATAATAAAAGATGAAGAACTGCAGCATCTAACCTTGTAGAGATACTGCAAATCAGCAACATGGTGGAAAAATGGTGTTTTTGGTGGTAAAAATGAAAAAAGGGTTTTGTTTTTGTTGAGATAAGGTGGTGATAGTGGTGGTGATGGTGTCCAACAGGTTTTAAGAAGAAGAAGAAGTGGAAGAATGTTTGGTGATTTGAGGAGATGATAGTAGATGAGATTGATGATAATGGTGGTGAAAGGCTTGTTTAAATAGGAAAAATGATGGAAGGTGGAAGGATTTGGTGGGATAGTTGGTAGAGAAGTAATTAGGTTGAGGGATTTGAGGGGGTGATTGATGGGATTGAGGTGGAGTAATGGTGTAGAGTAGGAAAGGATGAAAGGTTTGAAAAGAGGGAAAATGGGAAGGATTTTGCTGACTGGCGGTCTCTGATACTACGTGTGTCCTCCACGTGTCTCTAAAAATTCAGCTTTATAAACTGACACTCAGAAATTTGAAAATCCATGCTCGGTAACCCGGAGGTAACCTAAGGTTGACCAGGTGTTCTTTTCCCCAGATTTCTCTGTCCTCCTTCACTGCACACTTTGCTCAACCACTCTGCTCAATTCTGACCTCGAATTGACTAGCCTCTTACTCATTTAGTTGTTATCTCTGACTCGATCCTAACCTATTTCACTAGAATCCACAACGAGTAAAAAATCCTTCCCAACAACCATCGGTTTCAAGCCTGAGGGTGCGGTAGGATGAAAAAATAGCTCGTCCCTTCATCCAGCTACTTTTATTCATTCCTAATCTACCTAAGGGTTTAAAGAAATAGTTCTGAGTTTATAGTCACCAGCTCGACTTTCTTTAGATTTCTGATCATTCAAGGGTTGGAGCTTTAACTTGCCAAACTTGTGCCCCTCCTTCTCTATCTCAATAATTTCTACCTTTCAGGAATCATATGTCATCTTGCAACTTTCCGGCCTATTATCCAGGGGCTCTAAGATTTTGAAAGATACTGCATCATTATTCAACCTCAAAGTGATCTCCCCATTATCAAAATCCATGACTGCTCTGCTTGTCTCTAAGAAAGGTCTTCCTAACAAAATTGGGGCACTTGGGTCCTCTAGTACGTGATGACGATCAAATTATACCCGTAGAAGTCATCAACATTATCCTTAAATTGAGCCAAATAATAAATATTTTATGTTAAATCACATGTGTATAATGATTATTTAATGTTTTGTCATTTATAAAATATAAATTGGTATATATCCGTTTTTATTATTTAAATATGATTTATTTTGGGATAAATGTTTATTTTTGTAGATTGAGACAATTTGGGGGATAATTACAAATGGATGAATTAAATCTCAAGATAAATCGAAGAAAATTCGGAGTGCATTGAGGATAAATACCGGATCAGTGCGAAAAGAGGAGTAAGGAATGACAAGAGCCAGCGAGCCAATCAAAAGTTGATGGACTCGCTGGCAGCAAGTGCTCAGCTCGCTGGGAGGGAGTTCCCTAAAGCCACCGGATCGACTTGGAATTATCCTAACGCGTTTTCATACTTCATTTGGATTTAGGAAACCTATTTTAGATCGGTTAATGCTTATCCTAACTCTATTTTTTTACCCCTATATATACTTGTGCTATTTCATTAGCAAAAACACACCTCAGACACTTTTATCAATTTACAAAACTCATAATAAAGTTCTCAGTTTCTCTCAGAGTGTTTTTTATACAAGTTCTGCAATAATGTAATTTCTTGTATTTATTTCTTCTTAGATCTTTATAATTAAGTCCCCAATTATTATTTATCGTTTGAGATTGTTTGTTCTTAGTTAAATGATGTAGATCTAGGATTGTGACGTGAGGCAGTAGGGATTCCTCGTCTATGAGGATCCACATGCCCACGCCTATGTCTCGTGATCTATGTATGACTTTACATTGATCAATAATCGTGTTTCTAGTAGATCTATATAATTGCTTTATGAATCTCTATTTTATCCGTTATGTATAGAGAAACGCTAAGATTTAGTTGTTCGCCGCGTCAATCTAGCCACGTCTTTATGGTGTGATTGTCCACCTAGAATTTCTTATCTTAGTAGGTATGGCTACGGCTACGTTGCTCGTCTGTTTTAATTAGCGTATGATTAGAAAATACCAATATAAGGCTCCTAGGTCGGCTCATGAATTGATCTTCCGGGACTTTTAGCGAGATCTAGATCTGTTCTGTATTAGGGAATTGAGCTCATCTAGTTATACGTAAATCGTAGATTAACATGATACCTAAAAAGTTAGTGTTAATGGGACAGAGACTGATGCGATCACTTAGGAAGTACGCCTAACCATAGGAATGTTGCCTAGGTGAGGAATACGGTTAATATCGGCATCCCTAGTTTTGTAAGCGTGCAAGTCATATGAGATGGAGGCCTACGAAGTGAAGTCACGTGATGTAGCATAGTGATCTAGATGGCCTACCCGGAGCTAGATCTAGTTTAGGGGATGACTCCCGTAGCCAATATAAAAGAAATACGAACCGGATTAATAGTTGTCGAACCTAGCTTAATTATATAGAATCTCGAGATGCAAATGATAACATAATAATTGGGGAGGTTAATTACGTTGTTTATGTGTTGTGTCGAGTTGAGTCCTTTATCTTTCTTGTCTTTCGTCTGTTGTAGACCGCCTATGTGTGCTTGACATGAATGATTAATTGTTTGTATATAAATGACCCACAATTGGTTCCCTGTGGGATCGACCTTGATTCGCTATAGCTATGCTACGATGGACCTAGTCCTCTTGCTAGTATTGGTTTATGGTGGTCAAGTACTTTATTATCACTTCATCTTCGTCATCAAGTTTTTGGCGCCGTTGCCGGGGAACAAACGGTCAATTTTATATATAAATAATTTTTTTATTCATGTTAAGTTTTCTGTTTTAGAGTCTGTTTTTTACGTTTTTGAGTCCCTCTGGTTGTCTGCTCTGTGTAAAAATTCCAGAATCTGGAACTGCTGGTTTCACTCCCAGCTAGACTGCATCTCGCTGCCAGCGAGCCTGGTTCTGTTTTCTGGGACTTCGCGTGTCTATTTATCTCCTTATGTTTAATCCGTAAGTCTGATAGCAGCATGGG
This sequence comes from Gentiana straminea, assembly GCA_036785695.1. Taxonomy (NCBI): domain Eukaryota; kingdom Viridiplantae; phylum Streptophyta; class Magnoliopsida; order Gentianales; family Gentianaceae; genus Gentiana; species Gentiana straminea. The sequence goes on along the minus strand of JAVUPR010000158.1, from coordinate 886,031 downwards.
AAACCATGTTAAAGTCAGTCTACGGTCTATTTGTTTTTTGTTTTTCTTCTGTTTGTAGAAACCAGGGAAACAACAATCCGAGTCAGTAATTTTTCGTGGGCACTGAGAAATAACCCAGCAACATGTGGAGCTACGAATCTACGATGGGAAAAGCGATGGAAGCAATACCTTTAAAGCACTAAGATGACTCCGAAAAGAAAAAAAAAAGAAAGAAAAAATTTTAAAGGCTTAAATTCTTCTTGGTATAATGTTGAAGGCAAGGTACTACCTTTTTTTGGCTTATGTTTTACTATCTTTTGGTTTTTTGAGCATAAATTAGTCTTTACATGAACCTGAATGAGAATCTTATCCCGGAGTGAGTTTTAAGATTAATTTTATTAGTGCCGAAGGTTCTGCCCCAAATCTGTCTCATCTAGAGGGTGTAAGGAAACATGTAGTAGTTGAAGGAAGCAGTGAATAAAGAGTTCCTCGTAGTTCTGTTAAAATCTCATTGTCATATGCATGAGATTGCTTCTAGTGGCCATGGGAGCAACAATTTGTGTAGTTTAAGCATTCGCAATCTAAAGAAGACGTTGAGTTTTGAGAGAGCATAACGAAGCAGCATTATAGAGGATGTGATTAAAATGGGTCCCTAGGACTAAATTTTCTTAGAATTCACTAGTTCCTAAAACGAGAGCCGAGGTAAGAGCTTTGTATAAATGGTATGGATAAATGTCGTTTCCTAGGTCTCACAACCAAGGGGAGGGTATTAATCCGCAAAAGCGACGAGCCCACCTCTTATAGTGCTCAGATGGTCAAAGTCTGGCGAGCTATGAAGGATGACTGACAAGGATACTTTTTGGAAAGTCGAGCTGAGGACTTTAAACTCAGAACTACTTCGTTAAAACCCTTAGGATTTCCTTTTAGTTTTTTAGGTTTTGTTTTCTTTGAGTCCAATAAGAGTAACGTGACATTTGTTGAGGTTTTTTATTTTGCCGTGTTCCGATGGCCATTGGGCTAAGGATGTGCAAAACTTTTTTACTCAATATAGGCCACGTGAACTAGAGTTCCGTAGGAGAGTCGAAATATTGCTAAAGAAAAGGAAATTTAGCAATCAACCTTAAGATGGAAGCATTAAAAGAGCCTGAGAATTACTGAAAAAGTAACAGAGAATGATTGGTGCGAACAAGAACAATTTTTGGTCAATTTCCAAAACTTTTTAGAATGGTGACCCAAATGAAAATCTAAAGTGGTGTGCAATTCGTTCTGCAACTATCCTTTTTCACCTTCAAACATTTCGATCCTCTCACCAATCTGCCCCAACAGTTCACATTTCTAACCATTCTTCCATCGCCTCCCTTTCTTTCCACCCAAAACACATTTACTTACCCACCGTTTATCTTTCTTACTATCCTTGTGTATATCTTTTTCTAATCCCATCATACCCTCAACCTCCATTTTGTTTACAAAATACCTTTGTGTTATGGAATTTGAAATATTGCTAAATTTTAATGACTATCTTTTATCATTTTGGTTTTCATGATCCTAGTTGGGGTACATATAGCTCTGAACCTAGCTAGATTTTATAAGATTTTGGTTCGATCGCAATACAACTTCTCTTTCTACCGGTCGATTTCAATTTCACAATTTTTCTGACCCTTCCGGCATATAGATGATGAGTTTTGTTCTAAGCTATCACACCGATCCAACCTTGTTGATGACGGTTATGACTTTTACGTAATACATTGGGTAATTCGTAATTTCGAGGAGAAGTTACATCTCCCTGAGTTGTTGATATCCAATCAACACATGAAGCGTCGGCGCTAAGTATTTGATTTTATCTTTCGCCAATAGGTCACATTCAATCTGTTATACCTTACCAAGTTTCTTTTTTTACACTGGATTGAATACATGGTTGATCCAGTCAACCTCGTGTTTTCCCACGTGGGGTAATGCTTTTTGATCTTTCTCTTCTCCACCCGGTTTTAAGAATATTTAAACGGTGGAGGAAGACTACCATCTTTAGTTGCTTGCTTATTTTTCTTTCTATTTAGTATATTTTCCTTTGTATCGAGTCTGTTGTCAGTTTTCTAAATCATAATGTTGTACTAAAAACAAGTCGGGTTTAATAATTTCAATGTTCCAAAAATGTAATCGTTTTATGGACTTAAAAATGTTTAAGGTTTAATGTATTCCTTTTACTGTCCCTTTTTTCGATTATTATTTTTCATGAGCTAACGCTGTAACGAGTTTCGAGCTTTGTTGAAGACTTATTTTGCAGCGATAGAACTTCGTGTTCGATCTCCGGTTTGCTTGTATTCCTAGAATTTCTGTTTTTCCGACGAGAATTTCGGACGAAATAACGTCGTAGGAATTTTACGACGTATTTCCGACGGTATTGCGACGGTTTAAATAAATATGAAATCATAAAAATGTTTGCGACGTATTTCCGGCGGAATTCCATTGTCGCAAAGTATTTCGTCGGACATTAGTCGGAAATATTACGCGCGAAAGGCTCCCGCCTATGTTTAAGGGCGCGAATTTCTCCCGCTCGGGTCTTTCCTACCAATTTCCGACGAACACTGTTGATCGTAGCAAGTTGGTCGGAAATAGGATAAACATAAAAATAAGATTTTCCTAATTGTTTCCTTCGAATTTCCGACGATCATAAGTGTTTCCTTCGAATTTCCGACGAACACCATCCTCTCAGCTGTAAGTAGACATGTTACCGACGAACTTTCTGACGCATAACTCAAGTTCGTCGGTATTTCGTAGGAATATAATAATTTTGTTGATATTTTACTTTTCAAATTGCATTAAAAAAAATTTAAAAAAAATTTTGCATTAAATTTTTCCTTAAAATATATCGGTAGATGTACATACATTATTTATTTTCTAAATTTCACAAATTTTATGGTGTCATATATTGTAAAACAAATTAAAAAAATGATGGATTATTGATCACTCATAATGATCATAGGAAGTCGGTAAGAAAATATGCTAAATATCCTATAAAATTCTGACAAGGTACCGATTCCTTAGTAAATCCGTAGGTAAAGAGAAATTTACTCAATAACGAATTTCGAGTTTGAAATGACTTACTCAATAACAAACCTCGGGTTCTTATCACTTACTCAAGAATGAACCTCGGGTTTGAAATCACTTACTCAATAACGAACCTCGGGTTCTAATCACTTACTCAGTAACAAACCTCGGGTTTTAATCACTTACTCAATAACGAACCTTGGGATTGAACTCACTAACTCAATAACAAACCTCGGTTTGTAATCATTTAATCAATAACAAATCTCGATATTGAACTCATCAACTCAATAACGAACCTCAATACTAAAATCACAATTCAATAATGAGCCTCAGGTTTTAATCAGTTACTCAATAACGAACCTCGGGTTTTAATCACTTACTCAATAACCAACCTTATTGTGATTGAACTCACCAACTCAATAACAAACCTCGGTTTGTAATCACTCACTAAATAACAAATATAGGGTTTAAAATCACTTACTCAACAACGAACCTCGGGGTTTGAGCTCACCAACTCAGTAATGAACCTCTGATTGTAATCACTTACTCAATAACGAATCTCGAGATTGAACTCATCGACTCTACAATGAACCTAGCTCGGCACTGAAATCACCAAGCCGACAGCCTAGTGCCGCCGATCGACACCATAAAGGTAAGGACGTTGTTGAAGTGGAATGCTCGAGCAGAAGGTTCTAGTGACCTTGGAAGAGAGAAAGCTTTTAAATCCGCTTTTATCTTGACTCGATTCGGTTTTTTTTGAGTTTGAGCTCGAGTCGAGCTGCTCGAATGATTAATCAAGCTGAGATCGAAGTTCATAATACATTTATCGAGTAGCTCGTGAGTTATTCGAGGTTTATACAAAATATTTAATTAAATATACATATATGTAAGTGTATCATCACAGAATATTTTATAAAAACATTAATTATTAGTCGAGTCGAGTATTAGAGGTATCGAACTCAATTTTGGCATATAATATAAAAAAGATTAACAAATTTTGAAAAACAATCGAGCTCACGACCCGAGTCCAGTAATATCAAATACTGTACAATCGTTCAATTATGTCTTTTTATGGCTCAATTGAGTTTGAACCAAGTTTCGAGCCTGTTTATGTTTAATCGAGTCAAGCTCGAGCTCAAAGCCCATAATGGACCTTAAATAAAAGTTTTTGCCTGAAATTTCACCATTCACACGCAAATAGGGTTCCCGCCGCAGCTCTAGAGCCACCTCCCTCCATGGCTGATTAACTCAGATTCTATAAGATTCTTGAAGCGAAATTTACTCCTCTCTTTATCCTCTACCCGAAAAGGTAAGCTTTCTATTTGGGTTCTTAATCGCAGTTATTACAGCTCTGTTTTTTTTTTTTTTTTTTTCTGATTGAAAGTATTACGGCTCCCATTGATATGCAAACATATGCAAAACCGAAGATATGTTTTCTGTGAATGTTCTATGTTTTTTAATTTATATATTGATGTTGAACTAATCTGGTATGTTGAAGATGTAAAACCGAAGCATTTCAGTACACAACTGCTGATTGATGTCTTTTAAGCTTTGTCACAAGCGGCCTTGTTCACACCTCACCTTTAAAGAAATATTTTGGTGTATTTGATTTTCCTCTGTTCGACATCTCAAAGATTGTGTTGTTTACCTTCAACATTTAAAGCATCTTCTAAGTTGCAGACTGGCCATCCAAAGACCTGCTAGATTAAAACACTGGTTGTCCAGTAATTGCCTTTCTGTTTTCAAATTTGGGCGTTGTCAAAAATTCGAAAATGAGTTGTTATTTTGTTTAAAAACCAGGAAGATTGGTGTATGGACTTTAGCACAGCCTAGGGAAGTATCTTTTGTGTAGCTGTTTCTTAGCCATTATTCTGTGTTGGGGAATGATATTTACACCTATCAGGATATCATACCATTCTCTCTGTGTGTGTTTTTTTTTCGTTCTTTCTAATTTATACATCATTTTGGGAATGCACAAGTTTACTATAGCGACCCGTCCCGAAAACCCGAGTATTTCCGGAAAACGGACCGTTCGGCCATGTTTCGAGATAAAGTCTCGAAACACAAAGCCTTTCTAACTAAAACATCCATTAAAATAATAGCGGAAGCTAAGCAACACAACTCGGGTCTAACAAAATAATTTATTATATAGAAAACAACGCATACACAATACCAGGCTTCGTGTTTCGAGACTTTATATCGAAACATGGCCGAACGGTCCGTTTTCCGGAAATACTCGGGTTTTCGGGACGGGTCGTTACATTTACAGCATTTTGGGAATGCACAAGTTTTCACCTTTATGTGATCTTTCTTCAACATTCAATAGAAAGTAACTTTCCATCTGCACTTTTTTTTTTAAAGTGGGATTTTACTAGTGATTGTAGACAGGGTTCCCAACCAATTCAATCCGTGATTCTGTTTGAAAGAATCAGTCGAGATCCCATGATCCTTCTGCCTTTCCTGGTTTTTTCCTTTCCTTTTCTGTTGTTATATTGGGAAATTGGGATAGAGGGGGAGAGATGTCAGCAAGTAGGAAGCTTGAGAAAATGGCATCGATTGATGCACAATTGAGAGCTTTGGCTCCGAGGAAGGTCTCTGAAGATGATAAATTAGTGGAGTATGATGCCCTTTTGTTGGATCATTTTCTTGATATTCTTCAGGATTTGCATGGAGAGGAAATTTGTGAAACTGTATTCTTAAAGTTCTTATTTTTATTGTTTTCCTTAATTCTTTTTTGGCTTTGTTGGATGTCGTGATTATGTACAATGCTTTGTCTGTGGTGTTTCTAGATTTCCTTGTTACAAAATGATACTACCCCACAACACACATTTGCAACCTTCACGTGCCAGTGTGTAGTCATTTTGTGTGTGCACTGTTTAGTAGAAGAGAAATCAACGATATAATTTAGCATTTTCATTTTCTGAAACGGACATTACATCAACTTTTTATTTCCTTTTTCCTGAATCAAAGTTTTGAAAATGTGTTGTGCCGCTCGTTGTGTGAAAGTGTGTTGTGTCATAGTGGTTGTGATTGTAGCATTACCATACAGAGAGAGTGAAATATTTTCTGTGAAAGTGTAGTTGTCCTTTATTTATTTTTCTATAAGGAGAGAGTGAAATATTTTCTGTGTTTTTTGTTTGTTTATATTTCCAAGAGTGTGTGAAATGTTGCTGACTTTGCAAGAGTAAATGATTTAAACTTTCCAAGAGTGTGTGAAATGTATGCATTATATATCTGTCGGGTTTTCACTCTTTTTTGTTTAGTTTTGCGTCCTTAAATATTGTGGGTGTTAGAATTTTTGCCTGTAACTACACTCTGTGCTAACCAATTGAATTCCTTGTGCTAGAATCTTTTGCCTGTAGATCCACTGAATTGTTTGATCACTAATCTAAAAAATATAAAAGTAAACTTTGATCACTAATTAAAAGAATAAAATTGAAAAATTGTTTGATCACACAAATGTCGAATGTCATCATTCATATAAGTTGGCCCAGTTATATTTTTAAGTTGTGTCTTATTGCTATAAGCTCCTACAAACATTTCGTTGGCTTAAATGAATAGCACTTCAAACATTTTATGTTCTATTAGCCTTGGGAATTTCTTTTCTTTTTCTTTTTCTTTTTTCATTTTTCATTTTTGGACGTTTTGCTTATAATCTGCGTACCGTAAAATGCCATGGGGCAGTCATTATAGCCCACCTATAAGTCAGCCCATCTATCTATTTATAGTTGTTAGTTGTGTATATATATTTACCTATGTACGTAACCTAGCGGTTTCGCTCCTTTATATCCCTAGTCTACTATTGATGGTTGATTTTTTCTGAAAGCCTTTGCTGGAATCTATGCAGACTTTCAGTAAATCACTGAAAATGTAGTTTCCTTAAATAAAGAGTATCAAATCTGATTCTCAATATTACATACGACCTCCGTCCCATAATATTCCCTATATTTGCGTTAATTATTTAGCTTGGATGTACATGATTTAAAAGTCTTTGTCTAGAAGCAAAACATATGGCTTACTTTAGGACCAGTGGCACTATTTACTACAAATGCTTTGTTTGACATTATGTCTTCCTTATTTGTGATGCCATGTTTGTCATATATTTGTTCATTTAGATAGATGATGTATTTTACTTGTGATTCTTTTGGGACCGGATGTATAGTATATTGTGAAACACCTTTTCTAAATCCTCACAGGAGCTTTTCAGAGAGAGAATGCCGAACATATTTGAATATTTTGCCAAGAAAGATCCAATTCCAGATGAGTTGTTACGTGAAACCGATGAGGTGTTTCTGGAATGCGCCGGCGGTGTAAAGAATGGACGTATTAAAGGCTTGGGTAATTTGTCTTCAGAATACACGAGTGGATCGGTTTCTCATACGATGCCAAATGAGGTTTTGACGCAGCAGGTATCACAGCTTTCGGAAGAAAATTCTAGGTTGCGTGAAGACCTTTCTGCTGTACGTGAATGTTTGGCCGAGGAGAGAGAGAGAGCAACGGCCGCACAATCTGCAATGCAGGCGGAGATAGCAAGGATTGCGCAGCTAGTCCAAGGATTCCACCATACTCCAGGTGGTGCTTGATAGTGAGGATTATGGATTGTTCATATTTTGCTATGTATTGTGTTGTCACTTTATTTTGTTTTGGGAATCCTAAGTGGAACAACATAAGCTTTTGTAACTTACTAATTAGCTATATGGAGCCTTTATTGACTTGATTTGGCTGATGCATTAGTTAAATATTGTGTTAGTTTTTCATGAATTGTGAAATTGTGATTTATTTGGACAGGTGGAATGAGAATTTACGAGTAAATGAAAATGAAAAAATCTAATTTTTCCGACGGAGTAGTGATGAAATTCGTCGGAATGGTTTTTTCTTTTAATAATATGTTATGAAAATTACCGACAAATCAGTGACAAAATTTGTCGGAATGTAGTCGGAATAATTAATCAAATTTTCGTCGGAAATTTGTAGGAATAAATTGTCAGAAGTTCGTTGGAATCATTTCGTAAGAAATTCGTCGCTAATTTTGTCGGAACCATTCGTAGCAAATTTTGTCGCTATACTCGTCGGAAATTTCGTCGCAACACGTTTCCAACGGGCTTTTTTCCAACAACCCATATTTCGTCGGAAATTGGTCGGAAATACGTATTTCCGACGAAATACCGACGAATTCTCCCGTAGGAATTTCCGGATATTCTAGTAGTGGAAATTCCTCGGCGTGCTTGGACTACTCCGATATTCTGCTTCTTACTTGAGAGCCGTTTCCCGAGCTAAGTCTTTGTCTTACGTTCTCATTTTTTTCTATGTCATTGGGGACAATGACATGTTTAATTGGGGGGTAGGAGACTTAGCTATGATGTGCTATAATTAAAAATTAAAAGAAACGGTATGGTAGAAAATTTATGAAAAATTGCAAAATTTGAATAAATGCCATATTATTTATCTCGTACCCTTAGAATTGTGATTTCCTAGCTAAGAATTGATAGGAAAGGAACCAAGTTGCATGAGTACGTGATCATTTCATACTTATGCGAATGTAAATTTTAAGGATATTCATGCCGATTGTTGCAAGTAGTTATTTATTATTCGATTACTCAATCTTTGAATCGATTTTTACCGCAAGAATTATAATAACTGAAGAAATTATGTGTACATTGCGTAGATGATTGGTTATGTGAACATAGTGTCGATATTTATCTGCTGATGTATTCCTATATTCTGGCCATTAAAGCGGAGTAATAAGCTTGAGATTTATCTATGTTTTAACAAAGCGTTAAACACTGGGCTTGTAGTAACATTACCAAAGTAGCCTCGTGCTTGTGGTAATATTCAATGCTATTGACTCATCCGTGAGAGGGGGATTCTTGCAATGCATAATTTACTTTTAAAGGAAGTTTATTTTTGAGAAGTTTTAATACTTGAAATTATGAAAATGTGAGAAAAAATTCAATTTTTAAGAGGCTTCGAGTATTTTTCTCGGTCTCAGAGTCCAAAAACGTTCTGGACAACGCTCTTGCTTATTGCACCATGTCTTTACCCATGCGAGGCTTAAGAAGTGGGAATACTGATGTGGTAGGTTGAGATTGCGAAGTTAGCATAAACTCTAATCTTGCCACGATTATATAAAACTGAATGCACATGCACACATCACTTCGATTCATAGCGAGTAGTGAATAATGGATACCTTATGAGCATGACTGGTATGAGTTGACTCATGTTTCTAGCGTAAGTATGATTTGACCATGAAAAATGTTGTCTTGGGGAATGACTTATCGATGCATTGTTCGGGACGATCAAAGTCTAAGTAGGGGTAGTTGATGACGGTCAAATTATACATGTAGAAGTCATCAACATTATCCTTAAATCAAGCCAAATAATATATATTTTATGTTAAATCACATGTGTATAATGATTATTTAATGTTTTGTGATTTATAAAATATAAATTTGTATTTATTCGTTTTTATTATTTAAATATGATTTATTTTGGGATAAATGTTTATTATTGTTGATTGAGACAATTTGGGGGATAATTACAAATGGATGAATTAAATCTCAAGATAAATCGAAGAAAATTCGGAGTGCATTGAGGATAAATACCGGATCAGCGCGAAAAGAGGAGTAAGGAATGACAAGAGCCAACGAGCCAATCAAAAGTTGATGGACTCGCTGGCAGCAAGTGCTCAGCTCAATGGGAGCGAGTTCCCTAAAGCCACCGGATCCACTTGGAATTATCCTAACGTGTTTTCATACTTCATTTGGATTTAGGAAACCTATTTTAGATCGGTTAATGCTTATCCTAACTCTATTTTTTTACCCCTATATATACTTGTGCTATTTCATTAGCAAAAACACAACTCACACACTTTTCTCAATTAACACAACTCATAATAAAGTTCGCAGTTTCTCTCAGAGTGTTTTTTATACAAGTTCTGCAATAATGTAAGTTCTTGTATTTATTTCTTCGTAGTTATTTATAATTAAGTCACCAATTATTGTTTATCGTTTGAGATTGTTTGTTCTTAGTTAAATGATGTAGATCTAGGATTGTGACGTGAGGCAATAGGGATTCCTCGTCTATAGGGATCCACACGCCCACGCCTATGTCTCGTGATCTATGTATGACTTTACTTTGATCAATAATCGTGTTTCTAGTAGATCTATATAATTGCTTTATGAATCTCTATTTTATCCGTTACATATAGAGAAACGCTAAGAGTTAGTTGTTCGCCTCGTCAATCTAGCCACGTCTTTATGGTGTGATTGTCCACCTCGAATTTCTTATCTTAGTAGGTATGGCTACGGCTACGTTGCTCGTCTGTTTTAATTAGCGTATGATTAGAAAATACCAGTATAGGGCTCCTAGGTCGGCTCATGAATTGATCTTCCGAGACTTTCAGTGAGATCTAGATCTGTTCTGTATTAGGGAATTGAGCTCATCTAGTTATACGTAAATCGTAGATTAACATGATACCTAAAAAGTTAGTGTTAATGGGACAGTGACTGATGCTATCACTTAGGAAGTACGCCTAACCACAGGAATGTTGCCTAGGTGAGGAATACGGTTAATATCGGCATCCCTAGTTTTGTAAGCGTGCAAGTCATATGAGATGGAGGCCTATGAAGTGATGTCACGTGATGTAGCATATTGATCTAGATGGCCTACCCGGAGCTAGATCTAGTTTAGGGGATGACTCCCATAGCCAATATAAAAGAAATACGAATCGGATTAATAGTTGTCGAGTCTAGTTTAATTATATAGAATCTCTAGATCCAAACGATAACATAATAATTGGGGAGGTTAATTACGTTGTTTATGTGTTGTGTCGAGTCGAGTCCTTTATCTTTCTTGTCTTTCGTCAGTCGTAGACCGCCTCTGTGTGCTTGACATGAATGATTAATTGTTTGTATATAAATGACCCACAATTGGTTCCCTGTGGGATCGACCTTGATTCGCTATAGCTATACTATGATGGACCTAGTCCTCTTGCTAGTATTGGTTTATGGTGGTCAAGTATTTTATTATCACTTAATCTTCGTCATCAGTACGTCTATAACCGTGAAATCAATTGGAAAAGTGAACCCTCCTGCCTTAATCGTGCACTTCCTAAGCAGACCGGCCGGCATTTCTCTAGGTCTATCAACGAAAGGCATGGTTCTAGTTTGAGTCATAATGAGAAAACGTGGTATTTCTCTCCCTCTTCTCACCGATCTACTAACTTGGATTAGTTAATCGTTACGGGTGAAACTCCTAACCCTATCTACTTCGACAATGGTAGTAGACAATCTATACGCAAGCTACCCTCCTTAATTGGTCCGTAATAGCTCATGCGCATAAAGAACTAGAATTTCCGAAATCAAGCGCTAACTCATACCGCTAACCCGCCAAGACAACTGTCGACATTGATCAGCACGTTCCTAAGGTCCATCGGACTACGTCCAACCTAACACTTCACCTTGCAAGTTCTTCACTTTAATTTACGAATACAATAAGTAGATTGGCCAGATCTAACCTACTATTAATTAAACTTGTCGATCAACGTAACTGTAGTGAATCCCAGTTTTAGGTTTTCTGAATAATGCCTCAGTAAACCGGTACAGACCGTCGGGTTACAAGGGTCAGCTTTTCCTATTCTAGGATCTACATTGCTCACATACGATTAAAATAAGTAAATCATGGGGTCTTCAAACATGCAGATTAACTAAAATACATAAATACGAACAGATCTACCATATTTAAGACAAAGAGGAACGTTAAAAGCTTAATATCTTCAACAATAGAGATCTAGCTCGATCTACTCAAGCTAGAGATGGTAGAGAAAGGGAGAAAACTAGAAATAACTCCTCAAAATCTTGGATTAACTTTATTTCATCAAATTGTAATGTATTGAAGAGATTTGATAATAATAATATGAAAGCTTATGAAAACTTATGAAGACTTATACAATAATCTGCTAATGCGGCCTTATATAGATACAATGACTGACTTATGACTTTCTAAAATCTTAACTGACCTAGATAATGCAGCAGAATTAATTTCGTGTTCGACAAGTCCTCGGTTTACCGGCCCTAGCCCTCGGTAAACCGTGCTGACTTTTCTTCTTTTTCTTCGGCAGACTTCTTCTTGGGCGTTAATCACTTGGCCCAATATACTTCTTCTGGTCCAGATCCGTTCATCAATGCTCCAGGTCTGGTACATCCTATAAAACATGCAGAACGGGAGCAAACGGTACCAAAACCTTTGGAAAATAGCCTAGATGCAGAATTACGATCCTTGGAATACGCACGTAGCATTTAACATATATTCCACATAATAACGAGCCTATCTATCCTCTCTTTAGCAGAATTTGGGGTGAATAAGGGTATAATTAACGTTACCATTTAGGGTGTTATCATGGTGTGATCGTCTTATCCAGACCGTCGATATTGGTTATCAAAGTGAGGCATTTATATATAATGAGAGTCATATAGGACTGAACCGATTTAATATGCAGTTCTCATATAATTGTTGTGACTAAGAAATCTCGTTAAATCACAAGATGATCATATATGGTTTAACCTTAATCCTGAAGTGATTGCATACTCCTGCTTGTTTCAAGATAGGGTTTGATGTGTTCGTTAAGGATTGCTAAGAGGCACGGTCTGAATCACGTTCACGTTCGCACTGTTCTGGAATGAGTGAGGAGTGTGTGTCTCACAGATATGGAATCCATTCCTTCCTGTGGGAAGTAGAAAGACAATCACCTTATTTGTTGATCCTAGAAACTGATCGATCGGCCGAGTTCGTATTTGTTAAAAACTAATTGATCACTAGTGGGTTAATGGTAAATAAGGATAAGATGTAATGGAGAAGGTTTACGAAAATATTCCCTCTTCGTTACGGATGGTCTATGGAGGGTTACTCTGTATGTAATGATTATATCAATGAACACTTATTGACTCGACTTTCTGAGAATAAGTTATATATATAATTGATAGAGTTCAGTTTCGGATTTATGGTGGCGTAAATCCGAAATTAATTAGTTGAGTAGAAATGTTCTGTTTGATGAATATTGTATTCAATTTATTGTAGCTACTGGTTATTGGTCCATGGTCCCCGGGTAGCTCCTAACACGTGAGTGTTTTCTCGTTTTGTGGAACCTCAAAAATAAATTAAATAGTTGGTCTATCTAATAAATATGTGAATATTATTTATTTGATAAATAATATGTAAAATAGAAAAGACATTTTCTATTAAAATAAATGGCATTGGTGGCGCCATATTTTGTGAGAAAATAAAGAAAAGAAATTTTCCTAGATTATGTCACATGTGTAATTAATTAATTAATTATTTATTTGTTAGGTAATTAATGGAAAAAACAAGAGATATATTTTTGGGGATTATCTCTTATTTTATGGCAAATATCTTTTCCTTATGGAAATAGGAAATTGTAGTGTGAAAAATGATATCTCTATTGACTAGTTAATTTCCTATATAAAGAGAACTCATCCTAACACAAATTACATTACAATTTGCGCCACCATCATCTAAAAAGAAAAGAAAATTTAGTTTCTTGTTCCAACCATTAAGAGAAGGAAAAACTAGGGTTTTTTCTTGGAGCATATTCAAGGAGGTTCTAATACGAGGATCGACGTCCACCAGTTGTCGCTTGGAGATCACGGCTTCTCTTCTGTTGGGTAAATCTTCTACTTCTTGTAGTTATATTAATTAATCATGTGAATTAAATCGTTGTAAACTCGCATGCGAATTTAATTAGTAGCTTCCGCTATGCATGATCGTGCGTCTCGATTGGTGCTGTGAATTAGATCTGACGATCCAATTATTGATCGGATCCGAATTCAGGTTTCTGTATATCCAGCATCTTGATGGGCTTTTGGCTCTTTATTACTTCAACCTGGATCAAAGACTCTAAGCATATATTTCAGGCCCAATAGCACAAATGAGGGTCTTCATGGCCACACCTTCTAGTTTTCCGGGCTAGATCAAGAGCATTCAATGGTTGTGAAGGGACTGTCAAAGTAGGACCTTCCGGGTCACATCAATACCAAATGAAAAGGCCACGCAACCGAGCACCCTATAACCCCAAAACATGTCATATGGATGAATCAAGTATTCAGAATCTTCAACCACAACATGAACCAACACTTCACACCAATTCCTTTTCAAGGGAGTGCCACCAACAACATCAGATGGGTTTAAACTTCGTAAATATCCTTTAGCAACAGTTTTTGATGCATCACTCATGCTTTTGATAGCTACAAAAGCGCAAGCCTGTAACGTTTAAAAAAAGTTACACATTGACAAAACGCAATAAAGCTTCAATTTTTCTGGATATAATGTTCTTAGTCATACAGATCCAATTAAAATACTTATTGACAATGGATCGAACCAAAAACGAAATTCCACTAAACAACGAATAATAAAACTGTAATTGTTATCCATTTAACCAAAATTAAGCCATAAATAACTGCAAAACATACCATGATTACTATACAACTTTATAACAGCGCGAATATATGCTCTCACATATAAAATCGAGAAGTAGTTTGAATAAAATAATTATTCATAAGATATAAACCATTCATTGATACATAAATAATTCAGAGTAACATTATAACTAGTACATTATAACAATTAGTTCAACAGTTGTGTAATTAACTGATAGCAGACTACTGGATAAGGAATATGACATTCAGTGTGATGCTGCTTACAATCATTCCTTTCATTCGCTGCACTTCTTAATCTTTTAAATCTGGTCGACTTGGTTGTCTTGTTACGAGTCTGTTGTGTTGGAAAATGAGCCCTAGTTTGTTAGAAACAAAATTGAGTTTTGACGATGATTTTTGTCTTATGGTTGTTTATTTGTTTTAACTCCATTGATGAAGTGCTGGAATTAGCTGTTATAGTGAAAAGCTAAAAGATGTTTAGAATTTAATTGTATAAGATTTACTAGAGTCTGATTATTGTATAGGTTAAATCGGACAATCATTGTACTAGAAGTTATAGGTTTTAGTGGAGTCTAGGGCTCAAGCAGAAATCTAATCCAGATGTTCTCTTAAGGGATCAAACTCAGTTGATCTCATTCAAACTTTCAAGCTGAAGGCTAAGGGGACAAACTCAGTTATAAAGGCTGAGGGAACAAACTTAGTTTTGAAGACTGAGGGTCAAGGGATCAGACACAGTTACTGAAGACTAAGCCGAGATTGTAAATTTATAATTCAGGTGAAGTCTGTGATGGCCATAACTGACTTTATAGATCTTGTATTGACGGTCTAAGATCCATAAGGACAATGAATTCTTAGTTATAAAAACTGATAAAAATGGTGTATTCTGATCTCACAAATTTAAGATCAGATGAATAGATCCATCTCAGTTTTAAAGAAGATGAAAAGCTGAGTTAATGCTCAAAATCAGCTAACTGCTGAAAACACAACATCAGCACAACAAAAGAACAAGATAGCTAATGAGTTGAATTTAAGGGAATTAGAACGTTGAAAAACAAGCAATCTGATTGGTAGATAGTCTGACATGTCAGAACGAATACTGAGAAGTCCGACATGATGATGATAAAATCAAATACGAATGTTTAGGAATTCAAAATTCAAACGTTGGATTTCACCTATAAATAGACGACTTAGCAATGAGGATCAAAGAACCTTTGCACACCAAATTTGTGAATAAGCTCTAAGTTTTTACAAGAAGTATTTCTACTAAGTCATTTGTATTCATCATCTGCGCTTAAAGACATATCCAGAAAATCTTCCAAGTGTTCAAGCATTTCAAGCTTTATCAAGATCCAACACTTGAAGATTCCTCAAAGTCTGAATCACTTTCTTGATTCAACCCAACTTTGATTTTATCAAAGGTTTTGGACTGTGAAGCATCCGGTCTAGGGTGTCAAGGACAGCTGATTGTAGTATGGGTGACTGTGTGTGGTGGAGCTCCTGAAGAGGCAATTCAACCCTTTAAGGACTAGTGAAGCATCTAGAGAACATCCATTCTACATGCCGTTCAAGTGTTTAGATTGTGAAGCTAGGGATTAGTCATAGACAATAAAAAATGACATTTTGTAACCGTTACCAGAAATAGACTAGTGGAATTTTACCTCCTACATCACATATTATAGTATAAAGGCTAAAGGGAATGTTGAATTCAGTTAGCTAATACAATCTGCTGATACTCAACTAATACACTTTGTTGATAAAGAGGCACACTAGCTTGCTGACAGTATGAGGACAACAGTTTGCTGAGTAGTCTAGTATAGTGTAATACAGAAAGCGGTTATTCAGTTATAGTTTGTAGTAACCGTTTGTAACTACTTCCAACTAATTCATGAGGTATATGTAGTTATAAAAACCCCATAATCAGCTACATTGTAATACAACTTGTAACTTTCAGTTCATCAATAATAATTCCACATTTTATTTTCAGTTTATAATTCTACAAACTTCATCATTGTAACATAGCAGAAATCTGAGAATTTCTGAATGATTTCCTGCGCTTTCTTTCTAATCTTTGAAGAATCTTGAGAGTGTTCTTCATCTTTTCTGAGATTCCAGTTTCTTGAGAGTAAACCGTCATTATTTTCTTGAGTTTTTGAACATTTCTTGATCTGTTTCTTTTGTAATTTCACTTTCATTGTTGATTTGTGATCAATTCAGGAGTTCTTGATAGCCATGGCAGCTAATAAACAAGAAATAAGTCCCTCTAGTCCATTTTATGTTCATCGTAATGAGAATCCATCTTTAGTTCTTGTTAAGACTTTGATGAATGGAAACAACTATATTCCATGGAAAATGTTTATAGAGATGGTGTTAATCACCAAGAATAAAATTGGCTTCGTAGATGGCACAATCAAAAGGCCAGAAGCAGATTCAGCTGATTTCCATGCATGGAGGCAATGTGATACAATGGTGAGATCATAGATCTTGAATTACGTAGAGAACACCATTGTCTAGAGTTTGATGTACTTCAAGAGTGCACATGCAGTTTGGAAGAATCTTGCAGCTATATTTTCTAATGTTGATGCATTGAGGCTTTCAAATCTTCTTGAAGAGAAGCATCTGCTGAAGCAAGTCAATGATTCTGTCAATCAATACTTCACAAAATTGATGGTTCTGTGGGAAGAAATCAAGACCATTAGGCCTGCATCAGTTTGCTCCTGCGACCCTCAATGTCACTGCAATGAAATTAGCACACTAATAGATTATATGGAGGCTGAACATGTATGAAATTTCAAAAAGGTTTAAGGGATGAGTTTGAGTCAATGGTTTCACAGGCAATGCTGATGGTGCCTTTTCCAGAAATCCATGATGCCTTCGCCATGGCCATTAAATTTGAAACACAGAAGTTACATGTAGCCAATAGGGCCAAGAATCAAGATTCTATGGTTCTCTTGTCTCAGAAAAGTGGATAGGGGTAAAATCAGATTGTCAGCAGACCTAACTCTGTATCTGTTGCAAATTCTAGACCTGAAAATCCCAAGAAGATGCAATGCAGTTTTTGTGGATTTAATGGTCATACTGAGGAGACTTGTTACAAAAAACATGGCTATCCTTCTGGTTTAAAGTCAAAAAGGGCTAATTTGGTAGAGGAAGAACAGTGAGCAGAAGAAGATCAGGCCCAAACCAGGTCTGCTGGACCAGTGTTTCCAAATCTTACTGCACGACAACTTCATAAGTTGATGGCTCTGTTGAGTTCTGATCCTTCATGACATGTAGGGTTTGCTATTGGCCAGCTTGCTGAGATTGTGACACACTACTCACCTGCTACAGGGATATGTGATCTAAATTTAGTAAGATCTATACAATGGATCTTGGACTCTGGTGCCACAGATCACATTGTAGGATCATTAGATCTGTTAAGTAATCCCAAACCTTCATCTAGTATAAAGATGGGATTACCTAATGGAAATAAAGTTTCAGTCACACATATCGGACAAGTAAGGGTAAACCCTCAACTGGTTCTACAAAATGTGTTTTGTATTCCTGGTTTTAAATACAACCTTTTTTCTTTACCTGCCTTTATTAATCATACAAAAGGTGGAGCTGTCTTTTCTACTAACAAGTGTGTTTTGCAGGACAAAAACAAGAAACTAATTGGTTCAGCTGAGTTACACAAAGGGCTCTATGTCATTAATCAACCAATAAGACTCTATGTTGCCAATGCTGTAGAAAATCATACATTTTTTGATAGATTAGATGATGCTCTTTTATGGCCTTACAGACTAGGACACTTTCTAGATAAGAGACTGCAAGTTATTAGTTCACAGTCTGCTGATGTCAAGTTTTGTGATCATGAACTCTGTTATGTTTGTCCCATGGCAAAACTAAAGAAAAAACCTTTTCCATTAAGTACCACTGATGAATATTATGTTTTTGATATTATTCACATGGATATTTGGGGTCCTTTGAGACAGCATACTGTGAATGGACACCAATAATTTCATACTGTTGTAGATGATTTTTCTAGGTTTACTTGGGTATTTCTTATGAGGTAGAAATCTGAAGCTTCTGACCATGTTAAATCTTTTGTTAAATTTGTTTCTACACAATTTCACAATGTTATCAAAGTTATTAGATCTGATAATGGAGCTGAGTTCCAGCTTAATGATTTTTATGCCCAGCAGGGCATCATACATCAAACATCCTGTGTCATCACACCTGAATTGAATGGTATCGCTGAATGAAAATATCGGCATCTGCAGAATGTTGCCAGGGGACTAAGGTTCCAGAGTAATTTACCCATTGAATATTGGGGTTTCTGTCTTTTACATGTTTTAAAATTAATTAATGCTGCACCTACACCACTGCTGAAAGAAAGCACCCTACATAAGATGCTTTATGGCACTAAACCAGACTATTATGTGTTTAAAATTTTTGGTTGCTTATTTGTTTCTTGCACACTTCAGTAGGACATGACAAAATTTGACTCAAGATGTAAGACTTGTGTCTATCTTCGGAATTCAAATACGTCCAATGGTGCTATTCTTTTAGGTATTACCAACAAAGACATCTTTGTTGTTAGAAATACTCAATTCCATGAGACTTATTTTCCTCTGTTTCAACAGGCATTAAGAAAGGCTAGACATTTTGCTGACATACCCTTTTCTTTACCAACAATGGACACTTTTGATGATCTACTGGATGACTCAGCAGACCATCCAGACACAGGATCAGCAACAACTGAGGCATCTAATGAACAACATGCACTAGTTAATCAGGCAACCGGAACCCACACAGTTATGAAAGTCATCATGAACAAGGAAATGACCAACTCTTTATCAAGGTGATGTTCACACTGTTTAACAGACCCACACTTGCTGAGTGTAGTTAAGAACCTGGACAACCTATCATCAGACTATGCCAGATTTAATAAGGCTATTGATATTATTAAAGAGCCTAAGACTTACAATCAAGCTATCAAGCATGATGAATGGAAATAAGCAATGCAAAAAGAGATTAAAGCTCTACAAAAAACCCATACATGGGAAATAGTTGATCTGCCCTCAGGCAAAAAACCCATTGGGTGCAAATAGGTATACAAAATCAAATACAACCCTGATGGTTTAGTAGATAGATATAAAGCTAGACTAGTAGCAAAAGGCTACACTCAAACATATGGTATTGATTATCAAGAAACTTCCTCACCTATTGTCATGATCACTATAGTTAGAGGCTTACCTGCAGCAGCAGCAACCAATAATTGGCATCTACCTCAGATGAATGTCAACACAGCCTTTCTACATGATGATTTACATGAAGAAGTATACATGCAGTTACTCTGAGGTTGTACAACAACCAAACCAAATCAAGTATGAAGACTTACTAAGTCATTGTCAAACAAGCCAGCAGACAATGGAATTTCAAGTTAATTGAACCTTTGGATGCTCAAGGAATCATTCAATCCAAAAATGACCACGGTTTATTCCCAAAAGGGCCAGGACAATCCTTTATTGCTTTTCTGGTCTATGTAGATGACACCATAGTAGCAAGCCCCAATGAGAAGTTAATTCAGCAGGTCAAGGATGCCATACACCAACAATTCACTATTAATGACCTTGGAAAATTGAGATATTTCCTAGGCGTTGAAACTGCTAGGACACTTGCAGGCATATCAATTTCTCAAAGAAAATACATCCTTAATCTTCTAGAAGAATATGAATTTTTGGGAGCAAAACCTGCGAAGACACCTATGGAGTCCATGCAAACTTTAAAGCATGGTGATCAACCACTTTTGGAAGGTAACACTGCTTACAGATCATTAGTAGGCAAACTTATCTATCTCACTTTTACATGACCGGATATTGCCTTTGCAGTTCAGTAGCTATGTCAATTTCTGGACACTCCTACTGAAAATCATATGAAGGCAGCTTATAGGCTGCTGAGGTATAAAAGACTAATCCTGGTCAAGGAATCTTATTCCCAATAGACACAACCTTGTCCTTAAAGGTTTTACAGACAGTGATTGGGCTGGATGTCCTGAAACAAGAAGATCAGTATCAGGTTATATCTTGTTTCTAGGAGATGCTCCAATCTCTTGGAAGACCAAGAAACAAACAACTATAGCAGAAGTTCATCAAAGGCTAAGTACATTGCTATGACAAATGCAGTTTGTGAAATCCAGTGGTTGATTTATATACTACGGGACTTGCAAGTTCCAGTTTAGTTGCTTGTTGTGTTATTCTGTGACAATGCCAGTGTAATGCACATTGCTTATAACCCAGTCTTTCATGAAAGAACAAAACATATTGAAATTGAATGTCATGTTGTGAGATAAAAAGTCAAATCAGGACTTGTTAAACTTTATCCGGTAAACACAAAAGAACAAGTAGCTGATATTTTCACCAAGGCCTTCGATGCACCTATTTTCCCCTATCTGCTGGACAAATTGGGAATTTCAAAGATCTTCCAGAGTTCAAGTATCTGAAGGGAATGCTGAGTGCAAGCTGTTAATATACCACTCTCAGCTTGAGGAGTGTGTTACGGTATAAAGGATGAAAGGAATGCTGAGTGCAGTCAGCTAATACACTCTGCTGATACTCAACTAATACACTCTGTTGATAAAGGCACAACAGTCTGCTGACAGTATGGGGACAGAAGTCTACGGAGTAGCTAGTATAATGTAATGTAGAAAGCGGTTATTCAGTTATAGTTTGTAGTAACCGTTTTTAACTTCTTTCCAACTGATTCATGAGTTGTATGTAGTTATAAATATGCCATGATCAGCTACATTGTAATACAACTTGTAACTTTCGGTTCATCAATAATAACATTCGGTTCATAATTAATAATTCAATACGATTACACCACTTGGAACCACTATAAAAACTATGTTTTTATTTGTGCATTTATTTTATGCAATTTACTTTACGCAATTTATTTATTGCAATTTTACTTTACAATTTTTATAGCATCAAACTCTTGCAAGGAAACTGATTGCACTCACATCAAGTGCTAAGCTGAAGTTTCACCAAAACATAGCTCAACATACTTTCAACTAAACAACTAAGATCGGTATAAGGCTTAATTAATTAATTCCGCTGCATTTAACTCAGTTCTAGAAAAAGTCAGCAGATCTTTTCTCAGGTCAGTTATTTTAACACCGTTAAAAAGTTTTAAGTGACAAGTTTATTCACTCCCTCTAAACTTGTCCAAAGCCTTCTAAAGGACCAACAATTGGTATCAGCGTATTGTTCTTCTACAATGTTCTGTTCTGGTAGATCCTCTTATTTATCTTCCTGAAAGTTTAGAAAACTTTTTTTGTGTTCAGTTTTTCAAGTTTTACATCATGGACAACAATCAGTATGCAAGCAGAATGCTGATGTGCAGCATGGCCATATGATCAGTATAAAAGAAGATTGCATGCATACCTAACAGTAACCTATGACAAGATGATGGACATACTAACTGATGGACCACTTCAGATCACACATATGCCGAACAAAGGACATGGACAAGTCATATATCCCAAACCAAAGGATCAGTGGATTGCTGGAGATAGAAAGCAAGCTAATTTGGACAACTTAGCAGTTGATATCATCTACAGGACTTTCGACAGAAGCATTTACCGGAAAGTCAAAAATTGTACAACTGCCAAAGAAATCTAGAAGAAACTGAAACTTATATGTGAAGGATCAAATTCTATCAAAGAAAACAAAGTCACAGTGGCAAAACAGAAAATTCAAGAGTTGAAGATGAAAACTGTGAAACAATTGGGCAACTGGAAGGAATATTTAATTCCATCCAAGATGAAGTGGCATTACATAACATTGTCTACAGAAGAAAGGAAATCAATGCCAAAGTTTTAAGAGTACACCTTCATAGTGGAAGATGAAAGTTAAACAATGGATGAATCCAGAAATCTGAAAACCGAAGGCACTTTCCAGATATTCTCGGACTTGAAAGCTTATTAGTTCAGTGAAGACTTTGCTGAAAATTCAGGAAAAGAGGTTCCAAAAACCTCAGATCTTGCTGCTGCACACACAGATGAACCATCCAACAACAACACTGATGAATGGGATGAAATAGAGCAGCAGAAGGCTTTAATGATGAAAAGAATATCAAAGATGAAGACTGGTCAGACCTATACCAAGAAGTATATCAAGAAAGTACCAGAGAAAAAGAAACAACCTAAACATGAATATCTGTGCTTCAACTATAACAAACCTAGACACTTTAAATCTGATTTTCTAGATCTAGTGATTATGAAATCTCAGTAGAAGAGACCAACCAGAAGAGCTTTAGTGGTTGGAGATGGGTCTGATGAAGAAGCTGAAACTGAGAGAACTTTATCAGCTGCTGAAACAGATGCATAACATTCATAGCACACATGAAAGACACTACAGAGGTGTTTCAATCTATTTCTATGTATACCTCAGCACACAATGCTTGTTCCTCTACTGCTCGTTCAAATCCTAAGAACTCTAAATTGCAAGAGACTCTAGATGCACTTATGAAGTAAATGGTTGTAATATAATCAGGTTATGAAACTGTAAAAGCTGAAAGAGAATCTCCCATTTTGGAAATCCAAAGATTAAATGCTGAATTGAACATTCTAAAGGTCAAGGAAACTGAATTTTCTAGTACTCATCAGAGGGCTACCACATCTGCAGTAGTAGTTGAGTCAGTAGCTCAATCAAGTTCTACAACTGGATTCAAATCTGGCACTACAACAAAACAGGCCATTAGCGACACTTTCTTTGTGGCAGTTTGATAAATGTTGTAAATTTTCCGGCATAAGTTATTAATTGCTGTAAAAGAACGGCGTTTTGGCGACATATTATTTTGTGTTGTGAATTTTTGACATTTTACCGGAAATCATTGTTTATGTCACAAATTTGTGGCATTTTGTGTGGTGAATTACAGTTATGTTGTATAATATACGTCACATTTCCGACGTATCGTGATTATGTCGGAAAGTTTGTGGCAATATCATAGCATTTTGAAGATATGTTGTCAAATGCGCTTAACTTGTTAGATTGTCATTTTTACACACAACTAACTTCTAATGAATGTACTAGAAAGGCTGCTAAACCTAGTAGCAGAATTGGTCTTATGTTTGTGGATAAAAAGGACACCAACCTGAGAAGTCTGTTGAACCAGTTTGACATGTTGAGAATGCATCAAACAAGTAGCATCGGTATACCAAGAATTAAGCAACACCTAAGAATAAAGGTAAATCTAAAGATAGCTTTGATGCACCTCATAAACATGCTGATCGTAGATCTGCTGCAAGATCTACATGACCAAAGTAGGCTAATCCTAGATCAACCAAGAACCAAAAAAAATCCTAGAAACACCAGTGTGAAATCTAATAATGCTAATCATTCTAGAAATAACTTTCACAAAAGGAAAGGTAGATTATTCCCTACTGATAAGTACTGGAATTTTCCTGTTTCTAAAGCAAAATCAGCAAGGCAAAACAATTTCGCTAAGGCTAGACCTCACCAAAGGACTCAACAGAGGCCTCATCCGAGACCTCAGGAGAGAGCCTAGTACAGAGGTCAGCTACGACCTCTGTACCTTGTTGTTTCTAATAGACAACCGAGTTATGGTTACTATGCTATATTTAAGAACAGAAGGCACATTTCATGGAAATTTATTATTGGAGAAGTACCCAAAAGACAATTTATGTAACTGTTTTTAGAATTAATAAATGACAGATTTATTCTCATCTAGTTATTTGCTTCGTGCTCATAAGTAATACACTACTGAAAACCCAATGTTGTATCATATGCAGCCATATAACTTAGTGTGTTGTCACACATGAGGATTAGTGGTGATACACTTGAACTATTAGTCCGTGGTGAAGTTAATCAAAGTATGTGGTATATTGATTAAACTACCATTAATGCGCCCAGAACACTTTATGGTGTGACCGTCTTATCCGGACCGTCGATATTGGTTATCTAAGTAAGGCATTTATATATGATGTAGTCATATAGGGCTAGACCGAATTAATCCACTTTTCTCATATAATTATGTAATTGAGAAATCTCATTGAATTACAAGATGATCATATATGGTTTAACCTCAATCCTGAAGTGATTGCATAATTCTACTCGTTTCAAGATAGGGTTTGATGTGTTTGTTAAAGATTGCAAAGAGGCGCGGTCCGAATAACTTTCACGTTGGCACTATTCTGGAATGAGTGAGGAGTGTGCGTCTCACAGATACTGAATCCATTCCTTCATACGGGAAGTAGAAAGACAATCCCCTTATTTGTTAATCCTAGAAACCGATCGATTGGCCGAGTTCATATTGGTTATGAACTAATTGATCACTAGTGGGTTAATGGTAAATAAGGATAAGATATAACGAAGAATTTTACGGAAACAATCCTGCTTCATTACGTATTGTCTATGGAGGGTTAGTCTGTATGTAATGATTATATCAATGGACACTGACGGACTGTTTCTAGGCTATCAATCCTTACCGGCAGTGTACCTAGTCAAATTGTAGTGCTAGTCTGGTGAGTCAGGACGTATCCTCAGGGAAATGAAGGCATAATTCAAAGTGTGGTTAAACACCAAGAAGCTATTATTAACTCGATCTAAGTCGCAGTTTTTACCATTTTCCTCGGGTTAGATAGTTAGATTAGTTAGATTGTTAGTAAAGCAGTAAATAAATATATAAATATAAAAATAGAAAATATATATATATTTTTGGATCTAGCCAAGAATACTTTACTGAATCAATATATTTTTGTAGTGAAATTGAATGAGACAGATCTTTTCCTTGATGCAAGGAGGTCAATTATGTATGAACCGGTGTACTCCTAAGCTAGACAACTCCTCCTTACAAGAGCGTATGAAATTGTCATATGTCTAGTCCTCTGTCCAATGTCATCTTAAGCATGGGTCACTCCCGTTTTGTCATACGGCCAGTTTTAAGATATCAATTAAACGGGGTGATTTAACGTAATAATATCGTGAGCACAATTTTAATAAGATTTATCTCTCCTAAGACAAATCTGCCCCAGGGTAGGAAATCGGATTCCGTTGTCACATTTTCACTCGGCCAATTTTACCCTCCGGTCTTTCTATTACGATCTCGTATTCTAATCGCGAGTTGTCAATTCATTAGATTATGTTTCTAGTAAAATCGAGTGGCTAATTCAATTTTTACTTTCAATAAGTGCAAATAGAAAGAGATTCATTATAATTGGTTTTAATCATTATTACCAGAGTCGATCATCCATTTTACCAAAAAGATTAACTAATTAAGATTCATATCTTGGCTAGATATATTTTTAGCTTAACATAATTAACATATATAATATATAAATAGAAATAGAAATAGTAAACATAATAATATTAGAATATATTACCGATTACAACTGCTGAATCGGGGTCGTTTCCAACGGATGTAGTATAACAAAGCTTCGATTTTAACAATCTTCGATAATTATTCCGCCATTACAACGGTACTATAACTACTTTATTTATATATATAAAAATATATATATACATACATAGACATAAGTATATATAAGGGCCCCAAAGTAAAAAGAAAATAAGATAGATGAAATATATATATATATATATGGATGTATATATATATTTTGGGACGTGTGTGTGTGTGTATATATATAGATATATCTATATATATATATATAAAGTGTTTATAAAATAAAAAATGAAAGAGAAGAAGATTGATGAGAAGAAAGAAAGAAATAGGAAAGAAGAGGGCAAAGAAAGAAAGGGGGCCTAGCACGTATATATAGCCTCCAAAAGGAGTGGGGCCGGACTGGGCCGGGTAAGGGCCGGACCGGGCCGGGCTAATCATTACATTCATCCCCCTTAATTATCCAATTTCCGGATAAAAATTTATATTTTGGAATAAAACTTCTAAAATTCATATCTTGAGTTCTAGATCTCCAAATGACATGATTTAAGAGGCATTGGAAAGCTCGTTGAATGATCTACATTTATAATGAAGGACTCTTCTTCAGAAAATGTCTTTTTGATGGGCCATTCGTTCGTCGAAGATATTTATCGATTTCCACTAAATCGAATCGATTGACCACTTGACCACTTGACTTAGTGAGACTCTCGTATAACCTTCATAAGATATGATCATGACTTCAAAAATAAATGTCGTTACTCGGGGTCTTGGTTTATCATAAATCTGCAATAAAAATACCACAAATACCCGTGTAAATCTGACACGACACTCCGATTACTAAACCGGTACAAAACTTATAAAAACTTATAAAAATACGATAATTTATATAATAACCACTATTTATATATTTGGATAAAATTAAGTAATTATTGACTTAAATTGGTACAATAATGCTCAAAGTGGTATCAATATTGGGGTAAAATGTCGTAATAATGATCATTAATTTGTCTCTCATCACAACTCACCACTTAGCTTTTGGTCGTCCTCGAGCAAAACAAGCGATAAAACAAAATGAATGAGAGATAAATTCATGAAGATATAAGATATAAGGGACAACAAGATGCTGCAACCATTAGAATTACAACCAGGCGTTAACCTCAATATAAATGTATAACAGAGTGTGTGTGTGACAAGCCTTTTCAATTTCCACTATCATCTCTTGAATAATTCAAGCAAACGCACAAATATCCATTCAGACAGTCCTAATGACTTTCCTAGGTATAGGCAGTAACATTTCCACACAAAGTCCTTCCGTGTACTTATTAGGATAATCCTTAAAGCATATCATTCAGTTTATACTGGGGATAGTCAGAAGATAACTAAGTTTTCAACCATATTTCCATATTGTCAATTTTTTTTTTTCACATTTGTAGCATATGCCTTCATTCCCAGCAATAGGACATTTCGTGATAACACCCTAGCTGGACTACTATCATCAGGCAGTCGGGAGCTTTTAAACCTCATAGTGAAATAGGACGTTTCGTGATAACGCCCTACTACACTCAAATCATTGGTAGCTACAACCGACATATAGATAGTTCATCTTAATTTGGTATTCTTCTTTAACTTATATCCTTCCTATCACATTCAAACCTTCAGATATTCACAGTACACATTCAAAAGTTAGGTACTAAGTTACTGCAATTATCTATAGAATAACCATTAGGATACTGAATGGATACAGTTTAAAATTTTCCACTTCAATATCAAAGGCTTTACGTGAAGGAATTCATGTTACACAAATATATTTGGAATTACAATGCACTTACGGTTCACGTTGGTTATACACATCCAAATTGATCATTATATCTTCAAATCCATGAAATATATACCTTATACAATTTATTTTAATCAACTAAATAATGCTCGAAAAAAAATCGAAAACTAAGGGATTTATTGATACAAAATAAACATTAATTCCATTGCTAGACCAACGACTCCACTCCCCACTTACGAACTTACATTGTCCTCAATGTAAAGTGAGTGTAAATAAGTTGTTGGGAAAGCAATGGTGCACTAAAACAAGTCAAAACAAATACTCGGATGATATTAAAGGGTGGGTGGGTGGGTTAAAGTTATGACCTCCTCAATTCCATAGTATTTGAACTAATACATGTCACACGTTATTTGAAATTTAAAACGAGACTAGATCATGAAATGTAACGTATGGCAAAGTATTTACTCGAGTCTTTTATACCCGGATCCTCAAGGGTTATTTCAAATCGTTCGAACAACCTAAGTCCAAGAAATGACGCATTTGAATTTTTCTCTTTTTTCTCCATCGGGATTTTCGGATAACCACCTAATCATTCCCTTTTTTAATGACATTCAAACATTCATCCTGAGACTTGGTGAAACAAAATGAAAATAAATCCGAAGTATTCGCAAAGTATCATCCAAAGTATGAGTAATTATTATATTTAACATTTTTGCGGGCTGCCTCCCGGTAGCGCTTTTGGTTAACGTCGTTTGCTCGACAAACTTAAACGACCAAAATGATAATGAATAACTAATATAATATACTAAACAAAATGGGATACTTCTAAGAATTACTCACCAAAGCATGTAGCAACTAAGCACACAAACCAACTAGAAATAAATGCCTAATGAGTAAATAGGAAGGATAGTACCCGTTTTATAGTCTATAGCTAGACTTTCTGCTCCGGTTTTCTAATGCACTAGTGGTGGGTCATCCTCACGCACCACATCCTCCTTCAATACCGGTCTCCAACAGAGATTAGATAATTTCCACCAATCCAAATGATTCTTGACCTTTTCCTTTGATTTTCGAGCCTTCGGTTTGTGAGCTTTTACATTATTGCTGAAGTCATCTTCTTCAATTACCTGCGTGTTAGTACGATCCACAGCAAAAGGACACAAAGGGTCCACACAAGAACAAGATTCTAGTGTAGTGCATGGATATTTCAATGAATTGTAAATGTTAAAGACAACGCGCTCATCATTAATTCCCAAACTAAGCTCTCCCTTATAAACATCGATGAAAGGGCTATTAATTGTTAAGTGCCGAAAAGTGTCAAGAAAATGTGCATACTTCGTATCCAACTTCATCTCTTTGATTTCCTTTTTCGGGGAATGGGGGAGTAATTCAAGATCAATTAAAGCAGGGTTAGAATGTATACCTCCCTTACCCTTGTCGTTAAACGAAGATGGTAAAGCTTCCTAGAATGATTGTGCCTTTTGAGGACACTGTGTGTCATCATTCTGTACCTTTTCTTCAAAATATGCACTGGATATGGTGCTGCCCTATCAGATTGAATCGAGGTGAATTTGGGTTGAGCCGGATAAGGTTCGTTTTGAATTGGCCTTTCCAAACTTGATTCATTCTCAACATGATCATTGGTCAAGGTCCTACTCATTCTTGGATTTTTCAATATTCTAGGAACCTTGACCCATTCCTCATCCTTACTTCCAGGTTCAATATATCTGTTCTATCTTAGGAAATCTTCAATAATGTCCTCTTCCTCTTTAGATTCCATGTTTTTCTCATATTTACCATCTAAATCATTCTCTACTTCATTAATTCTGATGTTTTCTAATCCATTACTTTCACAGATCCTTCCACTTCTAGTAATAACAGCATTTACCCCACTCAGATCTCTTTCAGTATTACTTGGTAGTCCTCCTGGGGGTCTACTGTTTTTACGTTCTCCCTCTCTACTCAAATGATATTCCGTATTCCTTATTGAAGATTCTATAGTTCTTATTCTGGTATCATGTCCACTCATAGATGTTTTCAACATATTCATATCCTGAGTGACTGTACCTATAGAAGTTATCATAGTTTCCATATTTTGAGCTTGAGTTGACATCATACCCATCAGATTTTCGATTAATTTCTCCCATTTATCAACTCCTTCAGGTTGAGTTGAACTTTGGGTGACTGGTATGCTTTGAGTGGTATGTTGTGGATACGGTCTAGGTAATGATTGTAGGTTCTGATTCGATGTATCTCCTTGATAAACTTGATTATTATATGGATTCTCATACTGGATTGGATACGGTGGTTGTCCTTGCTTACTAGGGGTTTCAGACCAACAAAAAGTAGGGTGATCTCTTCTAATAGCATTAAAAGAGTTTGAATATGCATCGTTCAAATTCCTATGCTGTTGCAAAAAAACTCACCTTTTCCCTTGAATATCCTTCTGGTTCTTCCATCCCTAATGACACATTATCATGACTTGAGTATTCATTCGATATGATATTTTCTGAGTTTATCGTTTTACTGGCTAATAAGCCGTCAAATTTCCTACTCAAATTCTCCAAGTGTGCTAGAACTTCCGTATTTGATGTTCATTCTCCTGCAAATGCTACTTTTCTTGTGTTAGAACCGGTTTCCCACATTCTGTTATTTTTGGAAATCTGTTCTATAGCATCGTAAACTATATGAGCTTCACTCATCATTAACGAACCACCACATGCATGATCAACATCTGCACGGGAGTCTTTTCTTAATTTACGACAGAAAAGTTGAATTTGCATATCTAAGGAATAACCATGGTCGGGACAAGCTCTTAGTAGCTTTTTAAATCTTCCCCAAGCATTCCCAAGCGTTTCTTCAGATCCTTGTCTAAAGTTAGCAATTTCGACTATTAATTCCAATTTTCTACCAGGAGTAAAATACTGCTTTAAGAACTCGGTTCGAATCTCCTCCCAACTAGTCAATGAATGATGTGAAAGTGACAGAAACCAATCTCGTGCTCTTCCTTTTAAAGAAAAAGGAAACATAGACATCCTCGTTAATTCTCGATGAGCACCATGACTTTTGACTGTATTACACAATTCTTCGAAAAGATAGAGATGATGATGTGGATCCTCATCATCCTCTCCTGGAAATTGGGCTATTGTGTCAATTAATCAAAAAAGATGAGATTTTATTTCGAAATTATTTGCTCCTTTATTGGGTAAACGAATTGGATTATTAATCTGATTTCTTCTTACGGTTTGATCACAGATAGATCTCGGGTTTGGTAGGTTAGGATTATGCTTATTCCGATTCTGATTATTTCTATTATTCTGATTCTGGTTATTAGGTTGAGGTAAATTCTGATTAAGGTTTTTGCCATGCCCTTGAGCATGAGCAATCCCTTGTTCAGGTGTTTCACCAACGGTTTCGACCATTTTCGTAACTCGATTTGACAATTCTTGTGGAATAGAAAACATCGAATAGAAAATAACACGAAATCGATAAAAAAAAACCATATTTTTTCTTCTCTCGGTAATTACCGAATCCACTCGGTATTTACCTAGTGTATTTTTTTTAATTTTTTTTAATTTTTTTTAATTGGTATCTTACCAATAGGTAGGTACCAACAAAAATAAACGAACCGCGTTTACTTTCTACTATCGAAAATAGAAAATAACTCGAAATTGGTAGAAGAAGAAAATTGGTAACTAAAAGAAGGTAGATACCAACGGAAAATAAAAATAGAAATGTGATAAGAAGAGTGTTGACTTATCCTCGAGAATTTTGAGCTAATACAAGTAGTAACCATAGACACAATGAATTAGCGTCGTTTCCCCGGCAACGGCGCTAGAAAGCTGACGGACTGTTTCTAGGCTATCAATCCTTACCGGCAGTGTACCGAGTCAAATTGTAGTGCTAGTCTGGTGAGTCAGGTCGTATCCTCAGGGAAATGAAGGCATAATTCAAAGTGTGCTTAAACACCAAGAAGCTATTATTAACTCGATCTAAGTCGCAGTTTTTACCATTTTCCTCGGGTTAGATAGTTAGATTAGTTAGATTGTTAGTAAAGCAGTAAATAAATATATAAATATAAAAATAGATAATATATATATATATATATTTTTGGATCTAGCCAAGAATACTTTACTGAATCAATATCTTTTTGTAGTGAAATTGAATGAGACAGATCTTTTCCTTGATGCAAGGAGGTCAATTATGTATGAACCGGTGTACTCCTAAGCTAGACAACTCCTCCTTACACGAGCGTATGAAATTGTCATATGTCTAGTCCTCTGTCCAATGTCATCTTAAGCATGGGTCACTCCCGTTTTGTCATACGGCCAGTTTTATGATATCAATTAAACAGGTGATTTAACGTAATAATATCGTGAGCACAATTTTAATAAGATTTATCTCTCCCAAGACAAATCTGCCCCCGGGTAGGAAATCGGATTCCGTTGTCACATTTTCACTCGGCCAATTTTACCCTCCGGTCTTTCTATTACGATCTCGTATTCTAATCGCGAGTTGTCAATTCATTAGATTACGTTTCTAGTAAAAATCGGGTGACTAATTCAATTTTTACTTTCACTAAGTGCAAATAGAAAGAGATTCATTATAATTGGTTTTAATCATTATTACCAGAGTCGATCATCCATTTTACCAAAAAGATTAACTAATTCAGATTCATATCTTGGCTAGATATATTTTTGGCTTAACATAATTAACATATATAATATATAAATAGAAATAGAAATAGTAAACATAATAATATTAGAATATATCACCGATTACAACCGCTTTTGATCGGGGTCGTTTCCACCGGATGTAGTATAACAAAGCTTCGATTTTAACAATCTTCGATAATTATTCCGCCATTACAACGGTACTATAACTACTTTATTTATATATATAAAAACATATATATACATACATAGACATATGTATATATAAGGGCCCCAAAGTAAAAAGAAAATAAGATAGATGAAATATATATATATGGATCTATATATATATTTTGGGACGTGTGTGTGTGTATATATATAGATATATCTATATATATATATATATAAAGTGTTTACAAAATAAAAAATGAAAGAGAAGAAGATTGATGAGAAGAAAGAAAGAAATAGGAAAGAAGAGGGAAAGAAAGAAAGGGGGCCTAGCACGTATATATAGCCTCCAAAAGGGGGGGGGGGGGGGCGGACTGGGCCGGGTAAGGGCCGGACCGGGCCGGGCTAATCATTACATTCATCCCCCTTAATTATCCAATTTCCGGATAAAAATTTATACTTTGGAATAAAACTTCTAAAATTCATATCTTGAGTTCTAGATCTCCAAATGACATGATTTAAGAGGCATTGGAAAGCTCGTTGAATGATCTACAACTATAATGAAGGACTCTTCTTCATAAAATGTCTTTTTGATGGGCCATTCGTCCGTCGAAGATATTTCTCGATTTCCACTAAATCGAATCGATTGACCACTTGACCACTTGACTTAGTGAGACTCTCGTATAACCTTCATAAGATATGATCATGACTTCAAAAATAAATGTCGTTACTCGGGGTCTTGGTTTATCATAAATCTGCAATAAAAATACCACAAATACCCGTGTAAATCTGACACGACACTCCGGTTACTAAACCGGTACAAAACTTATAAAAACTTATAAAAATACGATAATTTATATAATAACCACTATTTATATATTTGGATAAAATTAAGTAATTATTGACTTAAATTGGTACAATAATGCTCAAAGTGGTATCAATATTGGGGTAAAATGTCGTAATAATGATCATTAATTTGTCTCTCATCAGACACTTATTGACTCGACTTTCTAAGAATAAGTTATATATATAATCGATATAGTTCAGTTTCAGATTTATGGTGGCGCAATTTCAGAATTAATAAGTATAATAGAAATGTTCTATTCGATAAATATTTTACTCAATTTATTGTAGCTACTGGTTATAGGTCCATGGTCCCCAGGTTGGCTCCTAACACGCGAGTGTTTTCTCGTTTTGTGGAACCTCAAGAATAAATTAAATAGTTGGTCTATATAATGAATATGAAATATTATTTGTTCGGTAAATAATATGTAAAATAGAAAAGACATTTTCTATTATCCTATGGCAAAAGGTGGCGCAACATGTGTGGAAAATATGGGATGTGATTTTCCAATATTATGTCACATGTTAAATTAATTATATATTTGTTAAATAATTAATGGATTGATTAATAGATTGATTTTTTAATGATTATCTCATTTTTTGAGATTATCTCTTATTTATGGTAAATATATTTTTGTTTGGGAAAAAGATAATTGTCTTGTGAAAGGGATAAACTCTCTCTTGCCTAGTTATTTCTTATAAAAAGAGTGTTCCTCCAATACAATAGAAATGGAAATAATCTGCGCCACTTTCATCTAGAAAGGAGAGAAAAATTAGTTTATTGTCCTAGCCATCGGTAGGTTTTTCTTGAGCACATTTAAAGAGGCTCTACTACGAGGATCGACGTCCACCAGTCGTCCCTTGGAGAAACAATCCGGAGGACTGTGGCTTATTTTATGTTGGGTAAATCTTCAACCTTCTTGTAGTTAGATTAATTTATTATGCGAATCATATCATGGTAAAATTGTAAACGATTTATTTCATTACTTCCATTGTGCATGATCGAGCGTCTCGATCGGTGCTGTGAATCAGATCTGACGATCCGAAAACGAACGGAAAAATACGCCGGATTAATCTAGACTCCCTCCTGATTAATCGAGCACCAGGAATTTTCCGGATTCGGTTTTTTCCGTGTTTCGGATCCTGATTCGGGTTCCTGTATATCCAGCATGTGGTATTAGAGCAAGGTTAAAGCGATTTTGTGATTTTGATTGCATAATTAATTAATAAGGAGTGGAATTGCATTAGAATAAATATTGCATCTTTTATAGTTCTGATACATATATATGCATGGTTGACGAGATAGATTGGGGTTGGCATTGTTTAATCGTTAGCTTTATTGTCGAAGGGCACCACCTTGTAAACTACTGTTGTGTTTTACTTTTCGGAATAGAAATAGAATAGATTAGCAATAATTTTTTTAGGTAATCTACAGTGTCACTGAATGAAGAACCGAACAAGATTTTTTCTAGAGGAGCAGACGACGAACAAAAAAAAGAAAGATTTTTCCTCAATGCATCGAGATCGCTCAGGATGCATCGAGAGCTCAATTTTTTTAATTTTGAGGCGAAGGGATCCAGGTTCGTGCAGATCAAGAATATGGTGCCCGGTTGAAAACGAAGACTAAGACTTGAAGATCTAGTCGTTTATAAAATAGATTAGCTACGGGGGTCCCAACGGTCCATCTCAGTGGTTTACTTTTTTGCATTTATTATCTTATATAATTATTTATGTTTTATAACCATGTCATAACATGCTATGCATCATGTTCTTGAATTCCACTCCTAGCATATGCATACACGTAGATAATTAATTATGGCATTAATTAGGCGTGTATGATCATGTAATTAATTTAGATTAATATAGGTAATAAATTAAATTAATTGACAAACAGAATTTTATCTGGATATAAAATTCACATGACAAAAATGAATATACTGGGTAAATTTGGTTTTAAGATCACAAATCCTTTGGGGATTTAATTATGTAGTGGATACATAAATGGGATTTTGATGGTCGAAAATTTGGAAAATTGTGAAAAGATAGAACACTAACTAGACGGTTTTTGGAACCGAGAAGTTGGTGATTTCTATTCATGATTTATTGTTTTCGGATTATTGGAAATTTTTTGAAATCCTGAATCTTATATCAGATTAGGACTATGAAATTCTTCAGGAATTTTAATTGTGTAGTGTCTACACGCGAGATTTCTAAACAATCAATAAATTGGAAAATCATGAATATAGTGTCACTAGTTAGACGGTATTTAGAACCGATAAACTAGTGGGAGCTTTCAATTTTGTGAGTTATTGTTTTCGGAATTATTAGGAATTTCAAAAGTCCTAATGTATTAATTAGGATTATAAAATTCTTGGTGAATTTTAATTGTGTAGTGCCTACACAATGAATTTTAATAAATCCATAAAATTGGAAAATCATGAATATAAAGACACTAGTTGGACGGTATTTGGAACCGATGATCTAGTGGATTAAATGTTCTTGATTTATTGTTTTTTAGATTGAGAAGAAATTCTGAAAATCCTAATGAGACTACCTATTTTTCAAAATAACGAGTAGGAGCAGGGAAGGTGACAACCAACCCCACGGCCTCTACTGTGGCACGAGCATGTGAGAGAATGGTGACACCTCATGCCGCTTTGATTTCGGCCCCCTAAGAATGGCTTTCACCGCTATCAAAATTCAAGGCTTGGTCTCCGAAAGGATAGGATTTTGGTACTCGTCGAGTCACTGACCGACCCTGAGGTGGCATCGGGGAGTACTTTGAGATCTGAAATAGTAGGTCACACTCACAAGGATTTTTTTTGGAAATATATTGGCTGAAAATGGAAGGTAATCCACAATTAAATTGAGATGCTTGATTCTTAATTGATTATTGTTGAGAGAGATTGTCTCAATTTAATCATCATTGTGCTGATACTGACCCTCCGGCAGCAGTATGACGTGAGCTTAAATCCTTGGAATGGTAGGATAAACTGCATGCATGACACACTTTTATAATTCCTAAAATTTCTTATTTTTTGTGGTGTATGATTTGATTTATATTTCTGTCATAATTTATTTTTACAACTGAAGTGGCATATCATCTCTAGGTGACTGATGATGACTTCATGTAAGTGGAAAAGTAACGAGAACATTGAACTCATTATTCGAGAATGCAATTAATTTTCAGTGGAGAATTCTCCTCTTGAGCCTTCGAACTTAAGTAAAGTTGATAAGAATGTCACTGCTGTCACTCGTGTTGAATGAGACACAAGCAAAATTAGTTAAAAGATTACATGAATGATTTGGTATCAATCTCACTAAGACATCCCATAATTCACTAGTAGTGGCTACTCAAATGAACTGTTAGTTCAAGGCATTTTCCTTTTAAAGAATGCCAAGAATGGGAAGGTAAAATGTCTACAAGTGTAGGTCATCTAAAATAAATAAGTTAAAGGCTAAACCAAAAAAATATTAAAAGAAAACATAGGATAAGGTTAGAGACATTCTTAACCGAGTAATTTGACTCAGAAGCTAAAGGTTTTTTTGTAAGAACAAGGAAACTGGGCATAAATGATGAAGAGTAGGCAACGAGCAGTTATTTCAGCTGAGATAGTGGAGTGATATAAGGAAAGAAATTTCGGATTTTAATCATTGAATATAACAGAAGTTTAATTTCTATTTTCAGATTTGTTGGAACAAATGGATCCACTTTCACATCAATAATATAGTTGCCTTAAAGAAAGTGAAGATGAAATTTGTAGTGCGGATCCGAGACTCGGACTTTTGTTTGATGAAGTCAGAACCACTAAATAATGCTGAAAAGGTATATGTAACACATCAAAAACTATTAAGACATATGGATTCCATATTGAGATAAACGATTTTTCAGCATCTATTAATTAGTGCATATATCCTAAAGATAAGATCTGAAGACGGACTAAGTGTGATTCATATTCCCAGTCTAAGAAAACTATCTCAAAGGAAAAATGACTAAGTGACCTTTCAATTTGGAATGTGCAATAGAGCTGAAGAAGTATCACAACTTGTTCATATCGACATTTAGGGTTTTATGAAGGACACAAGCTAGTGGGAGTTTCTGAGTGGTAGACATTTTGTCCGATAGCTACTCAAAACACCGATTAGTTTATCTAAATATCTATAGGTATCTCTGATATTACAAGAGAAAAGAGTATTCCATGCTTAGATATAGGCTACAACATAGTTTTGGCACTGATGCTCGGCCCCCCCAGAGTGAAATGTTTTCACTGAAATGACAAACCATGGATCGCCATATATAGTTATTGATATGCTACAATAGATTACTTAACTCAATTAAGATATTAGTTCCGAAATAATGGTTTACATTAGTATGTAATACCGAGAAGTCTACCTAGAAGATGTCTATGATTTGTGGATAAGGAGTGAAGTATGTTTACTCCACTTCTGCAAATAGAGGCATTTAGCACTAGTGCTTGATGGTAGGACTTGAGATTTCTCATACACATGCAAATGTTGATAGTTCAGGAAATATCTTAATGCAATGAGTAAAGGTTGGTTATAAGATTCTTAAGATCGGATAGTGACGGTTGTAATGTGGCATTCTTTCTAAAAGAATGTTTGAATAACAACCTTGGACCTTGAAATAAAGTTACTCAAGGAGTTACTAGCTGATTCAATCAAACAACATCCAACATTGGTTGTTGGGGTTTACGCTGAAAAATGCTACTGAACCAGATCAGAATATCAAACCACCCAAATGCAGTGGGAGTACGGCTTAGCCATTGACTCACAGTTATCATGCAAACATTACAGTCTGCTGGGGGTGATTGATCACGTATGGTGTTTTGGAAGGGATGTATATGATTCTGATAAATAAGAGGTTGGCTTAAAGAAATAAAACTATAAATGGGGTTTTGGTACTCCAGTTCTGTTAACACTCTTATAGAATCACCTGTGTGTCTCAGGCCCAGTGGGAGAATTTGGATCTACGTGAAAAGAGTTCAATGAATGGGAAAGTTTATCTTTCAAAGAAAAGCCTAGTGGTATAGGAGTAATTCCTTGAGAAATTGAGAGTTATTCAGGGGTGATGCTCTGAAACTCTCTCACCATTCAGCCTTGCTTGACTCGCCTAGGAAAGCAGAAAGTTTTCTCGGGGTGATGCCCTGAAACTTTGTTGTGGAACAACAGAGCTTGAATTCATTAGGAACAGAAGGGTTTTAGCTTAAAGCCAATAGCAGATTGACTTCTAATACTTACATCCATTGGTGGATTAAAGCGAACCTCTAGGTCATTAAAAGTCACATGTTTGAAATGTGTGGGCTTGACAAAAATATTGATGAGTCTTTCGTACACCAGAAAATCAATATTGGTAAGGTAGTAAATATTGGTGTTAATAAAATGTAACACTACAACAGTTGTAAACAACATGAGTGTGTTATCTAAAGTCGGGAACTAACAAGCCAAACTTCCCTGAATTAGACAAGTGGACCATATTCTTAGAAATCGATCGGTCGAATTCATGAGAACAAGTTGTGGAAGTGTCCTATCCATCTTATTGTTTTGGATGATAATGCATTTTTGTATGCAATATTCAACAAGAGATTTCCTACCTAACCCCTCACGGAATAATTCTCTAAATCTTTTGATATAGTGAAAATGGGATATGTTCTCTTTTGGATAGAGAAGCTCAGGTTATTAAAAGTCAATTATAGTCGAATCTCATATTCAGACGTTGAGTAGCAGTATAGTGCATCTTCAAGTACCTTCGGAGAACGACAAGTAATATGCGTCTATATTTAGGTGCAAAACTGAGTATTGTTGACAACGCTGATTCTGACTTACAGTCAGATTAAGGAGATCATAAGTCGATCTCGGGCTCAGTTTTTACTCATTATGATGGGGCTACGGTCTGGAGAAATCCAGCATCGCCAATTCGACTTTGTAAGTCGAATACATAGCAGCTTTCGGAGAAGCTAAAGAGGCGATGTCTCTTAAATGTTCCCTGCTGATCTGGAAGTAATTTCAGGTCTTGATGAGCCACACCGCTTTACTGTGAAAACAGTGGGGAGGTAGCTTATGCACAGGATCTTCGCAGTCACAAGAGTTCCAAAGCTTATTGAGAGAAAGTACCACATGATTAAACAGATCGTGCAGAGAGTGTTGTTTTGGTCCTAAAGATTGCCTTGAGCCGACAACCTAGCTGATTAGTTTACCAAGTCGCATGGCATCTAATGTTATTGATAAGTGATAAGCGCTTTGTAGGCATGATATTAGGAGATATGCCTCATCTTCTTTAGAGCAAGTGGGAAAATGTTGTGAATAGAATAAGGGTGTGGTGTGCTTTAAAAACAATTTTTGCTTCTCTTTACGGGCAAGTGGGAGCTTGTTGGATGTAGTGCCTGAAAGATAATTGTTGCTTGTCCTTACGCACAAGTGGGAGATTGTTGGAAGTAGTGCCCGAAAGGCAATTTATGTAATTTTATTAAAATTAATTGTTAGGAACATTTTATTATGTTTTGATGATGGCCATACTAGCTGTTATAGCAAGCCTGAAATAAGTTAGAATTCTCTGTATAAGTCTTTACTTAGATTCTGACATGTTGTATAAGTTGAGTCAGACAACTATTATACTAGTTGGTAGGATGGCGAAGTAAAACAGATATTCGGTAGAGTGAAGCCAGCCAAGTAACAGCAGAGAAGCATGAAGACATTTTGGTCTGACTTATAACCAAGGAAGTCTGTGATGACCTTGGATAAGTCTAAGTCATTATTCAAATGATGAAGTAAATTGTCAAATATGGTGTACACTGATCTCACCGAAATCAAGGATCAGTGAAGTACAAGAAGCACCTGAAAGATCAAGGAAAGAATCAAAGCAGTAAACCGGCAAAGTAAACGGACTATCGGCTGAGTAAAAACAAAGCATTGAAGAAAAACATAAACAACATAGTCACAAGGATCACTTCACTGGTAAGGGAACGGCCAAGTAAATTTTACTCATTCAGATTTCAAAAGATGAAGATAAAGCATTAAATGTAGAATTAATTGAGGATCAATCAAGGACGGATTTTCTGATAAACGGTTGAAGAAAAATCCGATCACTGAAATCAAGAAGAATATAATTCAGGGGGAATCAAGAATTAAATCAAGGATTATTCTCCACATTAAATAGCCAACGGATGGAAATTCAAATCAAGGGTTATCAAGGTTATAAATAGAAGGCATTGACAGACAAGAAAAATAACGATTGAATCTAATAAGAAACAAGAAAAAACTCTGTCAATTTGAAAAGCCTTCTTTCTGTACTTAAAAGAAACATCTAGAGATCAACTCAGAAATCAGAGCTCAAATTCCACATCAAGCACTGAGATTGATCACAAGTCTATGAATCCATTTCACATCAACTGAGGCAATTGAATCAAAGGAATCTGAGAAGGAGTTGCAACCTTTGTGATAGCTACTGAAAGATTTGTTCTCAAGGAGCAGTGATAGAGACTGAGTCACTGAAGCTTTTGAAGCCAGGGAGTGATAGTTTTGTAGATTGTGAAGCTTGTGTAGCTAAGGACAATCGTGCTATTGTATCTGTGAAAATAATTGTGAATTCCTCTAATCATCACAGGAGAAGAGTGGATTAAAGGATTACACCACCCTGAACCACTATAAACCTTTGTGTCTATTTACTTTTAGCAATTTACTTTCCAGTACTTTACTTCATTGCATGCTCTATATCTGTGATTGCTTAATCTACTTTGACACAACATTTTAAAATGGGACTTATCCGCTGCCCAAAAGCTTTTAAATATAAGAAAAGTTTTTGAAACTCCACTATAGTCATTCACCCCCCCTGACTATAGTTTTTCCCTTCTCTAGGACCAACAATTGGTATCGGAGCAGTGCTTCTATTATCAGAACCTATTCACATCTAATTTTTGGTAACAAGGAGATCACATATTTTCAAAGTAGTTTTCGAATTTGTGCTTTCTATATATATCTCTTATTTGTACTTATGGATTCCTCAAATTTCATGTCAAACGTACCTGTATTCAATGTAAATAATTTTGATGAATATACAATAAGGATGTTGTCTCATCTTGCAGTAACTCATAAGGAGATGCTGGATGTAATCAATGATGGACCAATCAAGATCACAACTGTGCCACCTGTGCAGATCAAGGAAAAGAAATAGATAAACTCAAGAAAGATTGCACCAAAGATGACAGGAGAAGAGCAAATCTAGACTTTGATGCAAAAGACATGATCTTGAAGACTTTGGACAATAACATGTTCATGAGGATCAAAGATTACAAAATAGCAAAGGAGACGTGGGACAAGTTGGTACTGATTAATGAAGGATCAGAAGCAATTAAAGAGAATAAATTATCTTTTGCAAGATAGAAATTTGAGAATTTTAAAATGAAGACATGAGAATCCATTGATCAGATGGATAACAGATTCTCTAGCATCATCAGTGAATTGAAATAACATGGCCACACATATCCACAGAAAGAAGTGTGCCTGAAAATCTTGAGAGCCCTACCTGAAAGATGCAAAATCATCATATTAGTGCTTAGAGGAACAAAAAACCTTGCAAACACTGACACCTTAACTCTGATGTCTCAATTAAAGGCTCATGAATTTGAGTTGAATGGTGAAGAGAGTAAACCATCTGAGGCACACAAGGCCAGTGCACTGGTTTCACCACAGCAAAGCAAAACAACTGACTCAAGCAGCAAAGAGACACAAGAGCTAAAAGAACATGTAGCCTTACTGATCAAACATTTTGACAGGTTTAGCAAAAAGAAGCAATTTAAAAGAGGATCATCATAGAACAAGAAGTCAAGCTCAAGCAAAGACATGAATAAAAAGGATGATGAGTACAGATGCTTCAACTGCAAGAAGAAAGGTCACTTCAAGGCTGATTGCCCTGAAGAAAAAGACAAAGATGACGATAAAAAGAAGTACAAGATAACTGAAATAAGAAAGAGCAAGAAGGCACTCAAAGCTGAATCAAGCAGTAAAAAGAATGAATAATCATCTGAAAATGATTCTGATGATGATGAAGCTGACAGCTCAGACAATGAAAAGGCATACGTATGCCTTATGGCTAAAGAGTCAAATGAAAATGAGGTAATATCTGCTCATACTCATCATTTAGTGCATCCACATCTCACACTGCACAATCTTCTATTCTCCCTTTAGATTCTGTAAATCCAATTCAAAATCTCATGAGTAAATTTGAATAAAAAGAAAATCATGAAATTCTGGAACTAGAATGTGAGGATCTGAGAAAGGAAAATAAAAGATTAAATAAAGAACTGAATGAAATAAAAGCTGAGCAAACTAGTAAGGAGATTCACTCAATTGACCAATAAGCAGCAGATGATCTCTCATCTAATGTTGAAAGACCAGTTGATAATATATCCATACCAGTTAAGA
The DNA here is from genome assembly GCA_036785695.1 of Gentiana straminea. Classification (NCBI taxonomy): domain Eukaryota; kingdom Viridiplantae; phylum Streptophyta; class Magnoliopsida; order Gentianales; family Gentianaceae; genus Gentiana; species Gentiana straminea. The sequence goes on along the minus strand of JAVUPR010000158.1, from coordinate 843,279 downwards.
AATCCATTGCACCACTTAATTTAAAAGCCTACAAACCACCAAAAAGGTTTGGATCCAGATCTGGTCTTGGCTACAACAGTCAGGATGAAATTAGAAACAATGGACAACACAATTCTGAATCCAGGACCGAGACTGGACAAAAATGCAGAAAATGACAGACCATAGTTTCAACCACTCATCCTGCACCGGTGAATTCAAAACCCAGTGTAGTGAAACAGCAGAATAAATCATCAATCTAGCCAAATAAAGGCAAATGAGTTCTGAAAGGTAAGGGAAGACTTTACCCTTCTGAGGATGATTGGAATATCACACCCCAAAATACAAGAAGAAACCATTCAATGCCATGCATAATGTGTTTAAGAAAAGCCAGCCAAGGAATATTCTTGGACACAAGAAGCAGCACGAAAATAAGTTTCCTTATACATATTGGAGAGTGAAAAAGGATGAAAATGCTCCAAAAAGTAGAGAAAAGTATCAGAATACCTCAAGTAGAAACATTAGAAGTTATTTTGCCATTCCTTATACATATGAAGTTGATGACTTCAATTATCCAAAAAGAAAACCCTTTGGATAAACACTTGGAGTAGGAGGCATGACTGCTAACAGGTATGGACCCAAACAGTGTTGGGTACCTAAACATAATTAATTTGTTTTGTAGGATGTCTGGTACATAGACAGTGGATGTTCCAGACACATGACAGGGAACAAGAGACGGCTCACTGACTTTAAAGCTTTTGAATGACCCAAAGTTACTTTTGGAGGTAAGGAAAACCCTGGTAAAATTAAGGGGGAAGGCATAATGCTAAAAATAGCTTGAAGATTCAAAATGTGGCTTATGTTAAAGAACTGAATTTCAATCTACTAAGTATCAGTCAATTTTGTGACAAAGGCTACAATGTGCACTTCAACAAGGAAGGATGCAAAGTGATTCACAGCCAAACCAATACAGTTGTACTTGCAGGAAGAAGAGAAGATAACATGTATGTAGTAGATTGGAAGACAGCAAGAGCAGAAACATGTTTGCTTGTCAAAAGTAAACAATCAACCAGCTGGATTTGGCATAAGAGATTGAATCATCTAAACTTCAAAACCATCAACACACTGTCTAAGAACAAGTTACTTGAAGGCTTACCAGAGATCATATTCAAAAAGGAAAGTCTCTGTGATGCATGTCAAAAAGGGAAGCAAATCAAAAGATCCTTCAAGTCAAAGTCCTATCAATCAACAACAAGAATTTTATATCTGTTACATATGGATCTTTTTGGACCAGTCACACCAGCCAGTGTAAGTGGAAAGAAATATACTCTAGTAGTGGTGGATGACTATTCCAAATTCACCTTGACCATATTCATGAACAAGAAAAGAGAGACACTCAAAAAGTTTCCGGACTTGCTAAGAAGAATTCAAAATAAGAAGGAACTGAAGATCATAAAGATCAGATCAAATAGAGGCACAGAGTTTCTAAATAAAATTATCAGAACCTACTGTGAAGAAAATGGAGTACTGCATCAACTATCTGCAGCAGGGACTCCACATCAGAATGGTGTAGCAGAAAGAAGAAATAGGACACTCAAAGAAGTAGTCAGAACAATGATTGCAGAAGCATTCATGCCAAAGAGATTTTGGACTGAAGCAGCAAATACAACATGCTATACTCAAAATAGATCAATCAACAACAAACATCATGGAAAAACTCCATATGAAATATGGAATGGAAGAAAACCTAAAACCTCATATTTGCGTATGTTTGGATCTAAATGTTTTGTTTGGAACAGGCATCAGCTACTTTTGATGAAAAAACTGATGAAGCAATCTTTATGGGATACTTAGACACTCGCAAAGCCTTCATAGTACTCAACAAAAGAACCTTGGTGATTGATTTATGTAGTCTTTGATAAGTCAAACACAAATGGTGGAAGCTTTCAAGAACTTCAAGAAGAAGCAGGACAAAGACAAGTCTATATGAATTGAACAGTACCGGCTACCATTCTGAACCACAATTTTGGAAAAAAAGATGAGCCACCAGTCAATGCAACAGAAGAGGCACCAACACAAGAAGATGGAGCTGATGCACAAACTGAAGTTGTGGAAGCTCCAAGTCAAGAACAACTTCAACCTGACCTCAACTGGCTAAGAGACCATCCTGAAGATCAAGTCGTTGGAGATATTCACAAAGAAGTAGGAACCAGAAGACAACTGGAGAATATGCTAACATGTTTTCTATCACAAGTGTAACCCAAAACAATAGATGATGCAATCCAAGATGCTGATTGGATTATAGCCATGCAAGAAAAAGTAAATGAATTTGAGAGAAATGAGGTCTGGGAACTTGTTGACAGACCAGACATAACCAACATCATTGGAACAAAATGGGTATTCAGAAACAAGATGGATGAACAAGGAACAGTTGTCAGAAACAAAGCAAGGCTAGTTGCAAAAGGCTATTCTCATGCAGAAGGAATAGATTATGATGAAACCATTGCACCAGTAGCAAGATTGGAAGCAATCAGACTCTTCTAGCATTTGTAGCCCACAAAGACTACAAAATCTATCAAATGGATGTCAATAGTTCATTTCTGAATGGACTTTTAGAAGAAGAAGTATATGTGGAACTACCTCCTGGTTTTCAACTAAAAGGAAAAAAAGATATAGTATACAAGCTCAAAAAGGCACTTTATGGACTCAAACAGGCACCCAGAGCCTGGTATGAGACACTTTCACAATTTTTTTATCAACAATGGATTCAATAAAGGAACTATTGATAAGACTTTTTTCAAGCTAGAAGAAAGAACAAGCACCATGTTAGTCCAAATTTATGTTGATGGCATTATCTTTGGATCAGAAGATGAGAAGCTATGTTAGAAATTTGCAAACTTAATGAAAAGCAAATTTCAGATGAGCATGATGGGAGAATTGAATTACTTTCATGGACTACAAGTAAAGCAAATGAAAGATGGCACCTTTATTAATCAAGCCAAGTACACAAAGGACTTGATACAAAAGTATTGTATGGACACAAGTGGCACATCTGATACACCAATGTGCGCAAGAGTTATTCTTGGAAAAGATGAAAATGGAAAGGATGTTGATCAAAAGCTTTATAGAGGAATCATTGGATACCTACTTTATCTAACTGCAAGCAGACCTGATATAGCATTTGCAGTAGGAGCATATGCAATTCTTCAAGAGAATCACATCTTCTAGCAGCCAAAAGAATAATCAAATACCTAAAGAACACCATCAATGTTGGATTTTGGTATCCAAAAGATGGAGGATTCAAGTTGATATCTTACTTAGACTCTGATTATGCTGGATGCAAGATAGATAGAAAAAGCGCCTCTGGAACCTGTCAAATGTTATACAACAGACTGATGTCATGATTTAGCAAAAAGCAAAACTCTATATCCACATCAACAGCTGAAGCATAATATATAGCAGCAGGTAGTTGCTGTGCACAAGTACTATGGAGCAGTCAACAGCCAAGGAATTTTGGAATGGAGGAGAAGACAATTCCAATTATGTGTGACAACACAAGTGTAATATCTAACACAGAAAATCCAGTATTTCTTTCAAGAACAAAGCATATTGATGTAAGACATCATTTTATCAGAGATCATATTGAAAAAGGGGATGTCATTCTCAGGTACATTCCTACTGAAGATCAATTGGATGACATTTTCACAAAACCACAATCATGAAAGATTCATCAAGTTGTGAACTGAGTTGGGAATGATAGAATTTGACTAAGTACTAAAGAGAAGCTAACTGGAGTAATCAGCTACGTAACTTCACCAGCTGACTAAGGCAAGTAAGGCACTGGTACTCAGAGAAGTTAACTGCACTGATTATTAGGAATACGTGTACACAGTAGCTCAGTAAAGAAGTCACTTCACCGGCCCAGGGACCAACCAAGTCACTCCACCGAACTATACATTGATGAAAATAGCAAACTAAAGTGTGAAATAAATCAGTTTCATACACGTGGAAAATCAAGAAGTTATGAAGGATTTTACTGTGAAAGATTACACATGTAGAGATAAATTTTTTAATCGTGGAGGTAACTATATTATTCTTTTTGAATTACAAACGCCTTGATTCTTGGGATTTATCATTAGTTACCTCAATACACTCCCCCACTACACTCATATACCGTGATTTATATAGATAAAATCATGCCATTACATAACAAAATCCTTCCATATTCAACCACGTTCACACTACCAAAAATCATCCTATTTAAACTACACTTAGAGAATTTTCAGAAATCTTTACACTCTCTTGCAAAACATAAACCCTACTATCTTAGCAAAATCAAAGATTTTTTGACACATCTCAAACTCTTTCAAAGCAATGGAATCATCTTCTTCAAAGTCTACAACATCAAAATATTACGAAAAATAGATCATTACTGGATCATTTTTAAGGCCAGAAAACTATCTACCTTTTTGCGAAAATGATGCACAAGCCAGACGTTTAGTTGATGGTTGTACTAATCTGATGTTAATGACCTTCCTAAACCCTCCAATCACTGGGATATGCTATGAGAACCTGATTGCATTTTGGAAAAATGAAAGTTTGTGCCTAGCACAATGAAAACCGATCTAGATTGCTAGGAGTACGATATTTGGAAAAGAAGTAGTTATCACATCTAGGCTCCTCAAGAAATTTCTCAATCTTCCCAACACTGGTCCAGTTGATGTGAAAAACATACAGATCGACATCAACACATTCTAGGCCGAAATAGCCAAGAATCCAAGAAATAAAAGCAAGACATGCAACCTCCGAAGATCAGCACTCAAACGTCTGTTTGCGGAATTTGCACCAGTAATCACCAAAAACATTGAATGAAGAAAAGGGTCGATGGAGAACTTGACTGAGCTACGGGTCAAGTTAATGGTGATATCAAGGTATTCCATTTGACTGCTCACAGTTTGTCTTCAACAGGTTGAAAGGTCAAATCCAGAAGGATATTGATTTGGCAATTACGGCACCAAGCAAGGGTTTATAGAAGAAAGGTGATTTTTGGGAGAGGAAATCTTATTGGTTCACTCTTCAACACCTGTTTGATAAATTGAAGGTGAAACCCATCTCTCTGCATCCTCCATACAAAGACAAGGTGATGTTTACATATGTAAAGGCATCATAGAAACCCAAACCCATTGCCGGTAGAAAAAGGAAAGAGCCTGAAACAGCAGATCAAGAGTGGGGAGAAGAACCATATCTCAAAAGGCACAAGATGATACCCCTGTGATCAGTGCCAGCAACTAGGATAACCCAGTGGTGATCACTGATGATATAGCAACTGAGGAAGAGAAACAATAAGAAGTAACCTATCCGGAAGAAGGTGAAGATGGATATCGTCTTACTTTATCTGATGAAGAAAAGGTTGACGATGAAGAAGATCCACTGAAAGTGAGGCGGAAAAATGTGAAGAAGAGCCACATAAAGGAGATCATGTTGAGGATAATCAAGAAAAGATGGATTTTTCTGATGATGACCTGACGATTCAAGAAGTAATTCTCAGGTGTATCAACAAAGCTGACAAACAACCGAGTGAGCCGGCTCATAAAACTCACTCTGCTGAACTTGTCAACACCCCCAGCATTGATCAAAAGGGAACACCAGCAGAAGAAACTAAGTCTCCGGCACATGGAGAAGATAGTCAGACATGTCCAGCCAACACCAAGCAACTCTCAGCAACCCCTCTCTAATCCTAAGATTGTTGAAGAAGAGAAAGAAGCAGAGAAAGAAAAGGGAGATGAAAAGGAAGAAAAAGAGGAAGAGAAAGAGCACGAGGACGATGAAGAAAATGAGGCTGATGCATCAGCACCTACAAAAGTTGATCCAAAGAGAATATTAAATCTGGACATTCAACCCTTGATTGTGGACATGAAGAAACAGTACTACAGCAGGCAAAATCTGAAAGCTACATTAAGGAGTGATGCAACCTCCTTAAATCACAAAATTGAGGCCCTCATCAGTCACATTAATGTTCAGGATGAGGTAATGGAGAGACAAGGCAACTTACTTTGCAACCTACAGCATCTCATCCCCCATCATGTCCAAACAAATCTTGAGTTTCATGCTGAAAAGATTGATGGACATCTCAAACCTCTGGTGGATACATTGAATGCTCACACACAAAAACTCCACCATCCTGATGAGGTTATGGACTACTCTGGACAACAACACAACACCCTCATAAATGTCACTGAAGCAAATAACAAAATTCTGGAGAAAAGGTTTGGTCCTCTCCGTGAATCTGAGGCAACAAACAAAACTCTTGAAGCACGGTTTGGTGCTGCCAAAAAGAGGGAAGGAAGTTCAAAGCCTGAAAGTCCAAGTGGAAAGAAGGAAAGCCCAATAGACAAGGGAAATGACATCAAAGGCAAGGGCATCAGGTTTGAAGAAAAGAAGAAGTAGCCCTTTTGTTGACTCTTATTTGAATTAATTCCATGCCTTTGATTTTATTAAAAGGATGCAATACATTATTGCCTTTGAATGGATGATTAAATTTTTTTTTGAGTTTTATTCTGTTGTTTATTATGAAAATTTTATATACTTATGTTCAGCATTATGAGGGTTTTGGCATCATCAAAAAGGAGGAAATTGTTAGGAACATTTTATTATGTTTTGATGATTGCCATACTAGCTGTTATAGCAAGCCTGAAATAAGTTAGAATTCTCTGTATAAGTCTTTACTTAGAGTCTGACATGTTGTATAAGTTGAGTCAGACAAGTATTGTACTAGTTGGTAGGATGGCGAAGTAAAACAGATATTCGGCAGAGTGAAGCCAGCCAAGTAACAGCATAGAAGCATGAAGACATTTTGGTCTGACTTATAACCAAGAAAGTCTGTGATGACCTTGGACAGGTCTAAGTCATTATTCAAATGATGAAGTACATTTTCAAATATGGTGTACACTGATCTCACCCAAATCAAGGATCAGTGAAGTACAAGAAGTACCTGAAAAATCAAGGAAAGTATCAAAGCAGTAAACCGGCAAAGTAAACTGACTATCGGTTGAGTAAAAACAAAGCAGTGAATAAAGACATAAACAACATTGTCAAAAGGATCACTTTACCGGTAAGGGAACGGCCAAGTAAATTTTACTCATTCAGATTTCAAAAGATGAAGATCAAGCATTAAATGCACAATCAATTGATGATCAATCAAGGATGGATTTTCTGATAAACGGTTGAAGAAAAATCCGATTACTGAAATCATGGAGAATATAATTAAGGGGGAATCAAGAATTAAATAAAGGATTATTCTCCACATTAAATAGCCAAGGGATGGAAATTCAAATCAAGGATTATCAAGGCTATAAAAAGAAGGCATTGACAGACAAGAAAAATAACGATTGAATCTGATAAGAAACAAGCAAAAACTGTGTCAATTTGAAAAGCCTTCTATCTGTACTTAAAAGAAACATCTTGAGATCAACTCAGAAATCAGAGCTCAAATTCCCCTTCAAGCACTGAGATTGATCACAAGTCTGTGAATCCAATTCCCATCAACTGAGGCAATTGAATCTGAGGAATCTGAGAAAGAGTTGCAACCTTTGTGATAGCTACTGAAAGATTTTTTCTCATGGAGCAGTGATAGAGACCGAGTCACTGAAGCTTTTGAAGCCAGGGAGTGATAGTCTTGCTGATTGTGAAGCTTGTGTAGCTATGGACAATTGTTCTATTGTATCTGTGAAAACAATAGAGAATTCCTCCAATCATCACAGGAGAATAGTGGATTAAGGGATTACACCACCCTGAACCACCATAAACCTTTGTGTCTATTTACGTTCGGCAATTTACTTTCCAGTACTTTATCTCATTGCATGCTCTATATCTGTGATTGCTTAATCTACTTTGAAACAACATTTTAAGAAGGGACTTATCCGCTGCCCAAAAGCTTTTAAATATAAGAAATTTTTTTGAAACACCACTATAGTCATTCACCCCCCCCCCTCTGACTATATTTTTACCCTTCTCTGGACCAACAATAATAAATGACAGATTAATTATCAACTTATTATTTGCTTCGTGCTCATAAGTAATACACTATAGAAAACCTAAAGTTGTATCATATGTAGCCATATAACTTAGTGTGTAGTCACACGTGATGATTAAATTTATGGTGATACACTTGAACTTTTAGTCCGTGGTGAAGTTAAACAAAGTATGTGGTTTATTGATTAAACCACCATTAATGCGCCTAGAACACTTTATGGTGTTACTGTCTTATCCGGACCATCGATTTTGGTTATCTAAGTTGGGAATTTATATATGATGTAGTCATATAAGACTGAACCAATTTAATCTGCTTTTCTCATATAATTCCGTAATTGAGAAATCTCATTAAATCACCAGATGATCATATATGGATTAACCTTAATCCTAAAGTGATTTCATACTCCTACTTATTTCAAGACATGGTTTTTATGTGTTCTTTAAGGATTGCTAAAAGGTGCAGTCCGAATCACTTTCATGTTGGCACTATTCTGGAATGAGTGAGGAGTGTGTGTCTCATAAATACGGAATCCATTCCTTCTTGCGGGAAGTAGAACAATCCTCTTTATTTGTTAATCCTAGAAACTGATCGATCGGCCGAGTTCACATCAGTTATGAACTAATTGATCACTAGTGGTTTAATGGTGAATAAGGATAAGATGTACTGAAGAAGTTTTACGGAAACAATCTTACTTCATTACGAATAGTCTATGGTGGTCTAGTCTGTATGTAATTATTGTATCAATGGATACTTATTGACTCAACTTTCTGAGAATAAGTTATATCGAGAATCGATAGAGTTCAGTTTCGGATTTATGGTGGCGTAATTTCGGAATTAATAAGTTGAATAGAAATGTTCTGTTCGATGAATATTTTATTCAATTTATTGTAGCTACTGGTTATAGGTCTATGGTCCCCGGGTTGGCTCCTAACACGCGAGTGTTTTATCATTTTTTGGAACCTCGAGAATAATAGTTGGTCTATTCAATGAATATGTAAATATTATTTGTTCGGTAAATAATATGTAAAATAGAAAAAAGACAGTTTCTATTATCCTACGGCAAAAGGTGGAACCACATGTGTAATTAATTATTTATTTGCTAAATAATTAATGTATAAAATTAAGAGATTGATTTTGTAATGATTTTCTCAGTTATGGAGATTATCTCTTATTTATGGTAAATATCTATTTTATTGGGGAAAAGATAATTGTCTTGTGAAAGGGATAAACTCTCTCTTGCCTAGTTATTTCCTATAAAAAGAGAGTTCCTCCAACACAATAGAAACACACATAATCTGTGCCACTTTCATCTAGAAATGAGAGGAAATTTAGTTTCTTGTCCTAGCCATCGGAAGAAGAAAAACCTTGGGTTTTTCTTGAGCATATTCTAGGAGGATCTACTACGAGAATCGACGACCACCAGTTATCGTTTGGAGACACAATCCGGAAGACTGCGGCTTCTCTTCTGTTGGGTAAATCTGTTGGATCGATAATAGCACAAATAAACACTCTAGAGGGGGGGGGGGGGGTGAATAGAGTGTTAACCAATTTATAAACTCTTTTCGATTAAATCAACACAAGTACTAAACAACTAAGGCGGAAGCTAACTTAGTCGGTTATTCGCTTGTGTTATAAAACCTTAGTGATCAAATTAATTAATTTATGTGATCAAACGCACAACAGAAATATGTTCACAGAACGTAACACTGATACAAAATAACTTCACTAAAACTTTAGCCTTATTTGTTGAGTTAATTATGCAGGCTGATGTAAAGCAACAAAAACTTTAAAGTGACGTTGATATTGTCACTAATACTTTCCAAAAGTTCAAATAATAAACTACGTGATAGAGCTGGTGTAGTAAAACGCATATAATATTACAACACTAATACTCAAGTTGCAGATTCAATTAGCAACACAGATTAAGCAAGATCAGATTCTGGGTTGCAAATGGCAGAGATCAAGTTTGGAAACTATTACTCAAAAGTTCATATGATGATAAACCCCAAAGTGCAGAAAGTTTAGATTTACAACACCAAGGTTCAGTACAATAGATAAATAATATGCAGAATAATAAAAGTATTGCAAGTTTATTGCAAAGTTCAGATAAGTACCAAGTTACAAGCTCAGCAAATTAAGTACAGGTTTAGCAGGTTCAGCAAAATACAAATTGCAGCAGAAAATTACAGAACACAAAGCTGATCAAGAAACCTGAACTATCAGCTAATCTCAAGGCTGATAATCTGGTTCAAGGAACTGGATTATAAACTGTGAGATCACAGATGCTGAATACACTGTTCAGGCTACTATAACTACTGCCTAAATACTATTTATAAGTTTAGACAGTCCAGATTCCGCAAACTTGCAAAGTAGCAGGCAAGATAGTAGCAATGGCAGCAGGATGTGATTCAGGCAAGTTCAGGTTGTAGTTTGAAATAGAGAAAGCAGCAAGATAGAGCACAGAACTAGTAGACTTATCAAAAACAAAGGGGTGCTCCAAACTTGATGATTAGCAACACTAAGTGTGTGCTAATGATCAAACTCAGAACCAACAGGTTATAAGGGGATTCAAACAGAAGACCAGAATCAAACATTGACTTCTGTCTAATGCCTCAAACAGGACTTATGGTGTCTGACTTTTGGGAGACTCAAGGCACAAGCAATATACCTCACTAGGCAATCAGACTTGGCAGTTCAGACCAATCTAATTGTTGCTTACTACCTCAATCAGTTAAAGTCATACCACCAAAATCAAGTTTACAGCACATAACAAACTCAGATTAGACCACAAGCTAACTAGTATCAATAAGACTACTAAAAGCAGGTTCAACGGGCAATCACAACAAATTTAAAACATAGAAACAGTGAGTCAAAGTGATACCTTGCAGGAAAGGACACTAAGACATCACACCAAGGATTCTGTCTAAGCTATTGATCAGAACCACACTTCTTAACACAAGGACCGAGAATCAAGCTTGATCAATTCAGCAAATTGCCAAGCTATTCTCAACTACTGCTATAAGACTTACAGGACCAGAAAAGAGAAATGTTTTGCAGTGATTAAAAATGTCGGATTGCTCGAGAAATGATATCCTGGGTTGTTGCAATCCTAGTTAATGTGACTGGCTATTTATAGCCTTGAGGTATAACTTGAACCTCAAAGGTTTGTGTGAACACAATCAAAAAGAATTCTTCACAATCCGAGGCAATTTAATACAGTGATTTTCCAATCATGGTTAACCGAGTCCCACCTTGGTTCAAAGAGTTAAACATACTCTCTAAGGAAATGCCTTTAGGCAAATATGAGAGAGTTATGTCAACTAGTGAACCGAACCAATTGGTTAACCACACAACAACTTAAACTATTAAACCGTGTGAATTCTTTTTAACTTTGTTCAAATAGCTCAGTGTAGAAAGGCACCCGGTTTGGTCATGGTTCAATTTGACACATTCAGAAACTTACCTCAATTGAACTTGACCTAATCCAAAAACCAAATTAAGATCCAAATATGATGCCAAATGGTCTGAATTAAATTTTACGGCATTATTGGGTCACTACCCTCAATATTGACTCGACCATTGACTTCCTAGGGTGTAAGAGCCTCAGTCAAAAACCTAACCGTACACACCATGAGGGTCAAGCCATTATACCTGAGCAAACCGGGTAGAGATTCACTGGTTTGTTGATACTGAGTCATTGAAAAGAGTACCACCAGGCACTGAACCAACACCACTTCAATTTTCAATGAACCAGGACTGAATTGGTGCTAAATTCAGTCTATACATTCCGGATTGGGCCATAACCTAAATCAGACCAAAAGGGGCAACAAGATCAGGCAGATGAACAGTTCATATCAGAGTAATAAAGAAACAATATTAACATTTAAAGCAGAAGAGATACGACCTGATCTGGGGTTGACTGCATACACGTTAAATCCAAGAGTGAATGTCTGAATCAACATCGTTTTAATAGAAGGTCAAGCCTTTCATAGCCTTTCATAGTCCAACCTTCACAGAACACAAACGGCAAGAGAATCAAAGCAGATTTCCAGTTCGAATCAGAAATAAATGATACAAACGAAATTAAAATGAAAGATACAACCTTTAAGGCATTGATTTGTCAAGGAGCCTTCGCATATTCTTGCTGCGTTGCAATTTCCAGAGAATCAGGGAAGTAAATGCTCGAATCAGAGCCTTCGTTGACAACCATTGCTCTGAATACAAAAAAAGCAACTTTCTGGAACCATAACCTTCCAAGAATGGATTTTAAGCACATGGTGGCTTGATTCTCAGAAATACGTGTTTAAGAATGATTCAAATCGAACACGTGATCGAATCGAAAAGGAAAGTCAGCGTTTTCACGTTTCAGTGTCAAGCCGTGTTGCCAGAAGGACAAAATCGGAGCATTGAATGCCTGATTTCATCTGCATAAGGATGGAGAAGTGGAGCTGATGCAGATCATCCGGGATTTGAAACGATTTGCAGCATAACAGTATTGAAGAAGAAGACGGTGGAGAGGGGATTAGGTTTTCTGATTTTTGGCTGAAATGAAAATGAGAAGGGGATCAGGTTTTTGGGTTAGGAGGGTTTGTATGAAAAATGATTGGGCTGGAAATAAAGATAAATAAAGGGACATAATTTTTGTTAAACAAAAAAAACGGACTGGACTTAAAAAAAAGTCCAACAGTATTGTGACACAAATTAAAACATATTAATGAAATATTTATTAAATAAATTATTTAATTAATTTTTTGAAACAAAAAAAACTTATATGATAAAATGCTTATAAAAGGTTTAACACGGGGAATGTTAATTACTTTTGAAAATTAATCAACACATAAACAAGTGTACCACAAAATACTCAACATTCTCCCCCTTTGATTTATTTTCAAAATAACACTTTTAAAGCTCTTAAGGGATTGTTTAAAAACATTGAAAGTATAACTTCCCCTAAATACAAGCTCCCCATTAATTAGAGTTTTCTATTTTTAATAATAAAAATTGGTCGACTTTTAAACGCTTTATAACACTACTTTCTCCCCCTTAGTTTGAAAATTAATCAAATAAGGTTTTAAAAGTGGGGTTGAAAGTCATGAACCACAAAATACTACTTAAAGTAGAAGTGTATAGGATACTTCCCTTTTTGGTATCAAGGTGTATGATACCAATTGCTTTTCAATCATTTATTTAAGGCACTATCATGCCAAGATATATCATTTTACCACATAAATTTAGAGACCTGCAAAACAGATTTATACAACGTTACCCTTTATACTTTTGGTCCTTCAGGGTTAGAATCAGACTTCAAAGAATCTTTCCGAACCCATACTTTTCGTACCCTTGGTTTATGTCCAGCCTTCTTAGTCCATGTGTACTGAGTTGACTGATCACAGTGACGTGGGATTGGATAATATGTGTTCTGATGTATTCTCAAAATCTGATCTTTCCAAAACAGCAAATTTACTAAGTAGGGATCAACTTGGGGTTGTCTAAACGTGTAGTCGGGTGCTTGGTGTATGCGGGGGTCATGATATGCATGTTTATAAAAACTAGGAGTAGCATAATGGGTATGATGATATTGGTTCTGATGAGCATGGCTCTTTGAACCTCTACGATCATACATATATATGCGTAGTTTTGTGAGGAAGAATGCTGTGAAGTGTGTGAACGTGTTGATGAAGCGTTCTTTGGTTGTGTGGGTGTAGCACTCTTTAAGGAAATTGGCCTAGGTGTCAAGTTTTCCGGAGTTGAGATAGGAGGAGTTGGTTTGGGTTGGTTCCCCGAACCACTTGCTTCCTTCCCTTTCCCTTTTAGTGTTGAGAGTTGTCCTTGGAGTAGAGAATTCTCCTCTTCAAGTCCTGAAACGACTTGTTTAAGTTTGACAACTTCTTGCTTTAAGGAATTAATCTCAATTCGGTGTCTTAATGCTTAAGCTTTAAGTGACTTAGAGTGTTGATTAGTGACACAGTTTCATTGTTATGCAGTTTCTTAAGTTCACTGATCGTTTCGTTTTTAAGTTTTAGAGTTGTCCTAAGTTGTTCTATTTGATCATGCAACTCTTCTACTGAAGATAAAGATACCTCACTCTCATTATCGAAAGTGAGTTGAGAGCGACCCATGAGGCAGAAGGTAGCTCGCTCGGAAACAACGGATTTGTTATCATTGTCTGACTCGAAACTATCAGACCACGTAGCCACCATAGCCTTCTTCTTTTTAGATTTTTCTTTAGTCTCATTCTTGGATTGATGATGCGATTTTGACTTGTGATGAGACTTGGATTTTGAGTTGGAGCTATGCTTTGACTTATTCTTTTTGATATTGGGACAAGCATTTGAAATGTGTCCGTATCCTTTGCACTCGTAGCATTGTGCAGTTGTGGTCCAATCCTTTTCTTTATTGCCACGGTGTTTTCCACTATGCTTTTTGGCGCCCTTAGAATTTTGCTTTTGAAATTTGTAAAATTTCTCGAACTTTCGGGCTGCCATAGCAACTACTTCATCGCTTTCACTCTCAAATGACTAAGATTCAGATTCAGATTCAGATTGGTAAGCTCTAAGAGTGGTGCGATAGTGAGGGTTTCTATCCCGCTTACGAGCTTCAAGGTGCATCTCGTGAGCGAACAAGATTCCGATAAGTTCGTCTTTCGTGAGAACGTCAGCATTCTTGCCCTCCTCAATGGCATATGCTTTGGAATCCCATTCAAGAGGAAGACTCCTAATAATCTTGAGGATTTGGTCCTCATTCGAGACTGGCTTACCATACGACTCTAGTGCGTTAACTATGTCATTAAACCTAGTGTCCATTTGTTTAAAGGTTTCGTTTGATTCCATTCCAAACATTTCAAAAGATCTTAAAAGACCATTGATTTTGGAGCATTTGACTCGGGAAGTTCCCTCATGTCTTTGAGTGAGATTCTCTCAAATTTCTTTGCCAGACTTACATGAGTTAACCGCACGAGCCTCTCCGGGACTGAGAGAGTTGACAAGGATGGCCATGGCCTTCGAATTTAATGACAACTTTTTAAAGTAGTCATCAACGAGTTCATGGTCAAGCTTGGCAACTTGGATGGTAGTCTCACCCTCAGTGACGGACTTCATAGGAATCAATGGACCATTTTTAATGATTCTCCACAACTGGTAGTCCATTGACTCAATATGAAGCCGCATTGAGTTCTTCCATTCCATATACCCGGACCCATCAAAGTAAGGTGGTCTTGCCAAGGACAAGCCCTCCCGTGGGGTCATGGTAGATGCCATGGAAGATAATGTAAGTAAATTTTTTTTTTAATTTTAAATATGAGCTATGACTAAATGAATGCATTTACAATGCAATATTATGTGCAAAATATGATGTAGTGATACAATGAAAAGTCAATGATATGTATGATTTTTATTTTTATTTTTATGGAATCTCAAGAAATAATTATTTAAAAGACAAAAAGTAAACGATGTGGTTTGTGAGATTTCCTAAATCAATTATTTAAATTACAGTCTCTATTAATGTTATAACGCAAAGGGGGTAACAAAAGAATCTGAATTTGAAATACCGAACCCCTGAGTGTGAAGATGACGGCTGATGATGATGTAACTTGATCAAATCTTATTCTGCAAAACAACTTAAGACCAAGTGTAAATCGAGGAAAATTAAAAAAAAAATTCAATCAAGCGAAGTGATATCAAGAACTTGATCACTAGGTGACCCCGCTCTGATCCCAATAAATGTTGGATCGATAATAGCGTAAATAAACACTCTAGTGGGGGTGAATAGAGTGTTAACCAACTTATATACTCTTTTCGATTAAATCAACACAAGTACTAAACAACTAAGGCGGAAGGTAACTTAGTCAGTTATTCGCTTGTGTTATAAAACCTTAGTGATCAAATTAATTAATTTATGTGATCAAACGCACAACACAAATATGTTCACAGAACTTAACACTGATACAAAATAACTTCAATAAAACTTTAGCCTTATTTGTTGACGTAATTATGCAGGCTGATGTAAAGCAACAAAAACTTTAAAGTGACGTTGAGATTGTCACTAATACTTTCCAAAAGTTCAAATAATAAACTAAGTGATAGAGATGATGTAGTAAAACGAATGTAATATTACAGCACTAATAAAATAATACTCAAGTCACAGATTCAATTAGCAACACAGATTAAGCAAGATCAGATTCAGGTTTGCAAATGGCAGAGATCAAGTTTGGAAACTATTACTCAAAAGTTCAAATGATGATAAACCCCAAAGTGCAGAAAGTTTAGATTTACAACACCAAGGTTCAGTACAATAGATAAATAATATGCAGAATAATAAAAGTATTGCAAGTTTATTACAAGTTCAGATAAGTACCAAGTTACAAGCTCAGCAAATTAAGTACATGTTTAGCAGGTTCAGCAAAATACAAATTGCAGCAGAAAATTACAGAACATAAAGCTGATCAAGAAACCTGAACTATCAGCTAATCTCAAGGCTGATAATCTGGTTCAAGGAACTGGATTATAAACTGTGAGATCACAGATGCTGAATACACTGTTCAGGCTACTATAACTACTGCCTAAATACTATTTAGAAGTTTAGACAGTCCAGATTCCGCAAACTTGCAAAGTAGCAGGCAAGATAGTAGCAATGGCAGCGGGATGTGATTCAGGGAAGTTCAGGATGTAGTTTGAAACAGAGAAAGCAGCAAGACAGAGCACAGAACTTGCAGACTTATCAAAAACAAAGGGGTGCTCCAAACTTGATGATTAGCAACACTAAGTGTGTGCTAATGATCAAACTCAGAACCAACGGGTTATAAGGGGATTCAAACACAAGACCAGAATCAAACACCGACTTCTGTCTAATGCCTAAAACAGGACTTAAGGTATCTGACTTTAGGGAGACTCTAGGCACAAGCAATATACCTCACTAGGCAATCAGACTTGGTACTTCAGACCAATCTAATTGTTGCTTACTACCTCGATCAGTTAAAAGTCAGACCACCGAAATCATGTTTACAGCACAGAACAAACTTAGATTAGACCACAAGTTAACTAGTATCAATAAGACTACTAAAAGCAGGTTCAACAGGCAATCACAACAAATTTAAAACATAGAAACAGTGAGTCAAAGTGATACCTTGTAGGAAAGGACACTAAGACCTCACACCAAGGATTCTGTCTAAGTCGTTGACCGAACCACACTTCTCAACAAAGAAGGACAGGAATCAAGCTTGATCAATTTAGCAAATTGCCAAGCTATTCTCACCTACTGTGCTATAAGACTTACAGGACCAAAGAAGAGAAATGTTTTGCAGTGATTAAAAATGTCGAATTGCTCAAGAAATGGTATTCTGAGTTGGTGCAATCCTAGTTAATGTGACTGGCTATTTATAGCCTTGAGGTATAACTTGAACCTCAAAGGTTTGTGTGAACACAATCAAAAAGAACTCTTCACAATTCGAGGCAATTTAATACAGTGATTTTCTAGTCAAGGTTAACCGAGTCCCACCTTGGTTCAAAGAGTTAAACATACTCTCAAAGGAAATGGCCCTTAGGCAAATATGAGAGAGTGATGTCAACCAGTGAACCGAACAATTTGGTTAACCACACTACCACTTAAACTGTTAAACCGTCTGAATTCTTTTTAACTTTGTTCAAATAGCTCTGTGTAGAAAGGCACCCGGTTTGGTCATGGTTCAATTTGACACATTTAGCAACTTACCTCAATTGAACATGACCTAATCCTAAAACCAAATTCAGAGCCAAATATGATGCCAAATGGTCTGAATTCAATTTTAGGGCATCATTGGGTCACTACCCTCAGCATTGACTCGACCCTTGACTTCCTAGGGTGTAAGACCCTCAGTCAAAAACCTAACCGTACACACCATGAGGGTCAAGCCATTATACCTGAGCAAACCGGGTAGAGATTCACTGGTTTGTTGATACTGAGTCATTGAAAAGAGTACCACCTGGAACTGAACCAGCACCACTTCAATTTTCAATGAACCAGGACTGAATTGGTGCTAAATTCAGTCTATACTTTCTGGAATGGGCCATAACCTAAATCAGACCAAAAGGGGCAACAAGATCAGGCAGATGAACAGTTCATATCAGAGTAATAAAGAAACGATATTAACATTTAAAGTAGAAGAGATACGACCTGATTTGGGGTTGACTGGATACACGTTAAATCCATGAGTGAATGTCCGAATCAGCATCGTTTTAATGAAAGGTCAAGCCTTTCATAGTCCACCCTTCACAGAACACAAACGGCAAGAGAATCAATGCAGATTTCCAGTTCGAATCAGAAATAAATGATACAAACGAAAATAAAATGAAAGATACAACCTTTAAGGCATTGATTCATCAAGGTGCCTTCGCATATTCTTGCTGCGTTGCAATTTTCAGAGAATCAGGGAAGTAAATGCTCGAATCAGAGCCTTCGTTGTCAACCGTTGCTCTGAATACGAAAACGGCCACTTTCTGGAACCATAACCTTCCAAGAATGGATTTTAAGCACATGGTGGATTGACTTTCAGAAATACGTGTTTAAGAATGATTCAAATCAATCACGTGATCGAATCGAAAAGGAAAGTCAGTGTTTTCATGTTTCAGTGTCAAGCCGTGTTTCCAGAAGGACAATATCGGAGCATTGAATGCTCGATTTCATCTGCATAAGGAAGGAGAAGTGGACCTGAGGCCGATCATCCGGGATTTGAAACGATTTGGAGCATAACAGTATTGAAGAAGAAGACGGCGGAAAGGGGATTAGGTTTTCTGATTTTTGGCTGAAATGAAAATGCGAAGGGGATCGGGTTTTTGGGTTAGGAGGGTTTGTATGTAAAATGATTGGGCCGGAAATAAAGATAAATAAAAGGGCCAGACTTTTTGTTAAACAAAAAAAAAACGGACTGGACTTAAAAAAAAGTCCAGTAGTATTGTGACACAAATTAAAACATATTAATGAAATATTGATTAAATAAATTATTTAAATAATTTGTAAAACAAAAAAAACTTATATGATAAAATGCTTATAAAAGCTTTAACACGGGGAATGTTACTTTTGAAAATTAATCAACACATAAACAAGTGTACCAGAAAATACTCAACAAAATCTTCAACCTTTTTGTAATTAGATTAATTTATTATGCGAATCATATCGTGGTAAAATCCTAATGATTTATTTTGTTTCTTCCGCTGTGCATGAAAGAGCATCTCGATCGGTGCTGTTAATCAGATCTGACAATCCGAAAAAGAACGGAAAATATGCCAGATTAATCGAGACTCCTTCCTGATTAATCGGGCACAGGAAAATTTTTGGATTCGGTTTTTTCCGTGTTTCGGATCCTAATTCGGGTTCCTGTTATCCAGCATTTATACCCAAAGGCTGATCGTCGCGAGCCTTACGTCGATTATGCTAGCAAGAGTACTAGGTCAATCGTAGTATAACAAGGGCGAATCAAGGTCAATCCCACCGAGACAATGCAACTTAAGCATAAACAATTCAGACCTAATCAATAAGACATAAGTGGTTATTGACCAACAATAAACATAAAAGAAACATGGTATTCCTTCCCCATTCCTTCTATCTACTAACTTGGTTTAGTTAATCCTTATGTTTACTTCCCCACATAATTTCCTTAAACTAATCGAGCATTTAATTCAGTTTTAGCTACGGGTGCATCTCCTAACCCTATCTACTTCCATTGTAAGGACAACAGATAATCTATATGCAACTAACATGCTTCGTTGGTTGTATTAGCCCATACACCAGAAGTTCTAGACATGCCGGCACAAGACCGAAAACCTCCCTAAGCAACTATCGACTATGACTAGCACGTTCCTAGGGATCCATCAAGACAATGTCTTAATTAACACTTCACTAGCAGTCCTTCATGTTAGTTTATGAATTATGAATACAAGATTGGCAAGACTTATAACTCGTTTTAATTATTCCTGCCGATCAATGTAGCTGACACTGAATCTCCAGATTAAGGTGACCTAAAATTGCCTTGGTAAATCGGTATAGACTGCCGATTTAC
Organism: Gentiana straminea; assembly: GCA_036785695.1. Lineage (NCBI taxonomy): Eukaryota > Viridiplantae > Streptophyta > Magnoliopsida > Gentianales > Gentianaceae > Gentiana > Gentiana straminea. The sequence continues at coordinate 823,243 of JAVUPR010000158.1, read as the reverse complement.
CGGGGGTGGCGGTTCTTAATCGGGAATCTACATTGCTCAATTCTGAGTAATTCAAGTAAATTATCGGGCTGTTAAACATGCAGATTAACTAAAACACCTAAATAGAAGCTGATCTACCATATTAAAGTCATAAAGGAACGTTCAAAGCTTCATACCTTCAACTACGGAGATCTAGCTTGATCAACTCAAGCTAGAGATGGCAATGAATAGAAGGATAGCAGAAAATAAACTCCAAAAGCTTAAAAGAACTTTATTGCATCAAAATTGTATAATGTATATGATAATAATACATGGAACATGGAACATATTAATATTATTCGTTCTACGTCTTTATACAGATACACTAGCCGACTTATGACTCAAATAATCCCTAACTGACCTAGTAGATGTGGCAGATTCAGTTCTGTGTTCCCCAAGACCCTCGGTTTATTGGGCCTAGCCCACGGTAAACCGGGCCTAAATTTCTTCTTTTCTTTCAGCATATCTCTTCCTGGACTTACTCCACTCGGCCCAATGCTCTTTCCTTGATCCAGATCCATCCTGAAGTGATGTAGATTTGCTACATCCTGAAAAATACATAAAACAAGGCAAAACAATACCAAATCTTCAAGATAATAACACAGATGCAGAATTACGATCTTTGGAACATGCACTCAATGTTTAACATATATTCCCTCAAAATAATAGGCCCATCTACACTCTCTAGAGCAGAATTTGGGATAAATAAGGGTTAATATAATGGTGCTTTTAGAGCGTTATCAACTACCCCTCACTTAGCTTTTGATCATCCCGAGCAAAGAAAGCAAAAAGAAACAATTCCTCACACAGCTTGGATAAAGATTATGCTACTCATATCCATAAGTTACACATCAAACGATATTCGTGCCATGAACCAATGTGTGTGTGCAATGAATCTCAATCATCAGTTATACAAACATAGTCACATTATATCAACCAGTATTTTAGGCAAAACACATATCATGTATTATTCCATAAGTTCCACATTAATCATCACCTACCAATGCATCAATGTGTCGTGTGATAAATATTTTGTGATAGTGCACTCACGAATAGATTGAAGTTATGGAGATCCCACAATCATTACTAACCAATGTGCACACTCGCTCCTCCGGCTTTCAAACTTAGGCAAACAACATGAAACCTTACTTGGGCCGGACAGACTTGGGGACCAAGTATCACTCTTAGGTTCTCCTTTGTTTTTATTGCTGATTCTTCTTGACTCTTTTTTTTCATTTGCATTGATATATTTTTCTAAAAATAGCCATGCGTTTTACCCTCCATTGACTCTCAATCTTTTTCCACTCTCACTCACAACCCGGTGTACCTTGCCTGGCACTCAACTTTCTACCCTACTCTTACAACAAAGGGTTGAAGTATATCCATCGACAAATATAGATTCTCGGTCTAAGATAACTCTTCGTCTAATCTAAATACTTCTCATTCAGATTGCATGCTCAAATATTGAGTGCAATTGGCAAAATAACAATTAATAAGTCACTACTTCATTCAGTCATAACACATGCTCATTCTTCCATACTAAATCGTATAATGCTTCATCTACCTGGCATACTGAAGAATCGAGTCATACGTGATTAAAAAGTGTGGTTCACAATAGAATGTACGAATACTGTGTCACTACTTCAAAAGTGGACATGATTCTCACGTAAGCTTTGTGAAACAAAGATATAAATAATTAGCTCAATTTCCTTACTTAGAATAGATCAAAAATCTATGTGGTGAGAAATGCATCGTAGAGAATCAAGATAATCTAACAATTTGGAATACAGTGTTTATAAGCTAAGTGACGTCCCTACCGCCCACTTAATCGAAACATTGTCCTCAATGAGAAGATGATAATATAAAATGAAAATGAACTTAGCTTCAGTTAAGCGTGGAGCCAAGTAAGAAACTGGATCATCCAAATTGTAATGGGCTCATCTAAGAAGACCTTGACAAAATCTGCTTTAAATCTCTCAGATAATCCAAGAAGAATTGGGTGACAACAAACCATATAATAAAATTGTGGTAGTAAAAGAGAAATGAAATATCTCCAAACTATTAAGCCGGCAAAATCATTATATGATTATTATAAATTCTGCTACAGAACTAGATAGGGATTAAAATAAAAGGCAAGAAATGGAAAATAACAACAATAAAAAGAAATAACTAGTCTTCGTCAAAATACTCCTCCTAGTCAGTTCTAGGCTCAAAACCGGGAGGTTGTCTAGAACATGAGGCAGCAGTGGCGGAGGAAGACGCTCTGTGATGTGGGGCAGTCCTAGGTGGCGGGGTCGAAGAAAGAACACCTAAAAATTCTATAATACGATCCATCTTGTGAAGTAGACTCAAAATTTCTCATGCGTTCTCCTCAAACAAGGCTCTTTGGGAATGAGGTCCTTTATGTACCGAAGTATGCTATCTCTCGGCTCTCTGACTGACCCATCTTGGTGCTCTCAAAACCGACTACGAACTGATCTTCGGTTCAGGCTCTTCCCGAATATCACTAACCAGAACTTTTACCTCGTCCTCCATAGCGAACATGTCTATCATAGGGCCATAAGGCAACTGCTCTCGCTCGGACTCATCGGCAAGCTCATGAATGTTGCTATGCATCAATAGACCGATGTTGACTGGAGATCCCTGCTCCAGATAGAACATCAACTCCACCCTCTTTGGTGTGACGGATGCCGTGTGCTTGGTCGGCAGAATACGGGAACATACAAATCTGTTCACCATCTTCCTATCCCAGAATAGGTCATTCTCTAGGAAGATGGTGGGGGCTTCCATACAATTGCGCTTTAATTCTACCCCAAAGTAGTCAGCGATCATCTGCATCCTCTCTAAATCATTCACATCTGTGGAGGATGTATACTTATTTGGGCCTACTAATGGATTGCGCACCCCGTAGTACTCGTTGATCTTATCAATCGTAAAGTGTACTTTTAGTCCCCGGACCCTGGCAAATGTAGCTCCGGGGTTATGCGCCAGATACACATAAAATTCACGCACCACCGAAGCATTGAACTGGCTTGGTGCCTCCGCCATATCCAAAATATCTTGAACGTTCAAGGCTCTTGGCAAAATCAAGCCACAGTCCTCCAAGTCTACGCCGCGCTCACGTGTAATAGGCCGTCCGTTCTAGTGACCTAGGAACGACTCATATATCTAAAGTGAATCAAATTGCTCAACCCCATCAATTAATTGGTTGGCATCTCCATATACAACCTATTTATCGCTTGGACGATGAGCGGTTCTGCTTTGCTTGGGGGCCAGCCTTATGTTAACAGAGACTAAAGATGATGCTAAACCAGAAAAAAGACCTTCGATTAATCGGCAGGTACTCCCGATTTACCAGGATAAAATTTTCCGATTTTTACTGGAACTGTGCTACTGATGAAGAAAGATGATGATCTGCAGCAACTACACTATTGCAACAGTGCCACTCAGCAATAGAGGATGGAAGAAGAGTAATTTAGGTATTTAAATGGAAGAAAAATGAATGATTTTGGTGGTGATAGTGGTGGTGATGTTGGCCGAGTTTTGTAGAAGAAGAAGTAATGGAGAAATTGGTGGTGAAGAAGAAGGAGATTATTGAAGAAGATGGTGAATAATGTGGTAGGAGGTTGTTTATATTGGAGAAAATGATAGAAGGTGGGAGGATTTAGTGGGATAGTAGGTAGAGGAGTAATGAGGGTCAGGGAATTGAGGGGCTTGATTGATGGGATTGAGGTGGAGTTATGGTGGAGTGTGGGAAAGGATGAAATGATGAAAAATAGGGAAAATGGGGCGGTTTTGCTGTCTGGCAGGCTGACCGATGCAACGTGTGTCCATCATGTGTCATCGAAGAGTCTGATTTTTAATCTGACATGCAAAACTGAAAAACCCTAGCTCGGTAACCCGGCGGTTACTCCCAATTTACCAAGGCCTATTTTCTCCAGATTTTTATGTTCTCCTGTTCTGCACACCTTTCATTAACATACTGCTCCATCCAGACCTCAAAATCACTAGTTTCTTACTCCTTTGTTGCTACTTCTGAGTCAATCCTAACTTACTTCACTAGAATCCATAACGAGTAAAAAAAAACCCTTCCCAACAACCATCGGTTTCAAGCCTAAGTGTGCGGTAGGATGAAAAAAACCTCATCATTTCATCCGGCTACTTTTATTGACTCCTATCCTAACTAAGGGTTCAAGATAAATAGTTTTGAGTTTATATTAGCCTGCTCGACGTTCTTCAGATCCTCGCTCACTCAGGGGTCGGGTCTTTAACTCGCCAAACCTGTACTCTAGAGGTTTTTACCGTCGTAAAACCTTTTTGAGCTCTTCTCCTGGCACGTTTTCTTTTTTTTTCTTGTGCATGAGATTTAACTTTTACATTCAGGGATTCCACATTTTCCATTTTAAGCTCCATTTCACAACACCTAGTAGAAGCACTGACTTCCGTGAGCATCTGGTCGTGGCCCTTTTCTTCATGCTCTCTCTGCAGTACTCTCATAAATTCCTGCTCACAGGTTTCTACTAGAACATCTCGGTGCCTATGCCTCTCATTCTCTATCTCCAATATTTTCACTTCCCCAGAACCATAAGTCATCATGCAACATTCAGGCCTATTATCTAGGGGCTCTAAGATCTTAATAGATACAACTTCATTATTCCTCCTCAGAGTTATCTCCCCATTATCGAAGTCCATGATTGCCCGGATGGTCACTAAGAAAGGTCTATCTAATAGAACTAGGGCACTCGGATCCTCTGGTACGTCTAAAACCTTAAAATATGTTCGGAAGGTGAACCTTCCTGCCTTATTCATGCAATTCCTCAGCAGACCGGCATGCATATCTCTAGTTCGATCGACGAATGTCATGGACTGAGTTTGGTCCATAATGATTGGAATCTTAATCCTCTGACTGAGGGAGAAAGGAAGAATATTGCAACTCGAGCCGGAGTCGCAGAGACCTAAACCTACTGATACACCGTTGATAGAGATCAGGAGTCGGAACGTCCCAGTGTCTCCTAACTTCACTACGGTATCTGAGTCTGGGTAATCCTCAGGCTCAGAAAACTTAGTGTCCAGATCCTCTTCAGGATCATCACAATCATAATCAGAAGAAGAGATATCAATGAACTAAAGAGGAAACTCACCTGGACGATACGTATTGCACTCCGTTAAGCTCTCTTCAGGATCCTGCTTAAGTGCTTCTTTTTCTTTTTCCACACGCTTCTTGTCTGCTTCGTATTGCTTTCTTCCTACTGATCCTAGATACTTGGAAATTGGTTTGATATTTAATACTTTACGAGGCATTTTGTTTGACTTGTCTGCCTTTTCAACTCTTGTTTGACCGAATCTCTGAAGTGTACCGATCTTCCTGCAAAAGAGACAAAAGAAAACAAGGAAAATGTTAGCAACTTCCGCTTCAGTTAGGATTAAACCCAAGTTTTGCAGACCTACTAACTAAAATCAACAGGGATATACACAGAATCACAAGGGCTGCCAAAATTTGATTTTTTGGACCTCGGTAAATCGGGTGTAACCCTCGGTAAACCGGGCCTAGAATTTCTTATTCTGGCAGTTAAACAATAGAAGTTTAATTCAGGATGACTCAACACTCAAAAAGAAAATAAATTTAACAGAAAACGACAACTTTTTGATTGGTGTTAAAATTGTTTATTCTTAAAATTGGCCATTGTCCCCGGAAACAGTGCCAAAACCTAATTATCGTGAGCCTTACGTCGATTATACTTGCAAGAGGTCAATCGTAGTATAGCAAGGGCGAATCAAGGTCGATCCCATAGAGACAATACAACTTAAGCATAAACAATTCAGACCTAATCAAGAAGACATAAGTGGTCATTGACCAACAATAAAAATAAAAAAAACATGGTATTCCTTCCCCATCCCTTCTATCTACTAACTTGGTTTAGTTAATCCTTATGTTTACTTCCCCACATAATTTGCTTAAGCTAATCGAGCTTTTAATTCAGTTCTAGCTACGGGTGCATCTCCTAACCCTATCTACTTCCACTATAAGGACAGCAGATAATCTATATGCAACTAACCTACTTCATTGGTTGTATTAGCTCATACACCATAAGTTCTAGAGATGCCGGCCCAAGGCCGAAAACGTCCTAAGCAGCTACCGACTATGACTAGCACGTTTCAAGGAATCCATCAAAACAATATCTTAATTAACACTTCACTAACAATCCTACATGTTAATTTACAAATTACGAATACTTGATGGGCCAGACCTATTACTCGTTTTAATTATTCCTACCGATCAACATAGCTGACGCTGAATCTCTAGATTAAAGTGACCTAAAATTGCCCCGGTAAATCGGTATAGACTGCCGATTTACCGGGGGTGGTGGTTCTTAATCGTGAATCTACATTTCTCAATTCTGAATAATTCAAGTAAATTATGGGGTTGTTAAATGTGCAGATTAACTAAAACACGTAAATACAAGCAAATCTACCATATTAAAGACATAAAGGAACGTTCAAAGCTTCATACCTTCAACTATGGAGATCTAGCTTGATCCACTCAAGCTACAGATGGCAAGGAAGGGAAGGAAACCAGAAAATAAACTCCAAAAGCTTAAAAGAACTTTATTGCATCAGAATTATATAATGTATATGATAATAATACATGGAACATGGAACATATTAATTTTACCTGTTCTGCGGCTTTATATAGATACATTAGCTGTCTTACACCCTAACCAACCTAGTAGATGTGGTAGATTCAGTTTCGGGTTCCCCAAGAGCCTCGGTTTATCGGCCCTAGCCCACGGTATACCGGGCCTGAATTTCTTCTTTTCTTTCAGCATATCTCTTCCTAAACTTACTCCACTCGGCCCAATGCTCTTTCCTTGATCCAGATCCGTCCTTAAGTGCTCCAGATTTGCTACATCTTGAAAAATACAAAAAAAAACAAAGCAAAACAGTACCAAATCTTCGGGATAATAACACAAATGCAGAATTACGATCTTAGGAACAGGCACTCAGTGTTTAACATATATTCCTTCACAATAATAGGCCTATCTACACTTTCTAGAGCAGGATTAATGATAAATAAGGGTTAATTTATTGGTGCATTTAGAGCGTTATCAAAGGCCAGAGAGAATATATGAATTGTTCACAGTCTGATGGAAGGATATATAGATCTGTGGCATACATATATGAAAACAAGTGAAACTAACTTCAGAGAATACCATATGGAAAAATTCAAAGAGTTGTACTTAACACTTACCAATATGGACCCAAAAAAACTTGGGTACCTAAAATTCTTTAATTTGTTTTGCAGAGAGTATGGTATTTTGATAGTGGATGCTCCAGACACATGACAAATAATAAGGAGTGTCTAGTAGATTTCAATGCAAAGAATGGACCTAAAGTCAAATTTGGAGGAAAAGAGAAACCTGGATTTACCAGAGGATATAGAACACTAGTGAAGAATGGAATTAAAATGAATAATGTAGCTTTTGTGGAAGGATTGCAATACAGCCTACTCAGCACAAGTCAATTTTGTGAAATGAGACACAGTGTCACATTTGACAAGGAATACTGTATTGTGATAAGTGAAATGGTACACCATGTTGTCCTAGATGGGAAAAGACATGACAACATGTATATTGTGGACTAGACAACTGCAGCATCTGAAACTTGTTTTCTTGTGCATACCAAATCAGAATTCTGCTTGTTATGGCACAAGAAACTCAGCCATCTACATTTTGATGAAATCCATCTATTAGTAAAAAGAAGTTTGTTTTTGGTTTACCAGAGACCACTCTCAAGAAAGACAACATTTGTGATGAAACTCAGAAAGGAAAGAAAATTAGATCAAGCTTCAAGACCAAGTCTCAACAATCAATAATCAGAGTTTTAGAACTTCTACACATGGAACTTTTTAGACCTGTTACACCAATCAGTTTTAGTGGAAAGAAGTACTCACTTGTTGTGGTAGATGTTTACTCAAGATACATATGTGTAATTTTCATGGCAAACAAATGTGATACTCTACAGGGTTTTCCTTAAATTCAGTTGCTCGAGGCTCACTTGGTTCATCAACAAATTCCTTGGCAGGTTCAATTTCTAGTTCAACAGCAGGTTCCTCGCCTTTTTAACTATCATCAGTTTTCTTTTCAACTTCTTCTTCATTACCAAGTTCTTCCAGAGTGATGACTTGAACTGGTGTAGATTCAACCTCAACAACTTCTCTTTCTTGTGACTTAGAAGCTTCCATTTCTCTGATCTACTCTTCATACTCAAGTCTACATGCTGATTTTTGTGGTGTTGATCTAGACTTAGCAATTAATTTGAGCATGGTCATTACTACTGGTCTAATCAGCTCTTCCTCACTATCAGTTTCTTCATCATCAATCTCAGTTCTCAGGGTTTGTTCCCCCTGAGTTTCAGCTTCTGGCAGTGACGGAACAAATCTTGAGTTTTTACCGCTAATTCTTGAATGGGTACATCTTCAGTAACAGACTCTATTTCAGCAATAACTGGTTTTGTGGGGGTTTCCTCAGTTCTGGTTTCTTTGCTTGACTTTCAGGAATTGAGGTAGCAGATTTTGCTGGTGAAGGCTCCATTAATTTCTCAGTGATTGTACTTGTTTTGACTTTTTCCAACTCTTCATGTTTTCTCTTCTTTTCCTTTAGCCTGTCAAGTCATTCAAGGCTACCCCGGTTGTCATTATCTTGGAAGATCTTTTCATTTTCATCTTAGTTTGAGTAGTAGAACCTTCAACTATCCTCTTCCCAGATTTTTCTTCTATGATTGTAGTTTCCTTTCTCCTTGCAATACCCAAATGGTCTGTAATCCTTTGAGCAAATATTGCTAGAGTCTTCTTATGGTAAAATCTTCATTTCTTCTCGTCAGTTTTCTTCTCAGGCACATCAGAAGATTGTGCCATCAATTGGTCCAAAATGTATCTCTACCAATTGAAATCTTCTTCAAACCAGATAACATACAGCAAATCTATCTTGGTGCCACAAAGATTGCCGAAATTGCCTGTATTTCCAATTATTAAATTTGCAATCATCTTTTTTTAGATAATTGTATTCCGTCTTGAGAAGTCATGTACTCCCAGACAATAAAACATTTGAGTCTTCTTTGATCACAATTATTTTCCACAATTCTTCCCTTTGCTCTCTAGTCGCTTTTAAGGCAGAAGAATGTCTAGATTTCTGGAATCCGAAGATATCTGCACTGTGATCCTCAGTAACTCTGATTTCTTTCTCATTGACCTTGGTAGTGTAAGTAAAAATCCTTTCAACTACTATGCTTTTGCTCCCGAACTCATAGAAGTCGCCGATGTTGTACAGTCCAGACATACATTCTTCAAATTGATGTTGAACACTTGCTCCAGACCTTTGATTTTTTGAATTTTCTCTGTGATTTTCTGAGCTAGTGTTTGATCTGTGTATCTCGCAATATATTGATCAAGTGAGATGATCATTCCAGGTTCAACTCAGGTAAAAGTCATGATTTCTAAAGGTTGAATTGAAATTGGAGAAATTTGAGGATTAGAGAAAAAGTTTAAGTGAGGGATAATGCAAAACTGAGTTTATGTGAAAAATACGAGAATATTTATAGGTCGTAGATGAGGCAGTTAGAAATTTTTGAGTGGGTTTTCAGAGGTCTTGTCACAGATCACATCTGGCATTGAGATTGTGAAAAAGATGGTAAGTGGAGAAGATGGACGGTTGATATCAATGTAGGTCACATGTTTTCATCCATTCATAGCTTGTAACAGTAAATGCAGTAGATACGGTGTATCTCCAGCTGTAAAGGTTTAGCTTTGATCTTATCCAAAGATTGATCAGCTTTTGACAACTCAGTTTTGGGAATTACAGGTTCTCAGGTTTTGATTTTCTCCAACAAAACAAAATGAGAAATTTTTGGTACCCATATCTGATTGGGTCCTTTTTTATTAGTTTTTGGTTTTCTGGAGTTCTTTGATAATGGCTTGTTGATCATAGCCTTAAACTCAAATTATTTGTATGCCTTTCTTGATATTTTTACTGAGTAAAGTCAGTCTTCACAAAATTTTGCTTTTTCGACTTGAACATCTTTTTCTTCAAAATTTTGTGTGACTGAGTGATCATTGGTCCATTCCAGTCTTCATCAGTGGGAGAAAGTCTTCCTTACCCCTTGAATCTGGTACTCCATGAATGATTATCATTCTTTGATGGATATGACTTGATTGTCCTTTTAACTGATCTCTGAGCAGTTATGCCCTTTCCATCCTTTTGTTTCCTTCTGTAGAATCTTTTAGTTTGCGGTTCGCCACTGACTGATTTTACAGTTTTGTCAGTCTTAGGTTGAGGCTTTGCTGAGTTTGTGTTAGTTCTAACAATTTTGTCAGCTTTCTGAGTTCCTGACTTTTGTGCTGCCACAAACTTAGGTGCAGTTGTAATAGGTCTGAACTTAGAATTTTTGTGATTGTCAAACCCTAAACTAGTTCTATCTCCAAATGGTTTTCCTGGCTTGAACTGAACACTATGAGATGGATCAACTGATGATTCTGTGATTCTTATTACCTCTGTTAGTTTATCAGTTGAGCAATTATTCCTGATTCTATTGTTAACCATGATAAGGTTAATCTCAGCATTCAATCTTAGAACTTCAGCTTTCAACAATTCTTTTTGCTTTTTGACATTCTCATAATTCCTTTGAATTTCCTCTAATTCTTTTATGAGTATGTCCAGGTTTTCATTGAAATCATTATGTCTAGGATTGTTCAAGGCAGTGTGTCAATTGGATGTAGAAGCATTTACCTCATAATGTTTGATAGATAAATTTCAGTTCTAGCTTCTTCATCTTTCACTATCTGCTTGCCTTTGTTTGATCCAGCAGCGTTGCTCATCAGTTTAGTTCCAAAAAGTATGATTTCTTCATCACTTTCACCATGATCATTTCCTCCAAAGCTTATGGGTAGTATTTCAGCATTTCCTTCATTGTCTGTAATGGATGGATCTTCAATGAATGTCTCAATCAATTTTTCTTGAGTATAAGCAACAAGAGCCTACAGTTTGCTTTTGTATTCATCAAATCCAAAAAATGAACAGCTAAGCATATTTCTAAAATGATTATGTGATTCCATGATACAATAACTGAAAACTGATAGATCTTAGTCGGAGATCTCTTCAAGATAGAAGATTTGCTCCGATACCAATTGTTGGTATCGTAAATAACTGATACAAGTTATTTTAATCAGTCAGACTGGTATACAAAGTCAGCTAAGGATCTCTTCGGAACAGAAGCTCTGCTCCGATACCAATTGTTGGTCCTTTGTAAAGGCTAACACAAGTTTAGAGGGGGGTGAATGAACTTGTCCCCAAAAACTGAATCTTGAACCAGATTGAGTTCCGCTTTAAACTTGTGCGCATTTAAGTTAACTTAGTTGAGTATAAATCAAGACTGACTTATGCTAAACAGAGCTAACCGGCAGCGGATTATATTAAGCCCTTATATGAAACTTTAGTTTATCAGTGTGTCTAGGTGAAATGCAGTGTTGTGCTGACTCAGTTTCTTATATTTGCTGAGTGTAATCAGGTGAAATATATACGTAGATGTTGTAATTAAATGCGTAAATGAAGTAAGTAAATAAGAAAAAAATTATAGAGGTTCCAGGTGGTGTAATCCTGCCAGTCCTCTCTTCCCCTGTGATGTAGAAGGCCAAATTCAGTATGTTCTTGAGGTTTACAGTTTACAAGACACAAATAAATTTAAACACTGATTGTCCTTCACTAATCCTTAGCTTCACAATCTTCCAGCTTCAATCTTCAACAGGTGGAATTGCTGTTTGAACTAAGCTTGATACACTGGTACTTGAAGGGTAGGATTTCCTTTTCACCATCTCTACACAAACACAGTCTTCCTGACTGCACTCAACTGTCCTTCACACCTTCTTGGTGTTTCACAGTCTAAACCATTGATGAAATCAAAGTTGAGACTTTAATTAATTACTATGATTCAATTTGTGTTTCGAGTTTCTTCTTCTATATGTATATGATATACTCAAGCTCTGTATTTCTTCAAGTGTGAGTCTTGATGTTTCTTTGAATGCTTATGAAGAGTTTGAAGATTTCTTGATCTTGCAGTATAGAAATTAGCAGGAGTTCTTTTGATTCACTTTCCCCCTCTCTTGAATCTTTCTTGATAAAAATAACCTTAGAACTCCTGTTGGTCCCATGGAAAGGCTAACACAAGTTTAGAGCGGGGGGGGGGGGGGGGTGAATAAACTTGTCCCTAAAAACAGGATTTAAAGCAAATTATAGTTCAGTTAAAACTTGTGTGGAGTTAAGCTGACTAAGCTGAGTTTAAGTCCAACTGACTTAACCAAAAACTGAGTCAACCGGCAGCGGATATAGTTCTAGCCTTTTTCTTGATCTTGTTATTCTATGTGAAAGCTGAGTGTGTTAAATTGAATTTTGCTGAATGTCTGTCCGTGAACTGTGAGTTGTATAACAATCAATTATCAGAATTCTATAGATAATGCTAAATAAATAAGTAAGTGCGTAAAGTAAATAAACAAGAATTATAGAGGTTCCAGGTGGTGTAATCCTGTCTGTCCTCTCTTCCCCTGTGGTGCGGGGGAAAATTCCACTAGAACTTCTTGAGGTGATCTATTACAAAAAGTCCTAAACAATAGTCCTTGGCTAATCCCTAGCTTCACTATCTAAATAGTTGTAGAACAGGTAGAATTGTTGCTCTTCAATTGCTAGAACACTGGTCCTTGAAGGGTTACGTATGCCTCTTCACCAGCTGCCACCACAAACACAGTCTACCTAACTGCTTGTAACAACTGTCCTTGCCAGAACCTTCCCAGTTTACTTCACAATCTAAACCTTTGATGTAGAATCAAAGTTGGGCTGAGAATCAATATATTGATTCTTGTTTTGGTACTTCAAAGTGTCTGGATCTGGATAAATTCTGTGTAATTTGAATACTTGAAGAAATTCTAGCTATGATCTTGTTATAGTGCAGAGATGATAGCAATTCGAATAACTAAGACTAGTGCAGAAAATGCTTGTTGATCTTAATAATTCTGTTGTTTTTCCTTGGTGCAAAGTCCTCTATTTATAGTGTGAGGTCCAACGTTCATCTTGCCTTAATTCGAATTGTATCAATGTCTATCTTGTAACAGCTATATTTTCTAACCGTTCTGATCTGTCAGTATTTCATCAAATAAAATTGCTTCTTTTAAAACGTTCGACTATACTATCAGTTTGTTGGATGGCTGACATGTAAAACTGAGTTTACTAATCAGTTTTATACTATGTTCATCAGTTGTCAGTTTCTTGACTGACTTGGAGCATTAACTGAGATTTTACTCTTCTTCAAATATCAGTACTCCGTTTTTCTTCTGATTATAATTGACTTAATCGGAGTACACCATAAATAATTATCTTCTATGAATTCTTTGTCCTTATGATTCTTAGGTCTTCATACAAGATCCATAAAGTCAGTTCAGGTCACCACACACTTGCCTGAAGTCCAACTTTATAGTCTCGACTTGTAATCTTCATAGATGAGTTTGAACCCTCAGGGCTTCGATCTTCTATAACTGAGTCTGTGACCCTCAGTTTTTTAGTCTTCTATTATTGAGTCTGTGACCCTCAGTTCTTCAGTCTTCTAGATAAGCCAACCGAGTTTGTATCTCTCAGCGAACTTATTTTCTTCAGTTTCATATAGGTGTATTCTGAGTCAGTTTGTTTATCTTAATGATTTCCAGGTTTCTAAATGACTTCCAGTTCTCAGTTTTACGACACACTAACTATTACAGTGCTTGTCTGATGGAACCTATACAAGTATCAGACTTTAGTAAAACCTATACATCCAATTCTAGACATCTTTTAGCTTTTCACTATAACAGCTAGCTTCAGCACATCATCAATGAGGTTAAGGTAATATTCTGAGTAAATATGATGAATTATCATCAAAACATAAATTTTATTTCCAACAATTTCCCCCTTTTTGATGATGCCAAAACTCTCCCTAAATGAAAAGCTTAAAGATAATGTAAAACTGGAAAACTGGATTTCATTACAATATGCAAAAACTGGAATAGTTACACTTTGTTCAAATAAATTTTTGCTAGAGTCTAAGCTCTTTTCTGTGCTGTTTGTGTAACTGAGATATACATCATCTCTTTGTCATGTAGACGATAATCATGTTCTAGCTTGGAGTCTTCCTTGGAAAAGGTCTTGCTATAGTCTACTTGACTTCCTTCTTTCCATTTTCTCCATAAAATTAACTTTGGTAAAGCTGATTCATCCAGGTAATATTTTTCAAATTCAGCAACATCAACTTTTATTTGTTCATCTTTGTCTTTAATCTTCAGTTTGTCTTCAATCATCTTGATCTTCTTATATTGCGCCATTTTCTGATTGTAGAGTTCATTACATAAGAAGTAGTTCAAGGATTCTTAAATAGTCTTATCCTTGTACTTGGCTTTGATATGATTATGATCTTTGACAAACTTTAACCACAGATCCTTTGTAAGAGTAGCTCTCCGATCTCCGGGTTGACTATATTTTTCAATGAGCTGCTCATCAGTTAGCTCTTTCTTTAAGCACTTTGGATCTGATTTATATCTTTCCAATTCGTCTTCAAGTTGCTTCATTTCTTTGAGTAACTTCATCTTTCTTCTTTAGCCTCCCCCTTTTTGGCATCATACAATTGATCTACCAGAGCATGGGTTGCCTTTTGATCGGCTGATATACGTTGCTCAGACGCAAGTACTTCTTTGAGCTGATTTTCTAACCCGAAGATGTGCTGATTCATATGCCAAAGAGCCTGAGCATGTGTTTCCCTATCTACTGCGGTTGAGTCTTGAAGTTTTTGTTAAAGTAATAAAATTTCTGAAATAGAACTTGAACTTGACTTATGGGTCATCTCTATTCTTGCATGAACTGAGATATCTGTTTTAGTTCTATAATCTAGATATCCAGAGATATTTGATAGAAGGCCATTGTGTGCATCCTTTTGACTGAGCACAATCTTCAAGTTCTCATGAACTTTGGCCAATTCATCCTTTGTGAGGATATCAGAAGGATCATATGTTGCTTCTGTTTGATCTTTAGACTGAGTGATATCTTCAATGATCACAAGTTGTTGATTATCAATTTCATCAATTGTTTGCTGATTGTCAGTTGTCTATTTTCCAACTGTCAAATCTTCTTGCTGAGTTACAGTTTGCATAGCTAGAGGTTGAGGTTGAGTTTCTGTCTGCAAAATTGTAGTCATATCCATTTCTTTCCTTGAATTATCATCTTTATGATCATCCTTCTTCTTTTCAATATCTTCGGGAATAGATGATGTGTTTGATTCTCTTCTTTGAGCTAGTTCAGTGAATCTATTGAAGCAATTTGCAAGAAACTCTGATATAGGAAAAAGAGTGTATAGATCTTTAATTTCCAATTCCTTCAAGAGTAAATTATCTTCAGATTGTAAGGTAGCATCACAAGAATCTTCTGGTTTGAGTTTCATCTTCATTAACCTGATAATTCTATCAGCTTCAAAAACTTGGGTTTGTTGCTGATCTGATTAGTGTTGTAACTGAGAGGTATCATCACCAAGAATGTTCTTCTTTGTCACTTCCGTTGTCGGTTGTTGTTGTTCCCCCGCAGTTGGTGCTTTCTGACTTGAAGTTCCTGGGTACAAACATTTTACAACTGATCTTTATTTTGCTGAGTCAGCCTTTCGCTTGACTCCTTTGTGTTCAGCCTCCTGCTGAGACACAGTTTTCTGTCTGGTTTCAGGTTGGGAAGTTGTTCTCGTGACTGCTGCAATTTCCTCTGTAGCTGTAGTTTGTCTTGCTTTCTTCCCTTCCTTGAGTTTTTCCAAATAAAATTGAATGATTCCACTGAGTGTTTTCTTCAGTCGGAATCTGCCAATAGTTGCTTGTCCGTCAGCTTGAGCTCTTTGTACACTTTCTAATTCGGCTAAGTGTTGCTTCTTTATCTGATTGACGACATAACCGGCCCAATTGAATTCTACTTCGTCCTAAATTATGTTCATCAGATGAACATTGTCACCGGATAATGTATTGATTCCTTTGGATTTTCCAATAACATGTTTGCTGAGCCATCAGCTGAGATATCCAAACTCTGGCTTGAGTTTATCAACATGAATACCAACTTCTACTGGTTCCTTAGATAATGTAATCTGCCTAAGAAAGGCGTCTCTTTTCAATGGTAGAGAAGTCAAATCTATTGATGTCACAGATGAATTTGTGAAACCAAATAGTGACTTCATGACTCGTTCATTGATAACAATACGATCTCCACGAACTGTAGTGAATAGAGAATCTCTTACCAAGCGCATATTCTCCCAGAACTACAAAATTCCTTCTACATCACGTTCTTCGTTGAAGGTAACCTATAGAGTGTTTCTTAATCCTGGTTGTTTCTGGATCTTCTCGTAGATATAACTCGCTAATAGAGTGTTGTTGCACATAGTTTCATAAATTTCGAAAGTATACACATCTAACTCTGTGATCAATCTTTCTTCCTATGATTTCTTTGAGGAAGCCATTTCTGAATTGACTGTGAAAGCAAAAGTTGAAATTGGAGATCAATAAAAAAATCTGAATTTTGATTTTAGGACATGTGAACGGAGGTTGAATATATAGGGGCAATGTACTGACGGTTGATTTGTACAACTTTTCAAATTCCATGATGGTGTGGGTAACCAAGGCATGTACTATTCTGACAGTAATGGGGTGTACACTCAACATATTCTGACAAAAGAACTGCCGTAATTAAATGCGATATAACCGCTGTCGATTTTATCTTATCAACCTTTCACTTAAGTTGACTGGAGTAAAACTGTTTATGTATTCAGTTTCGTTAGATCTTTCAGTTTTAGTTGGTCAGTTTGAGATTGTTGATGTCAATGACTAATCTGTTAAGTGAGCGCACCCAACATAACAAATATTAATCCCCTTGACGAATCTCTGGCTTAACTGACTTACTAGACTTTAATTATCCCCAATTCAGTTCTCAGTTTGGCAAATCTTTCTTTGTCCAATGGCTTTGTAAAGATATCAGCCAACTGATCTTCAATAGGTACATAAAGAATTGTTATATCCTTTTATTCCGCATGATCTTTTATAAAGTGGTGATGCACATCAATGTGTTTTGTCCTTGAATGTAGAACTGGATTGTCAGTTATTGCAATTGCACTTGTGTTTTCACACATTATGGGAATCATTCCTTCTTCTATCCTATAATCTCTTAATTGTTGTCTAATCCATAAAACTTGAGCACAACAACTTCCAGCTGCTATATACTCTGCTTCAGCTGTTGAAGTTCAGATAGAGTTTTGCTTCTTGCTAAACAAAGACACAAGTCTATTTCCTAGTAACTGACAAGTGTCTGAGGTGCTCTTTCTGTCCACTTTGGATCCTGTATAATCTGAGCCTGAGTAAGATATCAGCTTGAATTCTCCTTCTCTTGAATACCAAATTCCAACTCCATCTGTATCTTTCAGATACTTCAAGGTTCTTTTTACAACTGTGAGATGACTTTCCTTTGGTCTTGACTGAAATCTTGCACATACACCAACAGTAAAAGATATATCTGGCCTACTTGCTGTAAGATATAGTAAGCTTCCAATCATTCTTCTATAAAGTGTTTGATCAACATCTTTACCTTCTTTGTCTTCATCTAGCCTGATGTTGGTCCCCATTGGTATAGAAATTCCAGTTGATTTCTCCATACCAAACTTTTTATAAGTTCTCTTGTATACTTGGTTTGGTGAATGAAAATTCAATCATCTAGTTGTTTAACTTGTAATCCAAGAAAATAATTCAATTCTCCCATCATACTCATTTGAAATTTGCTCTTCATTAAACTTACAAATTTCTCACATAACTTTTCATTCTCTGATCCAAAAATAATGTCATCAACATAGATCTGAACAAGTAGAGTGTTCTCTTCATTTTTCATTCTAAATAAGGTTTTGTCGATTGTTCCTTTGATAAAACCATTATCCACTAGAAACTGAGATAGAGTCTCGTACCAAGCTCTTGGTGCTTGTTTAAGTCCATAAAGAGCTTTCCTTAGTCTGAAAACTTTATCAGCTTGATCTTTGATTTCGAATCCAGGTGGTTGTTGAACATACACCTCTTCTTCAAGAATTCCATTCAAAAATGTGCTTTTGACGTCCATCTAGTATACTTTGAACTTTTTGTGAGCTATAAAGGCAAGAAATAGCCTGATTGCTTCCAATCTTGCAACTGGTGCATAAGTTTCATCAAAGTCTATGCCTTCTGCTTGAGAATATCCTTTAGTGACAAGTCTAGCTTTGTTTACGATGATATTCCCATCTTCATCAAGTTTGTTTCTGAAAACCCATTTGGTTCCAATGACATTCACAGGAACTGGTCTTTCTACCAATTCCCATACTTGATTTCTTTCGAATTCATTCAATTCTTCTTGCATAGCTAGTATCCAGTCTGGATTTTTCAAAGCTTCTTCTATTTCCTTCGGTTCAGATTGAGATAGAAAACATGCAATCATTGCATCTAGTTGATGTCTTGTTTGAACGCCAGCTTGAGTATCACCAATAACTTGTTCTTCAAGGTGATCTTTCATCCATTGATAAGCAGGTGTTTACATCAAAGGATCTATATTTTGTTCGACTGTTCTTGAATTTCTTCAACTGAGTCAGAATCATGTTGTTCATGAGTCGGTTGTTAAGTAGTTCGAAACTGAGAGTGATCTGGGTCTGAAATCCGTAGTCTTCCTATGTCAACAAAAACTGATTCTGGCAATACTGGTAACTGAGACTGAGAAACTGGTTCTGGTCTATCTTCAGTTGTTTCACCAGGAAAGTTTGGTTCATCAAACACTACATGTATAGATTCCTCATGCCTGAGTGTCCTATTATTTAGTACTCTAAAAGCTTTGCTGACACTTGAATATCCTAGAAAAATTCCTTCATCAGCTTTGGGCTGAAAAACATGAAGTTGATCTTTCCTATTATTGTGTATGAAACATTTGCTTCCAAAAGCATGAAAGTAAGAAACATTTGGTTTTCTTCCATTCCAAATTTCATAAGGAGTTTTTTCATGCCTTTTATTTATGAGAGCTCTGTTCTATGTATAGCAAGCTGTGTTAACTGCTTCCGCCCAATATCTTTCAGGTAGTTTTGCTTCACAGATCATCGTACTTCCTGCTTCTTTGAGCGTTCTGTTTCTCCTTTCGGCTACACCATTCTATTGAGGTGTTGCTGTGGCAGCAAGTTGATGTAAAACACCATTCTCTTCACAGTATTCAATAATCACATTGTTGAGGAATTCAATTCCTTTATCAGATCTTATCTTCACAACTGATACTCCTTTCTGATTTTGAAGTCTCTTGAGTAGTTCAGTAAGTCTTTGCTTGGTTTCACTCTTCTTGGTTAAAAAAATAACCCAAGTATATATTGAAAAATCGTCTACTACCACCAATGTATATTTCTTTCCACTGATACTAATTGGTGTAATAGGTCCAAATAAGTCCATATGTAGTAAGTCAAGAACTCTGGTTGTTGAATGCTGAGACTTAGTTTTGAAGCTTGCTTTTGTTTGCTTTCCTTGTTGACAAGCATCACATATGCTATCATTCTTGTATGAGATTTCTTGTAGTCCAATGACTAGCTATTTCTTGACAAGGGTGTTGATATCATCAAGGTTTAGATGACTCAGCTTCTTGTGCCACAACCAACTAATTTTTGACATGGTATGCACAAGCAAACAGGTTTCCGCAATGGCTATTGTCCAATCTACAACATACATATTCTATTTTCTTCTTCCGGCTAAGACTACTTGAAATGCTGTTTCGCTGAAGACAATGCAGAAATCTTTATCAAAAGTAACTTTGTATCCCATATCACAGAATTGACTGATGCTGAGCAGATTGTAATGTAATCCTTCTACATAAGATACATTCTTGATTGTCAGTCCATTTCTGATTAAGGTGCCATACCCTTTGGTGTATCCAGGTTTGTTTTTACTTCCAAAATTAACTTTTGGTCCATCTTTTACAATAAAATTACTGAGACAGTCCTTGCTCTTTGTCATGTGCCTAGAGCAACCACTGTCAAAGTACCATACATACTACAATAGAAATTAAACATTTTTAGGTACCCAACTCTGTTTGGGTCCATGGGGGTCAGTTGTCAGTACAACTCTGGGAATATATCCTTTAGGTATTCTTCGGATATTGTTGCACTAATTTTCATATATGTAAGCCACACTCCCATAGTATCTATGCTTGGACTGTGTCTTATTTATATGATCTCTCAGATCTTTTGGCTAAAAATTATTTCCATGATGATTTCTATTATTGAAACTTGAATAATAACCATCATTTCTTTTGTACTGAGGTCTATGTTGAGGACTGCAATGAGTCATTTGCTGACCTTTAGGCTGAAACTTGTAATAAGTTTTCTGCCTAAAATGATTGTTTTTATCAGTTTGAATATTGCATTCAGAGATATTCCAGTCATTATCGGTTGGAAAGAATCTGCCTTTCCCCCTGTCTTTGTGAATCTTGGAATAATTAATATTCTTGGATTTACTATGACTGAAGTTTCTCTGGTTCTTGGCCTGATCAGTTTTAGTAGATTTAGCAGTGGATCTACTTTTTCTATTTTCATAATGTTCAGTTGATTTACCTTTTTGGTTGAACTTGTTATTGTTTACAGCTGATCTTTTTGAAAATTGACGCTGAGGTTGACTTGATTCGCGTTGAACTTGTTTCACTGGTTCAACATGCTTCTTAATCTGAGGACATTGTTCAGCTATGAACTTAACACCAGATTTGGTATTAGGTTCAGTTGCCTTATTGGTTCCTCTATTTTAAGTTTTCTGTGTATCAAATCCTAAGCCAGTTCTATCTCCATATGGCTTGCCAGATTTGAATCCAATTGCTAAACTAGACTGAGCAAAAGATTCAGTTGATGCTGCTGATGCAGTAGACTGATACTGATTCTTTCCTTTGTTAGTTCTGCTTAGTTTCAACGTGTTCAGTTCATCATTCAATCTTTTGACTTCTAAAATAAGAGATTCTTTCTCAGCTTTGATTGATTCATAACCAGCTTGTATTGTGACAAGTTGATTCAACAAATCGTCAAGAGTTTCTTCTAATTCTGAGTTTCTTGGATTGGAATTGGTTGTTGAAGAACATGCATTTTTCATGGAAATATGAGATGAGCTATATTTAGAATTTGATTCACCTACCTCATTGGGGTCTTCCATGTGTGCCATTAAAGCTGTGTCATCAGATAGTCTTTCAGTACCTGCTTCAATGTCGACTCATCTCCAGCAAGGAGTGCTCTTCTGCTAATTATTCTTTGCTGAGTCTTCTTGGTCAGTTCTGGACATTCAGCTTTGTAGTGTCCAGGCTTCTTGCAGCTGAAATAAAGATACTCATCATCTTTTCTTTTATCAGGAGTTTTTTTATGAACTTCTGGGTTACAGGATGACCATTCTTCATCTTTCTGATTCTGCTCATCATTAGAGCCATTTGTTCCTCCATTTCATCCAACTGTTGAAGATTGTTTGTGGATGTGTCATGAGAATCATTTGATGCTGCTACAAGTGCTGTGGTTTTTGGTTCTTCTAGAGCTTTGATTATTGCAAGTGTGCTTGTAAAATCTTCACTGATTTCATAAGCTTTCAAATCTGAGAAGATTTTGAATGAGTCCTCTATGTCAAGTCTTCTAGATTCTTCCATAGCAGTGACCTTCATCTTCTAGCACATTGTTAATGCCTTCAAGATTCTTGTATTTATAACCTTCCTTGTGTATTAAATCTTGAGTAGATCTTGTATTTGGCCAATGGTCTCTCCAGTTTTCATCTTGAAATTTTCAAACTTTTGTTTAGCAACCGAGATTTTGTTTTCCTTGATTGAATCAGTTCCTTCACAAACTACTTGAAGTTTGACCCACATTTCTTAGCAGTTGTGCAGTCTTTCACCTTTAAGTACATGTTGCTGTCAAGAGTTCTAAGGATAAAGTCCATAGCAACATTGTTGAGATTGTTTCGTGTGCGATCATCATTGGTCCATTCAGCTTTAGGCTTGGGAACTCTAACTTGATTTCCATCAGCAGTTTGCATGTGAGTGATCTGGATTGGTCCATCAGTGAGTACGTCCATCATTTCATCATGAGTAGCAGCTAAAAAGGCCTACATACGATGTTTATATTCATCAAATCTGTCCATGTTGCACATAAGCATCTGTCTTGCATACTGATTGTTATCCATTGTGAGTAAGTGAGAACTGATTGTATAAGAACTGGAAACTGAGCTTTCTTATGAGAACAACTAGAGGAGATTTAGAGCAAATGAGCTTTTAACAATGGCTTGTTAAACAAACACTGCTCCGATACAAATTGTTGGTCCCTTGGAAAGGCTAACACAAGTTTAGAGGAGGGGTGAATAAACTTGTCCCTAAAAACTGGATTTAAAGCAAATTATAGTTCAGTTAAAACTTGTGTGGAGTTAAGCTAACTAAGCTGAGTTGAAGTCCAACTGACTAAACCAAAAACTAAGTCAACCGGCAGCGGATATAGTTCTAGTCTTTTTCTTGATCTTGTTATTCTATGTGAAAGCTGAGTGTGTTAAACTAAATTCTGCTGAATGTCAGTCTGTGAACTGTGAGTTGTATAACAATCAATTATCAGAATGCTGTAGATAAATGCTAAATAAATAAGTAAGTGCGTAAAGTAAATAAACAAGAATTATAGAGGTTCCAGGTGGTGTAATCCTGTCAGTCCTCTCTTCCCCTGTGGTGCGGAGGAAAATTCCACTAGAACTTCTTGAGGTGATCTATTACAAAAAGTCCTAAACAATAGTCCTCGGCTAATCCCTAGCTTCACTATCTAAACAGTTGTAGAATAGGTAGAATTGCTGCTCTTCAATTTCTTGAACACTGGTCCTTGAAGGGTTACGTATGCCTCTTCACCAGCTACCACCACAAACACAGTCTACCCGACTTCTTGTTACAATTGTCCTTGGCAGAACCATCCCGGTTTACTTCACAGTCTAAACCATTGATGTAGAATCAAAGTTGGGCTGAGAATCAATAAATTGATTCTTGTTTGTGGTTCTTCAAAGTGTTTGAATCTGGATAAATTCTGTGTAGTTTGAACACTTGAAGAAATTCTAGATATGATCTTGTTATAGTGCAGAGATGATAGCAATTCGAATAACTAAGACTAGTGCACAAAATGATTGTTGATCTTAATAATTCTGTTGTTTTTCCTTGGTGCAAAGTCCTCTATTTATAGTGTGAGGTCCAACGTTCATCTTGCATTAATTCGAATTGTATCAACGTCTATCTTGTAACGGCTATATTTTCGGACCGTTCTGATCTGTCAGTATTTCATTCAATAGAATTGCTTCTTTTAAAACGTTCGACTGTACTATCAGTTTGTTGGATGGCTGACATGTAAAACTGAGTTTACTAATCAGTTTTATACTTTGTTCAATAGTTGTCAGTTTCTTGACTGACTTAGAGCATTAACTGAGATTTTACTCTTCTTCAAATATCAGTACTCTGTTTTTCATCTGATTATAATTGACTTAATCAGAGTACACCATAAACAATTATCTTCTAAGATTCCTTATGATTCTTAGGTCTTCATACAAGATCCAGAAAGTCAGTTCCGGTCACCACAAACTTGCCTGAAGTCCAACTTTATAGTCTCGACTTGTAATCTTCATAACTATGTTTGAACCCTCTGTTCTTCGATCTTCTATAACTGAGTCTGTGACCCTCAGTTCTTCAGTCTTTAATAACTGAGTCTGTGACCCTCAGTTCTTCAGTCTTCTAGATAAGCCAACCGAGTTTGTATCTCTCAACGAACTTATCTTCTTCAGTTTCATATAGGTGTATTCTGAGTCAGTTTGTTTATCTTAATGATTTCCAGTTTTCTAAATGACTTCCAGTTCTCAGTTTTACGACACACTAACTATTACAGTGCTTGTCTGATGTAACCTATAAAAGTATCAGACTCTAGTAAAACCTATACATCCAATTCTAAACATCTTTTAGCTTTTCACTATAACAGCTAGCTTCAGCACTTCATCAATGAGGTTAAGATAATATTCTGAGTAAATATGATGAATTATCATCAAAACATAAATTTTATTTCCAACAACTCCACTCCCCTTCTTGAGGTAGAATGACCTATTTATAGGGGTTTCTCCAACGTTTAGATAAATTTGAACGTTTGAATTTGAATCCCTATATCCGTTGGTGGTCTTGCTTATTCTGTTGAATGTCAACGTCCTTTCTGGCATTTCTGTGCAACCAAAAAAATTGCCTGCTTTATAACGGTCAGAGACTCTTCAGTTTTTCTTGACCACATCATGAAAACTAGTCTTATTGAATTAGTCATTTTTTAGCTTATGATCATTAACTGAGTTTTTACTCTTTTTCAAAAAGCTCAATATTCTATTTTTCATCTGATTATAATTGACTTAATCATAGTGCACCATTCCATAAATCAACTAAGATATCATTGTCCTTATGTATCTTAAGTCTTCTTTCAAGATCCATAAAGTTAGTTCAGGTCATCACAATCTTTCTAGATGTAGATCTGTCATTATTTTCCATGTGATTAGTATGGTTTAATTATTTATATGAGTTATGTTATATAGTAGTTAGTTTATTTTACCCCATGAATGTTTATATTTGAATCGTTGGTTAAGAAATCTTGAATGAAAGGTTGCATTCTTCGGAGCCCGCGACTGTATTTATCGCGGCTACGAATACCTAGTAAACCATAAGAAATGATAATCGTCACCAACTACGTCTAATCGGCATATTAATTTACAAGTTGTTAGCCTGATCAACTATATACAAGTTTTTTTAAATTAACATGAGGACATTCAAGGTGACGTGTTAGTTCAGGCGATGTCTTGATCGATCCTTAGGAACATGATAGTGACATCCACAATAGCAGCTTAGGGAGGTCCTCAGTCTTGAACCGGCTAGTCCTAGTTCTTATTGCTTGTGAATTAATACTGTTGTAGATAAATATATAAAGGGTGTGCTCTAAAACAATTAATCCACTTGCCTTTCGTGCAAGTGGGAGATTGTTAGGTGTAGTGACCGAAAGACAATTATATAATTGTTTTAGGACAGAATTAATAATTCATCTTATTATATGCATGTATGCTTATAATTAAGACACTACTGAAAACCCTAAGTACCTCGTTTATGTAATCACATAACTCAGTGTATGGTTATACACAAGAGGATTGAGTTAGTGAGATGTACTTAAAATTGACTTAGTCCGTAGCGTTTATTAATCTGAGTATGGGTCTCATGATTAATTTACTATTAATGCGCCCATAACACTTTAGGTGTGACAGTCTTATCCGGATTGTCGGTAATAGGATACTTAATAGGGCATTTATATATGATGATAATCATATAGGGCTGGACCGATTTGATTTGAGTTCTCGATATAATTCCGTAATCGAGAAGTCTTATCGAATCACAAGATGATCATATATCGATTAATCTCAATCCTGAGGTGATCACAGACAACTGCTTAGACTATGGTAGAGTTTGATGTGTTAGTAAGGATCACTTCGCAGTATGTGGTCCAACACTTCTCGTTGGCTCTATTTTGGGATGAGTGAGTAGTCTGTGCTATCACAGATATGGAATCCATTCCTTCCCCCGGGAAGTAGACCGACAGTTCCCTTATTTGTTAATCCTAGAAACTGATCGATGGGCCCAGTTCATATTATATTAGTTATGAACTAATTGATCACTAGGGGTTAATGGTAAATAAGGATAATATATTTCGAGAAGGGTTTACGGAATATCCCGAATCGAAAGGAACAGTCTATGGAGGATTTATCCGTATGTAATGATTATATCAGTGGACGCTTATCAACTCATAGGTGAGTGTAAGTTTATATCTATACTCAGCGGCATTCAGTTTCGGGTTTATGGTGTTGTAATCCCGGAATTAATAGATTGAATATTATTGTTCGGTCTGACGAATAATTTTATTTAATTTACTGTAGCTACTGAATATGGGTCCATGGTCCCCGACGTGGCTCCTAACATAGCATATGTTTTCTCGTCATTTCACCTCAATTATAATTAAATAGTTGGATTGGACTATTTAATTGATATGTGGATTAATTGTTTAGTTGGACTAGATAATTAAATACATGGAAAAGAAATTTTTCGTGAACTCGGCCCAATGTGTCAAAAAATGTGGGGACCTTTATTTACTAAGGGAGGGGCGCATATTATTATTAATTAATTATCAAGGAATTAGTTTTCTTGGATAATTATTTAATGGGTGATTTATCTTTTATTTGTTAATTGATAATTCATGGAATAATAGATAATTTCATCCTAATTTGTTTGGAATAATTCTGTTATTTATCTTTTATTTGGAATAAGGATTAATCTAATAATTATCTCTTAATTATTAAATCCTTGGAGGACAAGGATTACTCTCCTATATAAAGAGAGTTCTCCCAAGCCTTTAGACACATTGAAAAACATGCCATTTTGTGAAGTATTATAGCTTGGAATTTTTGGCTATAATACTTGGGTTCGAGTTTTAGGAAAACTTCGGGTTTTTCTAAGGTAGCATATCAAGGAGGTCCGGCGACTTGAAACACCATCCACTTGGTGTTGCTTGGAGATACACGTCGGAAGACGGTGGCATCTCATTGGATCGAGTAGCTTGGATTGGAGATTGTTCTTGGCGTTTATACACCATAAAAAGGTAAATAGTCTAAACCCCCTTGTAGGTTTAGATCTATTTATTTTATGTATTTTGGTTGACTACATCTAGATCTATACTATTCCGCTGCGTAATCGGGTGGATCTTGATCCATCCGACGATATTACATCCTACAAGATTACATAAACGAGGTACTTAGGGTTTTCAGTAGTGTCTTAATTATAAGCATACATGCATATAATAAGATGAATTAGTAATTCTGTCCTAAAACAATTATATAATTGTCTTTCAGGAACTACACCTAACAATCTCCCACTTGCACGAAATGCAAGTGGATTAATTGTTTTAGAGCACACCCTTTATATATATATCTACAACATTCTCCCACTTGCTCAAAACAAGTGAGACATATCCCCAAGAGTCATACCCTCCAAGCGCATCTTAGTAATTCACGTTTCCAAGTACGACCGGAGTATGCCGCCGTAGAGTAGGTCAGTGACCCGGCGCGTACTTAAAACTGAACACCATGTGACTTGGTACACTGATCAGGTAGGTTGGCGGCTTGAGTCGATCTTTGGGATCAAAACGTCGCCTTTCCATCTAATCCGGTGGTATGATTTTAATATGCTGTTGAGCCAACACTGAGGACAAGATCGACTTAACGAGCTTTCTTAATTCGACATAAAGTCAGAATCAGCGTTTTCACTTATATTCAAGTTTGCACCTAAATAAACGAGCATATTATTCCTCATTCTCCCGAAGATACTTGAGGATTCACTAAACATCCCATTTAGTATTCATCTGTAGGTTTAGATAATCATTCCTGAGAGGTAGGGTAGACTACATCGTTGAATGCTGCAAAAATGCAAGAATATCTTAACCAGGTGAATGGATGGGATTTCCAATGATCTATTCTCATGGATTTGAGCGAATCAAATCCTTTAGAATGAATCCCGATGGCATGTCAGACTCTGACTTCAGATAACACACCCATGTTGTTTCCAACTGTTTCAGTGTTACCATTCACAAACACTAATCTACATACTACATTACTAATATTGATTCCCGGTCTACGAAAGACTTATCAACATTCTGGTCAAGTCCCCAAAGGATATAAGCTATGGCAGGCATCCTGCCAAAGGTTCTTTCTGAATAAATTAAGATACCGTTAGTCTCGCAAAAATGTCTTAGGGAATAACCCCTATTTTCTGCTTTGTAACGAATCAGTTATTCGTTCTTAGCTAAAACCCTTCTGTTCTGAATGAATTCAGATTCCGTTGTCGGCAAGAAAGTCTTAGGGAATCACCCCTATTTCCTGCTTTCTGACGAAATCAAGCAAGACTGAGTGGTAAGAGAGATGACGTTCTGGTTAACTCTCTACCTTTTAGGGAATCACCCCTAAATTACTCAGCTTTGCGGTGAAAGTTAAACTTTCCTATTCATTCAACTTTTCTCCGTGTAGTTCCAATTACTCCCACTAGGCCTGAGATACTCAGGTGGTTCTACAAGAGTTTCAACAGAACTGGAGTATCAAACTCCATTCACAGGGTTATGGCTTTTTAACCAACCTCTATGATCAGGATCCTACACAGTTTACAAAGGACTATAGGTCATCAATCTACCCAATAGACCGTAAGGTCCTGCAATAGGTAATGGACACACCATACTACCACTGCGTTCGGGGTGGATTGATATACTGATCTAGTTTAGTAGTTTTTATAAGTGTTATCACCAACTGCTTGTTAGTAATACCATCCGCAACGGAAGCGATTTAAGGATCTAGATCTATAAAATACACGTAATAAAATAACTAGATCTATATCTACAAGGGGGTTGTAGATCATACATCTTGGATCTCAAAATCCAAGTTGAAGAACCGCAATATAAAGAATGCAAGAAGATGTGAAGAGCACCACGATCTTCCGTACGTGTGATCCAAGCAACTCCCGGTGGAAGGAAATTCTCGTCTCGAACCCTTCCGATATGCTACCCGGAAAAACCTCCAAGATTTTTCCCTTCTTTCCCTTTGGCCGAAATTATTTCTTCTTCTCTCTAAGAGAAGAAGTCGAAATTTATGTTTGTGTAAGGCTTGGGAAAACTCTCTTTATATAGGAGAGTAAAACTTAACCTCCAAGATAATTCCATAATATTCTAGAACAAATCTAGAATAATATTTATCTATATTTCTTACCATAAATATTTATCCAATAAATATTTTGTGCACATGTCTTATTAATCACAAGAAAACAATTTCTTGTTTCCTAAAATAAGGCTATGGCCGAAAATTGTATTGTGACCTAGTCAATTATGATTTTCGGCCAAACACACTAATTGGGCCAAGATTATGAAAAATGTCTTTTTTACATATTTAATTATTTAGCCCAACTAATTTAATAGTTCACTAAACAATTAATTCACATATCGTTTTAATAAAGTCCAACAAGAACTAAATTAATATTATTAGGATTCGACGTCCGAGAATAGCTATGCTATATTTGGAGGCACGTCGGGGACCATGGACTAATAATCAGCGGCTCCGATAAATCAAATAAATAATTATCTTACGAACAGAATAATTATATTCGATAAATGAATCACATGAATATGCCACCATAATCCCGTGACTGCACTCCTCCGATTATGAGATTATATTTATCTCCTCACGAGAATGATAATAAGCTTCCATTGATATAATCATTACATATGGATTAATCCTCCAAAGACTGTTCATTCTAAATCGGGAATTTACCGTTAACCCTTTATAGAACATCTTATCCTTATTTACCATTAACCCCCTAGTGATCAATTAATTCATACAACTCACTGGTAGCTAATCAGTGTAATATGAACTCGTACGATCGATCAGTTTCTAGGATTAACAAATAAGGGAACTGTCTATCTACATCCATAAATGGAAGGAATGGATTCCGTATCTGCGATAACACAGACTGCTCACTCAATCCAGTACAATGCCAAGATGGGGTAATTCAGATCACAGACTCAGTGTAATCCTTAATCGTCAAGTCAAACCTCATACTGATTCAAGCAGTTGACTGCGATCACCTCAGGTTTAAGATATATCTATAAATATGATCATCGGTTGATTCGATAAGACTTCTCGATCACGGAATTATATCGTGAACTCTAATCAAATCGGTCCAGCCCTATATGATATATCTATCATATATAAATGCCCCACTAGGTTCTCTTAACCGAAAGTCCGGATAAGACAATCACACCTATTGTGTTATGTGCGCATTAATAGCATGCTAAAGGAGAGACCCGATACTCTCGATTAACTTCACTACTTGATGGAGGTCAAGTTAAATCATTAACTCGAGACCTACTAACCCACTAGCAAGAGAACTAGGTTCAATTGTAGTATAGCCAGATAGAGTCGAGGTCGATCCCACAGAGACTCGGCACAAATAAAACACAACTTACTTTATCGGACCTAAATTGAAAGGGCGGTCTACGACCAACTAAATGCTTTGTAAATAAAATAGTGACAACCACAAGACACAAAATACCACAAAGACAAATTAAAGACTACTAAAACACGGGTAATACGGTTGATATTATCTAAACAAATAGTATTGATTACGCTAGTAGATCATAACTCCCCCATGCAAATTAGGTTGATAACGAGACGAACAAACGTTAAAGATTAATTATTATGACTACGGGAGTCATCCCCTAAGGTAGATTTAGCTCCGGTTAGGTCATCTAAATCATCGTGCCTCCATTACGTGACTTCGCCTTTTAATGCCTCCATCTCATATAACTTCTGACACAATTATTTAACTAGGGATGCCGGTATAAACCGTAACCTCATCTAAGCAACATTCCTATGGTTAGGCGTACTTCTTAGATGCCGATTCAATCTATATCCTAAGTAACAATCACTTTTTGAGTTTCATGTTAAATTATGATGACGAATAATTAAGTTGATCAGGTTTAATTGCTCGTTTTAATTCCAAATCAGAGAATCTGACGTAGTCGAAGCCGATCATGATATTGCCCTACACCTTACCACACTCGGTCGACCGAATGACAGCACTCGGGCGACCGAGTGACATGTCTAGGTCTACCGAACACAGTTCTGTGCCGGAACAAATCATGATTACTTCTTAACGTTTCTAACCTAAGCACATGGGTTCGTAAATAAATCTACATCACGCAATCAATACAAGAAAAACTACTTCATAATAAAATATAACAGATCTACGAATAAAGATTGCATAATTGAATAGTCATACCCTCGAAGACGAGAGTGACTCCCACTCTTTAATGCGCTCCCTAATCGGAGAATCCGACGAATCCACAATGTACGAACATAAAGAAAAGAAAAGAAAACTAAAACTTAAATTGCATAAATTGTTTTGTGTTGTAGTGGAGTGTCTTCTCAATTTCGTAGGCTAGCTTTGTTTATATAGGAGTTGTAGCCGACATAGGGAGAATCCGGAAGATTGACACGCATTTATCACCTTAGGCTTGGGTGACCGAACCGTTACGCTCGGTCGACCGAATGGCATGGCTCGGTCGACCGAGCCACCTTCTACGCGTTTTCAATTTGGCTCCGTCGACTTGTTCCCCACTTCACTCGTTTGTCTTGATCGATTAATCTTTTCTTCAATGCTCCGATTTTCTTCTCTTTTATCTTGAGATCTCCTGATTGTGTGATAATTATCTTCCCGATTTATCATGATCTGCAAAATCAGCATTTATCACACAATTAATTGCTCTTTTATAATAAAAACAGCTAAATACCAATTATCATATTAATAATCACTTATCATTAAATAATAAATATAAACACGTGATTAAATATGAAATATATATAATTAACTCCGATTTAAGGTTATAATTGATGACATAAATAGGTATATTTTAACCGTCATCAAAATGCCCCCCACTTAAACTTTGCTTCGTCCCGAACAAAGCATCAACCAGTTATTTCCCAAGACAACATTTTCTGTGGTCAACTCATACTTACACAAGAAACCCGAGTCAACTCATACCAGTCATGCTCACAAGATAAGCATTATCCACTACTCGCTATGAATCGAAGTGATTGTGTGCATGTGCGTTGGTTTTATATAAATGTAACCAGATTTAGAGTTTATGCAGACTTCATATCTAAATTCACCAACATCGGCATTCATACTTCTTATGCCTCGCAATGGTTAAAGCACTAGAACAATAAGCAAGAGCGTATCTATAGGGTTTTTGGACTTGGAGACCGAGTACTACTCGAAGCCTCTAAAAATTAATATTTTCAATTTTTGCATATGTTTCGAATACTACTAATCTCAAGGAAGAAAACTTTTTAATGAGTATCTCCTATCTTAGATCATGCATAGCACCGAATATTACCACAAGCGCGGGGCTACTTTGGTAATTTTTCTACAAGCCCGGTGTTTTAATGCATTGTCAAAACACGGTACGTCCCAAGCTTATTACTCCGCTCTTGTTGGCTAGAAGATCGGAATACATTAGTCGACAAATATCGACATTAGGTCCTCATAACCACTTATCTACGCATTGTACACATACTTCTTTCAATTATTATAACTCATGCGGTACTAAGCGATTCACATGTCGAGTAATTGAACAATACCTAACTACGTGCAATTGTTGGCATGAATATCCTTAAGTCTACTAACAATTTATCGCAAAAGTATAATATGACCACGTACTCACGCAACTTGGTTCATGTCCTATTAATTCTAAGTATAAGAACTTCACAAGTTTAAGGGTACGAGTTAAACAACTTGGCATTTATCCATAAAAATTTTAAAATTTGGCTCAATATTGTCTCAGTATACCGTTTCCCTTGACTGCAACATATAGCACAATATACATATATATAGCTAAGTCCCCTGCCCCCCACTTAAACATGGCATTGTCCTCAATGACAAAAATAAATGAGAGTTCAAGATGAAAGACTTAGCTGCGGAAACGGCTCCCAAGTAAAGGAACAATATCGGAGTAATCATCGGCACGGCGTGGAGAGAGAGACACATCTGTATAAACAAACAAGCTCCACGAAATCGTCAAATACCATGTCTATGGAAGTTATAAAATAATGTGGCGGTAATTAGATATAGATATCTAAAAACGAGTTTAAGCCACTTTACTTTATCTTGCCATGGACAAGACCAAAAGGGATTTAAACCTAAATAAAAAACTCACGTGACGGCTATCAAGGAAAAAACCTCGTTTATTCCGAACTTAGACTCGGAACATGGCGAGATGAAAAAAACCGTGATAGGCGCATGCTACTTTATTAAAAAGAAAAACAAAAAGATAGTTATAAGTAGTAGTTCTAAATTTAAAGTCGCTAGCTCGACTCAGCTCAAGATGGTTTATTCATAGACAGGGTCATCGAGGTATAAGACTTCCTCCTCAGCCTCTGGCGGCAGCCCGTGATAATGCTTAATACGATGTCCATTGACCACAAATCTGGACTCGTCTTTGAAATTGAATAGTTCCACCGCTCCAGAAGGAAAAACTCGTTGTACTTGAAATGGGCCACACCATCTTGATTTTAACTTGCCCGGAAAGAGCCTTAAGCGCGAGTTGTACAGGAGAACCAGATCACCCTCTTGAAAGGTCCTATCTAGAATCTTTTTGTCATGGAACTTCTTCGTGCGCTCCTTGAAAATCTTGGCATTCTCGTATGCCTCTAAACGAAACTCCTCCGGGCGAGTTAATTCTAACATCCTCTTCTCACCGGCCAACGTCTCATCAAAATTTAGCATTCGTGTTGCCCACATGGCCCGGTGCTCCGGTTCCACCGGGTAGATGACATGCCTTTCCAAAAACAATCCTATATGGTGACATTCCAATCGAAGTTTTATATGCGATCCTATATGCCCATAAAGCGTCGTCTAAACGTAACGACCAATCCTTCCTAGTTGTATTGACGAGTTTTCTCCGGGATACGCTTTATTTCTCGATTGGTGACTTCTACCTGTCCACTAGTCTGGGGGTGATATGCGGTTGCTAGCTTATGTTGAACCCCATACTTAATCATCAGCCTTTCAAAAGGTTTATTACAAAAATGACTACCATTGTCGCTCATAATCGCCCTCGGCGTCCCAAACCTTGTAAAAATATTCTTTTTCAAGAATCTAACCACAACCCTAGCATCGTTAGTAGGGGAAGCAATGGCCTCAACCCATTTGGATACATAATCAACAGCAACTAAGATGTATCGGTTAGATAATGATGAAGTGAAGGGTCCAACGAAATCTATTCCCCAAACATCAAAAAGTTCTACTTCTAAGATACTCTTGAGTGGCATCTCATTCCTCCTTGAAATATTACTGTCATTTGACGGCATGACATGCCTTTGCATATTGGTGTGCATCCTTAAACAATGTCGGCCAATAAAAACCGCATTGGAGGACTTTGGCCGCGATTTTATCTCCCCCGTAGTGTCCTCCAACTTCATAAGAATGACAATGCTTCGGGATATCATTATACTCTTCCTCGGCACACATCTTCGAAAAACATTATCAGATCCTAGCTTAAACAAATAAGGCTCATCCCAATAATAGTGTCTAATATCTTTGAAGAATTTCTTCCTCTCTTGGACAGTGAGATTTGGTGGTATATACTTCGCGGATAGATAATTAACAAACAAACTAAACCATGGTTGTTTCTTCTCCTTCACAACCTCTATTCGCGAAGAAACTGCAGCACAATCATCATGTCCTCCGATGGTGGTGATGGAGAAAAGTTGTTCATCAGGAAAAGATTCTCCTATCTCAGGCAATTCCTCACCATCCTCTAATTGTAAGCGCGACAGATGATCGGCCACCACGTTCTCACTTCCTTTCTTATCTCGGATTTCTACGTCAAATTCTTGCAGCAGTAGAATCCATCTCAACAGTCTCGGCTTTGAATCTTGCTTTGCTAGGAGATACTTAAGAGCCGCATGGTCAGTCCAGACAATGACTTTAGATCCTACTAAGTACGATCTAAACTTGTCAAAAGCAAAGATAACGGCCAAAAGTTCTTTCTCCGTTGTGGCGTAATTTCTTTGGGCAGCATTCAAAGTCCGGCTTGCATAATAAATGGGCCTAAAAATCTTATCCTTTCGTTGACCCAAAGCGGCGCCAACAGCAGTATCACTTGCATCACACATCAGTTCAAACGGAAGATCCCAATCCGGTGCGACTAGAACGGGTGCAGTAATCAATCTACTTTTTATTTCGTTGAAGGCTTTTATGCACTCATTAGAAAACACGAATGGTACATCCTTGGCCAATAATTCGGTAAGAGGTCTAGAGATTAGGGAAAAGTCCTTGATAAACCTACGATAAAATCCGGCGTGGCCTAAAAAACCTCGCAAAGTTTTAAGATTAGTAGGTGGAGGTAGTTTCTCGATCACCTCGACTTTAGCTCTATCCACCTCTATACCGTTCTTGGATATGCGGTGACCTAGTACTATACCTTCCGTAACCATCAAATGACACTTCTCCCGAGTTAAGCACAAGATTAGTCTCTTCACATCTCTTCAACACTCGTGCTAGATGTGTGAGACATGAATCGAAATCGTCTCCAAATACGGAGAAATCATCCATAAAGATTTCCAAGAAATCTTCCACCATGTCCGCAAACAGTGACATCATACACCGTTGAAATGTCGCGGGGGCGTTGCACAATCCAAATGGCATTCGATTATAAGCAAATGTCCCGTATGGGCATGTAAATGTCGTTTTCTCACGATCCTCGGGTGAGATGTGGATTTGATAGTATCCCGAATACCCGTCAAGAAAACAATAGAAAGCATGCCCGCTCAGTCTCTCGAGCATTTGATCGATGAAGGGAAGAGGAAAGTGGTCCTTACGAGTTGCGTCATTTAGTTTCCTAAAGTCTATGCACACTCGATGACCGGTGATTAGCCTCACAGGAATTAACTCATTCAACTCATTGGCTTGCACCGTCAATCCTCCCTTCTTGGGAACTACGTGGATAGGGCTTACCCATTCGCTATCAGCAATTGGAAATATAATTCCCATTTCTAGCATTTTTATAACCTCATCCCTAACCACGTCCTTTAATTGCGGGGTTAAACGCCTCTGAGGTTGTGCAACCGCTTTCTTTTCAGGGTCCACGGAGATCTTGTGCATACATACGCTAGGACTAATGCCCTTGACGTCTGCTATAGTCCATCCAAATGCTCCGCGGTACTCTCTCAAAACTCTCATCAGTTTCTCCTCTTGTAAGTCCGTCAAGGATGAAGATATAATTAGCGGCAAAGTCTCATCTTGAAGAAATACATACTTCAAATTCGCAGGAAGAGGTTTTAAAGTCAAATTTGTGGGAGGTTCTTCCAAAGAGGTTTTCAATTTTTGACCAGTGAGTTTAAGTTCGAAGTACTTATGCCACGTTGGTCTATGATAGAATCTTTCAATCTCTGCAGCACTTACTTCCTCTACCGGTCTTGGGGTCCCTCTACTACATCCGGGCCATATCATCTTTTCCTCCTCACTACTCACGTACTTGACTTCATCTTCTTCTTCTAAGATAGCATCTAGAAAATCCTTGATATTTTCATGTTGTTGAAATTCTTGAACGATCCTGTCAATGGAATCTAACATGAAACATGCATCCTCTCCATCATCAGGTTGCTTCATCGTGTCAAAGACATTGAATGCAACTCTTTCTTCGTTCACTCTCAACACCAACTCGCCTTTGTAAACATCAATTAGTGTTCTACTGGTAGCCATGAAAGGTCTCCCTAATATCAATGGTACCTCGTAGTTAGCTTCCATATCTAATACCACAAAGTCGACGGGGAATACAAACTTTTCAACTCTTACTAGCACATCCTCAACCACTCCACACGGTTCTTTGACAGAACGGTCAGCTAATTGCAATGTGATTGAGGTCTTCTTAAGATCTTTCATGCCTAGTTTCCGAAAAATAGATAGTGGCATCAGGTTCACGCTTGCTCCTAGATCACACAAAGCTTTGTTTAAACATACGTTACCTATGGTGCAGGGAATGAGAAAGCTTCCCGGATCTTTGCATTTTGGGGGTAACTTATGTTGAAGAATGGCTGAGCACTCCTCATTGAGGCATATGGTCTCTAAATCTAGGAGTTTCCTTTTAGTTGAGACGGCGTCTTTCAAAAACTTGGTGTACTCAGGCATTTCAGCTAGTGCTTCAACTAGGGGTATATTGATTTGTAACTTACTGAACATATCCACGAACTTCTTATACCTCTTATTATCAAACTTAGGTTTCGGCTTTGGTGGAGGATAAGGTAGAGTTGAAGGATCGACATCAGTGAAAATTGGGTACTTATTATCAAAAAGTTCAACTCTAGGGCCAGCAGGTTCTTTATAGGTTCTTTGCTTAGGCAAAGACTCGGAAATATTGGTCTCATTGCTTGGCTCACCATCCTTATTCTTTGTGACTTTCTCTTTCTCTTTCAGGGATGGTGGAGTTACTTCTTTTCCACTTCTTGTCATGATCGCATTCAAGTCTTTAGGGTTCTTCTCAGTGTTGCTTGGCAACCCTCCAGGAGGTCTTGTTGAGACTTGCTCAGCTAGTTGTCCTACCTGGTGCGTGAGATTTTGGACTAGAGCTTCCTGATTGGTTACCTTGGCATCAGTCTTCTGACAATATTGGCTAAAGTTAGTGGCTAACTCAGCCATAGATTTTGAAAGTTGTCCCATATTGTCAGTGACGACATTACTCAATTTTTCTATCGCAGCTTCCCAACCAAAAGTTTTAGTTTGCTGTGGTACATAAGGGGTAGGCGGTTTAGGCCTTTCTCCTGCGTTAATGTCACTATATCGGAATCCGGGATGGTTATGATTAGGTCTATACCCTCCCCCGACATAATTGGCTTCTTCGGTACCGACATTCTCACCTTGAGGTGCTACCTCGATTCCGGCCCCTTTTTCTACTCTTGTCATCCTCTCTTGCATCCCATCTACCTTATTATTGATAACGAAAAGTTGTTCTAAGATTTTGGTGGATGCACTATCATCAAATATATCGGCGGCCATCTTCACGGTAGCTATGTCATTGCCTCCCCATTGACTATTCATTGCTATTTGTTCCATCTTTCCTTGTGCCTCCTCGGGAGATAAAAGAACAAACGCTCCATTCTTTGGAGGCGTCTACCCTAATTTTCTCGGTCTCTCTCAACCCATGGTAAAAAGTTTGCATTA
The DNA here is from genome assembly GCA_036785695.1 of Gentiana straminea. NCBI lineage: Eukaryota > Viridiplantae > Streptophyta > Magnoliopsida > Gentianales > Gentianaceae > Gentiana > Gentiana straminea. The sequence goes on along the minus strand of JAVUPR010000158.1, from coordinate 785,303 downwards.
AAAGCCAAAGAGAGATGTCATGATGAGGACACTTCCTCATAGCTTCCTTGAAACGCTCCCAAGCTTGATCAAAACTCTCCCCGGTTGTTGCTTAAATCCTAAGATGTCTTGGCGTAACTTAAAGGTTTTTCCCAAGGGGAAATACTTATTCATGAATTTTTGCAACAATTGTTCCCAAGTAGTGATAGATCCGGCCTCTAAAGAGAGAAGCCATTGCTTAGCTTTATCTTTCAAAGTGAAAGGGAAAAGCTTAAGACGAATGTTCCCTTCCGGGATTAATTACGGTTTCACGGTGCTAACGATTTCCAAGAAATTCGTCACGTGAACACCGGGATCCTCGTTTTGGACTCCATGAAAAGTAGAATAATTGGTCACCATTTGAATTACATTAGGCCTAGGGTGATAGACTTCCGCGGCATCTGCGGTGCTACGATAGCGGGAATGAATTGTTCAATAGTGGGCGTTGCATAACTTTGCAAAGTGCGCCTCGCTCCTTGGACTAGGGCTTGGTTCTCATTATTAACATTTGCATTTACATTATTGGCATTATTGACAATGGATTAATAACGGGATTAGGTACCTGGTTTGGATTGACCGGATTTCTGCCATTTCGTTTCGATTCGAATGCTTCGAATGATCGGTTGTATGTCCTTCTTCTACTCCTTGCTCACTTTCCTCAAGATTTGGATCCTCTTCTCCTTGCTTGGCCAGTTCTTTAGCTAACTTCCTATTTCGCCTTGCAAATTTCTCTATTTCAGGATTATAAGGCTCAAGCGGCTCCTTCGACTTCCGAGTAGCGTACTATAAAATAATAAACAACAATAAAACAATTAATCACTAGTAAAGGCTAGGCCTTTAACTAACCAAATAAAACAAAAAACAGACTCGAAATAAGTTTGAGAAAAGAAAACGTAAATAAAACAGAAGCAGAATGTTTTAAAACTAAGACAGAATCAGAAACAGAAAAGAAAATAAATTCTCGGTCGACCGAGAGCTGTGGTTCGGTCGACCGAACGTTTTTTTTTTTTTTTTTTTTTTTTTTTTTTTGATCTACTGTTTTAATATACAGGCTCTTATTCACAGAATATTCACGAATCCAGTTCCAACAAAATAAGCTATATCTCAATTTAATGACTCGAGTCCCCGGCAACGGCGCCAAAAACTTGATGGAGGTCAAGTTAAATCATTAACTCGAGACCTACTAACCCACTAGCAAGAGAACTAGGTTCAATTGTAGTATAGCCGAGATAGAGTCGAGGTCGATCCCACGGAGACTCGGCACAAATAAAACACAACTTACTTTATCGGACCTAAATTGAAAGGGCGGTCTACGACCAACTAAATGCTTGTAAATAAAATAGTGACAACCACAAGACACAAAATACCACAAAGACAAATTAAAGACTACTAAAACACGGGTAATACGGTTGATATTATCTAAACAAATAGTATTGATTACGCTAGTAGATCATAACTCCCCCATGCAAATTAGGTTGATAACGAGACGAACAAACGTTAAAGATTAATTATTATGACTACGGGAGTCATCCCCTAAGGTAGATTTAGCTCCGGTTAGGTCATCTAAATCATCGTGCCTCCATTACGTGACTTCGCCTTTTAATGCCTCCATCTCATATAACTTCTGACACAATTATTTAACTAGGGATGCCGGTATAAACCGTAACCTCATCTAAGCAACATTCCTATGGTTAGGCGTACTTCTTAGATGCCGATTCAATCTATATCCTAAGTAACAATCACTTTTTGAGTTTCATGTTAAATTATGATGACGAATAATTAAGTTGATCGGGTTTAATTGCTCGTTTTAATTCCAAATCGGAGAGAATCGACGTAGTCGAAGCCGATCATGATATTGCCCTACACCTTACCACACTCGGTCGACCGAATGACGGCACTCGGGCGACCGAGTGACATGTCTAGGTCTACCGAACACGGTTCGTGCCGGAACAAATCATGATTACTTCTTAACGTTTCTAACCTAAGCACATGGGTTCGTAAATAAATCTACATCACGCAATCAATACAAGAAAAACTACTTCATAATAAAATATAACGGATCTACGAATAAAGATTGCATAATTGAATAGTCATACCCTCGAAGACGAGAGTGACTCCCACTCTTTAATGCGCTCCCTAATCGGAGAATCCGACGAATCCACAATGTACGAACATAAAGAAAAGAAAAGAAAACTAAAACTTAAATTGCATAAATTGTTTTGTGTTGTAGTGGAGTGTCTTCTCAATTTCGTAGGCTTTTTATATAGGAGTTGTAGCCGACATAGGGAGAATCCAGAAGATTGACACGCATTTATCACCTTAGGCTTGGGTGACCGAACCGTTACGCTCGGTCGACCGAATGGCATGGCTCGGTCGACCGAGCCACCTTCTCTACGCGTTTTCAATTTGGCTCCGTCGACTTGTTCCCCACTTCACTCGTTTGTCTTGATCGATTAATCTTTTCTTCAATGCTCCGATTTTCTTCTCTTTTATCTTGAGATCTCCCGATTGTGTGATAATTATCTTCCCGATTTATCATGATCTGCAAAATCGACATTTATCACACAATTAATTGCTCTTTTATAATAAAAACAGCTAAATACCAATTATCATATTAATAATCACTTATCATTAAATAATAAATATAAACACGTGATTAAATATGAAATATATATAATTAACTCCGATTTAAGGTTATAATTGATGACATAAATAGGTATATTTTAACCGTCATCACTACGGGCTAATTGTATTTTAAGTGCATCTTCACTAACTCAATCCTCCCGTGTATATCCCATACACTGAGTTAAGTGATTACATAAACGATATACTTTAGGGTCGTTTTCTGTAGTGTAAATACTATTGTCACATCGGTGAATATGAGATTAATAAATATGAATAATAATATCATTTCACTTATTAAATAAAACAGTTACAAAATTGTCTTTCGGGCATCACACCTAACAATCTCCCACTTGCACGAAAGCATGTGATTAATTGTTTTAGAGCACACCCTATTATTTAAAATACAGCAAACTATCACTCCCACTTGCTCTAAATCAAATAAGACATGTCTCTAATACCTATAGTCTCCAAGTGTCGACTAAAAGCTTCCACCGACAGCGTCTTGGTGAATGGATCAGCAGGATTATCGGCGGAGGCGATTTTCTTGACGGAAATGTCCCCTCTATCGACAAAATCATTGATCACCCAGTATTTCCTCTCTATATGCTTCGACTTACTGTGCTTTCGAGGTTCCCTAGAGTTGGCAATGGCCCCATTGTTATCACAATAGAGAGTAATAGGATCTTCAGCATTCGGGACAACGCCTAATCCGCTGATGAACTTTCTTAACCAAAATGCTTCTTTAGCTGCCTCCGAGGCCGCTATGAACTCAGCTTCCATTGTTGAATCGGCTGTGTTGGATTCATTTTGGCTTCTCCATTCTACTGCACCGCCACCAAGCGTAAACACTGAACCAGAGGTAGATTTAGAATCATCTCTGTCTGACTGAAAATCAGAATCGGTGTACCCCGCTAACTCCAAACTCCCACTCGAATAGACGAGCATATAATTTCTGGTTCTCTTCAAATATTTGATGAGGTTCTTTACTGCTGTCCAGTGCGGTTGCCCTAGATTTGACTGAAAACGGATGACTAATCCAACGCCGTAACAAATGTCAGGTCTCGTACACCTCATGGAATACATAAGACTACCAACAGCCGAGGCATATGGCACTCTTCCCATAGCTTCAGCCTCTTCGGGGTTTTGAGGCCCCTGAGTCTTAGCGAGGTAAACGCCGTGACGGGTTGGTAGAAAACCCTTCTTATATATTTGTAGCTACCAGTGAGATTGAGGGTTGGTAGAAAACCCTTCTTTGCGTTCTCCATACTGAAGCGTACCAGCAGCTTATCTATATAAGTTGCTTGGGATAGAGCTAACATCCTATTCTTGCGATCCCTTATAATTTGGATCCCTAGAACATAACTCGCTTCTCCCAAATCTTTCATTTGGAATTGCGTGGTCAACCAACTTTTCACGTTGGACATCATCCCCTTATCGTTGCCAATTAGGAGTATGTCATCAACGTACAACACTAGAAATACAACACTATCTTTGATAACCTTCTTGTACACACAAGATTCAACAAAGTGTTGTTCGAAATCATAAGACTTGATCGTATGATCGAATCTATGATACCAGGAACGAGATGCTTGCTTCAACCCATAAATGGATTTGAGCAACTTGCACACCATGTGCTCTCGACCTTCTTCAATGAATCCCTCTGGTTGCTGCATATAGATTTCCTCATCAAGAAAGCCGTTTAGAAACGCTGTCTTAACATCCATTTGCCAGATTTCATAATCCATACATGCAGCAATCGAAAGGAGGATGCGGATGGTTTTCATCATGGCCACAGGTGAGAAGGTTTCCTCGTAGTCTAAGCCATCTCGCTGTGTGTAACCTTTGGCTACCAGCCGTGCTTTGAAGGTTTCGACCTTCCCATCTACTCCTCTCTTTCGCTTGTAGAGCCATTTACATCCAATGGGCCTTTCACCCTGAGGAAGTTCTACAAGTTTACAGACTAAGTTAGAGTACATAGACTCAATCTCTTGATTCATTGCGTCAATCCATTTATCCTTATCGTGATCCAGTAAGGCCTTCTTATAGGTCGGAGGATCATCTTCCACCCCATCAGAGGAGACTACGTTTGCCTCTAAATCCATGCCGTACCGAGCCGGTGGCCGAACCACTCTCGCAGTACATCTGGGTGGAACAGGAATGTCGGAAGTGACTGTTGTATTAGTTGCGTTGTTTGTAGGAACATGAGCAGCCACAATAGGCCTGACGTCATCGGAGAGTAATTCCTCTAGTAAAATTATACTTCGAGGTCTGTGGTCTTTCATATAACTTTCCTCCAAAAACGTAGCGTTAGTCGAGACTAGCACTTTGTTATCTTCCAGATCGTAAAATAGACCACCACGTGTACCTTTTGCATAGCCTACAAACAAACATACTTTCATACGCGATTGTAGCTTGGTAGTCTTGTCCATCAGCACATGTGTAGGACAACCCCATATGCGGAAGTGACGCAGGCTTTCGCGATGTCCCAAACACATCTCAACGGGTGTCTTTTCGACAGACTTGGACGGTACTGCATTCAAAATGTAGACCACTGCTTCTAAAGCATAACCCGAAAAGGATATAGGTAGTGAGGCGTAGCTCATCATTGATCTAACCATGTTAATCAATGTCCTGTTTCTCCTCTCAGCAACTCCATTTTGCTGAGGTGTCCTAGGCGCTGAACGTTGGAAACAAATTCCTTTTTCAGCCAAGTAGTCCATGAACTCAGTATCTAAATACTCACCTCCATTATCCGAGCGAAGGCATTTCAATGAATTGCCTTGTTGCCTTTCGGCTTCTGCTTGGAACTCCTTGAACTTACCAAAAGCCTCGGATTTCCTATGCAGCAGATAAACATAACCGAATCTCGAGTAGTCGTCAATGAAAGTCACAAAGTACTCGTATCCGCCTCTCGCTTGTACGTTCATCGGACAACAAAGGTCTGAATGCACTAAGTCTAGAGTTCCCGTGGCCCTATTACCCTTTGATGAGAAGGGACGCTTGGTCATTTTTCCCTCCAGGAAACACTCGCAGACAGGCAGTGTGTCAACAGATGACTCACCTAAGGCATTAACTTTTTTTAGTCTTTTGAGTCATTCCAAGGAAATATGGCCGAGCCTTAGATGCCACAAGTATGTTTTATCTTCTTTTACTTGAGAAACTTTCTGCCCTTTTGCAGATCTTTGATGAGCAGTTTTAAACATTTCAGTATTAAGTAGGGGAGCTTTATGTGGTCTTACAAAATATAAAGATTATGAGATTATATTTATCTCATAATTATGAGATTATATTTATCTCCTCACGAGAATGATAATAAGCTTCCATTGATATAATCATTACCGATTATGAGATTATATTACCGATTATGAGATTATATTTATCTCCTCACGAGAATGATAATAAGCTTCCATTGATATAATCATTACATATGGATTAATCCTCCATAGACTATTCATTCAAAATCGGGAAGTTACCGTTAACCCTTTTTAGAACATCTTATCCTTATTTACCATTAACCCCCTAGTGATCAATTAATTCATACAACTCACTGGTAGCTAATCAGTGTAATATGAACTCGTACGATCGATCAGTTTCTAGGATTAACAAATAAGGGAATTGTCTATCTACTTCCATAAATGGAAGGAATGGATTCCGTATCTGCGATAACACAGACTACTCACTCAATCCAGTACAATGCCAAGATGGGGTAATTCAGATCATAGACTCAGTGTAATCCTTAACCGTCAAGTCAAACCTCATACAGATTCAAGCAGTTGACTGCGATCACCTCAAGATTAAGATATATCCATAAATATGATCATCGGTTGATTCGATAAGACTTCTCGATCACGGAATTATATTGTGAACTCTAATTAAATCGGTCCAGACCTATATGATATATCTATCATATATAAATGCCCCACTAGGTTCTCTTAACCGAAAGTCCGGATACGACAATCACACCTATTGTATTATGGGCGCATTAATAGCACGTTAAAGGAGAGACCCGATACTCTCGATTAACTTCACTACGGGCTAATTGTATTTTAAGTACATCTTCACTAACTCAATCATCCCGTGTATATCCCATACACTGAGTTAAGTGATTACATAAACGATATACTTTAGGGTTTTCTGTAGTGTAAATACTATTGTCACATCGGTGAATATGAGAATAATAAATATGAATAATAATATCATTTCATTTATTATATAAACCAATTACAAAATTGTCTTTCGGGCATCACACCTAACACTGCTGGTGTTGGATGTGGACAGAACAAATCAGTTAGTAACATCTTGAGTACAAATACTTCAAGATCCAAGGTTGTTATTTATAGACTCTATCAGACCGAGTTTGACAGTGTAACCATCATTATCTGATTTTACAAGTTTTATAACCAACCTTTACTCAATGCATTAAGATATTTCACGACCTGAATGTGTACGCAAAATTTCCAGTCCTACCTTCAAGCACTAAATGCTAAATATCTATATTTACGGAAGTGGGGTGAACCGAATTCACTCCTTATCCACAAATGCGTAGGCATCTTTTAGGTAGACTTCTCGGTTTTTCATTCCAGCGTAAACCGTTATTTTGCAACCAATATCTTAAATGAGTTCAGCAGTGTATCGTAGCACATCAATAACTATATAAGGCAAATTTATGGTGTATCTCTTAGTGAAAACATTTCACTGGGAGGCAGGCCGAGCATTAGTCCCGAAGACTACGCAATAACCTGTTTCTGAGTATGGAATACTCTATCAGAGATTTCCTCCAAATATTTTGGATAAACCTACCGGAGTCTCGAATAGTTATCAGACAATATGTCACTACTCAGAAGCTCCCACTAGCTTGTATCTTTCATATGTCCCCGAAAGTCGATATGAACAAGCTATGTAACTTCTTTAAATCTATTACCCTTTCCCGATTGAAAGGAAACTTAGGCATTGTTCCTTTGAGACAAGGTTCCTTTGACTGGGAGATAGGAATCACCCTAAGCCAGTCTGCGGATCTTGTCGTTAGGGAATATGCACTAATTAATAGTATATGAAGAAGTGTTTATCTAAATACGGAAACCATTTGCGTTTATATAGTTTAAGATGTGTTACATATACCTATTCATCATTTCTTAGTGGATCTGACTTTATCAAACAAAAGTATGAGTCTTGGGTTTGTGCTACGAATGTTATATTCATCGTCAATAAGACAAACAAATTTTCCTATTGAAAATGAATACGTTCGTTCCAACGAATCCGAAAAATAGAAAATGAATTTTCTGTGATACTCAAGAATTGTATCCGAGATTCATTTCCTTATATCACTCCCACTAGTCTATCTGAAATAACGGCCCGTTGTCTATTTTATTTATCGTTTAATGCAAAGATACTTAGTTCTTCCAAAGAACTTTAGCTTTCGAGAAAATTGCTAATGATGCATTGGTCAGTTATCCGAAATCACTTTCCGTATCCTCTAATTTCCAATTTATTAATTTTTGGTTTAGCCTTAAAATTGCTTAGTTTAGATGACTAACACGCATAAACATTCTTTCCCATTCTCAACTTTCCTTAGATGGAAACAGTCTTGAACTAGCAGTTCGTTTGAGTAGACACTACTCTTGAACTGTGGGATGTTCAGTGGTACTTGCTTGGACTATTGATTTTTTTAATCGTCAAATCATAAGACCAAAGTTCCCACTAGTTTATCGGTTCCAAATACCGTATAACTAGCAACACTTTGTTCAAATGGTTTGGGAGATCATAATAAAGCTCCCACTAGTTTATCGGTTCCAAATACTGCCTGACTAGCAACACTTTGTTTTTATGATTTTTCCAAGATTAGAAAAATAGTCAAAACTAAGCACCCACTAGTTTATCAGTTCCAAATACTGTCTAACTAGCAACGCTTTATTCTAGTTTTTCCAATAAATGGAGAAACTCCTGTGCAGTCTATTACACATTTCTAATGATTCAGAAAAACAACAAATCATAAGACTAAGGCTCCCACTAGTTTATCGGTTCCAAATACCGTCTAACTAACAACACCTTATGTATATGATTTTCCAATTTTTCAATTTAGAAATTTGTTGTGTAATTACACTTTTAAAATTCACTAAATGAATTTTATATGATAGTCCTATGTCATATTTTGTAAACTAAGTATGGTCGTCTCTCGTTCAACACGAGTGACACCCGTGACATACCTATACTATGTCACATGATTTCTTAAAGGCTTAAGAGAATAAATCTTTTCTGAAAAATTAACTGCATTGTTTGATAATTACAGCGTACTTTTTACTTTCCACATTTTTAATGAAGTCCTATTACTAACAGTTTAGTAACCTAGAGATTTAGTTGTAAATAAAATGACAGAAAGTTAAATTCAAAAATAAATTTTCCACTACTAGATTTATTTTAGGAATAATAAACTATAAAAAAAAGTTTATCCTACCATTCCAAGGATTTAACCTCGCACCTCAGTGCCGCATAGGGTAGGTCAAAGAGGTGACGGTTAAACTGAGACAATCTCACTCAATGATTATGCTTCGAGAATCGAACATCTCACGGGAATCAAACATCCCGGACCTTAATCATTGATTACCTTCCTTTTTCTAGCCAAGATATTTCGAAAATATCCATAAAGAGTGTGACCTACTATATCAGATCTCAGAGTATGCCCCGAGTATGCCAACGAGGGGCAGGTCAGTGACCCGGCAAGTACCCGATATCCTATCCTTTCGGAGACAAAGCCTTGAATTTTGATAGCGGTGAACACCATCCGAAGGGGGCCGAAATCAAAGCGGAACGAGGTGTCACCATTCTCTCACGTGCTTGCATCTATAGTAGAGGCAGTGGGGTTGGCTGTCGCCTTCCGCGCTCCCACTCAATAATCTGAAAAAGTTGTGGGTTTACTAATTACGGTTTCGGTCTTGACAATAAGAAACAATAAATCAAAGTACTCCGAACAGGGTCGGTTATGTAGGCAAGCCTACGCCGTCTTATTCGTTGGAACATATGTGACAGTTCAGACTGATACGGCAAGAGAAGCCCCGTTTAGCCCGAAGGATTATCGGCTATGCTAAGTCTTGTCGAACCACTGTAACGTACATCACACGCGAAGGGGAGTCGATTGAGCCGAAGCTCGGTTGAACTCGCACAACCATGGTTAGACCATTTCCGAACCCGTGTACTATGATTTTCCAATTTCTAAATTGTCAACCAAAGCCGTGTGATGGATGACTATCTTCGAGTCTTGAACTTCGAATCTTGAGCTCGAACCGCCGGATCACGAACCACGAACACCCGAGAGGAGAAAGGCTTTTATTTAAAATAAATCCAATTTAATTGATAAATATAACCTTTTTAATTATTATTATTATTTTTTAATTATTGCGGCTGTATTAAATTATTTCCAAAAAAAAAATTTATATTTTTATTTGCAGATTTTTATAAAAAAAAATTACATACAGCCGCTGATACAAACCCTAGCAGCATGCAAATTTTATAAAAAACAGACTTATAGCGACGCTTTTCAGCGTCGCAGAAAGTCCTGTAGCACAGAATTTTTAATTAAAAACTGGTTTTTATCCGTTTCTCCTCGTTCATACCTTGGGTTTCGCCTTGATCTTCATCTTTTCAGCAAGATCTTCATGTTTCGAGCCCGGAATATATAAAATTACAACAAAGATGCTATTTTTTCATATAAATTTCGAATGACATTAAATTAAAATACAAATCCTATGCTCAATGGTTGCTAAACAAGAGAGCTACAAAATAGATCTACGGGTAAACAATACCAACCCAATCCATCTCTTCAACCAACACATTCACAAGGCAACAACATGATATTTTCGAATCAATGAGAAAAAAAATTAAAACGAAAACAAGCAATCTACACATGCTATTCCACTCCTTAGATCTAAAATTAACATATAGATCAAAGGCTCTAATACCACTTGTAGGATGTAATATCGTCGGATGGATCAAGATCCACCCAATTACGCAGCGGAATAGTATAGATCTAGATCTAGTCAACCAAAATACATAAAATAAATAGATCTAAACCTACAAGGGGGTTTAGACTGTTTACCTTTTTATGGTGTATTAACGCCAAGAACAATCTCCAATCCAAGCTACTCGATCCAATGAGATGCCACCGACTTCCGACGTGTATCTCCAAGCAACACCAAGTGGATGGTGTTTCAAGTCGCCGGACCTCATTGATATGCTACCTTAGAAAAACCGGAAGTTTTCCTAAAACTCGAACCCAAGTATTATAGCCGAAAATTCCAAGCTATAATACTTCACAAAATGGCGTGTTTTTCAATGTGTCTAAAGGCTTGGGAGAACTCTCTTTATATAGGAGAGTAATCCTTGTCCTCCAAGGATTTAATAATTAAGAGATAATTATTAGATTAATCCTTATTCCTAATAAAAGATAAATAAAATTTATCCAAACAAATTAGGATAAATCATATTATTATCTAATATTCCATGAATTATCAATTAACAAATATTTGATAAATCACCCATTAAATAATTATCCAAGAAAACTAATTCCTTGATAATTAATTAATAATAATATGCGCCCTTCCCTTAGTAAATAAAGGTCCACGCATTTTTTGACACATTGGGCCGAGTTCACAAAAAATTTCTTTTCCATGTATTTAATTATCTAGTCCAACTAAACAATTAATCCATATATCAATTAAATAGTCCAATCCAACTATTTAATAATAATTGAGGTGAAACGACGAGAAAACATATGCTATGTTAGGAGCCACGTCGGGGACCATGGACCCATATTCAGTAGCTACAATAAATTAAATAAAATTATTCGTCAGACCGAACAATAATATTCAATCTATTAATTCCAGGATTACACCACCATAAACCCGAAACTGAACTCTGCTGAGTATAGATATAAACTTACACTCACATATGAGTTGATAAGCGTCCACTGATATAATCATTACATATGGATAAATCCTCCATAGACTGTTCATTTCGATTCAGGATATTCTGTAAACCCTTCTCGAAACATATTATCCTTATTTACCATCAACCCCCTAGTGATCAATTAGTTCATAACTAATATAATATGAACTGGGCCCATCGATCAGTTTCTAGGATTAACAAATATGGGAACTGTCTGTCTACCTCCTGAGGGAAGGAATGGATTCCATATCTGTGATAGCACAGACTACTCACTCATCCCAGAATAGAGCCAGCGAGAAGTGTTGGACCACATACTACAAAGTGATCCTTACTAACACATCAAACTCTACCCTAGTCTAAGCAGTTGTCAGAGATCACCTCAGGATTGAGATTAATCCATATATGATCATCTTGTGATTCGATAAGACTTCTCGATTATGGAATTATATCGAGAACTCAAATCAAATCGGTCCAGCCCTATATGATTATCATCATATATAAATGCCCCATTAGGTACCCTATTACCGACAGTCCGGACAAGACTGTCACACCTAAAGTGTTCTGGCCGCATTAATAGCAAATTAATCATGAGACCCGTACTCAGATTAATAAAAACTACAGACTAAGTTAATTTTAAGTACATCTCACTAACTCAATCCTCTTGTGTATAGCCATAAACTGAGTTATGTGATTACATAAACGAGGTACTTAGGGTTTTTAGTAGTGTCTTAATTATAAGCATACATGCATATAATAAGATGAATTAATAATTATGTCCTAAAACAATTATATAATTGTCTTTCGGGCACTACACCTTACAAATACAACCAACAAAGGAGGTTAATTGCATGGAGGCACCTACTGTCCTTTCAATGGAAGTAGTGCAACTTAAGGATTAGCACCCGTAGCTGTCAAAGATCTAAAATTTACCAACGGGGATGGTTGATGCATGATGTGGGGGAAATAACTGATCATTCATAGTTAGAACTAATCTTTATAAAACACATAAGGGTATACTTGCGTTTGATCCTATGTGTTTATTGGCACCAATTCTTTTACTTCTCTGCTTTATAGTTGGTCATAGACCAAAATTGTGACAATTAAATTCGATCTAGTTTAATCTGTGTTTTTAAGTGTCTCTATGGGATTCGACCTTGACTCGCCAGTACTCTGCTATGATAGACCTAGTCCTATTACTAGTAGTAAGTGCTTTGCACGCGATCAGTTCTTAAATAAGCACCCAGAGCTTCGTATAAGATTCTGTCACAGTTCTTAGTGAACAATGGTTTTGCCGAAGGAACCATTGAAGAGACTCTTTTTAGAATCAAAGATGGAGAAAAGTGTTTTCTTATACAGATATAAGTTGATGACATCATTTTGGATCCTAAAATGAATTGATGTGTGAAAAGTTTGCCAATCTGAGGAAAAGAAAAGTTCAAATGAGTATGATGGGTGAACTGAATTATTTTCTAGGATTACAAGTCAAGCAGATGCATGATGGGATTTTAATTCATTAAACCAAGTATACAAGAGAGCTATTAAAGAATTTTGGAATGGAGAATAGCTGAGGTATTAGTACATCTATGGGTATACGAACTGGGCTTGATGAAGATAAGGAAGGTAAAGATGTTGACCGAACTCTTTACCGAAGGATGATTTGAAGCATACTTTTTCTAACTGCAAGCAGACTAGATATATCATTTGCAGTAGGAGTCTGTGCAAGATTTCAATCGAAGCCCTTTGAAAGTCACCATGCAGCAGTTAAAAGGATTTTGAACTACTTAAAGGAAACTATTGGAGTTGGAATATGGTACTCAAAAGAAAGTGGATTCAAACTGATATCGTATTCAGATTCTGACAATGCTGGATGCAAAGTGGATAGAAAGAGCACATCAGGCACTTATCAGTTAATGGGAAATAAACTAGTGTCATGGCATAGTAAGAAACAATACTCAATTTCAACTTATACAGCTGAAAAGCTGAATATATTGTTGTTGGAAGTTGTTGTGCTCAAGTTTCATTGCTTAGACAACAGCTTAGAGATTAGAAGATAGAAGAAGGTGAAATTCCTATAATGTGTGACAAACCAAGTGCAATTGCTCTAACTGAGAATCCTGTATTGCACTTAAGGACAAAGCACATTGATGTTAGACATCATTTTATAAGGGATCATGTTGAAAAGAAAGATGTCCCAGTGCTTTATATACCAATAGAAGATCAGCTTGCTGATATTTTTACCAAGTGATTAGATGCTAAATGATTTTCCAAGTTGAGAACTGAATTGGGAGTTATGAATGTCAGTTGAGCAGTGAAATCCACCAAGAGGATTGATCTTTGTCTTGATGGGTGAGCATACTAGACAGATCAGTCATTGGTATCAACGATTTCATATTGCTCAAAAAACTGACATTCGAGGAACTGATATTTGCAAAAGCTGAAGATGGACAGACTTTGGACAAACAACTGAATTTCATATGCTGAGTTACGGAGGAGTCAACATTAGTCAATTGATTGAGTGAATGTCACTACCGTTACATCACATTAATTACCGTCGTAATTGTCAGAAAATTTGTTATGTTAGGACAAAACTACATGCATCGAATGTACAAATTCATAGAGTGAGAAGTTCAAACGGTACCATAATATCTAAAAAAGATTTTACTTGATCAATATGAAAGGAAACTACAAGAAATTTCTCAGAAATCCTCTATTCAAAACTGATTTCTCAAAATATCTCAACAAAATCTTCAAGACACATTTATGTTGGAGTAACATTATCTCTTGAAGGTTATGAAAAAGGATGTCAACGAACCCTATTGTCAAGCCAAATCAGAGAGAAGATTAGGAAATTCTAGGTTTGGAAGATTTTATCAACATCAATTTGGAGAAAGACTATGACTACGAAGTAATGTGTCAATTTTGGGAAGATTGATCGGTATTTTCTCACAAAACACATTCGTGGAGAAAAATTCAGTTCAAATGAGGAAGACTTGAGGAAACTATTCAGATTCAAGAAACCAAGAACGAAATCTCTCAATTTCAGCAAACTATCACTTATTCGACAAGATTTCATGATACAGATATCTTCAAAAGAAGAACCCTCACACATATATTCAAATATGAAGGAGCTAAATCTGGAGTTTGCAACCTTAAGCAAATGGTTATCCAGACGCATGATGGGCAAATTTCAAGGATTGGACAGCATATCAAGTGCAAAAGCAGATCTTATGGCTATCATCTATAAGGAGATTGATTTTAACTGGGCTTGATATATCTTCAACCAAATGAAAGAACAATTCTACGAAGAAGTGAGAAGGGAGGCCAAAGCAAAAAAAGTTGGATGCAATAAAAGAGATAGACTTCATACAAAGAAGTCCTTTGGAATTTTAGTTCAACATTAGTTGGAGGTTCTTAATCGTGGAAAGGAGGCTAAGAATGTTGAAATCTCATTTGTCCCACATGTGGAAATCCAAAAGGACAATCAACACCGAGAAGCCATCAAGAATGTAGATGCTGAGAAAGTTGATCAACATTTTCTTGTGGTTGAAAATCTTAGGAAAATCAAATGAGATAGCTTCTCACTACCTACTGACAATTTGACAAAGAAATTAGCGGCTAAAGTAGAGCCCAAAAAATTGAAGGTTCCAGGAAGTGTATAGGTAAATAGATAGTTGAACAAAATGGAACCAAGAGCAAAGCTAACTCTCAAGTAAATAAAATTGTAGAAAGACAAATGTTTTCAGCTTCCCCTGAGAAAAGATCTAAACTGGATGAGAAGGCATCAAGTGAGGGGGGAGTAAAGCTGAATTCTAGTGATGCTGACACAATAACTGACAAGTTAGCACCACAAACTGAAGTTAGCAAGGAAGCCAGATTGTACCTACTTAAGTATCACACCAAGCAGTACAACACTCTCAAGAAGAAGCCGTGAGAAAATTGTAAAATTCTTGGAGTGGAAACTCAACATATTGGATGATCAAGAACCATTCAATGAAGAGATGAGACAAGAAGAACAGTGGATTCTAAATAAGTTCGGAGTAGAGACCTTGTATGAATTATTTCCTATAGAGTAATTTTTTCCCATATGTCATAAATTTTTACAAGAAAAAATAATGAAGAAGAATGAGTTTGCTGAATCATCAGAACTAAAGGAGAAACCTCAAAAGAAAGATGAAAATACTAATGATGATAATAAGTGTCTCGGATTTTATCTAATGAAAAAAAAAACAAGTAATAAAAATAAATCCGGTTTACCCCAAGTGCAGGGATCGTAGTATAAAGGTTAATACCGGAGTCGAGTCCACAGGGAATCGAGGTTGTTTACCTAGTTTTTATCTAACTAACCTAAGGATGTCACAACTACTATTACTAAAAATTATAAGAAAATAAAGACGATTAACACGTAACAAACTAAAAACGAAAATAACAAAAGTAAACTGGACAGAAGATTAGAAATCTAAAGCCAGGAAACGTGATTACGAACCAAGTTATCTAAAATAATCTATTCTAAAACCTAAACACGCAGTAAAAAGTTCTAACTTAGCTAAGCAATTCAAGTTCAAGCGATTTTAATCAATAATTTAACGAACGAACAAGCAATTGATCCACCAATTCTATAACATTCAATTTCTTCTCTAGATTATCTAGTGATTTTTAATACAAGTTGTGATTCACATAACAAAGGTATGAGCTCCTAATCTCTTAGAAAAGTTCGTCTATCAATCTTTTATCTTTCGATCCTAAAGATTAACGCTTTTATATCCAAGGTGTGAAATTTCTCAATTTCTAATCTAGAAATTCAACCTAACAACTCTCGTTGATTAGATTAAAGATCTAATCTTTACTATGGTGATCTAGGGTTTAATCACGATTTTCATCAAACATTAAACATCAAGCATGCAAAGATCTCTCGATTCAAATTGCATAAAAACAAGTAAAACATAATAAAGATACAACTTTTAATAAAAACTCACAAGATAATCCAAAGGTGTAATCGAAGTGTTGGTAGAACGGCTTCACAACGCTTGTTCCAAAAGCTTTTAGCCTCTAAGCATCGCTTGAATACTCGAAATAGCTTCTATGTAGTACATAAAAATAAAGTATTTTCTCTAGGAATTTAAAAGCAATAAAATTTATCTAAGAAACGTGCAAACCACAGAAAAAAAACGCCCCTTAGGGTTTAAGTGGCCGCCTAGGGTAATTGTGATCATCATAGGGTTGAAAAAACGCTTCTATTTATAGGGATATAAGTCGGTTTAGCTTAAGTCGGCGTGTGGATGCTCGTCCAGTTAGGTGGACGCCCGTTCAGCTTGTATGAACTTCTTCGAGTCGGGCCGAGTCTGATCAGACGCCCGTCCTATGTAAATTTGGACGCTCATTCGATAAACGTAACATATCCCGAAAAGGATGATAGAATGTGTTTAGGATCTTTCTGACATACTCTGAGGATATTCCCTACAACATGCCTGTCGGTTTATACTGGGGATAAGATAGGCAATAACTAAGTCTTGCACTTATTCATACCACTTTCCTTACGTAAGTTGATTCAATTAACTTTCACATATAAACGCACATCAGAATGAGCTATTGCCCGTCATAGTAGAATAGGACATTTGGGATATGCCCTACCTTACTCAAATCATAAGGCAGCTTCTTCTGACTGTCGTGAGCTTTTGGTCATCATAGTGGTATAGGACATTCGTGGTACGCCCTACCTCACTCCAATCATCGACCAGCTTCCGACACACCCAATTTTTTCATTATTTTAACACCAACTTCCCAAGCACAGTAGTTACGTTTCACTTATCACATTCAAACCTAGGACATTCACAGTATGTCATACTCTGATTCTAAACACAAACTATTATAATTCTCACGATACGTACATTAGCACTAAGCACAAGATACTTATAAGATAATAAAAAATTACTAATCCAAATGGGTATAGCTTTATATTCTAGCTCATCATTTAATATGGCTCGTGAAATGTATGTCGGGTGAAACATCTAACCTACTAACCATACAATATACAGCGTAAAAGTCTATAATAACCGAACAAAAATATGCATTCGCTCAACCGGGACAAAACAAAAATTTGAAAATTTTAGCTCTTTTCAGCACAGAATATCGATATAAGCAAAAAGATACACATAACCATTCCCCTCCCCCACACTTAAACGACAACATGTCCTCAGGTTGTGCAGAATTAAAAAGAAACAAAGTACTTAGCTGATTTGAATAGATACTCGAACCGTTGGTCAGGCAGGAGCATGAAGAAACCAATGTTCGTAAACTCAAGGATTATTCGTTTCAGCATGATTCCAATACTAGCTCGACAAAACAGATTTAAAAATATGCCTGCACTACTCGATAAACACGGGAAAATCTCGGGGAAAAACGGGGATTATATCACATCACAGAATAAAAATAAAGATAAAGATAAAGATAAGGTGAAATCGAATCAAACTACAATTTAGGCACGACACGGAATAATAGAAACCATAGGAATGTCAACGATACGCCGTATGGCTTACAAGATTCATCAAAAATATAAAAAAAAACATATATAGTAGCAAAATACAGTCAAATTCCAGGGATAAAAATACAAAATAGAATCATTCTCAGAAAGTCAAGTCGGCCCAGGTGCCGAAGAATCACCAGCAGGAGGCGCTCCATCCGTAGGAGTATCAGTAGAAGGTCCAGTCTGTGGTGTAGTAGTCCTCCCCACTGTGTCAACCTGCTCCTCATCAGAAGACGACTCCTCATGAAGAACATCTGCAATAGCCTGCTCGATGTCGTCAGAAAAAACGTAATCCATAGTGCTTGTGTTGTAGCATCTCTGGTCCCTCGGAGGACGGTCCTCACTCATACACCGAAGGATAGTCAAGATGTTGTTCTGTGACGTTCTGATGTCCTCCATCCAGTTCCTTATACTATTTGCCATACTCGAACGCATCCGAACTGATGGAGATAAAGAAGGAAGGGAAGATACTGGAGGCGGTACTGAAGATGATCCGGGTTCATGTGCTGCCTCAGACTCACTCTGGCCTGACGATTTCACTTTCTCTCGCTGCAGGTACCTCGGATTCTTAGGTTTGTGATCAGTTTTGTACTCGAGAATCCCAGCATCTAGACAGAGACTATGGATCAAATGGGGGCAAATCAGACATCGAGCATAGACTTTCTGATTCAACGCTATCTCATCAAAAATCGCCTGTCCAACATCGACATTTAACTTAAAATTCAAGGCGTAGAGCATCCCAAAATCGCCAATGTGAAAATGTTTCATGTTGTTCTTAGGCAACAACATGTTCTGTATAAATCTACACTGGACTTTCCAATCCTCCGCCCAAGAAGTAGTAACCAATTCTTTCCTATCACCTCCCGGTCTAAGTGTCCACGGCACCTCCGGGCACACTTTCAGTCTAAGCTCCTCCAAAGGGTCCTCACCCGCATCCTGCTTCGCTTTAATGGCTTCCTTATAATCCAACGCCTCAAATGGTGCTAACTTGTATTTCTCATTGATAACCTTCGGTGTAAACGGCACCTTAACTCCTCGAACCATAACTACCCCGTATCCAGATCCGTTTCAGAACAGTTCACATAAAACTCACGAACTAGGGTAGCATTGACAGGGGTTCTAGGGGTTCTCATCAGTGCACCCCACTCTCTATCCGTTAACATCTTAACGAAAGATGGATCTACGTTAGTCTCTAGAACGGCTCTTTCAATCAACATAGTCCTCGTCAGATAATGCTTATTGTATACGTCTAGGGCCTTGGGGTTAATGAACCTCCGAGCAAATGGAATAGGGACAGGGGGTCGAACATTCTGTCTAACAGGCTCCCTTCTCTCAGGTGCTTCCTCAGTCGTAGGTCTAGGTGTTTCTTCAGTCCTTTCAACCCTAGGTAATCTCACTAGGGGTACCTCGTCATCAGTGTCTGACTCAGATTCATCTCTTAACGGCACTCTAGATTGACCTTGAGCAGCCCTAGGAAGATGTTCTCTAATCTCAACACCCCGTGTGGGAAGTACTAAGGTCGGGTCTACAACCTTTTTCTTCTTACTCGGTTCTGTTGCTATCCCCTTACCATGTCGTTTCTGAACCTCTTTACGTACCATTGTTATACAACCTAGACAAACAACAACTCCAAATCACAATGCAAACAAAACCACCCGTTTAACTTCCAAATGGGATTTCCCAATAATTCAACAAACCAACACCAAACCATACCAAAACCATCATGCAATCATCCACCATCAACCATCACCACCCCAGATCACCTACAAAACAAGAAGAAGAAAAAAAAACTAATAAGATAGTATTCATGTGAAAAAAAAAATCGATTCGGAGATCGAACAAAAAAAAAACATGAATTAATCTAAGAAAAGGTTATAAATTCTTACCATGTGTAATGAGGGGATGATGAAAATGATAACTAGGAGCCCTAACAATGCAAAATCGACCCCAAAGTTTGGATTTTTCTCTAAAAAAAATCGCACAAGCTAGGTCAATGAATCAGATCAATGGTTGTTTGTTGTTGGATTTGGTTTGAATAATCAACGAGAGGGGTTTGAGAGGTGTTCGCAGAGCCTTAAATTGCCAAAAATGGTTTAGAAACAAGGATTTGAGGTCAAAGGGGGTGCAAGGGTCGGTTTTTTTCACTTTGAAATTTCTGGTGCCACTGAAATTTGGGAGCAGGGGGTATATATAGAAGCAAGGCGGACGGGCGTTCAGTAAAACAGACGAGCGTTCGCCTGGAAAACTTATGAACCGGACGGGCGTCCAGGAAAACGGACGAGCGTCCCACTTTTCAAAAGAATACAGAGTTGGAGGGAAATTTCTGGACGGGCGTCCAAGGAAATGGACGCACGTTCAATGAAAACACAGGCAGACGGGCGTCCAATATGATGGACGGGAGTCCTAAATCAAAATTAAGCAAAATCATAGAATGTTCATACATTTTTATTCCAACCCTTATTGCCTCATATAAATCACACAAAAACTTCAAATACATAAAAAAAAAACTAGAAGATAGCGGGTTGCCTCCCACCGAGCGCTTTTGTTTAACGTCGTTTGCTCGACAAAACACCTAACGAAGCTAGTCCTCATAAATATCAGCCCAATCCACAATCCGGATCAGACGACGGAGCATGTCAATCGCAGGAGGAAAATCGTATTCGTCCTGTAGGGCCCAGTCCTCTCCAGCAACATCCACTCCTCAGAAATGTTCAGCATGCAACTAGCAACAAGTCGGTCGGCATCGGATCATTGAGGATTGTATACGGTCGTCCTAAAGCACTCTGCAGGTCCTCGGTACTAAACTCTCCACCTCCCAAAGCTTTGGGTACAATGATAACGTAGGTAACAGTCCTGAGGTGAGTGATTATATCATAATCTACGTCCAGAATGATCGTCCCTCCAGGTCCGTCATCTAAGGTGATAAGGTGAATCCTACTAATGAAAGGGAACTTATGCGGCAGAACTCCGTAATCCATTTCAAAAAACACAAAGCTGAACTGAAGCAGAGTCAACAATTACCCTAATCAGATTTAAATTAAACAAATAAATCAGAGAAAAGAGTAACACAAAAAAGTAACTAATACAAATAAGGATATCTAGGATGCCCCCTTGTGGCGCTTTTGGTTTGTGTCGTTAGCTCGACAATCTCTCAATTTAACCTGGATCTGGCCATTTAACCTTTCTTCCAGCCAATACATTGTGTAAGCTCTGATCAGTGGTGTGGCTGCAAAAACAGCATTTAACACATGGGGTCAAGCTTTTGATAGCTTTCCAAACACTTTTAATCCTCCCCATTGTAGACTGCTTCTTCTTCTGACGTCTCTTAAGCTGTTGCTCCCTTTTAAACTCTTCCATATCCCAACTACCAGCCATGACTTCCTCTACTGGACCACTGCCGTCATCCTCAGAAAACAAGTCGGGTGAAAATTCGTCAAACTTATTGACTTCAGGTATACCACACCCGAGGATGTCGAGGAAATGAACAATCAAAGGTTTTCCTTTGGTTTGACCGATATAATGCTTGCACCTTTGACCATTCACTCTGAACGGCTGGTCACCATGACCTCTTAGTTCTAAAACACCTCCAGGAAGGATTTGCAGAATTTCAAAGGGGCCAGACCAATGTGTCCTCAACTTTCCAGGGAACAGATGTAACCTGGAATTGTACAATAGAACTTGCTCCCCAACTTGAAATTCTCGCTTCTTGATTTTGGTATCATGAAGGAGTTTCATCTTATCTTTACTTATCTTGGCACTCTCGTAGGCTTGGAGTCTAAACTCATCTAACTCATGCAATCGCCGCGTCGGTGTTCACCACATGATTGGGTATCGAAGTTTAAGAACTTAGTGGCCCAATACGCTCTATGCTCCAACTCAACTGGCAGGTGGCATGGTTTTCCATATACCATCTGATAGGGTGATGTACCCATAGGGGTTTTGTAGGCAGTTCGATATGCCCATAGTACATCATCCAACTTAAGACTCCAGTCCTTTCTGTGACTGTTCACAACTTTTTCCAGGATCTTCTTCAAACTTTGATTACTTCCTTCAACCTGACCACTAGTCATAGGGTGATATGGTGTGCTGATTTTATGCCGAACACCATATTTCTCAAGTACTTTCTCTAATGGCCGGTTGCAGATGTGCGTTCCCTCATCGCTTATCAAGGCACGTGGGCACCTAAATCTCACGAAAATGTTTTTCTTCAGAAAGCTCATGACCGTTTTGTGGTCATTGCGAGAAGTGGCTTGAGACTCCACCCATTTCGATACATAATCGACACAGACTATGATGTATTTATTTCCACAGGAAGATGGGAACGGGCCCATAAAATCAATTCCCCATACATCGAAGACTTCACATTCTAGAATGGGTTTCAACGGCATGTCAAAACGCCTTGTTAAAGCTCCGGTTCGTTGGCACCTATCACAAGCTTTGCAGAAAGCTTCTAAATCCTTGAAGATCGTGGGCCAATAGAAACAAGACTGAAAGATCTTGGCAACGGTTTTCCATGGACAAAAGTGGCCACCAGTAGGCCCACTGTGGCACTGTTCAATAATATCACGTTGCTCTGATTCGGGAACACACCTTCTCAACAATCCATCTTTACAGATTTTAAAGAGGTAAGGTTCATCCACACAAAGGTTTTCAAGTCAGAGAAGAATTTCTTCTTCTCCTGATATGAAAATTCCGGATTTAGATATTGGGAATGCAGGTAGTTGACGATGGAAGAATACCATGGAACATCTGGGGCGCAATCGTCTATAAGCATAACATTTTCAAGAGGAAAGTAAAGGTATATATCGTTAGGTTCTTGCTCTTCCTCATTCAACATCCTTGAAACATGATCGCCTCTTTGCGTTTTCACTGCCCTTTTTGTCCTTAATCCGAACGTCAAACTCTTGCAGGATCAGTATCCAACGTAGTAAGCGCGGTTTAGCATCTTTCTTTGACATTAGATATCGCAAAGCAGCGTGATCAGTCCACACAGTAACTGCAGCACCCAACAAGTAACTACGAAATTTGTCCATAGCGAAGACTACGGCCAATAATTCATTTTCAGTTGTGGCATAGTTTACTTGAGTAGGGTTTAGTGTGTGACTGGCGTAAGATATCGGCTGGAACTTTCCCTTTATTCGTTGTCCTAAGACTGCACCAACAGCGTAGTTGGATGCATCACACATAAGCTCGAAGGGTAGATTCCAGTCAGGAGAGATAAGAATCGGTGCAGAAATCAACTGACTTTTAAGCTCCTCAAACGCTTGCTTGCAACTATCATCAAAATTAAAAACAGCATCTTCTTTGAGTAGGGTAGATAGGGCCTTGGATATCTTGGAAAAGTCTTTAATGAATCTCCTATAAAAACCGATGTGTCCAAGAAAACGTCTCACTTCGCGCACATTTCTGGGCAAACTCATCTTCTCTATAGCCTCCACTTTTGCCCTATCTACTTCCATACCTTTGGCTGAGATCTTGTGGCCAAGAACTATTCCTTCATCTACAGTAAAATGGCACTTTTCCCAGTTTAGGACTAAGTTCTTTTCCACACAGCGGGATAAAACCTGG
The DNA here is from genome assembly GCA_036785695.1 of Gentiana straminea. Lineage (NCBI taxonomy): Eukaryota > Viridiplantae > Streptophyta > Magnoliopsida > Gentianales > Gentianaceae > Gentiana > Gentiana straminea. The sequence goes on along the minus strand of JAVUPR010000158.1, from coordinate 761,635 downwards.
TCAAGATTATCAAGACAATCATCGTAGGATTGACCAAAGACTGAGAAATCATCAATGAATATCTCCATACACTTTTCAACCAGCCCATCAAAGATTGCCGGCATACACCTTTGGAATGTAGCTGGGGCATTGCAGAGACCAAATGGCATTCGCCTGTAAGCCAATGTACCATAGGGGCAGGTGAAAGTTGTCTTTTCTTGGTCGACTGGATCTATGGGTATCTGGAAATATCCCGAATATCCATCAAGGAAACAGTAGAATGCATGTCCTGCCAGACGCTCTAGCATCTGGTCAATGAAAGGGAGGGGAAATGATTTTTTTTCGTGACTTCATTAAGTTTTCTGTAGTCGATACAGACTCTATAACCGGTTACTAGCCTCAATGCTATTTCTTCACCCTTTTCATTCTTCTCAATAGTAATTCCTCCTTTCTTAGGAACTACTTGAGTAGGGGACACCCATTCACTATCAGCAATTGCATAAATAATACCCATGTCCAAAAGCTTGATAATCTCCTTCTTAACTACTTCTTGCATGTGAGGTTTGAGCCTCCTTTGGGGCTGTCTAATGCACTTGGCACCCTCTTCAGTTTTAATCTTGTGCATGCATAAGTCAGGAGATATCCCTCTGATGTCTCCCACTTGCCAGCCAAAAGCTTTCTCATTCTTTCTCAAAATGTTTAACAGTTTCGTCTCTTCCAACCAGGATAGCTTGGCAGAAATAATCAACGGAAGCTTGTCACCTTCTCTCAAGAAAACATATTTCAGATGCTTAGGCAACGGCTTCGCACTCGCATCCGCGGGGGTTCTTCTAAACTCGATTTAAGATCTCCACTTTTCAACTCAACATTACTGAGTTTACTTAGTGGTCCTACTGCTAAAGCTTCTCCTTTCAACGAAACTTTATTAAACTCAGCTTCTAATTGCTCTAGATTCACCCAACCACGATTATTCAAATTTTCAACTAGTCGCTCATATTCAGTCTCAACAGCCATGACTTGCTTTTCCATGTAATCATTAAAGTCATCTGACATATCCTCAATGGAGAAGCCGGTTGGATAATCAGAGGGTCTCTGAATAGCTTTGGAGACACTGTAGCTCACCTCCTGATTACCGACTCGTATGGTCACTTTCCCACCTTCACAAATAATGAGGGCTCTTGTTTAGAAAGAAAAGGTCTTCCAAGTATCAAGGGGACATTCTCATCCTTTTCTATGTCTAGGACATACCGAGTCAACCGGAAAAGTAAATCTATCAACTTGAACTAATACGTCCTTTAGTATCCCCGCAGCTTTCTTGGAAGATCTATCAGCGAATTGTAGGTTCATGGTCGTGGGTTCTAAAAGATCATTCAATCCAAGTTGTTTACATACAGACAATGGCATCAGACTTATGGATGCACTCAGGTCACATAAAGAGTTTGGGAAGACTAGGCCTCCCATCAGCAATGTGAGCACAAATTTCCCAGGGTCACCCCTCTTGATTGGTAGATCTTGGTAACTTATCACAGAGCAATTCTCACCAACCAACCGATCCATGTCTTCTAATTTCTTCTTAGAAGAAACAACATCCTTGATGAACTTAGTGTACTTAGGCATTTCAACCAAAACATCAGATAATGGAAGATTAACCTGAGTATTTTTCAGAAGATTAAGCATTTTTTCATATTTCTTGTCCTCATGCAAGGAGATGTTGCTTTTTCTAGGTGGAAATGGTAGTTTCTTTAAATCACTCTCAGAAAAGACTTTCTTCGAGGATGAACTGACAGCTTTATCTTCCAAATCTTTCCACCTCACCAATTTCTCACTGCTTTTACTAGTCAGGGGATCCGCCACCTGAATCTCACTTGATTCTTCATTTCTCAGGGGATCGCCCACCGAGTAGTACTCTCTGCGTGCGGGGAACATGGGTGCTCGATTTCCCCTCCTGCCTCATCACTGGCAGGAGGGGTTAGTGGTTTCCATGGTTCGGGGGACCACTAAGTTGAGTACCAGATCTGAGATTCATGGCACTGGCCTCTTCTTTACCATAGCGAATTGAAGGAACTAGGTCAGTGCACTGGCTATGATTCAAATCAGTCTGAGCTACCTGACCACCCTTAGGATTTTTCTCCGTAAAGCTGGGCAACTGCCCTGAGGGTCTAGAAGCTAGTTGGCCAGCCATTTGCCCGATCTGCCTCTCAAGACTCTTTATTGTGCTCTGAAGGGATTGGATATTATTATTCTACTCCTCCAGTTTAGCTTCAAGATCATTGAGTGAGAGGGGCCTTGAGAGTTCTGAAAGTTCTGCGGAATGGTTTGGCTGGAACGATTCTGAAACGTAGGATTTGAATTGTTTGGCCAATTTTGATTGAACCTCTGATTTGTATTGGAAAAATTCGAGTTCAGGTTCTGATTAAAGCTTGGGTTTCGATTGAAATTCTGATTCTGGTTAAAATTTGAATTTTGATTGAGATTTTGATTCTGATGGAAACCCTGGTTTTGATGATTGCTTTGGCCAGAGAACTGATTGTTAAATCTCTGATTTTGCTGGCCAAGGAAAGCATTAACTTCAGCATTCTGTCCATTCATAGGATAGAAACGAGCAGTGTGCCCCACATTATCACATGCCTGGCATGTGACTGGATTGTACTGTCCCTGATTCTGGACAGCATTAACTTGATAGGTCGAAGGGGAAATAAATTGACACTGGCCTACCACATGGCCAGTTTGACAACAATTATCGCAAAATAGAACTTGAGAGTTCTGCGGGAATGATAGATTCTGATTCGTTGGATTTGGAGACATTGAAAGAGCAGCCACCTGCTATTGCAGCATGGCAATCTGATTTTGCATATTTACCTCCTCGACCCTAGGAGGAGGAGGAGGAGGTGCATGGATAGCATGGGACGAGGGGACATAGTTGTATTTGGCAATATCCTCAAATAATACCCACCCCTCTGCAGGTGTTTTCCTCAAGAATGCCCCTCCAGAAGAACTATTGACCATAACCTTCGTGAGCTCGGTCAATCCACTGAAAAATGTGTTGACTTGCCTCTGCAAGTCCAAACCGTGGTGAGGGCATTTACGAAGAAGAGCTTTGAATCTCTTCCATGCATCAAAGAACGATTCGTTTTCCTTTTGATAAAAAGTGAAAATTTCACTTAGGCACTGGGCTATTTTGGATGGTGGGAAGTATTGACTCAGGAACTCTTTCTCGAGTTCGGCCCAGGTGGTAATTGACTCGGCAGGCAGAGAGTTGTACCACTCTTTCGCCTCCCCTTTCAAGGAAAACGGAAATAGCTTCAATTTTATTGCATCCTCATTTCCCCTTGTATGCGAGTTGTACCACATATTTCCAAAAATGTGTGTACATGAGTGTGAGGATTCTCATATTGGAAACCATGAAAGATTGATGCGTGTTGCATAATTTGGATAAGACCGGGTTTGAGTTCAAAATTTGGTGCATTAATGGCGGGTAAAACAATGGCCGGGTTGACTTTGACTTCACCAGGCATGGCGTAGTCAGCCAACGTACGACTATCGTCTGCAGCCATAATGACGATTTCTTCAATTTCTATGGCTAGATTTCATTCGAGATCTTGATCGGTCGTACTCCCTTCGTCAGGAAGAACCGCAGGACGGACTCTTCGCCTGTTTGGTCTGACTATGGTTCGTTCGAGGTCAGGGGTGTAAAGCAGTGGCCCCTTTTGACTTCGAGTTTGCATAAACCAAAACCAAAATCAAGTTGTCTAAACTAAAAACTAAAAGTTAAAAACTGATGACGGTCAAATTATACCCGTAAAAGTCATCAACGTAGACCTTAAATCGGGACTAATAATATGTATTTTATATTAAATCACATGTTTATATTTATTATTTAATGTTTTGTGATTTATAAAATATAATTTGGTATTTATCCATTTTATAAGATATAATTTGGTGATTATCCGTTTTTATTATATAAATCGGTATTTATCCGTTTTTATTATATTTATCCGTTTTATTTAAATATGATTTATTTTGGGATAAATATCTATTTTTCGATTTGGATAATTATGGAGGATAAATACAAAAGAAAGAATTAAATCTCAAGATAAATCAAAGGAAATTCAAGATAAATATCGGATTAGCACGAAAAGATCGGATAAGCATGACAAAAGCCGGCAAACCAATCCGAAGAGAGGCGCCGACTTTGGGACACGCACCAAGAGGGGGGCGCATTTTTGCACCTTATTTTGGAGATCGGCCGAGAGTTATCTCTTATTTGTTTTGACATTTTGATGTATATCTCTTAATTAGCTTGAACCCCTATAAATAAAGGCATGTTATACACGCCAAAAACACACTTCTTTACACAATACATTTTTTACACTTCTCGCCTTTATAATAAAATCTTCGCTTTTGCTTAGAGCAGCTTTTTATGCAAGATCCGCAATAATGTAAGTTCTTGTATTTATTTGTTCTTAGTTCTTTGTAATTAAGCCCCGCTTATTGTTTATTGTTTGAGGTTGTTCGTTCTTCACCGAACGATGTAGATCTAAGGATACGATATGAGGCAAATGGGGATTCCTTGTCTATAAGGATCCACACGCCTAGATCCGTTATCCGGTGACCTATAGATGACTTTGGTATGATCGACAACCGTGTTTTTAGTAGATCTATATAATTGCTTTATGAGTCTCTATTTTATCCGTTACGTATGTAGAAACGCTAAGATTTAGTTGTTCGTCGCGTCAATCTAGCCACGTCTTTATGGTGTGATTGTCCACCTAGGATTTCTTATCTTAGTAGGTATGGCTACGGCTACGTTGCTCGTCTGTTTTAATTAGCGTATGGTTAGGAAATACCAATATAGGGCTCCTAGGTCGGCTCATGAATTGATCTTCCGGGACTTTCAGCGAGATCTAGATCTGTTCTGTATTAGGGAATTGAGCTCACCTAGTTATACGTAAATCGTAGATTAACATGAGACCGTCCAAGTAATTGTTAATGGGACGGAGACTGATGCGATCGTCTAGGAAGTACGCCTGAACAAAGGAATGTTGCCTAGGTGAGGAATACGGTTAATATCGGCATCCCTAGTTTTGTAAGCGTGCAAGTCATATGAGATGGAGGCCGAAAAAGCGAAGTCACGTGATGTAGCATAGTGATCTGGATGGCCTACCCGGAGCTAGATCTAGTTTAGGGGATGACTCCCGTAGCCAATATAAAAGAAATACGAATCGGATTAATAGTTGTCGAGTCTAGCTTAATTATATAGAATCTCTAGATCCAAACGATAGCATGATAATTGGGGAGGTTAATTACGTTGTTTATGTGTTGTGTCGAGTCGTGTCATTTACCTTTCTTGTCTTTTGTTGGTCAAAGACCGCTCTGTGTCCTTGACATGAATGATTAGTTGTTTGTATATAAATGATCCACAATTTGGTTCCCTGTGGGATCGACCTTGATTCGCTATAGCTATACTACGATGGACCTAGTCCTCTTGCTAGTATTGGTTTATGGTGGTCAAGTACTTTTAATTATTACTTGATCTACGTGCATCAAGTTTTTGGCGCCGTTGCCGGGGAACCAACGGTCAATTTTATATATAAATAATTTTTTTTATTCATGTTAAGTTTTATGTTTTAGAGTCTATTTTTTTCGTTTTTGAGTCCCTCTGGTTATCTGCTCTGTGTAAAAGACTTCGCGTGTCTGTTTATCTCCGTATGTTTAATCCGTAGGTCTGATAGCAGCATGGGAAACCATGTTAAAATCAGTCTACGGTCCGTTTTGTTCTTTTTCTCGTTTGTAGAAACCAGGGAAATAATAATCCGAGTCGCAATTTTTCGTGGGCGCTCGAAAAATAACCCGGCAACATGTGGAGCTACGAATGCGATGGGAAAAACGATGGAAGCAATACCTTTAAAGCACCAAAATGGCTCCGAATTTTTTAGGTTCGAATTATTCGTGGTATAATGTTGAAGGCAAGGTACTATTTTTTTGAACATAAGTTAGTCTTTACATGAACCCGAGTATGAATCTTAGCCCGGAGTTGGTTTGTAAGATTAATTTTATTAGTGTTGAAGGTTCTCCCCAAATCGTCTCATCTAGAGGGTGTAGAGAAACATGTAGTTGTTGAATGGAAGCAAGTGAACAAAGAGTTCCTCGTAGTTCCGTCAAAATTTCATTGTCCTATGCATGAGATTGCTTCTAGTGGCCACGGGAGCAACAATTTGTGTGGTTAAGCATTCACAATCTAAAGAAGACGTTGAGTTTTGAGAGAGCATAATGACGCAAAGATTATAGAGGATGTTATTAAAATGGGTCCCTAGGACTAAATCTTCTTAGAATTCACTAATTCCTAAAACGAGAGCCGAGGTAGGAGCTTTGTATAAATGGTAAGGATAAATGTCGGTTCCTAGGTCTCACAACCAAGAGAAGAATATTAATCCGCAAAAGCAACGAGCCCACCTCATATAGTGCTCAAGGGGTCAATATCCGGCGATCCAAGAAGGATGACCGACAAGGATAACTTTTGGAAAGTCAAGCCGAGGACTTTAAACTCGTAACTACTTCTAAAACCCTTAGGATTTCTTTTTAGTTTTTCGTGTTTTGTTTTCTTTGAGTCAAATAAGAGTAACGTGACATATGTTGAGGTTTTTTATTTTGCCGTGTTCCAATGGCCATTGGGCTAAGGATGTGCAAAACTTTTTTACTCAATATAGGCCACGTGAAGTAGAGTTCCGTAGGAGAGTCGAGAAATTGCTAAAGAAAAGGAAATTTAGCAATCAACCTTAAGATGGAAGCATTAAGAGAGCTTGAGAATTACCGAAAATGTAACGAGAGAGATTGGTGCGAACAAGAACAATTTTGGTCAACTACCAAAACTTTTTAGAATGGCAATCCGAGTGAAAATCCAAAGTTGTGTGCAATTCGTTCGCAACTATCCTTATCCTTTCCTTTGTACCTTTTCACCCTTCAACCTTTTCTATTCTCTCACCCATCTACCTCACAGCTTCACATTTCTAACCATTCTTTCATCCCCTCTCTTTCTTTCCATCTATTTCACTCTCCCAACCTCCCCAATCCCATAAACAATTCCGACCCAAAGACACAATTTCTTACCCACCCTTTATCTTTTCTTACCATCTTTATGTATATCTTTTTCTAAACCCATCATACTCTAAACCTCCATTTTGTTTACAAAATACCATTGTGTTGCGGAATTTGAATATTGCTAAGTTTTAATGATTATCTTTTATCATTTTGGTTTTCATGATCCTAGCTGGGGTAAGTGTAGCTCTGACCCTAGCTCGATTTTAAAAGTTTTTGGTTCGATCAAAATACAACTTATCTTTCTACCGGAAGTTTTAAATTTCACAATTTTACGCCTATTCCGGCATTTCGAGATGATGAGTTTCGTTCTAAAAATATCACATCGATCCAATCGTTATACCTTACCAAGTTTCTCTTTTACGCCGGATTAAATATCTTATCAATCCAAGAAACCTCGTGTTCTCCCATGAGGTAATGCTTTTTGATCTTTGTCTTCTCCACCCGGTTTTAAGCACATTTAAGCGGTAGAGATTATAGATGAAGATTAAAATCTTTAGTTGATTGTTTATCTTTCTTTCTATTTAGTATTTCTATTTTTGCGTCTGAACGAGTAGTTTTAACTCTTTGGTTTTCCTTGTCATTGGTTGTATGAAATAAAGTGGCTTAAATTGTTTTCGGATATTTTATATCTAATTACTGCCACATTATTTTGTAACTCCCATTGACATGTTATTAACGATCTCGTGGAGTTTCTATTTGGTTTGCTTAAACAGGTTTTCACTTGCTTCTCCACGACGTGCTTGAATAACTCCGATGTTCTGCATCTACTTGAGAGCCGTTTCCAGAGCTAAGTCTTTTTCTTAAATTCTCATTTTTATTTGTCATTGGGGACAATGCCGAGTTTAAGTGGGGGGTAGGAGACTTAGCCATGATGCTATAATTGAACAATGGAATGAAACGGTGAAAAATTGAAAATTTTGAACAAATGCCAATTAATTGTCTCGTACCCTTAGAATTGTGAGTTCCTAGCTAAGAATTGATAGGAAAGGAACCAAGTTGCATAATTACGTGATCATATTATACTTATGTGAATGTAAATTTAAGGATATCCATGCCAACTATTGCAAGTAGTTATTTATTATTTGATTACTCAAAATGAATCGAGTTTTACCACACAAATCATAATAACTGAAGAATTATGTGTACATTGCGTAGACGATTGGTTATGTAGACTTAGTGTCGAAATTTATCTGTCGATGTATTCCTATCTTCTAGCCATCAAAGCGGAGTAATAAGCTTGAGAATTATCTCGTGTTTTGACAATAAGTTAAACACTCGGGCTTGTAGTAACATTACCAAAGTAGCCCCGCGCTTGTGGTAATATTCAATGCTATGCATGATCTAAGATAGGGGGATACTCTAAAAAGTTTTCTTCCTTGAGATTGATAGTATTTGAAAAATATGAAGAATTGAAGAAATTCAACTTTTAAGAGGCTTTGAGTAGTACTCGGTCTCCAAGTCCAAAAACCCTATAGATACGCTCTTGCTTATTGTTCTAGTGCTTTAACCATTGCGAGGCTTAAGAAGTGGGAATGCTGATGTTGGTAGGTTGAGATTACGAAGTTAGCATAAACTCTAATCTGGCTTCGATTATATAAAACTGAATGCACATGCACACATCACTTCGGTTCATAGAGAGTAGTGAATAATGGATATCTTATGAGCATGACTGGTATGAGTTGACTCGAGCTTCTCGCGTAAGTATGATTTGACCATGTCAATTGTTTTCTTGGGGAATGACTTATTGATGCTTTGTTCGGGACGATCAAAGTCTAAGTGGGGGGTAGTTGATGACGGTCAAATTATACCCGTAAAAGTCATCAACGTAGACCTTAAATCGGGACTAATAATATGTATTTTATATTAAATCACATGTTTATATTTATTATTTAATGTTTTGTGATTTATAAAATATAATTTGGTATTTATCCATTTTATAAGATATAATTTGGTGATTATCCGTTTTTATTATATAAATCGGTATTTATCCGTTTTTATTATATTTATCCGTTTTATTTAAATATGATTTATTTTGGGATAAATATCTATTTTTCGATTTGGATAATTATGGAGGATAAATACAAAAGAAAGAATTAAATCTCAAGATAAATCAAAGGAAATTCAAGATAAATATCGGATTAGCACGAAAAGATCGGATAAGCATGACAAAAGCCGGCAAACCAATCCGAAGAGAGGCGCCGACTTTGGGACACGCACCAAGAGGGGGGCGCATTTTTGCACCTTATTTTGGAGATCGGCCGAGAGTTATCTCTTATTTGTTTTGACATTTTGATGTATATCTCTTAATTAGCTTGAACCCCTATAAATAAAGGCATGTTATACACGCCAAAAACACACTTCTTTACACAATACATTTTTTACACTTCTCGCTTTATAATAAAATCTTCGCTTTGCTTAGAGCAGCTTTTATGCAAGATCTCGCAATAATGTAAGTTCTTGTATTTATTTGTTCTTAGTTCTTTGTAATTAAGCCCCAGCTTATTGTTTATTGTTTGAGGTTGTTCGTTCTTCACCGAACGATGTAGATCTAAGGATACGATATGAGGCGGTGGGGATTCCTTGTCTATAAGGATCCACACGCCTAGATCCGTTATCCGGTGACCTATAGATGACTTTGGTATGATCGACAACCGTGTTTTTAGTAGATCTATATAATTGCTTTATGAGTCTCTATTTTATCCGTTACGTATGTAGAAACGCTAAGATTTAGTTGTTCGTCGCGTCAATCTAGCCACGTCTTTATGGTGTGATTGTCCACCTAGAATTTCTTATCTTAGTAGGTATGGCTACGGCTACGTTGCTCGTCTGTTTTAATTAGCGTATGGTTAGGAAATACCAATATAGGGCTCCTAGGTCGGCTCATGAATTGATCTTCCGGGACTTTCAGCGAGATCTAGATCTGTTCTGTATTAGGGAATTGAGCTCACCTAGTTATACGTAAATCGTAGATTAACATGAGACCGTCCAAGTAATTGTTAATGGGACAGAGACTGATGCGATCGTCTAGGAAGTACGCCTGAACAAAGGAATGTTGCCTAGGTGAGGAATACGGTTAATATCGGCATCCCTAGTTTTGTAAGCGTGCAAGTCATATGAGATGGAGGCCGAAAAAGCGAAGTCACGTGATGTAGCATAGTGATCTGGATGGCCTACCCGGAGCTAGATCTAGTTTAGGGGATGACTCCCGTAGCCAATATAAAAGAAATACGAATCGGATTAATAGTTGTCGAGTCTAGCTTAATTATATAGAATCTCTAGATCCAAACGATAGCATGATAATTGGGGAGGTTAATTACGTTGTTTATGTGTTGTGTCGAGTCGTGTCATTTACCTTTCTTGTCTTTTGTTGGTCAAAGACCGCTCCGTGTCCTTGACATGAATGATTAGTTGTTTGTATATAAATGATCCACAATTTGGTTCCCCGTGGGATCGACCTTGATTCGCTATAGCTATACTACGATGGACCTAGTCCTCTTGCTAGTATTGGTTTATGGTGGTCAAGTACTTTTAATTATTACTTGATCTACGTGCATCAAAAACTATTAAAAGAAAATAAAAACAGGAGGCCAGACGGGCGTCCAATTAATCCGGATGGGCGTCTGCCTGAAGAACTAGACGGCCATTTGGGGCAAGCCAGACGCTCGTCTGATTTCCTCCAAACGGTGCAGAGTTGGTCCTTTTTAGATGGATGGGCGTCCACTTACTCCAGACGCCCGTTTGGAAACCAACACAGAAAACTTAGTAAAAACTAGACAACCGTACCGAGTCCCCGGCAACGGCGCCAAAAACTTGTCTCGGATTTTATCTAATGAAAAATAAACAAGTAATAAAAATAAATCCGGTTTACCCCAAGTGCAGGGATCGTAGTATAGAGGTTAATACCGGTGTCGAGTCCACAGGGAATCGAGGTTGTTTACCTAGTTTTTATCTAACTAACCTAAGGATGTCACAACTACTATTACTAAAATTTATAAGAAAATAAAGACGATTAACACGTAACAAACTAAAAACGAAAATAACAAAAGTAAACTAGACAGAAGATTAGAAATCTAAAGCCAGGAAACGTGATTACGAACAAAATTATCTAAAATAATCTATTCTAAAACCTAAACATGCAGTAAAAAGTTCTAACTTAGCTAAGCAATTCAAGTTCAAGCGATTTTAATCAATAATTTAACGAACGAACAAGCAATTGATCCACCAATTCTATAACATTCAATTTCTTCTCTAGATTATCTTTTGATTTTTAATACAAGTTGTGATTCACCTAACAAAGGTATGAGCTCCTAATCTCTTAGAAAAGTTCGTCTATCAATCTTTTATCTTTCGATCCTAAAGATTAACGCTTTTATATCCAAGGTGTGAAATTTCTCAATTTCTAATCTAGAAATTCAACCTAACAACTCTCGTTGATTAGATTAAAGATCTAATCTTTACTACGGTGATCTAGGGTTTAATGACGATTTTCATCAAACATTAAACATGAAGCATGAATAGATCTCTCGATTCAAATTGCATAAAAACAAGTAAAACATAATAAAGATACAACTTTTAATAAAAACTCACAAGATAATCCAAAGTTGTAATCAAAGTGTTGGTAGAACGGCTTCACAACGCTTGTTCCAAAAGCTTTTAGCCTCTAAGCATCGCTTGAATACTCGAAATAGCTTCTATGTAGTACATAAAAATAAAGGATTCTCTCTAGGAATTTAAAAGCATAAAATTTATCTAAGAAACGTGCAAACCACAGAAAAAACGCCCCTTAGGGTTTATGTGGCCGCCTAGGGTAATTGTGATCATCATAGGGTTGAAAAAACGCTGCTATTTATAGGGATATAAGTCAGTTTAGCTTAAGTCGGCGTGTGGACGCTCGTCCAGTTAGGTGGACGCCCGTTCAACTTGCATGAACTTCTTCGAGTCAGGCCGAGTCTGATCAGACGCTCGTCCTATGTAAATTTGGACGCTCGTTCGATAAAAATCTGAATACTCTGAATCCACTATTTCTTCCTAGACGCCCGTTCGATTCCTCAAACGCCCGTCCATCTGGACGGAGCTTCAGACGCCCGTTTGGTACAACTTCATTCCAAATTTACTTTAAATCTTCAATCCAATCTCAACTTTATCTCTTTTCTTCTATTCAAATCTTCAGTTGAACATCGGTTAAGCTCCTTTCATGCCAAATTTGTGTACCTTCAAGACGACAAAAACATGCAAAGTGTAAAATCATTCATGTAGATAGAAAATCATCAATAAAACCATGAAATCAACTCAACTTTGCAATTCAACAACTCCTCAATTTATTTACTTAATAAATCTAATAAATACTTACTTTTCATGCAAATCGTCGGAGTATGGAGGAATTTGTTACAAAATAAAGCGATATAAATCATAGAAAATCACCATAAACAATAAGAAGCTGACAAAGGATTACCTTCTAGAACTGAGAAAGCTGAAATCAAAATTAACTCAGCTCAAAAAGATAAGACTGCTGACATAGCTGTCATGGATGGAAAGTCAGTCACTCAAGATGCTGAATTCCTGGCTGTGTCACCTGACATTCAAAAACTGACTGAAAATAGTGGAAAAGCTCTCATGATATTTGACCCAAAGGACCAGTCTACCATCAAGATAGCTGATGATCCAATAGAATGATATGAGCAAGATTCAGAAGACGATGGATGTGTGGCTCAGTCAAAGGGATGACTACTCTAAAGTATTTATCAATGTGTCTGATTACTTAGATTATAGAAGAAGACAGATGAAGTTGTACACAACCACTTGTTGAAAATAACTCAAGTCACTACAGACTCAGCTACTGAGTTACGTCAACTAAAGATTAAGATGGAAATTACTACAACTAAAGTTCAGAAGATCATTACTCAAGTGGAATGGATCTTAGGTCAGAGAATTTTTGTGATGGAGGACCATCAGGCCATCAACATTTTCTACACATCTCTTATGGTCCATAATTTCACATTGATGATCGTTAACTGTCAGAGGCTTATATCAAGACATTTGCATGAGATTCACATTCCCTTCAACATGCAAAACTTATGGAACTTTAATTTATAATTTATATTGATATTTTTAAGGTTCCACGCTATTATGAAGGGTCAGTTTATTGAAGAATACCAATTGTCCTTTATTTGTGCTAAATTCGGCAGGTTTGCATATTCTGGCAGACTTGCACATTTTCATCGATCCACGTGTCTCCCGTGGACTACCTTCATCTAAGTGAAGCCCAATATGATGAAGCACATGTCCGAATGAAGAAAATGGTTTCTTACTTTGATTATTTTAACACATTTGGGCAAAGAGCAAGGATCAAGCATTAAAGAGATGAGAAGATGGACTTTTAGCTGCTTTGTTCTTATTTGGAGTCTTAATATTATTATTGGTGTCCAATAAGGCCTAACAAGGCCATATATCATGAAAATTAGAAATATTAATGTGATTGATTTCATCAAATATTCATCTTATTTTGGTAGATAATCAATCAATCTGATTGGAGGATTATTTACTAATGATTGATTTGAAGATTTCATTTTATTTTAGGAATTATTTTCTACTTCTTTTTCACCTAGATGTATAAGAAGTCTAGGTTCATTGTTATTTCTTTTTTTTTTGTTTTCTAGAAAGTAAATGCCAACTTCATTGGCCTATAAAAGGTGGGGCACACAATATGTATTTGACACCTTCGAATTGATGAATAATATTGTCAGTGTGAGTTGTTTTCTCATAAGAGATTTACAAATTTTGTTAAGTGTCTTTTATGTTTTTGGGAAAATCTTAAAGTGGATCATTAGAAAGGTCTTGGCTTCTTCATATCCATTGGTTCTTCTAGTCTCATCTTTGAGTTAAACTACTTTTGCTCAAGTCTTTTTCTTCATTTTATTCTATTTTTTTTGTTTACCTCTTCATTTTGGGATCTAAACGTGGTTATTCATTGTATTATTTAGGGTTCTTGACAATTTCATTGTTAAAGGTCAAGGTATACATCAGTTTTTTGTTTTGAAAACCAGTTGAAAGACCTCGACACCTCTCAACAAGGCATCGCAAATTAACAAAAGCTAAGTCATGAACTAATGTTTAAGCTTAATGATGCCAAAAAGAGGGAAGGAGAAAAGAAAAGGTTGGAACTGTAAGAAGAGATCAAGAGTTTGAAGGAAGTACATAAAAGGCTTCATCCAAGGCAGCCAATGTACAGTGAAGTCAAGGAACTCAGTACATCAGAAGTTTTTGATAAGTTTCTTGAACCCGCCGAAGGAAGATTAACTCTTTCAAAAGAGTTATGAGCTGCTTCTGAAAAAAGATTACCATTTCAAGAAGATGAGATGCAGAGATAAAACCTTGGAGGAAGTTGTGGCTAATTTTCTAGCTAAAAATTATATGACAGAAGGATGAAGGAATACAAACAAGAAAGAAGGAGGCAAGACAAGTTTGTTACAGAAGACAAGAATGTAGAAATGAGGTTTGACATTCAAGAATTTGAAACCTAGTACAGAGACAACTATGACCTTCCCAAACTTAAAGAAAGGAGAAGATGGAGGACTTCTTGTCAAGTTGATTACAACAAGTTGTTTATAGTTTTTGGGGTATATGATCTCAAAAGAATAAGTCAAGGCCAACCCCGACAAGGTTGAAGCAATGAAAAACCTAGTTTTTGTTTATTTGTTTTATCTTTAAGCATTTATTATATAAGGAGGGTTTTGGTATCATCAAAAAGAGGGAAGTTGTTAGAAATAAAATTGAGATTTGATGATGATTTTCATCTTATGTTTGTTTATTTGTTTTAACCCCATTTATGAAGTGATGGAACTAGCTATTCTGGTAAAAAGCTAAAAGATGTCTAAAATTTAATTGTATAAGATTTCCTAGAGTCTGATTATTGTATAGGTTAAATAAGACAAGAAATGTAATAGAAATGTTATAGGTTTTAGTGGTGTCTAGGGCTCAAGCCGAAATCTGTTCCAGAAGTTTTACTGAGGGATCAAACTCAGTTGCTCTCATTCAAAACTGAAGCTGAAGGCTAAGAGGACAAACTCAGTTATGAAGGCTGAGGAAACAAACTTAGTTTTGAAGACAGATTGTGATGACGGTCTAATATATACCCTGTTGTCATCAACATTTTACCTAAAATGAGCATAATGTTATATTATTTTACGTCGAATCACGTGTTTATAGTGCTTAATTCATGTTGTGTGATTTGTGAATCGTGGTTTGGTATTTATGCATTTTTAGCCCCGGAATATGTTTTACTGCTCGATATTTATCATAATTATAGGTTCCGGAAAATCTCAAGTGAAGTGGTAGGAAATCTGGGGCGATATACTGAAAAATCCCATCATAGCATGGATCGTGGAACGGAGTAAAATGAAGTGCGAACGAAACCGGGCTAGAAGCCCACTTCGCTGGAGCGAAGTACCCATTTCACCGGGTCAAACTGCCCAGTTCGCTGGGACAAAATCGTCAATGTACTCCGCCGTTTTAGGGTTTCGAAACAGTACTTCTTAGGGTTTCTTGAAGGTTTTAAGTCGTTCAGAAACACCTATATAAGGCCACCATTCATACATTTTTTCACACACTGAAAATACAGAGCAAAATACAATATGCTTCTATTATCTATATAGATTTTCTTTGTTTTCTTTATGTTCTTTCATTACGGAGTCGATAGATTCTCCGGTTAGGGATCGCATCAATGAGTGGGAGTCATGCTCGTCGTCGAGGGTAATGCCTACTTATAAATGCTATCTTTATTCGTAGATCTATTTTATCTTGTTATGGAGTAGTTGTTTATGTATTGATTTTGCGATGTAGTAATTAACAAACCCATATTAATGTAGATCTAAGCCGTACGAAGACGTTTTATGAGAAAATTCTGGAATCACCGGTCTAGCTGGAGCCACGGTCTTTACGGCTGTAGTTAGCCACTTAGATTATGGGAATTTTTTGTGAACGACTTCGGCTACATCTGGTATCTGATTGTGATAAAAACGTGTAATAAACCTGATCAACTTATTATATCATCATCGTAAATTAACATAAAGCCTAAAAGGGGAATGTTAATTAGGACATAGGATAATCGATTGTCTACGAGGTGTGCCACCCTACCCGCGCTGGTTGCTTAGATAAGGTGTACGGTTTATACCGGCATCCCTAGTTTTGAAAGCATGTTATATTATATAAGATGGAGACCTACCCGGTAAAGTCATGTAATAAACATAGGGGTTTAGAGTCCAACCCGGATCTAGATCTATATAAGGGGATGAATCCCGTAGCCATTAATATAATCAATCTTAATGTCTTATTTGTTTCGGCTTAGTTATACATATATGGGGGAGTAATTACTACTAGCGTTATCAATACCGTTTCTTAAGAGTCTTATAAAAAAACCATAAAATTACTAGTGTCGTGTCGTTGTGTCGTATTGTTAGTCTTGTGTGTTCTATCTTTTTGTTCTTCGATTATAGTTGGTTGTAGACCGCCCTTAAATTACTTTAGTTTAATACGTTATACTTGTTTAATTTGAGTCTCTAAGGGATCGACCTTGACTCTATCTAGATATACTGCAATCGTACCTAGTACTCTTGCTAGTTGGTTATGTAGATCAAGTTATAAATTTAACTTGACCCCCATCAAGTTTTTGGCGCCGTTGCTGGGGACTCGAGTCATTAAATTAAATATAGCTTATTTTATTAAAAGTAGATTCGTAATTACTGTGAATATTGTCTGTTTAATTAACTTTTATAGCATAGAATTAACAGGAAATATTTGTAGAACAGATCTGGGATGAAACCCAGAAAATCAGCACCCTTCGCTAGATCAAGGCATCTAGTTCGCTAGAGCCAGCCTCGTTTTTCTGGAAATTTTTGCGTCGTTCTGTTCTGCACAGTGTCTGCTTTAGTTTTTATTTTATAGGAGTCGTTAAAATCAGGAACGAAACAAAACTGCCCAGTCCCAGCAGGAAAGACAGTTTCGCTGAAGCTAGCTGAGTATCTCTCTGGAGCGAAACTGCTGATTCTGGAAATCTTTGTTCTGTTCCGTTCAGAGTCCGTGTTATTCTTGTCTAATTTTGAGTCAGTCAAAGGTTTTATCCTTTGCAGTTTCTGATTTTCAGTGTTGTTTTTTTCTTGCAGTACACTACCCAGAGTTCTAAGGCACTACATGAGCCTTACCACCCCGAGATCGAGAAATTCGCAAGGAAAACAGCAAGTTGCATAAATAAGAAGGATTTGCAAGGAGTCTGGAGGAAATCAAATCAAGGTTAGCGGAATTGGCTAGCCAAAGTGAACCGACTGGGTACGAATCTGAGGAAACAAACTATTCTACGAGTACTGAGTCAGAAATGGAGAACGGGCTGCAAAATCTCATCAACCATAATCAGGTAATCAATAATAATATTAATGTGAATATTTCTAATCAAGATGTGGCTACAGGAGAAAGGCATACTTTGCAAAGCTATGCAACGCCTACTTTTGAACAATTCATTCCCGCTATCATAGCACCTGATGATGCTGTAGAGGTTTATCACCCGAGACCTAATGTCATTCAAATGGTGACAAACTATTCCACTTTTCATGGTATCCTGAATGAGGATCCTTGCGTTCACGTGATGAATTTCTTGGAGATCGTTTGCACGGTGAAGCCCCAGAGGGTAACATTAGGCTTAAGCTTTTTTCCTTTCACTCTAAAGGATAAAGCTAAGCAATGGCTTCTCTCTTTAACGGCTGGATCAATCAGGACTTGTGATGAACTGCTGCAAATTTCATGAATAAGTACTTTCCTCTAGGAAAGACCTTTAAGTTACGCCAAGACATCTTAGGGTTTAAGCAGCAAGCTGATGAGAGTTTTGATCAATCCTGGGAATTCTGTAAGGAATCCATGAGGAGGTGCCCTCATTATGATATCTCACTATGGCCTTTAATCCAAACTTTTTACCATGTATTGAGAGAGACGGAGAAGATAAGAGTAGATGCCTCCAGCAATGGAGCATTTGTTATGTTATCTACAGAGGAGGCACAAGTGAAGATGGAGCAAATAGCGATGAATATCCAATGAGGAGGCAATGATAGAGCAAATAAGATGGCCGCTGTATGTTTGAAGAAAGTGCATCAACTAAGATCTTACAAAAACTATCGCTTATCAGCACTAAGGTGGACGGAATACAAGAGAGGATGGCAAGAGTAGAGAATGGAAATGGGATTGAGATGATCAATCAAATCGAGAATGATGGTACTGAAGAAGCCAACTATGTTGGAAGACAAGGGAACCAATATGGAGGTTACAAAATGAATCATGACCACCCTGGATTCTGATATGGTGACCCAAATGGAGGAGAGCAGCCTAGACAGCCTAACACTTATGCACCCTAGCAAACTAAAACTTTTGGTTGGGAAGCTGCGATTGAAAAGATGGGCAATGTCGTGACTCAAAACATGGGACAATCGTCAAAATCTATGACCGAGTTGGCTACTAACTTTAGCCAATAATGTCAAAAGAATGATGCGAAGGTAATCAATCAAGAAGCCCTAGTCCAGAATCTCTCTCACCAAATAGGTCAACTAGCTGAACAAGTTTCAACTAGACCTCCTGGTGGATTGCCGAGTAACACTGATAAGAATCCTAAGGATTTGAATGTGATAATGACTAGGAGTAGGAAAGCACTGACTCCACCAACCCTGAAAGACAAGGATAAAATCATAGAAATTTAGGATGGTGAGCCAGAGGCTGAAGAAAGTACTTCAGGAACCTTGCTTGTGCAAGATACTGCGAAGGAACCTGCTACTACTGGTGCTGAGCATACAAGTAAGTTCCTGCTACTGTTTCTATCGACCCTTCAACTTTAACTTATCCTCCACGCAAATATACGCCTAAAGTTGACGATACATGGAATAAGAAATTCATTGATATGTTTAGAAAACTACAAATTAATATACCTTTGGTAGAAGCCCTTGCTGGAATGCCTAAGTATGCCAAGTTCTTAAAAGATGTTGTCTCTACTAAGAGGAAACTCTTACACTTAGAGACCATTTTCCAAAATGAAGAGTGCTCAGCCGTTCTTCAACATAACTTGCCTACAAAATGTAAAGATCCGGGAAGTTTTATCATTCTCTGCACTATAGGTAACGTATGTTTGAACAAGGCGCTATGTGATCTAGGAGCGAGCGTGAATTTGATGATGTTATCTATCTTTCACAAGCTTGGTATGAGGGAGCTGAATAAGACTTCCATCACTCTACAACTAGCTGACCTTGTGGAGTGGTAGAAGATGTGCTAGTAAGAGTTGGCAAGTTTGTGTTTCCGGTCGACTTTCTCGTGCTAGATATGGAACCAAATTACGAAGTGCCCTTGATTTTGGGAAGACCCATCTTGGCCATTAGTAAGACGCTAATTGATGTTCACAAAGGAGAATTGGTATTACGCTTAAACGAAGATAAGATAGTCTTTAATGTGTTTGACACTATGAGACAGGCGGATGATACTGAGGATGCATGTTACAAGTTGGATTCTATTGACGAAATGGTAATTGAAATTCAACAACATGAAGATATAAAAGAATTAATCACCGCCTCCTTAGCTTTAGATGTTGACACAAGCTCTGAGGATTCTGATGAGGAAAAGGAGATATAGCCCGGATGTAGTGAAGGAACTCCTCGCCACATCGAGCAAATGAACTCAACTGAGATTGAGAGGTACTGTCATAGGCCGGCATGGCATAAGTTCTTTGAACTAAAGCTAACCGGACAAAGGCTTAAGACGTCATTAGAAGAGCCTCTTGTCAACCTAACGTTAAAACCCTTACATGTACATTTAAAGTATGTTTTTCTGCAAGATGATCCCTGCCACTCATAATTTCTTCCTCTTTGACTGAGATAGAAGAAGAAAAGCTGATGAGAATACTGAGAAAGTATCACGGAGCATTTGGATGGACAATAGCCGATGTCAAAGGCATTAGCCCTAGCGTCTGCATGCATAAAATCTCCGTGGACCCTAAAAAGAAAGCGGTAGCACAACCTCAAAGAAGGTTGAAACCTAAATTAAAAGACGTGGTACGGGATGAAGTCATAAAGATGCTAGAAATGGGAATAATCTTCCCTATTTATGATAGCGAATGGGTAAGCCCCATCCACGTAGTTCCTAAGAAGAGAGGTTTGACGGTACAAGCAAATGAGTTCGATGAGTTGATTCCCGTCAGACTTATCACCGGCCATAGGGTGTGCATAGACTTTAGGAAGCTGAACGATGCAACTCGTAAAGACCATTTCCCTCTTCCCTTCATTGATCAAATGCTCGAGAGACTAAGCGGACATGCATTTTACTATTTCCTCAACGGTTACTCGGGATATTATCAAATTCATATCTCACCTGGATTGTGAGAAGACCACCTTTACATGTCCATATGGAACCTTTGCTTATAACAGAATGCCCTTTGGTTTGTGCAACGCTCCAGCAACATTACAAAGATGCATGATGTCTTTGTTTGCTGATATGGTTGAGGATTTCCTGGAGATCTTCATGGATGATTTCTCCGTATTTGGAGATGATTTAGATTCATGTCTCACGCATCTAGCTAGAGTGTTAAAGAGATGCAAAGAGACGAATCTGGTGCTTAACTGGGAGAAATGTCATATGTTGGTTACTGAAGGCATAGTACTTGGCCACCGTATTTCAAGGAACGGTATAGAGGTAGATAGAACAAAAGTGGAGGTGATCGAAAAGCTTCCCCCACCAACCAATCTTAAGACATTGCGAGGTTTTCTTGGCCACGCAAGATTTTACCGCCAGTTTGTGAAGGACTTTTCCTTAATCTCTTGACCTCTCACTGAACTTTTGGCCAAGGATGTTCAATTTGAGTTTACAAGTGAGTGTACCAAAGCCTTTAATGCTCTTAAAAAGATGCTTATCATTGCACCAATTTTAATTGCACCCGACTGGAGTCTGCCTTTCGAGTTAATGTGTGATGCAAGAGACATTGCGGTAGGTGCGGCCCTTGGACAAAGGAAAGATAAGATATTTTGACCTATCTACTATGTTAGTCGCACTTTAAACTCTGCGCAAAGGAATTACGCGACCACTGAAAAAGAACTTATGGCTTTCATCTTTACGTTTGACAAATTTAGATCTTACCTTGTCGGATCTAAAGTCACAGTGTGGACTGACCACGCAGCCTTGAAGTACCTATTGGCAAAACAATATTCCAAGCCGAGATTGCTGAGATGGATTTTACTACTTTAAGAGTTTGCTGTAGAAATACGAGTTAAGAAAGGGTCTGAGAACCTGGTTGCGGATCACCTTTCCCGTTTACAAATAGAGGACAATGAGCAATTGCCCGAGATTTGAGAGACATTTCCTGATGAACAATTATTCTCCATCTCTACCCTTCCTGAAAATGGTGGTTGTGCAGCGATATCATCACGCTGTGAAGAAGTTGAGGCTGCGGAGCCATAACCGTGGTATAAACATATAGTGAACTACTTATCCGTGAGATATCTGCCACCAGAATTATCCAAGCACCAAAAGAAGAAATTCTTTGCAGAACTTAGACATTACTACTGGGATGATCCCTACCTTTTTAAGCTATGCTCGGACAATGTGTTTAGAAGATGTGTTCTTGAGAGCGAATTCAATGATATACTCAAACACTGCCATGCTTACGAGGTAGGAGGACACTTTGGAGGAGACAAGACGGCTGCGGAAGTCCTCCAATATGGTTTTTACTGGCCCAATCTTTACAAAACTGCGCATGACTACGCTAGAGCCTGTCATTCCTGCCAAATGACGGGCAATATCTCAAAAAAGAATGAAATGCCACTAAAGAGTATCCTAGAAGTGGAACTCTTTGATGTGTGGGGAATTGATTTTGCGGGACCTTTCACGTCTTCAAATTCAAATCGCTATATCTTAGTAGTAGTCGACTATGTATCCAAATGGGCTGAGGTCATTGCTTCACCCACTAACGATGCAAAAGTTGTTTTGCGGTTTTTAAAGAAGAATATCTTTACGCGGTTTGGAATCCCTCTTGCCATTATTAGCGATGGTTGAAGCAATTTCTGTAATAGGTTATTTGAAAAATTAATGATTAAATACGGGGTAAGACATAGGCTAGCTACCGCATATCACCCTCAAACAAGTGGACAAGTTGAGGTTACAAATCGAGAGATCAAGTGTGTTGGTCCCTTGGAAAGGCTAACACAAGTTTAGAGGGGGGGTGAATAAACTTGTCACCGAAAACTTTCCCTAAACTGGATTTAAAACAAATTACGGTTTAGTAAAAACTTGTGTGGAGTTAAGCTGACTAAGCTGAGTTTAAGTCAAACTGACTTAAGCAAAAACTGAGTCAACCGGCAGCGGATATAGTTCTAGCCTTTTTCTTGATCTTGTTATTCTATGTGAAAACTGAGTGTGGAAAATTGAATTCTGGTGAATATCAGTTTGTGAACTGTGAAGTGTATAACAATCAACTATCAAATTGGTATAAAGAAATGCTTAAAGTAAATAAGGAAGATATTATAGAGGTTCCAGGTGGTGTAATCCTGTACGTCCTCTTTTCCCCTGTGGTGCGGAGGAAAATTCCACTAGAACTTCTTGAGGTGAACTGTTACAAAAAGTCCTAAACAATAGTCCTTGGCTAATCCCTAGCTTCACTATCTAAACAGTTGTAGAACAGGTAGAATTATTGCTCTTCAATTGCTTGAACACTGGTCTTTTAAGGGTTATGTATGGCTCTTCACCTGCTACCACCACAAACACAGTCTACCCGACTGCTTGTAACAACTGTCCTTGGAAAAACCTTCCTGGTTTGCTTCACAGTCTAAACCTTTGATGTGGAATCAAAGTTGGGTTGAGAATCAATAAATTGATTCTTGTTTGTGGTTCTTCAAAGTGTCTGATTCTTGATTGACTCTGTGTAGCTTGAACACTTGAAAAAATTCTAGATATGATCTTGTTATAGCGCAGAAATGATAGCAATTCGAATAAACAGACTAATGCACAAAAATGCTTGTTGATTCTTGTTAAATCTTCGTGTATTAATCCTTGGTGCAAAGTCATCTATTTATAGTGTGAGGTCCAACGTTCATCTTGCAATGATTCGAATTGTATCAATGTCTATCTTGTAACGGCTATATTTTCTGACCGTTCTGATGTGTCAGTATTTCATCCAGTAGAATTGCTTCCTTTGAAACGTTCGACTGTACTATCAGTTTGTTGGATGACTGACATATAAAACTGAGTTAACTAGATATCTGTTTTATATCGCTTTTATCAGTTGTCAGTTTCTTGACTGACTTGAAGCATTAACTAAGATTTTACTCTTCTTCAAATATCAATACTCCAGTTTTTCATCTGATTATAATTGACTTAATCAGAGTACACCATGACGAAGTATATTTTAAGAAGTCATTGTCCTTAAGATTCTTAGGTCTTTATACAAGATCCATAAAGTCAGTTCAGGTCACCACAATCTTGCCTGAAGTCTAACTTCGTAGTCTCGACTTGTAATCTTCATAACTGAGTTTGAACCCTCAGTTCTTCAATCTTCTACAACTGAGTCTGTGACCCTCAGTTCTTCATTTACTGAGTTTGAACCCTCACTTCTTTGATCTTCTAGATAGGCCAACTGAGTCTGTGTCCCTCAGCGAACTTATCTTCTTCAGTTTTATATTGGTGTAATCTGAGTCAGTTTGTTTATCTTGATGATTTCCAGTTTTCTAAATGACTTCTAGTTTTCAGTTTTACGACACACTAACTATTACAGTGCTTGTCTGATGTAACCTAACAAATATCAGACTCTAGTAAAACTTAAACATTCAGTTCTAGACATCTTTTAGCTTTTCACTATAACAGCTAGCTTCAGCACTTCATCAATGAGGTTAAGATAATACTTTGAATAAATATGATGAATTATCATCAAAACATAAATTTTATTTCCAACAATTTCCCCCTTTTTGATGATGCCAAAACTCTCCCTAAAAGAAAAGCTTAAAGATCAAAACAATGTAAAAATATGTAAAACTGGAAAACTGGATTTCATTAGAATACGCAAAAACTGAAATAGTTACATTTAGTCCAAATAATTGTGATTAAAGACTAAGCTATTTATGTGCTTTTTGTTTCATTGAAACATACTTAATCTCTTTGTCATATAGACGATAGTCATGTTCTAGCTTGGTGTCTTCCTTTGAAAAGGTCTTGTTGTAGTCAACTTGACTTCCTTCTTTCCATTTTCTCCATAAAATTGACTTGGGTAAAGCTGATTCTTTCAAGTAGTACTTTTCAAATTCTGCTACATCAGATTTCATCTGTTCAGTTTTGTCTTTGATCATCAGTTTGTCTTCAATCCTTTGATTCTTCTTGTGTTGTGCCATCTTCTAATAATGATATTTATCAGATAAAAAGTAGTTCAAGGATTCTTCAATAGTCTTATCCTTGTACTTGGCTTTGATAAGATTATGATCTTTGACAAACTTCATCCATAGATCCTTTATAATAGTAACTCTTCTATCTCCAGGTTGACTATATTTCACAATGAGTTGCTCGTCAGTTAGCTCTTTCTTTAAGAACTTAGGATCTGATTTGTATCTTTCCAATTCGTCTTCAAGTCGCTTCATTTCTCTAAGTAAATTCAGCTTTTCTTCTTCAGCTTCCCCCTTTTTGGCATCATACAGTTGATCTACCAAAGCATGGGTTGCCTGTTGGTCGGCTGATATACGTTGCTGAGAAGCAAGTACTTCCTTAAGATGATTCTCTAACATGTAGATGTGCTGATTCATATGCCAGTGAGCCTGAGCATGTGTTTCCCTATCTACTGCGGTTGAGTCTTCAAGTTTCTATTTAAGTAACAGAATTTCTGAAGCAGAACTAGATTTGTGAATCATCTCTAGTCTTGCATGAACTGAGACATCTGTTCTAGTTCTATAATCAAGATATCTCGAAATGTTTGATAGAAGGCCGTTTTGTGCATCCCCGTGACTGAGCACAATCTTCAAGTTCTCATGAACTTTGGCCAATTCATCCTTTGTTACGATATCAGAAGGATCATATGTTGTTTCAGTATGATCCTTAGACTGAGTGATATCTTCAATAATCATAAGTTGTTGATTATCAATTCCATCAGCTGCTTGCTTAGTGTCAGTTGTCTGATTTCCAACTGGCAAATCTTCTTGCTGACTTACAGTTTGAGTAGCTAGAGGTTGAGGTTGAGTTTCTGTAAGTAAAACTGTAGTCACATCAGCTTCTTTCCTTGTATTATCATCTTCATCATCATCCTTTTCTTTTGATGTATCTTTGGGAATAGATGATGTGGCTGATTCTCTCCGTTGAGTTAGTTCAGTAAATCTTTTGAAACAATTTTCAAGAAACTCTGATATAGGAAATAGAGTATATAGATCTTTGATTTCCAATTTCTCCAAGAGTAACTTTTCTTCAGTCTATAGACTAACATCATGAGAATCTTCTGGTTTAAGCTTCATCTTCATCAGTCTGACAATTCTATCAGCTTCAAAAACTGGGGCTGATTGCTGATCTGATTGATGTTGTAATTGAGAAGTATCACCAGCAAGAGTGTTTTTCTTTGTAACTTCAGTTGTCAGTTGTTGTTCCCCCTCAGTTGGTGCTGTCTTACTTGAAGTTTCTGGGTACAAACATCTTACAACTGATCTTTCCTCTGCTGATTCAGCTTGTCGCTTAATTCCTTTGTGTTCAGCTTCCTGCTGAGACACAGTTTTCTGACTGGCTTCAGGTTGGGAAGTTGTTCTTATTATTGCTGCGATTTCCTCTGTAGATGCAGTTTGCCTTGCTTGCTTCCCTTCCTTGAGTCTTTCCAGATAAAATTGAATGATTCCACTGAGTGTTTTCTTCAGTCAGAATCTACCAACAGTTGCCTGTCCTTCAGCTTGAGCTCTTTGAACAATGTCTAATTTAGCTAAATGTTGCTTCTTTATCTGATTGACTACATAACCTGCCCAATTGAATTCTATTTCGTCCCAAATTATGTTCATCAAATAAACATTCTCTTCGGATAGTGTGCTGATTCCTTTGGATTTTCCAATAATATGTTTGCTGAGCCATCTGCTGAGATGTCCAAATTCTGGCTTGATTTTGTCAACATGAACACCAATTTCTCTTGGTTCCGTAGAAAAAGTTAGTTGCTTCAGAAATGCAACCCTATCCAATGGTAGAGTAGTCAAATCTATTGATGTCACAGATGAATTTGTGAAACCAAATAGTGACCGCATAACTCTTTCATTGATGACAATGCGATCTCCACGAACTGTTGTGATTAAAGAGTCTCTTACAAAACGCATATTTTTCCAGAACTGCAAAATACCTTCCAAGTCACGTTCTTCTTTGAAGGTAACCTCCAAAATGTTTCTTTATCCTGGTTGTTTCTTAATCTTCTCTCAGATGTAACTTGCTAACAGTGTGTTTTTACACATAGCTTCATAAATTTTGAATGAAAATTCATCTAGCTCTGTGATCAATCTTTCTTCTTGTGATTTCTTTGAAGTGGCCATGTCTGGGTGTGAACACCGAGATTTAATTTGAGATGAATTTGGGTTGTGAAAAATCTGATTTTGATTTTTATGACGTGTGAACGGGGGGTTGAATATATAGGGGCAATGTACTGACGGTTGGTTATTACAACTTTTCAAATTCCATGATGGTTTTGGTAACCAAGGCATGTACTGTTCTGACAGTAATGGGGTGTACACGCAACATATTCTAACAAAAAGAAACTGCCATTATTAAATGCGATATAACCGATGTCGCTTTTATCTTGTCAACCTTTCACTAAAATTGACTGGAATAGAATCTGATGCTGAAGTCAGTTTTAGAGATAACTTCCAGTTTCGTCTAATCATTCAGTTTCAGTAACGTCAGTTCTAGTTGATCAGTTTGAAATTGTTGATGTCAATGACTAATCTGTTAAGTGAGCGCACCCAGCATAACAAAGATTAATCCCCTTGACGAATTTCTGGCTTAACTGATTTTAATTGACTTTGATTATCCCTAATTCAGTTCTTAGTTTGGCTAATCTTTCTTTGTCCAATGACAATGTGAAGATATCTGCCAACTGATCTTCAATAGGTACATTTTTTAAAGCAACTTTATTTTATTAATAAATGAAATAAAGGGCTACAAAGTGGAGTGCCATATCCCGGCCCGCCCCAAGTTTATGTGATAGAGTTCATAGCATGGCCTCCTTAAACCCTATGTGTGGCAAACCTAGTGTAGGAAAATCCACCACATAGGGAAGAGTACTCGCTCTATGCACCCCCAAAAAATTCCCTGCCCTATAAATAATTACATCAGTGGGATTCAGAATGAAATAAATGATGCCTCTATGCGTTCTGCCTTGCGGAGTAGGAGTTGTTGAATACTGCCGAAGACCCCTTCGCATCCTCGTGTGAACTTTCTTGATTCGAAGAAGCTTGCAGCCCTTCCTCTTGAAATTTCGACATGACCCATCCATAAAGTGAGCAACAAAACCCATACTAGATGTTGTACCAAACACATAAGGGGCAATATCAAACACCAGAAAAAGTATGAGCATAGCGGTTGACTGCAAAAGCAACAAAAACACTTGGATTGCACCCCTAGCAATGTGATAGGGGTGCGTCCAAAGGTCAGCACAATCCACTAAGCCGCAGCCATATGTAAGTGCCAGAAAAACTGCTAGGTGGTGATCTGTCCGCAACACAAGCACACCAGGAATATGGTAAACAGCATACAAACTCCAGACAATAGTAGAGAAAAGGAACAAAAACACCTGAATTGCACCCCAACAAAAATTGGAGGGGTGCGTCCAGTCAATCTGATATTGGTGAAGATAAGTGTTCCGTGCAACTGGGTTCCCTCCATCTCCATATTCAGTTAGCTTCATCGATCTGCACAAAGTGGTAAACGCAGTATATGGATACAACTGGATGAAAATGAGAAAATCAGCGAGATAAGCAATACGACCAGGATTGCACCCTTCACAAGTGAAGAGTGCTTCCCGGGTTATCAATGTTTCAGCGAATATGAGCTGGGCCATATAAATCATCATGAATAAGATTCTGAATATGTGATGGGACTTCTCTTTGATGGATGAAAATCTGATCATCCCCTCCCAACGCCGCAAGTGCATCAGCGACCCTATTGCATTCCCTATAGACATGTGAAATAGTATAATGAAGTGATCGAAGGATAGCACATATCTGAGTGACGGAGAGACACAGGGGCCAGTCCCCGCCACTATCTCCAGAGATCATACGATAGACATAGAGAGAATCAGATTCGATATCCATATTCTGTGCGTGAGTGCGCATGTGAAGACCAAACAGCAGAGCTTTAATCTCTGCATCCACCACCGTCCCCTGCCCAAAACATGCGTGAAAAGCCATAATAAACCCTCCATCAGAGTCCCTGATGATACCACCACCATAAGCAATGCCATCCTGACACTCCCATCCACATTTAATTTAACATTGCCCGTAGGCGGAGGCATCCATCTCAGAAAAGTCACTTTCCTCGTCGGGTTTGGTTTGACCCTAAAGGGTTGGAAGAAGGGAGTTCCTCTATCAGCTCCTAAGACTTTAGCTTCCAGCTTCTTTCGAATGGCAAGTTGCCGAATAGCCCGCTCAATTTGTATGATGGTGCGCTGTATGGATGGTTGGACTTCGTCATGCCGGCACTTGTTCCTCTCAGCCCAAATGTCCCAGCAAACGATGACCAGAAAAATAAGCCGAAGGCTTTAAATACTCGTAGCCGAGTTTTGCCAGAAGTGAAGCATAGGCACAATCCCTGAAGTAGGAGTAAAGCGTAATCCGAAGTGATTCATAAAGTACTTCCAAACAGAGCTGGCAAAATGGCAATCAATAAACATATGTCGCAGGTCCTCCCAATGTTGGCATGCAAAGCATTTGGAAACCAGAGTTATACCGCGTCGCTGAATGTTCGGATCAGTGGGGAGAATGTTATGCAGCAACCGCCAACAAAAGAACGAGATCTTGAGAGGAAGGAGGTTGTTCCAAATTATCTTATAAATAACACTGGAGGGGTGAGGGGTACGAACCATGTTCCACGTGGACCGAGTATTAAACCGCCCATCAGGGCGGAGCGTCCAAATAAGCTCATCATCCTTCTCACACAGGAAAAGGATAAGAATGATCTCTTCCACTATGTGACTAGGAAGGTGAGAAAGAAGGAGTTGTGTATTCCACTGGCCATTCACCCAAAACTCATTAACCTTCCAAAACCGGCCTTCCGGTGGTTCTCCCAAATTTGTCGTCGTCCACTTGTCTCTCCAGAAGTCAATGTTCCCCGCATTTAGCCTCCAAGATATGAATTGCTCTGCTTTGTCTCTCATCTTCCACACTCTTCTTAACATTGGCGTACTGACCCTGGGCTCAGGGACATCCAAGACAGACTTGTCAATTATATAGGTATTGAAAATGGCCTTAGCCCAAATACCCTGTTTCTGACGTAACCGAACCCACAACTTGATCACAAAACTGTCGATAACATCAAAGAGTTTCCGCACACCCAACCCACCTTCCTCAATCGGAGTACACAATTTTTCCCACGATCGCCAATGTTTATGATTTCCATCCGGCCCACTATCCTATAAGAATTTATTAAAAATTCGATGTATACGATGAATAACTTCTTTGGGGGGAACCAGCACTTCAAGGGTATAGATCGGGATGGACGTGAAGACATGCCTGAGGAGAATTAGCTTCCCACCAAAAGACAAAAGCCTGTTTCCCCAGTGATGAAGCTTCCTTTGAACCTTATCGATTATGTCTTGATAGAAAAGGGTGCAATTCCGGCCTTGAAAAAGGGGAGCCCCTAAGTATCGGAAAGGCATGTGCTCGCGCAGAAAGAACAAAACATTACGTACCCATCCTGCCTTAATAGACGTCAACTTATGACCAATGAATGTACTTTTGGTGGAGTTGATACGCTGCCCTGACACAAGCTCATAATGGTGGAAAAGCTCTTTGAGGCCCTGTAGCCCTTTCCTATTACACCGAGTAAAAAGGATCGTGTCATCAACAAAGGCCAGATAGTGGATGCCCTTTACTTTTGATTGAAACTGCATGCCAGGATTCTGAGACATGTAATCATTAATCAGTCTGCCGAAATACTCCACCGCTAAAACAAAGAGAGCAGGGGATAGAGGATCTCCCTGTTTAACTCCACGAGTCGCATAAAAGTGAGTAGAAGGCACGCCATTGAGCAGGACGCAAAACCAGTTATCAGCGAGAGTTCGGAAAATAAGATCAACAAAAGGCTCTTGGAAACCAAACATCCTCAACATCTTCATTATGAAACCCCAATTCATACGATCATATGCTTTCTCCATATCCAATTTAAGCATAATATTGGGGCAACGGAGTGGTTTATTAACATTTTTGCATAGATCCTGGGCCAGAAGGATATTATCAGTAATGCATCTTCCAGGAACAAAGCCAGTTTGCTGGTCCGCAACCAACATGGGAAGAAAAGAATTCAATCGTTGCGTAATAATTTTGGTTATAATTTTCGAGAAAATAGTGCACAGGCTAATAGGCCGGAAGTCCTTCCATTTATCCGCCACTATCTTCTTGGGCAACAGAATAATTGTGGAGATGGAGAAGTAACGAGGAAGATGACCACCCAAGAAGAAATCACCAATCGCATTAACCATATCCTGCTTAATAATCAACCAGCAAACTTTGAAGAAATGCGAAGTGTAACCATCAGGTCCAACAGCACTATCAGAGCTCATGGATAGCACTGTATTATGAATCTCCTCAACAGATGGAGTAGCCATGAAGGCCGCATTCTGCGCATGAGAGATTTGAGGGAGAGGGAAATTAACAAGAGGAGTGCCCATTTCTTCCCTATCCTCGGAGAAAAGTTGCTCATAAAAAGTAGCTGAGGAAGCACGGATGTCTTCCTGATTGTCAATCCAACTACCGTCATCCACCTTAATTCTATGAATGTAATTCTGATTCCTCCTCTGTTTACAAATAGCATGGAAATACTTACTATTGGCATCCCCAGCTTCAATCCATTTCACAGACGCTTTCTGCTTAAGGAACCGAGTCTCAACATCATTACACCGCTTGTACTCTAAGATGGCCTGATCAAGATCTTCCTTAGCCGTTGTCGACCCTTCCTGATCGTGACGAATGGTCTTCTCATGAACCGCTGACAACGCCTTCTTAGTATTATCAAAAATATTCCCGAAAACCACACGATTCCACTCAGTTA
This sequence comes from Gentiana straminea, assembly GCA_036785695.1. Lineage (NCBI taxonomy): Eukaryota > Viridiplantae > Streptophyta > Magnoliopsida > Gentianales > Gentianaceae > Gentiana > Gentiana straminea. The sequence continues at coordinate 730,294 of JAVUPR010000158.1, read as the reverse complement.
ATTTGTAAGCCAGCTTCTTGAGCTTTCTAAGCAGAAGACGCATACCCTGACCTTCTTCATGCTCCTCCCAAACCGACTTCACAAGGTCAAGGAACGTGGTATCCTCAGTCCAAACATTTACGAAGCGAAAGGAGGATTTACTCGGGTTCTTCGAACCACACAAAGCCAGCAGAGGGCAATGATCAGAATGAAACCGGGGCAGGTGAGACACTTTCGTGACATCAAATTGCTCCATCCACTTTTCATTAAAGAAGTCCCTATCCAAATGTTGCCAAGTCTTGCTTCTATACCATGTAAATTGAGATCCCTCAAAGGTAGCTTTAGTGAGACTAGCCCTCTGAACACAGTCATTGAAGTCTTGAATGTCGTTGACCCTAGGGGTCGGCCCTCTTTCCTCTTATCAACCTGACGGATAATGTTGAAATCACCCCCAAGTATCCAAGGCCTATTGTTATTGTGGGCCTGATCCTGTATCGCTTGCCATAACGCTTCTCTAGGATGTCTACTGTGTTTTGCATAGATCCCCGAAATAGAAAATTTATCCCCGTTCTGATCTGTAATGTCTGCCGTGCATATCTGATTGCAATCCATATCCAGAGAGCAGTCCACCCCCGACCACAAGAACCAAATTTTCCCTCACAAAACATATTGAGAAAAATCAAACCCTAGTTTAAGACGAATACTAGTAATGAACTTTGCAGAACAGAGAGGTTCAATAAGAACAAGTATCTTAACATTATTCTGTCTACAAATATTCTTAATGCAAGTTTGAGTCCTATCATTGCCGACACCACGCACATTCCAAAATAAAATATTTATTGGACTATACATCGGAAGAGCGTAAATGATAAGTTTGAGAAGGTACCGACTCCTGTGGTACAAGCGAGAGCTTTCCTTTTTTCCTCCCTTTTTTCTTTGTAGAGTAATTGGAAGTGCCAGGGATATTGGAAGGTCTGTCTGCCTTGCCGCTGTTCTCGTCCGGAGTCATAGAAGGATCCAATGCCGGGTTTTCATGGCCAGTGGTCCCCTCGGTCAACATAGGATCGTTCCGCAACGTAAGATCATTTGCCAACAAGTCGCTCACAGAGCCGAGAGGGTCTTTCCCTTTATCACCATCGTCAACCAGAATAACATCGCGATGAACCTCCGTCTGTGCTCAGGGTTGTCCTCCATGTTTCCCATATTTATATCAATACCAGTGTTAATCAAACGTTGATCTAAAGTGGTATGAAAGTCCATCAAAATCAGGCAGCGCAGTAGCACGTTTAGCATCATATCCAGCTGATCGCGGCCTATTTTCCACCTGCCTTGTTCTGTCTTCTTTCATAAGCGAGTGATGTGCAGTTTCAACAATATCTTCATCAGTAAGCGACTGCAGCACATGGAAAGAGTTAGAATTATCTAAGGGTTCTGTGGTCCGAGGGCTCGAAGCCGGATTATGAGTAAGATTCACTGCAGTATGAACAGTAGTGGTAGTCAAATCTCCCTCACTATTGATAAGAGGTCCAGTATTCTGAGAGGTACCATTCTGCTTAACCTGATAAACCTGTTGAGGTTGTCTGCGATTGGGTCCACTATTCCACTTCCCATTTGAGGTCGACGGTCCATCACCAGTATTCTGTGAAGTATTCTGTGACGTACTAGGGTTGGGTTTCTTGCGTGAATTTTCAGGTGGTGGGTTCTTCCTTAAAAATTTGTCCTCAGAGTGACCAATCCTATGACAAAAAGTGCAATAGTCAGGCCAATATTCAGCATGAACCTCCTGCCAATGTCCCTTATGAACATCTTCACCTAACCAGATTCTAGTACAACGGGGTTTTTGGATATCCACTTCAACCAGTGCCCTCGCCACAGACGGTCGTCTCATATCTGAAGTAGCTGCATCCGTCTGAAGCGGTCTGCCAATAAGGCCACCAATTTTACTTACATATTTAGGGTTAAAGTATGGCAACGGCAAAAATCCGTGGAATTCAAACCAAATAGAACCATAGAACAATCTGCATTGCAGTGAAAATCAACCGTCCATTTGGAAAACTCAAATCTATTAGGACCCATATTCCACTCTCTGCGTGTAAATAGACGATTATAGTCCTCTTGACAACCAGGGTGAACAAGAACGTGCTTTGCATCAAGTAAACCAATTTTACAAGTAGCTTTTAAGTCTAGCCGAATGAAAATTTTACGTATATCATCAATTTGCGGCCGATAATCAGGGAAACGAGCAACCAAAGCATTTTCAAAAGGACGTGCAAGAATTTCAAGCTCCGCTCTTGAAACAAGAAAAGCCAGTTCTCCCTTACACGTACCATAAACACCAAAGTCAGGAATGTCTACCTTATTGCCGCCAGTTGCAACCGCATACGATTTCGGAGGCTGCAAGGTATCCTCATGTTGGGGCGCAACCACGGGTAAGACCCCCGGTGGGTCCGCCATGAGTGGAGAAACCCTGAAGAGTAACTTGTTGAAAGCCGTTGGAAGCCCACAACTGGAGCAAAAGCAATCACCGGCAAGGCTGAACAAGCCACAAAATCGACCCCACGGCCACAGTCTGAAACCACTGCCACAGCCCTATTAACGCTGGTGTAAGAAGGTCACAGCGCAGCCAAAACCTCAGCAGCCAATAACCGATGGAGCCCACAGCAACGAAGCCGAAGAAATGTGCAGCAGCAAGACGCTGGAAAGAAGCTACGCAACCAGCAAGAACACTGGCAAGAAACACGGGCTATCGGCCAGAAAACCGCCGGCAAGAAACCGAGAAAACCTATCTTCAGTAGGTACATAAAGAACTGCGATATCCTTTTTCTCTGCATGATCTCTTATAAAGTGATGATGCACATCAATGTGCTTTGTCCTTGAGTGTAAAACTGGATTACCAGTGATTGCAATTGCACTTGTGTTATCACACATTATGGGAATCATTCCTTCTTCTATCCCATAATCTCTTAATTGCTGTCTAATCCATTAAACTTGAGCACAACAACTTCCAGCTGCTATGTATTCAGCTTCAGCTGTTGAAGTTGAAATAGAGTTTTTCTTTTTGCTAAACCAAGACACAAGTCTATTTCCTAGTAATTGACATGTGCCTGATGTGCTCTTTCAGTCCACTTTGCATCCTGCACAATCTGAGTCTAAATAAGAAATTAACTTGAATTCTCCTTCTTTTGAATACCATATTCCAACTCCATCTGTGTCTTTCAGATATTTCAAGGTTCTCTTTACATCTGTGAGATGACTTTCCTTTGGATTTGACTGAAATCTTGCACATACACCAACAGTAAAAGATATATCTGGCCTACTTGTTGTAAGATAGAGTAAGCTTCCAATCATCCTTCTATAAAGTGTTTGATAAACATCTTTGCCTTCTTTGTCTTCATCTAATCTGATGTTGGTCCCCATTGGTGTAGAGATCCCAGTTGATTTTTCCATACCAAACTTTTTGATAAGTTCTCTTGAATACTTGGTTTGGTGAATGAAAATTCCATCATCTAATTGTTTAACTTGTAATCCAAGGAAGTAATTCAATTCTCCCATCATACTTATTTGAAATTTGCTTTTCATTAAACTTGCAAATTTCTCACATAATTGTTCATTTTCTGATCCAAAAATAATTTCATCAACATAGATCTGAACAAGTAGAGTATCTTCTCCATTCTTCATTCTGAATAATGTTTTGTCTATAGTCCCTTTGATGAATCCATTATCTACTAGAAACAGAGATAGAGTTTCATACCAAGCTCTTGGTGCTTGTTTAAGTCCATAAAGAGCTTTCCTTAGTCAGAAAACTTTATCAGCTTGATCTTTGATTTCAAATCCAGGTGGTTGTTGAACATATACTTCTTCTTCAAGAATTCTGTTTAGAAATGCGCTTTTAACATCCATCTGGTAAACTTTGAATATCTTGTGAGCTGCAAAGGCAAGAAATAATCTGATTGCTTCTAATCTTGCAACTGGTGCATAAGTTTCATCAAAGTCTATGCCTTCTGCTTGAGAGTATCCTTTAGCTACAAGTCTAGCTTTGTTTCTGATGATATTCCCATCTTTATCAAGTTTGTTTCTGAAAACCCATTTGGTTCCAATGACATTTACATGAACTGGTCTTTCTACCAATTCCCATACTTGATTTCTTTCGAACTCATTCAATTCTTCTTGCATAGCTAGTATCCAATCCGGATCTTTCAAAGCTTCTTCCATTTCATTAGGTTCAGATGGAGATAGAAAACATGCAATCATTGCATCTAGTTGATGTCTTGTTCGAACTCCAGCTTGAGTATCACCAATAACTTGTTCTTAAGGGTGATCTCTCATCCATTGATGAACTGGTGCTTGCATCATGGGATTTTGTTCGACTGGTTCTTCAAGAACTGGATCTTGAATTTCTTCAGCTGGATCAGAATCATGTTGCTCAGGTGTGGTTTGTTGAGTAGTTGGAAACTGAGACTGATCTGGATCTGAAGATTCTGGAAATCTGTAGTCTTCCAATGTCAACAAAAACTGATTCTGGTAAGACTGGTAACGGAGACTGAGAAACTGGTTCTGGTCTGTCTTCAGTTGTTTCACCAGGGAAGTTTGGTTCATCAAATACCACGTGAATTGATTCTTCATGATTGAGTGTCCTTTTATATAGTACTCTAAAAGCTTTGCAGACACTTGAATATCCTAGAAAAATTCCTTCATCAGCTTTGGGCTGAAAAACATGAAGTTGATCTTTCTCATTATTGTGTATGAAACATTTTCTTCCAAAAGCATGAAAGTAAGAAACATTTGGTTTTCTTCCATTCCAAATTTCATAAGGAGTCTTCTCATGCCTTTTGTTCATGAGAGCTCTGTTCTATGTGTAACAAGCTGTGTTAACTGCTTCTGCCCAATATCTTTCAGGTAGTTTTGCTTCACAGATCATAGTTCTTCCTGCTTCTTTGAGTGTTCCATTTCTTCTTTCAACTACACCATTCTGTTGAGGTGTTCCTTTGGCAGCAAGTTGATGTAAAACACCATTTTCTTCACAATATTCAATAATCACACTGTTGAGGAATTCAGTTCCCTTATCTGATCTTATCTTCACAACTGATACTCCTTTTTGATTCTGAAGTCTCTTGAGTAATTCTGTAAGTCTTTGCTTGGTTTCACTTTTCTTGGTTAAGAAGATTACCCAAGTGTACCTTGAAAAATCATCTACTACCACCAATGTATACTTATTTCCACTGATACTAATTGGTGTAATAGGTCCAAATAAATCCATGTGCAGTAATTCCAGAACCCTGGTTGTTGAATGCCGAGACTTGGTCTTGAAACTTGCTTTTGTTTGCTTTCCTTGTTGACAAGCATCACACAAGCTATCCTTCTTGTATGATATTCCTGGTAGTCCAATGACTAACTGTTTCTTAACAAGTGTGTTGATATCATCAAAGTTTAGATGACTCAGTTTCTTGTGCCATAACCAGCTGATTTCGGATTTGGTATGCACAAGCAAACAAGTTTCAGCAACGGCTGTTGTCCAATCTACTACATACATATTTTCTTTTCTTCTTCCGGCTAAGACAACTTGATATGTTGTTTCGCTGACGACAACGCAGAATTCTTTGTCAAAGGTAACTTTGTATCCCATATCACAGAATTGACTGGTGCTGAGTAGATTGTAGTGTAATCCTACTACATAAGATACATTCTTGATTGTAAGTCCATTTCTGATTAAGGTACCATGGCTTTTGGTGTATCCAGGTTTGTCTTTACTTCCAAAATTGACTTTTGGTCCATCTTCTGCAATAAAATTACTGAGACAGTCTTTACTCCTTGTCATGTGTCTAGAGCAATCACTGTCAAAGTACGATATATCCTGCAATAAAAATTAAACATTTTTAGGTACACAACTCAGTTTGGGTCCATGGGGGTCAGTTGTCAGTACAACTCTGGGAATATATCCTTTAGGTATTCTTCGGATATTGTTGCACTTGTTTTCATATATGTAAGCCACACTCCCATAGTATCGTACAATTTCTATTTTTACATCAACTCGATAATTATTATGGATTGTTCAGAAAATGCATGTTAATGCCAGACACTCTGTCCAGAAAATCTGCAGCAGCACCTTCACTTCTACTTCTGTTTTGAACAGTTTAAACACTTTCAAATGACCTGAATTTTTGATATGTTGAAGACAAAGTGTTTATCTACAATTTTCCTTTTGGAATTAAGTTCAGATTCTTTTTTGTTTGATCTCGATTTGCAACTCAACTTAGTGTTTACTAATCTGAAAATTCTGACAGCTTGTGCAATCGTCAGAAATAACTATTTTTGACTGACTTTATCTCATTCCAAAATTCCAATGTTTCTATCACCTGAAAAACTCTAGTATCTAATTTTTTTCTCTTTGGATCATGCTCAAATTCCTTTTCGTTTGGGCTACACAAGTCGATAATGACAGGTCTGGAGTAAATATAATACACAACAGCCTAAAAGGAAATCCTCACCTTTTTGACTTAGGGTTTGGGCTAAGAGGGTAGTATGTTAAGATGGTTATTTTTAGGAGTTCCCCAAATTTGATCTCCTTCTGAGTTAAACCTTTTAGTAGGATGCTTGTAAAGCTAATGTTATAATTTCTTTTGCAGTTGTAAACAAGAACCAAAATGCTATCCTTCATCATGCCATGTTTGATGTTCAAACCCTTTTCGTGCCCTTTCGTAAATAAACCTTTTCTGGTAATTTACTTCTCATGTAATCCCTCACTTGAGATCTTTATACTCAACAAATCCTCTCCGCTTGTTTTCATGAATTATCTCAGAAACATATCGCCCTAAGCCCTTCTTCTAAACAAGTTCTTACCTTCTCACTTTTCAAATAAAAAAACAAGTTCTCTTCAAAATTCTACATTGTTGCACTCCCATCATTCATTTCAAATTCAAATTTGACTAAGCCTTCAGATGTCAGAAAATTTTTCTTACTTGTGCTCATTCTCAGCTCCCCTCCTAAGGGTAGTGTCGATGATGTAACTTTTTCACCTAATGTTGCATGTTCTTTTAAGGTGTGCATATATTCTTTTGCCGGTCAAATTTTCATTCCTACCAGGACATTCCTTTTCAATTACCTACCCTTGACATTCTAGCAATTTATGTCAAACCAGTTTCAAGCAGAAGATAGTCATTTACCAAGATGCCTTTCGGACCATTCTGGCCGTTCAACATTTGAACTCCAAAACTTCTATTGAATTTCCATTCATATTAATGTACCTTGTACCCTTCAGTTTTTTAAACCAGACTCAGGCCATTTAGAGCCATGAATCACCGGACGCAGCATTTGACACTTCCTCTTATGTCTTGTCGTTTCTGTTACAATCTTGTTACATCGGTTGAAATGCCTATTTTGTTTTAACCTCTTCATTTTCACATGAGGAATAACCTCGAGCATTTATTCCTTGGCAGTGTACTATTCATCTCGAGTAGTGTAAACTTGAGCCTTTGAATTGGATCGTCAATAATCGCTTAAATTTTCTTTAAAATTTTGAATTAATTCTTTGAAATCCCCAAAAATTCTTATGTGACTTTTCCTCTTCACTTATGATCTTATTTGCCACTTACTTATTCAAACTTTTGATATTCCATTACAATTCCTTGAGGGAAATTTCTATTTCTTTTAAATCTTGAAATAACTTAACCTCCATTGTTTTCAGAACTTATTGCCTCTTCTTTGGATCACTAAGTTGACATACCACCTTGGTACTCAACTTCTCACTTTTCAACTTTATTTATTCTCCAAGCTAACCCTTTTGGGCAAAAGAATTGGATCAGAACGTCAGAGAGAAAATATGGCAGATGTATGTTTCTCATTCCTGAGAAGTCTCAGAAATCCTATAGACGGAATCCTTGCATTTCCTCAGCAAGCTTGTGTTGCAGTGATGGAGGTTGAGATCAAAATAATTCAAGTATGCCAGAAAGATGTGAGTCGGTTGGGAAGCTCAAGCACTCAGGACATAGGTCAGTAAGAGCAAGCAATGTATGTTGTACCGTTGATCGCGAGATGCGAGGCAGTTGTTGTGATCGTGAAGAAACAAGACACAGATCTAGTTGTTTCTGGGTACAAGTGAGTGGCTGGAGCCAAACCAACCAAGTTCACGAGTTAGATGAAGATGGCAACCGTTGGAATCGAAATCAGCTTTGGGTTCCGAATGCGGAAGATTGGGAAGGACAATAAAGAATGAAAATCATGAGATGGCAATTACAGTTCATCTCAGTGCGACCAAGATGTACAAGACTTGGAACAGTGCTGGTGATGATCTTTTATGAAGATAGAGATAGAAGAGTTGGCTACAACAATAGCTACCGTGCCAACATCTAGTGTCAACATTTGAAACTCTGCATGGGGAAAAGGGAAGAACGCGAATTTTCTAGGATGAAGTGGTGCGACGGCAGAATACGAGACCAAAGTTGATACATCAAGAAAACATGAAGATTGAAGCGGGTCGTCTTAACCTCGAGATGGCTCAAGACAGGTAGAAGAGTTGGGAAGAGGGAAGAAGAAGACTGTAAGAGATAGAAGGCGAAACGCTTTGAAAAGTCCAGAGTTCAAGTACACCCCAGTTACATTCAAGTTTTGAGGACGAAACTCCTCTTAAGGGGGGAGGAATGTAACATCCCGACCTTTTAGAAAGGGTAAAATAGTAATTGGGCATACCCACTGATGATCCAAAAATCGTCTCTTTCAATCTTAGGGTTCTTTCTCTTGATGATAGTCCAAAGGTATTTCCGGAACATGAAGAATGACAAAACGAGGGGGGTGATTTGAGATGTTTTAGATTGCACTTGATGGTTGTCAAGCTGCTTACGTATCCAATGCTGGGATCGGAATCAAGTCTCGGTAGTTCCTTAGGGATGGTTTATATAGAGGGGCATGTGCCCTAGAGTTAGTGTGTAGCGTGTATGAGATGGGCTCTTAATTACCGTGTTCCCTACGGAAAAGATTATGACTCGTTAATCTCCTTGATTCTAGAAGATAATTATAGTATTCAAATATTCGTATTTAAGTGATAAAGATTGGAGTCTTAACGACCGACCCTTGATGGTCGGGGAGAATGGCCGAGCTGGTGTCATATCAGACTCTTATGCTTGGTAAGTCAGAGACTTAGGCTGACCGATAAGTTGGTCATCGGTCAGCTAGGATGTAAGCGACGCCCGACCTTAAGATGTCGGACACGGAACTCGAATCTGCTTATGATTGGTGGAGGTCGGTTCTAAGCACTGGTCGACCTGAAAAGGATGAGGCGAGCAACCGGACTGTGTTAGTCTGGTTACTGGGATGTCCAGCGCCATCTCTCTCCTTCTTTAATGTAGAGCCACTAAAGAGGTGCCACGTAGGTAGGTACAATTCTTGGTATCGTCATAAAACCCCTAGATCTAGCCGACCTTTGGTTGGTCGCCTCGGATCTATCGAGGTGGTGGCTCGACACGGAAGTGGAACTTGTGAATGTTGAAATTGAAAAGGAGTTGCCAGGTGGCAAGGCTAGTCATAACGCATTAATAGCTATCCCGAGAATCGAGGCGTCGCTATCTACTAACTTAACTGAGGGTGTTTTTCGAGATATGTGAGGGGGTTATAACCCTATTATATCAAACGTCACTCTACACTTCCTAGCTATTATTTGGCTGTAACTTTCTACCACGATCTTCTTCTCTCTTACTACGTTTATGATCATATGTCTGAGGAGGAGTCACTTACCCCCAGGACCAAAGCATTCATCGGAGAGTCGTGGACCAGGCATGTGGTTATCGAAGAAATTCCTTGGGTCCTTCCTCAACCGGTTTCTACCGCTTCTTCTTCCGTCCCGTCATCAATTACCTTCGATCCTTTCTTTAGGTATAAAATACAAAAGGCTGTCCAGGATATCATGGGGAGTCACGGATTGGCTTCAATTTTGGCACACAGCAGCGTAGAATACATTTGCGATGAATATGGGATAAAACGGAAGGACTTTTCTCCTCGGCTCCCCGTGGATCCTCGTCCGTTCGTATCTCATCCACCGCACGGACAATTTTCTATCTACAAGGCTCAGTTGAAGGCGGGTCTGAGGTTGCCATTGTGTCCTGCTGTCATTTCTGTGCTACGTCACAACGGTTTAGGCGTGGCTTAACTAGCCCCTTGTTGAGTCAAGGCAGTGATAGGTTTCGCAATATTATGTCATGCAGTTGGGGTACGGTTCTCGGTGGGTCTCTTCCGGACCTTCCACCATATAGCCCAGAGTCCTGGGTTGAAAGGATGGTATCACTTCTCCGGCCGATCGGGAGTAAAGGAAATGATGCCTGAGGGCCCTAAGTACAGCGCATGGCGGTGACGTTTCTTCTTTGTTCGAGATGGTGGGGATTCTCGACTAGGGCGTTGGAAGACGAGCTCTTTGCAAAAGGATGAGTGTCCGACTCTCCCTGAGTCGGCTCCTATATATGATATCCAGAACGCGAGGGTCATCCTGAGACTGCGCGAAATGTCTTCCGAGCTGATTGCTACAGCTCGTCTAGCCGAGGTTGGTCACGACCCTTAACTTCCCTTGGACAGCACCAGCCGTGACCGGGGTAAGTATCGTTTCTTTTTTTTATGTTTCTGTATGACATAAGTAATATGTCTGTAATCTTGCATTCAGGATTCTGGCCGGCCTCTAAGCCCCCGGTATCAGGGAGAAGGTGGGACAATAAACCAATGAGGTGGGCAAGACCTTTGGACACACTAGTCGACCACAGACGACCAAGGTCGTAGGGTCTCTCGTCGGGCCTGACACGGCTCGTCTGTTAGCTGAACTGGAGGAAGATACACTGGAGGAGCCTCATGCTTCTCGGAGGAACATGAACGTTCCTGTCATTATGGTGGATGAAGAAGAGGATGATGAGGAAGAGGAGCCTGAGATTCCTCTCGTACGAAGATCCTCTGGCTCTAGGCCAAGGGATACTGACGCAGAAGAGACGGTGGCAAAGAGATGCAGAATTGATGTGGGATCGGACTCAGAGAAACGTGATGAAGGTATGTCTGGGGTTCGTCAAGAGGATGTTGAAGTCCAGGGCGATCTCCAGACTTCGCCTGGTGAGGCCGACCATGCGCAAGATGTTTCTCAGATGTCCGACTTAGATTTAATCGAAACGGGCTTCGGAGCTATGAGATACGTAAGTTTATCTTTTGTTTGCTTAATACCTTCTTCCTGAGCGATCTTGATTATACATTGTGTACTTTCAGGGGTCGGTCATAGGTGAAGAGATTTTCCGCCGTCTTGCTCGATCGTCTGCTGAAAGGGAGAGAAGGGCTTCCGATCTGAGGTCCAAAGATGATCGAATACGAGAACTTGAAGAGCGACTACGGTTACAAGTAGAAAGGACAGAGACATTAAAGGTCGAACATGATGCTCGCCTTGAAGAGTTCATGAACGAACACTTAGAGAAAGAGGCTGAACAGGACGGTCATGTCGCATGGCTTCGAGGGGAGCTCTCGGCATCCGAGGCAATTGTTCGAGCTTTCCCTGCTCGTCTACAAGAGGCCTTGGCTCAAACCGTTAGAGATTACAAGGCATCCTCTGCCTTTATTGAATCCTTAAAGCGGCTGCTGAGCCCTGTTGTGAGAAATAGCTATACACTAGGGGTAAACGATTGTAGGGTCCTTCACCCGGACCTCACAATTGATAGCTTGGCCCACTCCGACTTGTATAGCCCTGACGCCGAATCGATATACTCTCTTCGGGTAAAGGAATTTCAAGCGGGGGTGGACCTCGAGGCGAAATACCCTATGTACGCTTAGTTTTTATATTTTGATAGTATAGATTTTGTAGTTCGATAGTTTTTTGGTCAGTACGCTTTCAGAGTTAATGGAATTTTGAAGCTTTTGTTTTGTTTGACCACCTTGACTTGTATTTGTAGTTTTATTTGTGTGAGTGATGTAGTTGCCCCCTAGTATGTCATGCCTTTGGTTATTCAGGGATGGCATACTAGTGTGTATTATGTATTATTTGCGCAAATAGTTAAATTTTTGTTACAAGGCACCGCGGTAGGGGTCGGATTAGGCCAACCTATCGTATGAATGTTTTGGCTAGCAGGGTCAGGCTGGGCTGACGTATCGCGTGGAGTATTAAGGACGAGCAGGGCCAGGCTACTGCTGACTTCTCGTCTTAAAGATGCGGAGAGCGGGGCCACTTCTGTCTGACGCCTAACACGAGCATTGTAATCTGTAATAAATGTTGCCGATAAAGTAAATGATAAAAGAAATTTTATGCAAATGGCAAAAAGATAAAACAAAGCTTTTAAAAGAAAAGACCAGCCCTGTAGGGGCTGTTGAAGAGATCTGTTTTGTGGATAGAACATTCACAAGTTGTTGGCGTGCCAGCTCCTGGGGACGGTCTTCCCCTGAGAGTCGGCCAGCTGATAAGCACCATTTCCATGCACTTTGACCACTTTGTAAGGTCCTTCCCACTTCGGGTCTAATTTGCCCTCGGGACCTGGCTTGCTGACTTCGTTTTTTCGGAGTACCAAGTCTCCTTCCTTAAAGTACGTGTTTCACTCTAGTGTCATAGTACTGAGAAAGCTTTTGCTTGTATTTGGCCATTCGGATGTATGCTATCTCCCTGTTCTCTTCCAGGTCATCCTTGGCGTGTCTGAGTTCCAATTCCATATCTGTCTTTGCATGAAACTCGAGCCTTGGTGAGGGTAATCTGATCTCTATAGGTATAACGGATTCACTTCCATAGGCCAGGGAGAAAGGTGTTTCGCCCGTGGCCGTGTATGGGGTCGTTCGGTACGCCTATAGGATATTCGGTAGATGTTCTACCCAACTTTCTCCTTCTTCTTCGAGCCTTTTCTTTAGGCCGACCTTGATCTGTCGATTGGTTTGTTCAACTTGGCAATTTTCTTGGGGATAGCCTACTGAGGTGAAGTGTTGGGAAATTCCTAATTCAGCGCACCAGGATCGGACTCCCTAATCCTCGAACTGTGTGCCATTGTCTGATATCAAAATCTTTGGAATTCCGTACCAGCAAACTATGTTCTTCCAGAGGAACTTCTGAATGACTATAGCGGTGATTGTGGTGAGGGGTTCGGCTTCCACCCACTTGGTGAAATAATCTACAGCGACCACCAAAAATCTAAAGTTTCCCGGCGCCCGAGGTAGGGGTCCGACCAGGTCGACCCCCCACTGATCGAAAGGCCAAGCTGCGACTAAGGGGGTCATCTGCTGAGAAGCTTGATGGGATATATAATCGTGTACCTGGAAAGAATTACACTTGCGAACAAAGTCCTCGGCATCTTGTTTCATGGTCGGCCAGGAGTAGCCGAATAGTCGACATTTTCACGCTAACTGTAACATCCCGAAATTTTGGCTTTCTAACTAATCGGTGAAGGATTCAATTTTGGGAGATTATTTGATTATTAATTAAATGGAAGAGTTAATTAATAATTAAATAAAGGATTTTTATAATTCTTTAATTCTCCTTAATTAAAATAAAAGAAAAGATTTCTCCAAATCCCTTATTTTGGCAATTAAAAGGATTTCTAATCCTTTTCCTTCCTTTTCCCCAAAAGAGCAGCGTGAAACCCAAAACCCTCCCCCCTTGCCGCCGACTTTCTTGTGAGGAAGAAGGAGAGAAAAATTTCTCCTTGGTGTTGAGGAATTCGCCGTCGTCGTCGTCGGTAAGCATCGTTTTTTTTTCCTACAAATCGAGCATGATGATCGGCCGGCGAAAGGCCATGGCCGATCCATTTATGCGTTTGGAGGGGGTGGTTTGAATCTTGGGTTCTACCTTTGTGATTCACTAGAATTGTGTGGTGATTAATGCCCTTCCTTCTTTTTATAGATTCGGGCTTCGTAGAGGATCGATTCTAGCTTGTTAGCAATAAGGTTTTCAAGAAGTGAAACGTTACCGGTAAGAATATTTCCATGGTCTGCGTTTACGCTTGTTCGTCATGAGTTTTAAATAACATTTTGGGGCTGAAAATGCAACATTGGTTTATGGTTATGTTAGTATACATAGTGGCAGATATATGTGAGAAGTTACTATGATTTTCATAATAGTTTTGGTCATGGAAAGACGTCCCAAACATGTATGTACAAAGCTGTAAATCTGTGTTAATGGTATCGTTGTATGATAAAGTAATTGGGGTTATGTTGGGAAAAGGATTTTGAGATGTTAAGCACCCATTGTAGTGTGTTTTCGCTTTGGTTAAAGTCTATAGATGATATGGTATTTTGTTTCATGAAGTTCTCTGTGCTGCATCGGTTGTTTATTGCTGGTGTTGGTTGTGAATCGAGGTGAAAATCGTATTGAGGGGTCTAGGGTTCTAGTTGAAACCCAGGCTGGACGAGCGTCTAATTCATGTGGACGGGCGTCTGCCTTGGGTACATTTCAGACGGGCGTCTGGATCATCTGGACGGGCGTCTGAGGTGTTAAAATTGATTCAGGATGTAACAGTTTTTGGTGGACGGGCATCTGGATTATCTGCACGGGCGTCCGAGTTGTAAAATTTGATTCAGGATGTAAAAGTTTTTGGTGGATGAGCGTCTGAGTTCTTGGACGGGCGTCCAGTAGAGTTTTTGGACGGACGTCCAGCCTTCCAAACGGGCGTCCAGTTTGTTTTGTCTCCTTTCCTTGTTGGTTGTTGTTCAACCTTATGAACAAGTGTTGGAAGTCCTGTTTGATGAGTCAGGGATATTGACATCACTGTGGGATTTGGATTTTAGGCATTGAAGTTTGTAGACCCATAGTGGTTGGGCCGGATAGGGTAGCACCCAAAGCCGGGAACCCGGGAAGGTTTCCTTACGACTTCAATGACCTTAACGTATTTGGGGTATGGTCGGGCCGGATAGGGTAGAACCCGAAGCCGGGAACCCGGGAAGGTTTCCTTGCACCCCAGTACGCGATGGTCCATTTAATTAATGGTACCATTGGATGACCTTTAGGATCCTCCTCTTTAGGGGTTTACCCTTTTGAGGGATGTGCACATTCGGGACCTTTAGGTATAGATAGTTGTGATGTTTTGTTTTTTTTTCATGGGTTGGTTTTTGGCATATGGTTGGAAAGTTTTACTCAACTTTTAGTCGTCTGTTTTATATATACTAAATATATTCTTACTCCACTTTATAGTTGACGTTTTTACTTTTGGTTGACCCTGCTATGATCCGTTTATGGGGAGCAGATTCTTAGCAGGTGTTTTCTTTGGATGATTGCTTATTGCTGGGATGTCGCGGGGTTTTGAGAGCCACGTAGTCCCAGTCTTATATTTCCACCTTACTGAATTTTCGAAACCTTAAGATTTTACTGACGTTTCCGCATATTTTCATTTTCTTCAGGAGATTGCACTTAATTTAACATTTCTTTTTATATAATGAATGGTGGATGTTTATTTCTCTTTCGTGGAATGTTGGATATTACTACCACGACTGTGTGTCGTGGGGGTGGCACTGCGGTGACCAATACCGGCGGCCGACGGGATTGGAAATCGGGGTGTTACACTAACGTTCGAGCCCCGGGATGGTTTCCGCAAATCCCTAAATGGATTTCTCGGAGTAGATAGTTCCCTTCCTCGCTGGTCGTGCACCTAAGCCAGGGCGCCACAAAAGATTTCCTATAGAGTACGTTGCCAAAGAGCGTGTAGCGGGTAGCTCGGAATTTTATCTTTCTTGCCAATACTTTGTCCTCTGGAAATATTCCATTACGGAGATATGATACTAAGGGGTCCATCCAGGTATCCTTCTGGATGATAGGTTGGACCTCATGAGCGTCGCAGCTCCTTTCCTGCAATAGTTCCACTAGCACTTTTTTGTGGGAAACGAAGTTAGATGTTAACTTGGAGAGGGCATCGGCCAGTCGATTCTGAGATCGGGGTACTTGCTCAATAGCAACTGTGTGAAAGGTCAGCCGATCGTTGGCTATGGCTAGGTATTTCTACATAGGCTCTTCTTTGGCTTCGTATTCTCCTTTTACGTGGTTGACGATCAACTGAGAATCGTTGTCTACCTGCAGACTCTTTGCCCCCAACTTAGATGCTAAAGTGAGTCCGGTGATCAGAGCTTCGTACTCGGATTCATTGTTGGTGGCCGGGAAGTTGAATCGGAGTGCATAGGGGAATTCCTCGCCTTTTGGGCTGATGAGCAGGAGTCCTGCCCCGGCCCCATCTTTGTTAGAGGCTCCATCGACATACAGTGACCAGTATCTGACATCGGTGCTCGATTGACCCTAATCGGCGGTTATGGCTACTTCTTCTGCTAGGAAATCTGCTAATGCTTGAGCTTTGGTAGCCGTTCGGGAGCGGAAATCCAAAACATACTCGGCTAGTTCTACCACCCATTCTGTTAATCTCCCTGATGTTTTTGGACGAGCTAATATTTATCGAAGAGGCTGGTCGGTAATTACAACTATCGGGTAAGCCTGAAAACAATGTCTCAGTTTTTGGGAGGTATGTACTAAAGCTAATACTAGCTTCTCGGCCTTTGAGTATCTGACCTCTGGACCGCGAAGGGCTTTACTGACATAGAAAAATGGCTTTTGAACCCTGCCCTATTCCTCGACAAGGACAACGCTTAGGGTCTCGCCATATACTGCTAAGTAGGCGAACAATGTATCTCCCGGCTGTGGCGAGGTTAACGTGGGTAGCTCGGTTAGGTAGGCTTTCAAATCTTCGAAGGCCTGCTGGCACTCCTCGTCCCATTTAAACGGGTTAGCCTGTTTCAAGATCTTAAAGAATGGGAGGGCTCACTGAGCCGACCTAGACACGAAGCGTCCGAGCACGGCCATCCTTCCTGTTAAACTCTGGACTTCTTTGACGTTCCTTGGTGTTGGCATGGTCCTTAGCACTTCTACCTTGACCGGGTTAGCCCCGATACCTTCCTTGGATATCATATAGCCCAAGAATTTTCCGGTCCGAACTCCGAATGTGCATTTTTTTGGATTAAGCTTCATATGTGAAGTTCTGAGTGCTCCAAAGACCTCCCTTACGTCCATCAAGTATTGCTCCAGGGTCTTGCTTTTGATTAGGAGGTCATCTACATACACCTCCATACACTTCCCAATCTGGTCTTCAAATATCTTGTTGACGGCCCTTTGGTAGGTCGCTCGAGCATTTTTTAGGCCGAATGGCAGAGTTCTGTAACAGTACGTCCCATACTCAGTGATGAACGAGGTTTTTTCGGTGTCTTGAGGGTCCATGACAATCTGATGGTAACCCCTGTAAGCGTCTAGGAAACCAAAAACTCCGAACCCTATGGTCGAATCCACCATTCGATCTATTTTGGGTAGGGGTAACAGTCTTTGGGGCAAGCTTGGTTGAGGTCTGTAAAGTCTACACACATCCTTCAACTACTGTCAGGTTTCTTTACTAAGACGGGGTTTGCCAGTACGACCATCCTTTTCGGGAAATTCCCACCTTACCAGGGGCAGTGGTGGCCAGTCAGCGAGAGGTAACTCTCAGGGGTACCGATTTTCCGATTTTTTGATTATTTAGAAATTCTCTCGTGTAGTCACTACACAATTAAAATTTACTAAAAGAATTTTATAGTCCTAATATCGTCATGATAAAATTTTAGGATCGTAGAATTTTATCTCAATAATTTGAAAACAATAAATCTTGAAAAGCAATCACCAACTTATCGGTATTAAACCATGGCTGAGCTTTAACCGAGTTCACCGAATGGTGTCGGGATTAGCTAAGTCGAACCGTCCTCTTCGTTGGTTCATATACGACTGTTGGATGAATCAGGCTAAGGTTGCCCCATTGAGCCTCAGCTCGCCGGATAGCTTGACCTTGCCGGACCCCCGACGCTAACGTCGCACTTGGACGGACAAGTCGAGTCGAGCCGAAGCCCTGTTGACCGCCCGAACCAATTTTCGAACCTTTTGCTCAGTTGGTGTCCAACTTTTCCGGATTTTCGAATTTTTCAATTATTAAAATTCTTTTATGTAGTCACTACATAATTAAAATCCACAAATGATTGTTAGGTCCCAAAATTAAATTTACCGAGTAAATTTTATTTTATCATTTGAATTTTATATCCCGATAAAATTCCGTTCGTTTTAATTAATTTAATTTATTTTTAATCTAAATTAATTATCGTGTTCATACATGTCTAATTAATGCCAATATTAATTTTCTACATGTATCCATATGCTAGGAGTGGGATTCATGAATATGATGCATGGTATGGCATGATTATATCACATAAATAATCATCCAAGAAAATAAATGTGAAAAAGTAAACCACTGAGATGGATCGTTGGTACCCCGTATCTAATCTATTTGAACTAGAAAAAGCAAAAAAAATCCTAAACATTCATCTTTGTTACCATCTTGATCTTGGATAATAAAAAATTGATGTATTTTCCTTCCTTTTTCTTTTCCTCTCGTACGTACAGCAGCAGCCTCCTTTCTTCTTCTTCTTTTTATCAATGATGATGGCATGATGACATCAGCATTCCAATTCCAATTTGATCACCTTCCAGCAACAGAAACAGCGCCGGGGAAATAAATAAAAAAATACAACTATGTATCATATATCCAAAACAATTTGGATAAAAATAAATTCCAGAAAAATAAATACAACAATTTCTTATACCCGGAAAAAAGGGTTTACAACAGATCTAACGGTAAACAGGTATCAACCCCAATCCATCTTGTCAACCAAATCATTCAAAAATAAAATAAAATAAAAGAAGCAATTTTTATTCTAGTACACTCCTTATTAATTAATTATGCAATCATGATCGAAAAATCGCTTTAACCTGGTTCTGATACCACATGCTGGATATACAGAAACCCGAATCCGGATCCGATCCATAATTCGATCGTCAAATCCAATTCTCTGCACCGACTGAGACACTCGATCTAGCACAACGGAAGCTATGAATAAATTCGCATGCGAATTTTACCACAATACGATCTACATAAATAATCAATCTAACTAATAGAAGGTTGAATATTTACCTCAAAGGAGAGGAAGGAATATATCGACATATGTAGAAGCCACAATCTTCCGGATTGTATGTCCTAGCGACGGCTGGTGGACGTCGATCCTCACCGTAGAACCTCATCGAATATGCACAAGAAAAAACCCTAGGTTTTTCCTTCTCTTAATGACTAGAACAAGAAAATAATTTTCTCTCCTTTTTATTTGCAAGTGGCACGATTTTCATTGTGTTATTGTGTTGGAGGAACTCTCTTTATATAGGAAAATAACTAGTCAAGAGAGATATTTTTTTCACACCACAATTACCTATTACCAAAAGAAAAAGATATTTTTGCCATAAAATAAGAGATAATTCCCAATAAATCAATCTCTTATTTGCCCATTAATTATCCTGCAAATAGATAATTAATTAATTACACATGTGACATAATCTAGAAAAATTTCTTTTCCTAATTTATCACATAATAATGGTGCACATATATGATTAAATTTAATAGAAAATGTCTTTTCTATATTTACATATTATTTACCAAAATAAATAATATTGCATATTCATTAAATAGACCAACTATTTAATTTATTCTCGAGGTTCCATAAAACGCGAAATCACTTGCGTGTTAGGAGCCCACCCGGGGACCATGGACCTATAACCAATAGCTACAATAAATTAAATTAAATATTCATCGAACAGAATATTTCTACTTAACTAATTAATTCCGGAATTACGCCACCATAAATCCGAAATTGAACTCTATCGATTATAGATATAATTTATTCTCAAAACGTCGAGTCGAGTCCATAAGTGTCCATTGATATAATCATTACATATAAACTAACCCTCCATAGACTATCCGTAATGAAGCAGGATTATCTCCGTAAACCTTCTTCAATACATCTTATCCTTATTTACCATTAACCCACTAGTGATCAATTAGTTCATAACCAATACGAACTCCATTGATCGATCAATTTCTAGGATTTCCAAATAAGGGAATTGTCTTTCTACTTCCCACAGGAAGGAATGGATTCCATATCTGTGAAACACACACTTCTCATTCATTCCAGAATAGTGTCAATGTGAAAGTGATTCGGGCCGCGCCTCTTAGCGATCCTTAACGAACACATCAAACCCTATCCTAAAACCAGTAGGAGTATGCAATCAGTTCAGGATTAAGGTTAATCCATATATGATCATCTTGTGATTTAATAAGATTTCTCAAATCATGGAATTATATGAGAAACTCAGATTAAATCGGTCCAGTCCTTTATGACTCTCATCATATATAAATGCCCCACATAGATAACCAATATCGACGGTCCAGATAAGACGGTCACACCATAAAGTGTTCTGGGCGCATTAATGGTGGTTTAATCAATAGACCCTATAATTTGATTAACTTCACCATGGACTTACAGTTCAAGTGTAACACCATAAACTTAATCCTCATGTGTGACACACACTAAGTTATATGGCTACATATGATACGACTTGGGGTTTTCAGTATTGTATTACTTATAAGCACGAAGCATATAATAAGATGAGAATAAATCTGTCATTTATTAATTTATAAAAACAATTACATAAATTGTCCTTCGGGCGCTACTTCCAAAAATCTCCCACTTGCCCGTAAGGATAAGCAACAATTGTCTTTCAGGCACTCTACATCTAACAGTTGCGGTAGTCATCATCTTTCATTTTCAGAAGCAGGGTCCCAGAAGAAACAGGTAAAAATCAGCTCCGGTAAATCGGGAGTACGTGCCGGTTTACCGAAGGTCCTTTTTCTATTTCAGCATCATCATCAGTCCCTGTTATCATCAGGATGGCCCCAAGCATAGCAGAACCGCCCATCGTCCGAGTGGTCACTAGTATGTATACGGAGATGCTAACCCCTTGATAGACAGGGTTGAGCAATTTCATTCTTTAGAGTTTTATGAGTCGTTCCGAGGATATTGGAATGGAAGACTTGTTGCCCGAGAGCGTGGCATAGAGTTGGACGACTATGGTACTATCTTGCCCAAAGCCCTGAAAGTGCAAGATATTTTGGATATGGCTGAGGCACCGACGAGGTTCAATGCTACGATGGTGCGAGAATTTTATGCGTATCTGGCGCATAACCCGGGACCTACATTTGCTATGGTCCGGGGAGTCAAGGTTGATTTTACAATTGAACAGATCAACGAATATTACGGGGTTCGCAATCCACCAGTGGGCCCAGAAGAATATACATCATCTACCAATGTTGACGATTTATAGAGGGTGCAGATGATTGTTGATTATTTTGGGGTGCAATAGAAGCGCAATCCTATGAGAGCCCCCACCATCTTCCTGGAAAATGATTTATCCTGGGATAGGAAGATGGTCAACAGATTTGTATGTGCCTGCTTTCTGCCGACCAAACATACGGTATCTGTCACACCGAAGAGGGCGGAGTTGATGTTTTACCTGGAGCAGGGATCTCCAGTCAACATCGGCATACTGATGCACAGCCGCATTCATGAGATTGCCGCTAAGTCCGAGCGAGAGCAACTGCCTTATGGACCTATGATAGACATGTTCGCTACGGAGGACGAGGTTCCGGTTCTGGATAGTGATGATTGGGAAGAGCCTGAACCGATGATCAGTTCACAGTTAGTTTTTAGAGTACCGAGCCTGGTCGGTCAGAGAGCTGAGAGAGAGCGTACTCCGGTCCTTGGAGCACCTCGTCTCAGAGAACCTTGTTAGAGGAGCACTCACAAGAGATTGCGAGTCTGCATCGCAAAATGGATTGACTATAGACTTTCTAGGTGTTCCTCCATCGACCCCCCCACCTAAGACTGCCCCACGTCACGGAGCATCTTCTTCCGCCGTTGCTGCCTCAAGTTCTGGACCACCTCCTAGTTTTGAGCCTAGAGATGACTAGGAGG
Source organism: Gentiana straminea (assembly GCA_036785695.1). Classification (NCBI taxonomy): domain Eukaryota; kingdom Viridiplantae; phylum Streptophyta; class Magnoliopsida; order Gentianales; family Gentianaceae; genus Gentiana; species Gentiana straminea. The sequence goes on along the minus strand of JAVUPR010000158.1, from coordinate 708,487 downwards.
ATTATTATGACGAGGACTAGTTTTCTTTCTTTTTATTGTTGTTATTTTCCATGTCTTGTTTTTTATTTTATTTCCTATCTAGTAATGTAGCAGATTTTAAATAATATAATGATTTTGTCGGCTTAATTTGTTTGGAGTTATTTAATTTCTCATTTTCTGTCGCGTTATTATTATACGGTTTGTTGTCACCGGATTCTTCTTGGATTGTTTGAGATACTTAGCGCGGATTTTTTTGAGGACTACTTACATCAGCCCAGTGCAATTACGGCGATCCAATTTCTTAATTGGCTCCAAACTTAACCGAAGCTAAGTTACTTTTCATTTTCCATTATCATCTTCTCAGTGGGGACAATGTTTAGATTAAGTGGGGGGTAAGGGACGCCACTTAGCTTGTTAACATTATATTCCGAATTATTAGGATTATCTTTGATTCGTTTCATCAAAATTTTCAAAACTAATGACATCTTTGACCTTTTGGAGCTACTTAATTACATATTTGTTTCACTTTGCATAAGTAAAAGTAATGACCACTCTTGAAGTAGTGGCTTATTAAACGTATATTCTATTATTAACCAGCAATTTAAGCACGTATAACTCACTTACCCTAGTGTGTAGTCGATAACACATTACTTCGACTAGAGTTGACCCTAGCTTTATCTCGAATTTTGTTCTACCTATGGTCATTCGAGTCAAGTTGTGGACCTTATACGGGCGACGGATTCGGTACTTTATCAAGAGTTTGGCCGTGTGGATAGATAGAATTAAGCGTTCACCCACCAAGAAAGTGGAATAAATTGCAATATATATATCTATGTTCTCTTTGGCAAAGAAAAGTCGATGGAGCATAAGACGCACGACTCTCATATCGAATAGACTGATAAACGCGAGCCTAGAGTAATACTCGGTTCTCGATCCGCCTTGCCCAGTCGACTTGCCCCAAAGCAATAAGAAGAAAAAAATCCATTAATAAAATAAATGGCGTAAATGGAAAAGCATGTTCGTGACTGGTTTGTTCGACTACGGGTTGACGTAATATGCGATTGTCTGCATTGCTAGAGATCGAGGGGTTATTGCACACACACATTGGTTCATGACATGAATATTGTTTAATGCGTTACTTATGGATGTGAATGACATGATCTTGATCTTGACTTTGTGAGGCTTAGCTATTTTTAATTAACTTGTATATTGGTCGGGGTTTCATTTTCTTTTCGGTTTCTTTGCGCGGGACGATCAAAAGCTAAGTAGGGGTAGTTGATAACGCTATAAATGCACCATTAAATTAACCTTTATTTACCCTAAATTCTGCTCTGGAGAGTGTAGATAAGCCCATTATCTTGAAGGAATATATGTTAAACGCTGAGTGCATGTTCCAAAGTTTGTAATTCTGCATATGTGTCTGAATCCGGAAGATTTGGTACTATTTCGCCTTGTTTTATGTATTTTCAGGATGTATCAAATATGGGGCATTTAAGGACGGAGCTGGACCAGAGGAAAAAGTATTGGGCCAAGTGAAGTGAGTCCAGGAAGAGATCTGCTGAAAGAAAAGAAGAAAGTCAGGCTCGATTTACCGTGGGCTAGGCCCCATAAACCGAGGGTCTTGGGGAGCAAGAAATTGATTGTGCCACATCTACTAGGTCGGTTAGGGTTTTTATGAGTCATAAGTCGGCCAATGTATCTATATAAGGCCAATAAACTGATTATTACATAGGTCTTCAATTATAATACAAACTATTTTATTTCGTTATACCATTTCGATGCAATAAGGTTCTTTTAAGCTTTTGCAGTTTATTTTCTAGTTTCCTTCCCTTCCTTGCCATCTCTAGCTTGAGTGGATCAAGCTAGATCTCCATTGTTGAAGGTATGAAGCTTTGAACGTTCCTTTATGTCTTTACTAGGGTAGATCTGCTTGTATTTACGTGTTTTAGTTAATCTGCATGTTTAACGACCCCATAATTTACTTAGATTAATCTGAATTGAGCATTGTAGATCCAGAAATAGGAAAAGCCGCCCCCGGTAAACCTGTGGTCTAAACCGGTTTACCGAGGCAAAATTTAGAAAACCTAATCAGGAGGTTCAGCGTCAGTTATATTGATCGACAGAAATAATTAAAACGAGTAATAGGCCTGGCCAATCTAGTATTCGTAATTCGTAAATTAACATGAAGTACTGATAGTGAAGTGTTAATTAGGATATTGTCTTGATGGACCCAAGGAACGTGCTAATCAGTGTCGATAGCTGCCTAGACGGGTTAGCAGAATGAGTTAGCGCTCAATACTGGCAATTCTAGTTCTTTATGCGTATGGGCTATTACGGACCAATTAAGGAGGGTAGCTGGCATATAGATTATCTACTACCATGGTCGGAGTATATAGGGTTCGGGATTGCACCCGTAGCTTCAAACTGAATTAAAAGCTCAATTTATCTAAGGAAATTATGTGAGGAAGTAAACATAAGGATTACCTAAGCCAACTTAGTAGATAGATGGGATAAGTGGGAGGAATACCACGTCTCTTCTATGTTCACTGTTGGTCAAAGACCATATATGTGTCTTATTAATTAGATTAGAACCGTTTATACTTGAGTTGCATTGTCTCTGTGGGATGGACCTTAATTCGCCCTTGCTATACTATGATTGACCTAATACTCTTGCTAGTAATATCGACGTAAGTGACTTACACGCGATCACATCCTAGGCTTATAAAGAGCCTTGCTAGGAAGGTTGTCCATGACAAAGTCGGCGACCTGACCCTTTGCCTCATTCACGCTTAAAGTATATCCGTGGTTCAGGATCGGAGTATGAAGCAGTTTCAAAGCCTGAGTGAACTCTTCTGAAGCCTCATACTTTTGGATGGCCTCAGCAATCCGAGCTGGAACAAAAGCTTCATGTTCGACCTTTTCAGCAAACTTTTCTTCTGACTTAACCTCCAGAGCCTGGATTTGTTTCTAGAGAGCCTTGATCTCCTTGTCATTGGACTCAACAGAGCCTGGTCTGCCGCAAGTCCTCAACCTCCTTCTTCAAATCTCCAGTAATGGCTGAAAACTTTCCCAGCCTGGGGAAAACTTCTTGGCCAACCCAGGTTCCCTGCATAATAGAACAATAAAAGTGAGAAACACAATCAAAGTATAAAACTCAAGAAGGAAAAGCAAGCTCACGTATTCTATGGCCTTGAAGCAGCGTCAGCTAGCTCCACATCAGTCATCCAAGAGATCAGCTCTTGTTCTCCAGGTCGGACTCAATAGAGTCTGCATGGTAGACTTAAACTGAGCTCTGCAGGTCAGACTCACCAAGCTTGCGAAAGCCAACATTCTAAGTCTGCAGGACACACTCTAATTTTCGAGTTATGTAGGTCAGACTCAAAGGCAACAAATTGTACAACCAAGTAAGCCAACCAAATTATGTTAGTTAGTGCATGGAATCCTGGGGGGCTTAAGACACCCCACTATGGTCAAGGTACTCAAAGTAAGTGTTGAATATAAAGTTAAGGAAAGAAAACTTGCAAAAATTTGCATACGTTATAAAAATATAGTACATGTTACAATTTTGAAACTTTTCAAAGCAAAAGTACAAGCTCAAAAACCTAAGACGTGTTAGGGGCTGAGTTCTGCCTAGACTCTGTAGCAGGAGTAAGATTCTCCACAGAAAACATTGGCCTAAGGAAGCTCGGCAGGAGCACTTGAAGTAGAAGTAGCAGCCGAAGAAGCCTTGTAATCCCGAATCACCTAATCAATTTGGCCTAGAATAGCAGGTTCCAGTGCGGTCTTGTCAGTTTGGAGCTCCATGACAACTTGCTCTAGCTCAGTTTTCTCCTCCAATGACTCGGCTCTCAAAGCTGTCAGTTCGGCCACCTGAATAAACAATCCCTAAGGAACTATCCCTCTATCCCTCTGTATATAAACAATCCCTAAGGAACTACGAAGACTTCATTCCTGAATAAATTACAGGATACGTAGGCAGTTTGAGAAATAACATCTCAAGTGCATTCTAAATCACCACAAACCACCCCCGTTTCACATCTTTTCTAGGGTTCAACCTTGAACAAGTTGTCACTAGGATAAACAGGGCCCAAATTTACTACCCGGCGATTTCCTGCATCGTCACCTCTCTTACCTTTTAGCAAGCAAAGTCCAAACCCAAAACTTGAAGAAATCTTGCAGGCCTCAACCAAAGACCTATTTGATCCGCAATCAATTCAAGAATTAATTAGGATCAAGGTTTCTAACAACTAGGGCTATGAATTATACCAAGAAGATCAACCAAAACTTGATTAAAACCACGGTTAGGGTCGAAATCCATACCTTTGAGAACTCCGAACTTTTGATGTCACAACGATCTCCTCTTCACGCTAATTCCGAATTTCTACTTGTATCTGAAACCCGAGTAGTAATTTGTGAGAATTTATAGAAAGTCTATTTGGCTTTTCTCAAGCTCTACAAAACCAAATTTGATTTCTGATAGGTTATAAGCTTTATATGAGATTTATTTTCCTTAAATAACCTCCCCCAAAATAATTAACAATTACTTTCCTTATTTACTCATTAATAATAAATGAGTCCAAAATTTCATATATATATATATATATATATATATATATATATATATATATATATATATATATATATATTTAACACTTTTTAAAACAATGTTAAGAAAAACGAGATAATGTTAAGAATAGTCTCACACAAGAATTTGAGTTACCCAGAAATCTGGATTTATTAAATAAATGGACTATCCCTAGGATAGAACCAAAAACAATTTATCAATTAGGAACCTTTGAAAAATTAGGTTTAAGACAAATTGTTAAAACCTCAGAAGAATCTATTTCTTTAAATAATGAAGAAATGATAATTAAATTATTAAGTGAAAAAGATATTTTTCCATATAGAAAAACTCATAAATTTCTTCATATAGGTTTAGTGCAAATTGCTTTTAAACCTTTAACTTTGGAAAATCTTCCAGAAAGTTTTATTGCTGCCTTAAGAGATGGTAGAAATTTAGATTGGAAAAAATCTCTTATGGGTATTATACAATCCAGTTTGGCCCATGGTCCAGTTTATTTTGATGTTTATCCTAATTTACAACTATCTTTATCAGATATAAACATTCTTGATTCTTTAACAATGAATGTTAAAACGCATGGTTATAATTATGCCTCTGGATCTGAAATTATTTGTATATGTTATAGAATTTATTATAAACCTTTACACACTTTAAATCCTATGTGTAAAATAAAGGATAAATCTTTAAATGAAACCATTTTAATAGAAACAAATTTTAGTAAGTCTAATATTACGACTAGAAGATCTATTAAATGGGAAGAAATTCCTTTACCTGATACTTGGCAAATAGCTAATGCTTTGTACCAAGAATTCTGTTATATGTCGGGATGTTACTAATATAGATCAAAGTACGGATGGAAATATTTCTATTTGTATGAATTCGGGAATGTATAATAATAGAAATTTATTATCAAGATCTCGTATCTATGAGATCTTTCATTTCTCCTTTTGATAATATTCATATCCCCGAACCCGGTAGGGTTTCTACTTCTCAATTAAGAGAAAAATATGTTAAAAATTTATCTTTAGATAAAAATAATATTGTAAGAGGACAAGGAGTTGTTGATTCGTAAATTGATGAATCGAAGTAGACTATAATATTTAAATGGATTTTACATTAAAAATTGATTTTAGTCCGGGGTCACCGGCAAGAAAAATAATAAAAAATGAATTCAATCTTCCAAAATGGAAACCTTTTCGTGATTGGTTTTTTGAACATATTTCAAAAGAAGATAGAGATTACTATCAAGAAGAATTTTATAATTATGTAAGGAATGAGAATAAAATGATTACTTTTATTTCATGGTTTATTTCTACTTATGTTCCACAATATTTATATATAATTGAAAGAGATTTTCAATTAGAAGGGGGAAAAACTCGAGAGGTATTTATCCTCCACAACAAAGCTTTCACAATTGAAAGAAGTGGAAAAATTTTAAATTTTAATGCATTTTCAATATTGATTGAAAATGATTCTTTAAAATATACTATAAAAGAATTAAATCTTTTATTATCGAATCAAAATTATACAAATTTATACCCGAATATATTAGGAGAACAAATATCAATTATTTCGATAAGGTAGAAAGGATTTTATCTGAAATAAAAAATATATCTAAAGATAAAGATGAAAAGAAGAATAATAAAGAGATTGATAATATTGTTGTTACTTCACATATTCAACCTCCTCCTGATATTAAGGATTTTATTTTAAAACCTAGAGGAGATTTAGAAAAATTTCTTGAAGAAAAATTTAAGAATTTAAAATTAAATACTTTAGATCAAGATATTTCAAATACTATTGGAACTAGTAATCATGAAAACACGGTTCAATTTGAAATAAATAGATTAAAAAAATATGCTGATCGTCCTACTCAGCATAATTATTATTATAGAAGACCTTCTCCAATGGATACTCTCCATGAAGAACATGAATATGAAATTAATAATAGTTATTCGGGAAAATGTATCTACGAATGGAATCTTGATGGTTATGCTGATAAGCAAATATATAATATGATACATAGAATGCTTATGTATAGCTCTATATGTAAAACATCAGGAAATACTGATAAAAATATTGCTAAGATGATAGTTTCAGGTTTTACTGGCCAGTTAAAGGGTTGGTGGGATAATTATCTAAAATTAGCGAGATAAAGATCATATTATGAATATGGTTAAACAAGAAAATAATATAGTAGTAGAAAATGTAGTTTATACTCTTGTTACTACTATTTTAGAACATTTCACAGGAAGAATTTCGGATAATTGCGAAAATATTCGTACTTTATTACAAAATCTTAGATGTAAAACATTGACAGATTTTAGATGGTATAAAGATACTTTTCTCAATAGAGTTATGGAATTACCTGAAAGTAATAGCTCTCATTGGAAATCCAAGTTTATAGATGGGTTACCTTATTTATTTGCTGAAAAGGTAAGGAAAAATTTAAGAAAAGATTTCCTTAATATTCCTTATGAAGAATATACTTATGGAAAATTGATAGGAACAATTATTCACGAAGGGTTAGCTCTTTGTAATGAAATAAAATTAAATCAGCAAATTAAAAGGCGAAATTTGTCGAAAAATCACAATTAGGAAGATTTTGTGATCAATTTGGTATGGATATTCCATCCTCTTCTAAACAATCTTTTAAAGATAAAAGAAAAGAAAAATCTTCGACTCTTTTTATAAGGGAAAAAGAAAGAAAAGATTTTCTAAGAAAAAAATTAGAAGAGAAAGAATATAAACGTGAAAAGCGTAAAATAAATAAAGAAAAATATAAAACGGATAAAAAATGTTTTAAATGCGGTCAAATAGGTCATTATGCAAATAGATGCAAAATGAAAAAGAAAATTAATTCTATTGAAAATGAAGAATTAAAATTAAATCTTTCAAAAATACTTTTAAATACGTAATCGAAAAATCTTTTTCGAGATAGTGATGATTACGAAAGTTCAATAGAAGAAAAGAATTTATCTCAATTAAACAATGAATCGGTTTATTCTTCCGAATCGATGCTTGTTGTAAGGCTTGCATACGAAACATTACATGTGAAAAACATGATAAAGAAGAAGGAGAAGAATTTTATAAAATTCTTTCCCAATTTAAAAATTTAGAAGTAAATGTATTATCTAATAATAATATAGTTGAATTTCTAAAATTAATTAAGAATCCCGAGCTTCGTTCTCGCTTAATTGATAACATGATTGAAGAACCATCATCTTCTAATATGATGGAAATAACAAATTCTCAAGAACCTTATTCTATGAATAATGTTTTGAAAATGTTAAAAGATAGACAATCAGGTTTGAAACCTACAACTATAATAGAATTATCAAAAGAAGTTATATCATTAAAACAAGAGATATCTAGTTTAAAAAAGATTAATAAAAATTTAGATGATAGGGTTTACGTCCTTGAATATGATAAGAAAGGAAAAGGAAAAGAACCTATTTCAGATATAACTGGTATACCTTCAGGATTAGAAGATTACGAGCAAGATAGTTTTTTAAATAATATAAGTATTATATTCTCTCAAAAATGGTATGTAAAAATTAATCTTTTAATTAATAACTCTTATAAACAAGAATTAACTGCTTTAATTGATAGTGGTGCAGATATGAATGTAATACAGGAAGGATTAATTCCTACGAAATATTTTGAAAAAACTACTATGAATCTAAGTCATGCTGGTGGTGAAAAACTTGATATAAAGTTTAAACTTCCAAAAGCTTATATTTGTAAAAATAATGTTTGTATTCCCACAAGTTTTTTACTTGTAAAAAATATAACTAGTCAAGTTATACTTGGAACACCTTTTATTGAAAAAATGTATCCTATAATAAAAATTGATAATAAAGGTATAATAGGTACTTTTGAAGGAAATAAAATCAAGTTTGATTTTGTTACTAAACCTATACCTAATTTCTTAAATGAAATTAAAAATTTAATTGATAAAAAGAGTTTACATTTAAACTTTTTAAAACAAGAAATTAATGAATTTTCTATTGATGACAAGCTTTTAAATCCAAAGCTTAAAGAAAAAATAAATAATTTATTATATAAATTCTCAATTGACATATGTAGTGATCATCCTAATGCATTTTGGGATAGGAAAAAACATATTGTTGATCTTCCCTATGAAGATGACTTTGATGAAAGAAAAATTACTACAAAGGCTAGACCTTGTCAAATGAATTCGAGAATATTTAGAATATTGTAAAAAAGAAATTGAGTCTTTATTACAAAAAGGATTAATAAGACCATCTAAATCTTCTTGGTCTTGTACTGCTTTTTATGTTAATAAACATAGTGAAATAGAAAGAGGTGTACCTAGAATGGTAATAAATTATAAACCTCTAAATAAAGTTTTAAAATGGATTAGGTCCCCAATTCCTAATAAAAAGGATTTATTAGACGGACTATACGATTCCATTATATTTTCTAAATTTGATTTAAAATCTGATATTGGCAAATTCGGATATCTGAAAAAGACCAATATAAAACAGCTTTTAATGTTCCTTTTGGACATTATGAATGGAGAGTTATGCCGTTTGGCCTAAAAAATGCTCCATCGGAATTTCAAAAAATTATGAATGATATATTTACTCCTTATAGTGAGTTTATGATAGTTTATATTGATGATATATTAGTATTTTCTAAAACTATTGAAAATCATTTTAAACATCTAGATATATTTAGAAAATTAATTATACAAAATGGCTTAGTTATATCTAAACCTAAGATGTCTTTATTTCAAACAAAAATTAGATTTCTAGGTCATAATATTGAAAAAGGAAATATTATTCCTATACAAAGAAGTATTGATTTTGCCTCAAAATTCCCAGATATTATTCTGGATAAAACACAATTACAAAGATTTTTAGGAAGTCTTAATTATGTTTCTGCCTACTATAAAGATTTGGCTAAAGATGCAGCTATCTTATATGATAGACTGAAGAAATTACCTAGTCCATGGACTGATCAACATACTGATGCAGTTAAAACAATTAAAAAGAAGGTAATTAATCTTCCTTGTCTAATGTTAGCCAATCCTTCATGGGATAAGATTATTGAGACAGATGCCTCTGATATTGGTTATGGTGGCATATTAAAACAAATCTGTCCTGAAACGAAACAAGTTTATCTTGTTAGGTTTTATTCTGGAAAATGGAATAATAGTCAAAAGAATTATGCAGCAGTAGCAAAAGAATTTCTAGCTATTGTTAAATGTGTTCTAAAATTCCAAGATGATTTATATAATAAGAAATTTCTTATATATACAGATTGTAAATCTGCGAAATTTATGTTTAATAAAGATTTTAAACATGATGTTTCCAAACAAATGTTTGCAAGATGGCAAGCACATCTAGCCCCTTTTGATTTTGATATTCTTCATATGAAAGGAGAAGACAATAGTCTCCCCGATTTCTTAACCCGTGAATTCTTGCGGAATCATGACGAAATTCAACAATTTATTCGAGAATAATTATTATTTTATTGATAGATTTTGCGGCATAAATGGTCGAGAGATGTCGGTATTCTTTGTTGAAAGTAAAAAAGGAAAAGTCCAAAAGCAAATAATACAGAGGGAAATATCCGGGAAACCTTTGAAGGTTTCATTGCCTACAAAATGTTGGTCATGTACCAATAAATTACATTAATAATATGATAATGTTTACAGGAATGACGTCCAGAGGATCAGGACGGGGAATTTATAATTCCTATCGTGGAAGAGGTGGAAGAGGAAATATCCTCATCCAACATGGGAACAGAGTCTTATATTCGGACAATATATCCGGAAGTGGAAGCTCAAGTCAGAATAATAATTCTGATAAAGAATATCAAGAATTCCTTGAATATAAAAGGAAGAAAAATGGTAAAGATAAAGCAGTTGAGGAAATACCCTCTTATGCAAATATCATAATACAAGAAGAAGAAGATATAACTTCTTATCAAGAAAATGAAGAACAAGGAATTATATTCCTAATTGAATATGATGATTTGAAGAAAAAGAATGACCCATGGTCATTAATGGATAAGTATTTGGATAATAATCCATTTCCAGTAACTGCATATAAGCAGCGTTACTATTATGAAAATCTTCTTAAGGCCTCCGAATGTGAAATAACACATTTTATGTCCAATGATCAGAAAGAATATACTTTCTCTAAAATTGTGATTAAACGGATATATCTTCCAAATGAATGGGGTATATCATTATTCAAAGAAAAAGAATTTCTTTTTCAAGAGAAAAATATTTCTCTAAAATATAATTATTGGGATTATATCCAAGCTTTTACAAATGTGTTTTTATATGAAAACAAAAAACAAAAGCATACATGGTTTATTAAAGTATGCCCGAGAGGTTTATAAACATCCGGAATTTATACCAAATTGGTTTCAAAGAATGGTGGTTATTACATGGACCATCGGTAAAAATTTTACCAAAGAATGGAAAGAATTATATTCTCAATGGGTTGATATATCTCCTAAAATCTCGATTTAAGTAACCAAGGACATTTAATAAATTGTTCTCGGTTCGTTATATTTCTTTTTGGAATTTTCTATTCCATGGATTCTAAATGGACTCCAATTGTAGATATAACTACGTATAATTTGCCTTGTATCAAGAGAAAATATTTCTCAAAATTTTGGACAAAATTGTCAAAGAAGGATCCACAAACAGGCCAACTATTTGGTGAAGATTTATTTCAAGAAATCAAACAAAAAATTCAACAATTTGAAGAATTAGAAGATGATATCTTGAACACAGATTGCGGTCAAAGCCCTTTCCAACATTTCAGAAAGCTTAAAATGAAAGGAATAAATTCTAAGAAGGAAGTTTTACAAAGATTATTTGTCGAAATGAAGAAGGATTTAATTAAGAATTTTGGTCACAAAATTGGGGATGACAAATCGATACATCTATGTCTTCGCAAATTTGGTGGAGAATCACAAGATCCAAATCAAGAGATCGATGAAGATTTTCAAACAATTATTGCGAAAATATCGAGTTTCAAGAATAAAAGAAAGTATGGAAGAGTATCATTACTATAGACGAAATGGGTCCTAAGAGTTTGTCGTTTATGCCGACACCAACTTTAATAAAGTTCTACTATTAATGAATAGCAAAAGCAATATTCTTTTGCTTTTACTTTTGAATAATTGGCAAAATGTTCGCCACTTACTTTTCTTTTTATTATTTTAATAAGCCCACTTGTTTTGGCTTTTGGTAGAAGTTCCTCTATAAATAGATTAGTTTTATGTTTTATAGAAGGCACGCTAGAGATTTGTCTCGCCTTCTCTTTCTCCCACTACTACTTTGTATAAATTTCTCTTTGAAGTTAAATAAAGAAGCTTGTTCTGATTACAACCAAAGTTTTGTAAGTCATTTTTATTTTTGTATTGTAATTTATATTTTGTTATTATTCTGTTTTAGCCTAATGATAGGCTAAAAGAGTTTAAGTGTTAAAATATAATATGAAGGTAAATTTAAATACAGTTTGGTCTTGGAAATTAAATTAAGATTGTGTATATAATGATCAAGGGCTGAGCAGAAAAGAAAAACTGGCAATCTTATCTGACAAGGTTTTGATTAATTCTGGCATAAATATAAGCTGATCCTTTTGTAGCCGTTTTATACCCGCCTTAGCCCAGGAGTGGCGTTTAGGGTTCTTTGGCTTTTGCAATGTTGGATCAAATTTTATATTTATAGACGGAATTCATAATCAAGTAAAAATACCAATTTTGTTATATAATTTTAGACGGTTCCCTTTATGCACATGCCCATTTTTGAGCAATTTTGTATACACAGTCCACCTTTGGTATCGGAGCCATGGCAGTATTTACTGTTATCTTCTATGTTATATTTTAACACTTTTTAAAACAATGTTAAGAAAAACAGATAATGTTAAGAATAGTCCATGGACTGATCAACATACTGATGCAGTTAAAACAATCAAAAAGAAGGTAATTAATCTTCCTTGTCTAATGTTAGCCAATCCTTCATGGGATAAGATTATTGAGACAGATGCCTCTGATATTGGTTATGGTGGCATATTAAAACAAATCAGTCCAGAAACGAAACAAGTTTATCTTGTTAGGTTTTATTCTGGAAAATGGAATAATAGTCAAAAGAATTATGCAGCAGTAGCAAAAGAATTTCTTCTGATAAAGAATATCAAGAATTCCTTGAATATAAAAGGAAGAAAAATGGTAAAGATAAAGCAGTTGAGGAAATACCCTCTTATGCAAATATCATAATACAAGAAGAAGAAGATATAACTTCTTATGAAGAAAATGAAGAACAAGGAATTATATTCCTAATTGAATATGATGATTTGAAGAAAAAGAATGACCCATGGTCATTAATGGATAAGTATTTGGATAATAATCCATTTCCAAAGAATCGCATATAAGCGTTACATTATTATGAAAATCTTCTTAAGGCCTCCGAATGTGAAATAACACATTTTATGTCCAATGATCAGAAAGAATATACTTTCTCTAAAATTGTGATTAAACGGATATATCTTCCAAATAAGAATTTCTTTTTCAAGAGAAAAATATTTCTCTAAAATATAATTATTGGGATTATATCCAAGCTTTTACAAATGTGTTTTTATATGAAAACAAAAAACAAAAGCATACATGGTTTATTAAAGTATGCCCAGAGGTTTATAAACATCTGGAATTTATACCAAATTGGTTTCAGCAATGGTGGTTATTACATGGACCATCGGTAAAAATTTTACCGAGAAGAATGGAAAGAATTATATTCTCAATGGGTTGATATATCTCCTAAAATCTCGCATTTAAGTAACCAAGGACATTTAATAAATTGTTCGGTTCGTTATATTTCTTTTTGGAATTTTCTATTCCATGGATTCGAAATGGACTCCAATTGTAGATATAACTACGTATAATTTGCCTTGTATCAAGAGAAAATATTTCTCAAAATTTTGGACAAAATTGTCAAAGAAGGATCCACAAACAAAGCCAACTATTTGGTGAAGATTTATTTCAAGAAATCAAACAAAAAATTCAACAATTTGAAGAATTAGAAGATGATATCTTGAACACAGATTGCAGTCAAAGCCCTTTCCAGAACATTTCAGGAAAGCTTAAAATGAAAGGAATAAATTCTAAGAAGGAAGTTTTACAGCATTATTTGTCAGAAATGAAGAAGGATTTAATTAAGAATTTTGGTCACAAAATTGGGGATGACAAATCAGATACATCTATGTCTTCTGCAAATTTGGCTGGAGAATCACAAGATCCAAATCAAGAGATCGATGAAGATTTTCAAACAATTATTGCGAAAATATCAGAGTTTCAAGAATAAAAGAAAGTATGGAAGAGTATCATTACTATAGGACGAAATGGGTCCTAAGAGTTTGTCGTTTATGCCGACACCAACTTTAATAAAGTTCTACTATTAATGAATAGCAAAAGCAATATTCTTTTGCTTTTACTTTTGAATAATTGGCAAAATGTTCGCCACTTACTTTTCTTTTTATTATTTTAATAAGCCCACTTGTTTTGGCTTTTGGTAGAAGTTCCTCTATAAATAGATTAGTTTTATGTTTTATAGAAGGCACGCTAGAGATTTGTCTCGCCTTCTCTTTCTCCCACTACTACTTTGTATAAATTTCTCTTTGAAGTTAAATAAAGAAGCTTGTTCGATTACAACCAAAGTTTTGTAAGTCATTTTTATTTTTGTATTGTAATTTATATTTTGTTATTATTCGTTTTAGCCTAATGATAGGCTAAAAGAGTTTAAGTGTTAAAATATAATATGAAGGTAAATTTAAATACAGCTTTGGTCTTGGAAATTAAATTAAGATTGTGTATATAATGTTCAAGGGCTGAGCAGAAAAGAAAAACTGGCAATCTTATCTGACAAGGTTTTGATTAATTCTGGCATAAATATAAGCTGATCCTTTTGTAGCCGTTTTATACCCGCCTTAGCCCAGGAGTGGCGTTTAGGGTTCTTTGGCTTTTGCAATGTTGGATCAAATTTTATATTTATAGACGGAATTCATAATCAAGTAAAAATACCAATTTTGTTATATAATTTTAGACGGTTCCCTTTATGAGGATGGAATATCCATACCAAATTGATCACAAAATCTTCCTAATTGTGATTTTTCAGACAAATTCTGCCTTTTAATTTGCTGATTTAATTTTATTTCATTACAAAGAGCTAACCCTTCGTGAATAATTGTTCCTATCAATTTTCCATAAGTATATTCTTCATAAGGAATATTAAGGAAATCTTTTCTTAAATTTTTCCTTACCTTTTCAAAGAAATAAATAAGGTAACCCATCTATAAACTTGGATTTCCAATGAGAGCTATTACTTTCGGGTAATTCCATAACTCTATTGAGAAAAGTATCTTTATACCATCTAAAATCACAATGTTTTACATCTAAGATTTTGTAATAAAGTACGAATATTTTCGCAATTATCCGAAATTCTTCCCGTGAAATGTTCTAAAATAGTAGTAACAAGAGTATAAACTACATTTTCTACTACTATATTATTTTCTTGTTTAACCATATTCATAATATGATCTTTATCTCGCTAATTTTAGATAATTATCCCACCAACCCTTTAACCGCCGCAAAAAAAACCCGAAACTATCATCTTAGCAATATTTTTATCGGTATTTCCCGATGTTTTACATATAGAGCTATACATAAGCATTCTATGTATCATATTATATATTTGCTTATCAAAGATAACCATCAAGATTCCATTCGTAGATACATTTTCCCGAATAACTATTATTAATTTCATATTCATGTTCTTCATGGAGAGTATCCATTGGAGAAGGTCTTCTATAATAATAATTATGCTCGAGTAGACGATCAAGATATTTTTTTAATCTATTTATTTCAAATTGAACTGTGTTTTCATGATTACTAGTTCCAATAGTATTTGAAATATCTTGATCTAAAGTATTTAATTTTAAATTCTTAAATTTTTCTTCAAGAAATTTTTCTAAATCTCCTCTAGGTTTTAAAATAAAATCCTTAATATCAGGAGGAGGTTGAATATGTGAAGTAACAACAATATTATCAATCTTTTTATTATTCTTCTTTTCATCTTTATCTTTAGATATATTTTTTATTTCGTATAAAATCCTTTCTACCTTATCGAAATAATTGATATTTGTTCTCCTAATATATTCGGGTATAAATTTGTATAATTTTGATTCGATAATAAAAGATTTAATTCTTTTATAGTATATTTTAAAGAATCATTTTCAATCAATATTGAAAATGCATTAAAATTTAAAATTTTTCCACTTCTTTCAATTGTGAAAGCTTCATTGTGGAGGATAAATACCTCTCGAGTTTTTCCCCCTTCTAATTGAAAATCTCTTTCAATTATATATAAATATTGTGGAACATAAGTAGAAATAAACCATGAAATAAAAGTAATCATTTTATTCTCATTCCTTACATAATTATAAAATTCTTCTTGATAGTAATCTCTATCTTCTTTTGAAATATGTTCAAAAAACCAATCACGAAAAGGTTTCCATTTTGGAAGATTGAATTCATTTTTTATTATTTTTCTTGCCAGTGACCCTGGACTAAAATCAATTTTTAATGTAAAATCCATTTAAATATTATAGTCTACTTCTGATTCATCAATTTCTGAATCAACAACTCCTTGTCCTCTTACAATATTATTTTTATCTAAAGATAAATTTTTAACATATTTTTCTCTTAATTGAGAAGTAGAAACCCTACTGGGTTCAGGGATATGAATATTATCAAAAGGAGAAATGAAAGATCTCATAGATACAGATCTTGATAATAAATTTCTATTATTATACATTCCCGAATTCATACAAATAGAAATATTTCCATCTCGTACTTTGATCTATATTAGTAACATCCCGACATATAACAGAATTCTTGGTACAAAGATTAGCTATTTGCCAAGTATCGTGTAAAGGAATTTCTTCCCATTTAATAGATCTTCTAGTCGTAATATTAGACTTACTAAAATTTGTTTCTATTAAAATGGTTTCATTTAAAGATTTATCCTTTATTTTACACATAGGATTTAAAGTGTGTAAAGGTTTATAATAAATTCTATAACATATACAAATAATTTCAGATCCAGAGGCATAATTATAACCATGCGTTTTAACATTCATTGTTAAAGAATCAAGAATGTTTATATCTGATAAAGATAGTTGTAAATTAGGATAAACATCAAAATAAACTGGACCATGGGCCAATTATTCAATTGATAGTGGTGCAGATATGAATGTAATACAGGAAGGATTAATTCCTACGAAATATTTTGAAAAAACTACTATGAATCTAAGTCATGCTGGTGGTGAAAAACTTGATATAAAGTTTAAACTTCCAAAAGCTTATATTTGTAAAAATAATGTTTGTATTCCCACAAGTTTTTTACTTGTAAAAAATATAACTAGTCAAGTTATACTTGGAACACCTTTTATTGAAAAAATGTATCCTATAATAAAAATTGATAATAAAGGTATAATAGGTACTTTTGAAGGAAATAAAATCATGTTTGATTTTGTTACTAAACCTATACCTAATTTCTTAAATGAAATTAAAAATTTAATTGATAAAAAGAGTTTACATTTAAACTTTTTAAAACAAGAAATTAATGAATTTTCTATTGATGACAAGCTTTTAAATCCAAAGCTTAAGACATAGATGTATCTGATTTGTCATCCCCAATTTTGTGACCAAAATTCTTAATTAAATCCTTCTTCATTTCTGACAAATAATGCTGTAAAACTTCCTTCTTAGAATTTATTCCTTTCATTTTAAGCTTTCCTGAAATGTTCTGGAAAGGGCTTTGACTGCAATCTGTGTTCAAGATATCATCTTCTAATTCTTCAAATTGTTGAATTTTTTGTTTGATTTCTTGAAATAAATCTTCACCAAATAGTTGGCCTGTTTGTGGATCCTTCTTTGACAATTTTGTCCAAAATTTTGAGAAATATTTTCTCTTGATACAAGGCAAATTATCTGTAGTTATATCTACAATTGGAGTCCATTTCAGAATCCATGGAATAGAAAATTCCAAAAAGAAATATAACGAACCAGAACAATTTATTAAATGTCCTTGGTTACTTAAATCTGAGATTTTAGGAGATATATCAACCCATTGAGAATATAATTCTTTCCATTCTTCTGGTAAAATTTTTACCGATGGTCCATGTAATAACCACCATTGCTGAAACCAATTTGGTATAAATTCCAGATGTTTATAAACCTCTCGGGCATACTTTAATAAACCATGTATGCTTTTGTTTTTTGTTTTCATATAAAAACACATTTGTAAAAGCTTGGATATAATCCCAATAATTATATTTTAGAGAAATATTTTTCTCTTGAAAAAGAAATTCTTTTTCTTTGAATAATGATATACCCCATTCATTTGGAAGATATATCCGTTTAATCACAATTTTAGAGAAAGTATATTCTTTCTGATCATTGGACATAAAATGTGTTATTTCACATTCGGAGGCCTTAAGAAGATTTTCATAATAGTAACGCTGCTTATATGCTTATATGCGATTCGGAAATGGATTATTATCCAAATACTTATCCATTAATGACCATGGGTCATTCTTTTTCTTCAAATCATCATATTCAATTAGGAATATAATTCCTTGTTCTTCATTTTCTTCATAAGAAGTTATATCTTCTTCTTCTTGTATTATGATATTTGCATAAGAGGGTATTTCCTCAACTCGCTTTATCTTTACCATTTTTCTTCCTTTTATATTCAAGGAATTCTTGATATTCTTTATCGAATTATTATTCGACTTGAGCTTCCACTTCCGGATATATTGTCCGAATATAAGACTCTCGTTCCCATGTTGGATGAGGATATTTCCTCTTCCACCTCTTCCACGATAGGAATTATAAATTCCCCGTCCCGATCCTCTCGACGTCATTCCCGTAAACATTATCATATTATTAATGTAATTTATTGGTACATGACCAACATTTTGTAGGCAATGAAACCTTCAAAGGTTTCCCGGATATTTCCCTCTCGTATTATTTGCTTTTGGACTTTTCCTTTTTTACTTTCAACAAGAATACGACATCTCTCGACCATTTATGCCAAAGAAAATCTATCAATAAAATAATAATTATTCTCAGAATAAATTGTTGAATTTCCTGTCATGATTCCTGCAAGAATTCACGGGTTAAGAAATCAGGGAGACTATTGTCTTCTCCTTTCATATGAAGAATATCAAAATCAAAAGGGGCTAGATGTGCTTGCCATCTTGCAAACATTTGTTTGGAAACATCATGTTTAAAATCTTTATTAAACATAAATTTCGCAGATTTACAATCTGTATATATAAGAAATTTCTTATTATATAAATCATCTTGGAATTTTAGAACACATTTAACAATAGCTAGAAATTCTTTTGCTACTACGCGCATAATTCTTTTGACTATTATTCCATTTTCCGTAATAAAACCTAACAAGATAAACTTGTTTCGTTTCGACATGATTTGTTTTAATATGCCACCATAACCAATATCGAGGCATCTCGTCTCAATAATCTTATCCCATGAAGGATTGGCTAACATTAGACAAGGAAGATTAATTACCTTCTTTTTAATTGTTTTAACCGCATCGATATGTTGATCGACCCATGGACTAGGTAATTTCTTCGATCTATCATATAAGATAGCCGCATCTTTAGCCAAATCTTTATAGTAGGCGAAACATAATTAAGACTTCCTAAAAATCTTTGTAATTGTGTTTTATCCGTAATAATATCCGGGAATTTTGAGGCAAAATCAATACTTCTTTGTATAGGAATAATATTTCCTTTTTCAATATTATGACCTAGAAATCTAATTTTTGTTTGAAATAAAGACATCTTAGGTTTAGATATAACTAAGCCATTTTGTATAATTAATTTTCTAAATATATCTAGATGTTTAAAATGATTTTCAATAGTTTTAGAAAATACTAATATATCATCAATATAAACTATCATAAACTCACTATAAGGAGTAAATATATCATTCATAATTTTTTGAAATTCCGATGGAGCATTTTTTAGGCCAAACGGCATAACTCTCCATTCATAATGTCCAAAAGGAACATTAAAAGTGTTTTATATTGGTCTTTTTCAGATATCTGAATTTGCCAATATCCAGATTTTAAATCAAATTTAGAAAATATAATGGAATCGTATAGTCTGTCTAATAAATCCTTTTTATTAGGAATTGGGGACCAAATCCATTTTAAAACTTTATTTAGAGGTTTATAATTTATTACCATTCTAGGTACACCTCTTTCTATTTCACTATGTTTATTAACATAAAAAGCGAGACAAGACCAAGAAGATTTAGATGGTCTTATTAATCCTTTTTGTAATAAAGACTCAATTTCTTTTTTACAATATTCTAAATATTCTGAATTCATTTGACAAGGTCTAGCCTTTGTAGTAATTTTTCTTTCATCAAAGTCATCTTCATAGGGAAGATCAACAATATGTTTTTTCCTATCCCAAAATGCATTAGGATGATCACTACA
Organism: Gentiana straminea; assembly: GCA_036785695.1. NCBI lineage: Eukaryota > Viridiplantae > Streptophyta > Magnoliopsida > Gentianales > Gentianaceae > Gentiana > Gentiana straminea. Next base: position 688,349 of record JAVUPR010000158.1, on the reverse strand, counting down.
TATGTCAATTGAGAATTTATATAATAAATTATTTATTTTTTCTTTAAGCTTTGGATTTAAAAGCTTGTCATCAATAGAAAATTCATTAATTTCTTGTTTTAAAAAGTTTAAATGTAAACTCTTTTTATCAATTAAATTTTTAATTTCATTTAAGAAATTAGGTATAGGTTTAGTAACAAAATCAAACATGATTTTATTTCCTTCAAAAGTACCTATTATACCTTTATTATCAATTTTTATTATAGGATACATTTTTTCAATAAAAGGTGTTCCAAGTATAACTTGACTAGTTATATTTTTTACAAGTAAAAAACTTGTGGGAATACAAACATTATTTTTACAAATATAAGCTTTTGGAAGTTTAAACTTTATATCAAGTTTTTCACCACCAGCATGACTTAGATTCATAGTAGTTTTTTCAAAATATTTCGTAGGAATTAATCCTTCCTGTATTACATTCATATCTGCACCACTATCAATTAAAGCGAGTTAATTCTTGTTTATAAGAGTTATTAATTAAAAGATTAATTTTTACATACCATTTTTGAGAGAATATAATACTTATATTATTTAAAAAACTATCTTGCTCGTAATCTTCTAATCCCGAAGGTATACCGCTTATATCTCGAAATAGGTTCTTTTCCTTTTCCTTTCTTATCATATTCAAGGACAGAAACCCTATCATCTAAATTTTTATTAATCTTTTTTAAACTAGATATCTCTTGTTTTAATGATATAACTTCTTTTGATAATTCTATTATAGTTGTAGGTTTCAAACCTGATTGTCTATCTTTTAACATTTTCAAAACATTATTCATAGAATAAGGTTCTTGAGAATTTGTTATTTCCATCATATTAGAAGATGATGGTTCTTCAATCATGTTATCAATTAACTGAGAACGAAGCTCAGGATTCTTAATTAATTTTAGAAATTCAACTATATTATTATTAGATAATACATTTACTTCTAAATTTTTAAATTGGGAAAGAATTTTATAAAATTCTTCTCCTTCTTCTTTATCATGTTTTTCACATGTAATGTTCTGTATGCAAGCCTTACAACAAGCATCGATTCGGAAGAATAAACTCGATTCATTGTTTAATTGAGATAAATTCTTTTCTTCTATTGAACTTTCGTAATCATCACTATCCGAAAAGATTTTTCGATTCGTATTTAAAAGTATTTTTGAAAGATTTAATTTTAATTCTTCATTTTCAATAGAATTAATTTTCTTTTTCATTTTGCATCTATTTGCATAATGACCTATTTGACCGCATTTAAAACATTTTTTATCTCGTTTTATATTTTTCTTTATTTATTTTACGCTTTTCACGTTTATATTCTTTCTCTTCTAATTTTTTCTTAGAAAATCTTTTCTTTCTTTTTCCCTTATAAAAAGTCGAAGATTTTTCTTTTCTTTTATCTTTAAAAGATTGTTTAGAAGAGGATGGAATATCCATACCAAATTGATCACAAAATCTTCCTAATTGTGATTTTTCAGACAAATTCTGCCTTTTAATTTGCTGATTTAATTTTATTTCATTACAAAGAGCTAACCCTTCGTGAATAATTGTTCCTATCAATTTTCCATAAGTATATTCTTCATAAGGAATATTAAGGAAATCTTTTCTTAAATTTTTCCTTACCTTTTCAGCAAATAAATAAGGTAACCCATCTATAAACTTGGATTTCCAATGAGAGCTATTACTTTCAGGTAATTCCATAACTCTATTGAGAAAAGTATCTTTATACCATCTAAAATCTGTCAATGTTTTACATCTAAGATTTTGTAATAAAGTACGAATATTTTCGCAATTATCCGAAATTCTTCCTGTGAAATGTTCTAAAATAGTAGTAACAAGAGTATAAACTACATTTTCTACTACTATATTATTTTCTTGTTTAACCATATTCATAATATGATCTTTATCTCGCTAATTTTAGATAATTATCCCACCAACCCTTTAACTGGCCAGTAAAAAAACCTGAAACTATCATCTTAGCAATATTTTTATCGGTATTTCCGATGTTTTACATATAGAGCTATACATAAGCATTCTATGTATCATATTATATATTTGCTTATCGAAGATAACCATCAAGATTCCATTCGTAGATACATTTTCCGAATAACTATTATTAATTTCATATTCATGTTCTTCATGGAGAGTATCCATTGGAGAAGGTCTTCTATAATAATAATTATCTTTAGTAGGACGATCAAGATATTTTTTTAATCTATTTATTTCAAATTGAACTCGTGTTTTCATGATTACTAGTTCCGGTAGTATTTGAAATATCTTGATCTAAAGTATTTAATTTTAAATTCTTAAATTTTTCTTCAAGAAATTTTTCTAAATCTCCTCTAGGTTTTAAAATAAAATCCTTAATATCGGGAGGAGGTTGAATATGTGAAGTAACAACAATATTATCAATCTCTTTATTATTCTTCTTTTCATCTTTATCTTTAGATATATTTTTTATTTCGTATAAAATCCTTTCTACCTTATCGAAATAATTGATATTTGTTCTCCTAATATATTCGGTATAAATTTGTATAATTTTGATTCGATAATAAAAGATTTAATTCTTTTATAGTATATTTTAAAGAATCATTTTCAATCAATATTGAAAATGCATTAAAATTTAAAATTTTTCCACTTCTTTCAATTGTGAAAGCTTCGTTGTGGAGGATAAATACCTCTCGAGTTTTTCCCCTTCTAATTGAAAATCTCTTTCAATTATATATAAATATTGTGGAACATAAGTAGAAATAAACCATGAAATAAAAGTAATCATTTTATTCTCATTCCTTACATAATTATAAAATTCTTCTTGATAGTAATCTCTATCTTCTTTTGAAATATGTTCAAAAAACCAATCACGAAAAGGTTTCCATTTTGGAAGATTGAATTCATTTTTTATTATTTTTCTTGCCAGTGACCCTGGACTAAAATCAATTTTTAATGTAAAATCCATTTAAATATTATAGTCTACTTCTGATTCATCAATTTCTGAATCAACAACTCCTTGTCCTCTTACAATATTATTTTTATCTAAAGATAAATTTTTAACATATTTTTCTCTTAATTGAGAAGTAGAAACCTACTTGGGTTCAGGGATATGAATATTATCAAAAGGAGAAATGAAAGATCTCATAGATACAGATCTTGATAATAAATTTCTATTATTATACATTCCTGAATTCATACAAATAGAAATATTTCCATCTGTACTTTGATCTATATTAGTAACATCCTGACATATAACAGGAATTCTTGGTACAGCATTAGCTATTTGCCAAGTATCAGGTAAAGGAATTTCTTCCCATTTAATAGATCTTCTAGTCGTAATATTAGACTTACTAAAATTTGTTTCTATTAAAATGGTTTCATTTAAAGATTTATCCTTTATTTTACACATAGGATTTAAAGTGTGTAAAGGTTTATAATAAATTCTATAACATATACAAATAATTTCGATCCGAGGCATAATTATAACCATGCGTTTTAACATTCATTGTTAAAGAATCAAGAATGTTTATATCGATAAAGATAGTTGTAAATTAGGATAAACATCAAAATAAACTGGACCATGGGCCAAACTTGGATTGTATAATACCCATAAGAGATTTTTTCCAATCTAAATTTCTACCATCTCTTAAGGCGAAATAAAACTTTCGGAAGATTTTCCAAAGTTAAAGGTTTAAAAGCAATTTGCACTAAACCTATATGAAGAAATTTATGAGTTTTTCTATATGGAAAAATATCTTTTTCACTTAATAATTTAATTATCATTTCTTCATTATTTAAAGAAATAGATTCTTCTGAGGTTTTAACAATTTGTCTTAAACCTAATTTTTCAAAGGTTCCTAATTGATAAATTGTTTTTGGTTCTATCCTAGGGATAGTCCATTTATTTAATAAATCCAGATTTCTGGGTAACTCAAATTCTTGTGTGAGACTATTCTTAACATTATCTGTTTTTCTTAACATTGTTTTAAAAAGTGTTAAAATATAACATAGAAGATAACAGTAAATACTGCCATGGCTCCGATACCAAAGGTGGACTGTGTATACAAAATTGCTCAAAAATGGGCATGTGCATAAAGGGAACCGTCTAAAATTATATAACAAAATTGGTATTTTTACTTGATTATGAATTCCGTCTATAAATATAAAATTTGATCCAACATTGCAAAAGCCAAAGAACCCTAAACGCCACTCCTGGGCTAAGGCGGGTATAAAACGGCTACAAAAGGATCAGCTTATATTTATGCCAGAATTAATCAAAACCTTGTCGATAAGATTGCCGAGTTTTCTTTTACTCGCTCGGCCCTTGATCATTATATACACAATCTTAATTTAATTTCCAAGACCAAACTGTATTTAAATTTACCTTCATATTATATTTTAACACTTAAACTCTTTTAGCCTATCATTAGGCTAAAACGAAATAATAACAAAATATAAATTACAATACAAAAATAAAAATGACTTACAAAACTTTGGTTGTAATCGAACAAGCTTCTTTATTTAACTTCAAAGAGAAATTTATACAAAGTAGTAGTGGGAGAAAGAGAAGGCGAGACAAATCTCTAGCGTGCCTTCTATAAAACATAAAACTAATCTATTTATAGAGGAACTTCTACCAAAAGCCAAAACAAGTGGGCTTATTAAAATAATAAAAAGAAAAGTAAGTGGCGAACATTTTGCCAATTATTCAAAAGTAAAAGCAAAAGAATATTGCTTTTGCTATTCATTAATAGTAGAACTTTATTAAAGTTGGTGTCGGCATAAACGACAAACTCTTAGGACCCATTTCGTCCTATAGTAATGATACTCTTCCATACTTTCTTTTATTCTTGAAACTCTGATATTTTCGCAATAATTGTTTGAAAATCTTCATCGATCTCTTGATTTGGATCTTGTGATTCTCCAGCCAAATTTGCAGAAGACATAGATGTATCTGATTTTAACAATTTGTCTTAAACCTAATTTTTCAAAGGTTCCTAATTGATAAATTGTTTTTGGTTCTATCCTAGGGATAGTCCATTTATTTAATAAATCCAGATTTCTGGGTAACTCAAATTCTTGTGTGAGACTATTCTTAACATTATCTGTTTTTCTTAAACATTGTTTTAAAAAGTGTTAAAATATAACATAGAAGATAACGGTAAATACTGCCATGGCAAAGGTGGACTGTGTATACAAAATTGCTCAAAAATGGGCATGTGCATAAAGGGAACCGTCTAAAATTATATAACAAAATTGGTATTTTTACTTGATTATGAATTCCGTCTATAAATATAAAATTTGATCCAACATTGCAAAAGCCAAAGAACCCTAAACGCCACTCCCGGGCTAAGGCGGGTATAAAACGGCTACAAAAGGATCGGCTTATATTTATGCCGAATTAATCAAAACCTTGTCGATAAGATTGCCGCTTTTCTTTTCGCTCGCTCCCTTGATCATTATATACACAATCTTAATTTAATTTCCAAGACCAAACTCGTATTTAAATTTACCTTCATATTATATTTTAACACTTAAACTCTTTTAGCCTATCATTAGGCTAAAACGAAATAATAACAAAATATAAATTACAATACAAAAATAAAAATGACTTACAAAACTTTGGTTGTAATCGAAACAAGCTTCTTTATTTAACTTCAAAGAGAAATTTATACAAAGTAGTAGTGGGAGAAAGAGAAGGCGAGACAAATCTCTAGCGTGCCTTCTATAAAACATAAAACTAATCTATTTATAGAGGAACTTCTACCAAAAGCCAAAACAAGTGGGCTTATTAAAATAATAAAAAGAAAAGTAAGTGGCGAACATTTTGCCAATTATTCAAAAGTAAAAGCAAAAGAATATTGCTTTTGCTATTCATTAATAGTAGAACTTTATTAAAGTTGGTGTCGGCATAAACGACAAACTCTTAGGACCCATTTCGTCCTATAGTAATGATACTCTTCCATACTTTCTTTTATTCTTGAAACTCTGATATTTTCCATTAATGACCATGGGTCATTCTTTTTCTTCAAATCATCATATTCAATTAGGAATATAATTCCTTGTTCTTCATTTTCTTGATAAGAAGTTATATCTTCTTCTTCTTGTATTATGATATTTGCATAAGAGGGTATTTCCTCAACTGCTTTATCTTTACCATTTTTCTTCCTTTTATATTCAAGGAATTCTTGATATTCTTTATCGAATTATTATTCGACTTGAGCTTCCACTTCCGGATATATTGTCCGAATATAAGACTCTGTTCCCATGTTGGATGAGGATATTTCCTCTTCCACCTCTTCCACGATAGGAATTATAAATTCCCCGTCCTGATCCTCTGGACGTCATTCCTGTAAACATTATCATATTATTAATGTAATTTATTGGTACATGACCAACATTTTGTAGGCAATGAAACCTTTGAGATAAACATCAAAATAAACTGGACCATGGGCCAAACTGGATTGTATAATACCCATAAGAGATTTTTTCCAATCTAAATTTCTACCATCTCTTAAGGCAGCAATAAAACTTTCTGGAAGATTTTCCAAAGTTAAAGGTTTAAAAGCAATTTGCACTAAACCTATATGAAGAAATTTATGAGTTTTTCTATATGGAAAAATATCTTTTTCACTTAATAATTTAATTATCATTTCTTCATTATTTAAAGAAATAGATTCTTCAGAGGTTTTAACAATTTGTCTTAAACCTAATTTTTCAAAGGTTCCTAATTGATAAATTGTTTTTGGTTCTATCCTAGGGATAGTCCATTTATTTAATAAATCCAGTTTCGGGTAACTCAAATTCTTGTGTGAGACTATTCTTAACATTATCTGTTTTTCTTAACATTGTTTTAAAAAGTGTTAAAATATAACATAGAAGATAACAGTAAATACTGCCATGGCTCTGATACCAAAGGTGGACTGTGTATACAAAATTGCTCAAAAATGGGCATGTGCATAAAGGGAACCGTCTAAAATTATATAACAAAATTGGTATTTTTACTTGATTATGAATTCCGTCTATAAATATAAAATTTGATCCAACATTGCAAAAGCCAAAGAACCCTAAACGCCACTCCTGGGCTAAGGCGGGTATAAAACGGCTACAAAAGGATCAGCTTATATTTATGCCAGAATTAATCAAAACCTTGTCGATAAGATTGCCGCTTTTTCTTTTCTCGCTCAAATTCCCTGATCATTATATACACAATCTTAATTTAATTTCCAAGACCAAACTCGTATTTAAATTTACCTTCATATTATATTTTAACACTTAAACTCTTTTAGCCTATCATTAGGCTAAAACGAATAATAACAAAATATAAATTACAATACAAAAATAAAAATGACTTACAAAACTTTGGTTGTAATCGAACAAGCTTCTTTATTTAACTTCAAAGAGAAATTTATACAAAGTAGTAGTGGGAGAAAGAGAAGGCGAGACAAATCTCTAGCGTGCCTTCTATAAAACATAAAACTAATCTATTTATAGAGGAACTTCTACCAAAAGCCAAAACAAGTGGGCTTATTAAAATAATAAAAAGAAAAGTAAGTGGCGAACATTTTGCCAATTATTCAAAAGTAAAAGCAAAAGAATATTGCTTTTGCTATTCATTAATAGTAGAACTTTATTAAAGTTGGTGTCGGCATAAACGACAAACTCTTAGGACCCATTTCGTCCTATAGTAATGATACTCTTCCATACTTTCTTTTATTCTTGAAACTCTGATATTTTCGCAATAATTGTTTGAAAATCTTCATCGATCTCTTGATTTGGATCTTGTGATTCTCCAGCCAAATTTGCAGAAGACATAGATGTATCTGATTTGTCATCCCCAATTTTGATGAATCAGAAGTAGACTATAATATTTAAATGGATTTTACATTAAAAATTGATTTTAGTCCAGGGTCACTGGCAAGAAAAATAATAAAAAATGAATTCAATCTTCCAAAATGGAAACCTTTTCGTGATTGGTTTTTTGAACATATTTCAAAAGAAGATAGAGATTACTATCAAGAAGAATTTTATAATTATGTAAGGAATGAGAATAAAATGATTACTTTTATTTCATGGTTTATTTCTACTTATGTTCCACAATATTTATATATAATTGAAAGAGATTTTCAATTAGAAGGGGGAAAAACTCTGAGAGGTATTTATCCTCCACAACAGGCTTTCACAATTGAAAGAAGTGGAAAAATTTTAAATTTTAATGCATTTTCAATATTGATTGAAAATGATTCTTTAAAATATACTATAAAAGAATTAAATCTTTTATTATCGAATCAAAATTATACAAATTTATACCTGAATATATTAGGAGAACAAATATCAATTATTTCGATAAGGTAGAAAGGATTTTATCGAAATAAAAAATATATCTAAAGATAAAGATGAAAAGAAGAATAATAAAGAGATTGATAATATTGTTGTTACTTCACATATTCAACCTCCTCCTGATATTAAGGATTTTATTTTAAAACCTAGAGGAGATTTAGAAAAATTTCTTGAAGAAAAATTTAAGAATTTAAAATTAAATACTTTAGATCAAGATATTTCAAATACTATTGGAACTAGTAATCATGAAAACACAGTTCAATTTGAAATAAATAGATTAAAAAAATATGCTTGATCGTCCTACTCAAAGATAATTATTATTATAGAAGACCTTCTCCAATGGATACTCTCCATGAAGAACATGAATATGAAATTAATAATAGTTATTCGGAAAATGTATCTACGAATGGAATCTTGATGGTTATCTTTGATAAGCAAATATATAATATGATACATAGAATGCTTATGTATAGCTCTATATGTAAAACATCGTGAAATACCGATAAAAATATTGCTAAGATGATAGTTTCGGGTTTTATTGCCGCATTAAAGGGTTGGTGGGATAATTATCTAAAATTAGCGTATAAAGATCATATTATGAATATGGTTAAACAAGAAAATAATATAGTAGTAGAAAATGTAGTTTATACTCTTGTTACTACTATTTTAGAACATTTCACAGGAAGAATTTCGGATAATTGCGAAAATATTCGTACTTTATTACAAAATCTTAGATGTAAAACATTGACAGATTTTAGATGGTATCAAGATACTTTTCTCAATAGAGTTATGGAATTACCTGAAAGTAATAGCTCTCATTGGAAATCCAAGTTTATAGATGGGTTACCTTATTTATTTGCTGAAAAGGTAAGGAAAAATTTAAGAAAAGATTTCCTTAATATTCCTTATGAAGAATATACTTATGGAAAATTGATAGGAACAATTATTCACGAAGGGTTAGCTCTTTGTAATAAAATAAAATTAAATCAGCAAATTAAAAGGCAGAATTTGTCTGAAAAATCACAATTAGGAAGATTTTGTGATCAATTTGGTATGGATATTCCATCCTCTTCTAAACAATCTTTTAAAGATAAAAGAAAAGAAAAATCTTCGACTCTTTTTATAAGGGAAAAAGAAAGAAAAGATTTTCTAAGAAAAAATTAGAAGAGAAAGAATATAAACGTGAAAAGCGTAAAATAAATAAAGAAAAATATAAAACGATAAAAAATGTTTTAAATGCGGTCAAATAGGTCATTATGCAAATAGATGCAAAATGAAAAAGAAAATTAATTCTATTGAAAATGAAGAATTAAAATTAAATCTTTCAAAAATACTTTTAAATACGAATCGAAAAATCTTTTTCGGATAGTGATGATTACGAAAGTTCAATAGAAGAAAAGAATTTATCTCAATTAAACAATGAATCGGTTTATTCTTCCGAATCGATGCTTGTTGTAAGGCTTGCATACGTAACATTACATGTGAAAAACATGATAAAGAAGAAGGAGAAGAATTTTATAAAATTCTTTCCCAATTTAAAAATTTAGAAGTAAATGTATTATCTAATAATAATATAGTTGAATTTCTAAAATTAATTAAGAATCCCGAGCTTCGTTCTCGCTTAATTGATAACATGATTGAAGAACCATCATCTTCTAATATGATGGAAATAACAAATTCTCAAGAACCTTATTCTATGAATAATGTTTTGAAAATGTTAAAAGATAGACAATCAGGTTTGAAACCTACAACTATAATAGAATTATCAAAAGAAGTTATATCATTAAAACAAGAGATATCTAGTTTAAAAAAGATTAATAAAAATTTAGATGATAGGGTTTCTGTCCTTGAATATGATAAGAAAGGAAAAGGAAAAGAACCTATTTCAGATATAACTGGTATACCTTCAAGATTAGAAGATTACGAGCAAGATAGTTTTTTAAATAATATAAGTATTATATTCTCTCAAAAATGGTATGTAAAAATTAATCTTTTAATTAATAACTCTTATAAACAAGAATTAATCGCTTTAATTGATAGTGGTGCGTATATGAATGTAATACGGGAAGGATTAATTCCTACGAAATATTTTGAAAAAACTACTATGAATCTAAGTCATCTTTGGTGGTGAAAAACTTGATATAAAGTTTAAACTTCCAAAAGCTTATATTTGTAAAAATAATGTTTGTATTCCCACAAGTTTTTTACTTGTAAAAAATATAACTAGTCAAGTTATACTTGGAACACCTTTTATTGAAAAAATGTATCCTATAATAAAAATTGATAATAAAGGTATAATAGGTACTTTTGAAGGAAATAAAATCATGTTTGATTTTGTTACTAAACCTATACCTAATTTCTTAAATGAAATTAAAAATTTAATTGATAAAAAGAGTTTACATTTAAACTTTTTAAAACAAGAAATTAATGAATTTTCTATTGATGACAAGCTTTTAAATCCAAAGCTTAAAGAAAAAATAAATAATTTATTATATAAATTCTCAATTGACATATGTAGTGATCATCCTAATGCATTTTGGGATAGGAAAAAACATATTGTTGATCTTCCCTATGAAGATGACTTTGATGAAAGAAAAATTACTACAAAGGCTAGACCTTGTCAAATGAATTCAGAATATTTAGAATATTGTAAAAAAGAAATTGAGTCTTTATTACAAAAAGGATTAATAAGACCATCTAAATCTTCTTGGTCTTGTACTGCTTTTTATGTTAAATCCTTCTTCATTTCTGACAAATAATGCTGTAAAACTTCCTTCTTAGAATTTATTCCTTTCATTTTAAGCTTTCCTGAAATGTTCTGGAAAGGGCTTTGACTGCAATCTGTGTTCAAGATATCATCTTCTAATTCTTCAAATTGTTGAATTTTTTGTTTGATTTCTTGAAATAAATCTTCACCAAATAGTTGGCCTGTTTGTGGATCCTTCTTTGACAATTTTGTCCAAAAATGGTATGTAAAAATTAATCTTTTAATTAATAACTCTTATAAACAAGAATTAACTGCTTTAATTGATAGTGGTGCAGATATGAATGTAATACAGGAAGGATTAATTCCTACGAAATATTTTGAAAAAACTACTATGAATCTAAGTCATGCTGGTGGTGAAAAACTTGATATAAAGTTTAAACTTCCAAAAGCTTATATTTGTAAAAATAATGTTTGTATTCCCACAAGTTTTTTACTTGTAAAAATTATAACTAGTCAAGTTATACTTGGAACACCTTTTATTGAAAAAATGTATCCTGTATACAAAATTGCTCAAAAATGGGCATGTGCATAAAGGGAACCGTCTAAAATTATATAACAAAATTGGTATTTTTACTTGATTATGAATTCCGTCTATAAATATAAAATTTGATCCAACATTGCAAAAGCCAAAGAACCCTAAACGCCACTCCTGGGCTAAGGCGGGTATAAAACGGCTACAAAAGGATCAGCTTATATTTATGCCAGGATTGTGTATATAATGATCAAGGGCTGAGCAGAAAAGAAAAACTGGCAATCTTATCGACAAGGTTTTGATTAATTACGGCATAAATATAAGTTTGATCCTTTTGTAGCCGTTTTATACCCGCCTTAGCCCGGGAGTGGCGTTTAGGGTTCTTTGGCTTTTGCAATGTTGGATCAAATTTTATATTTATAGACGGAATTCATAATCAAGTAAAAATACCAATTTTGTTATATAATTTTAGACGGTTCCCTTTATGCACATGCCCATTTTTGAGCAATTTTGTATACACAGTCCACCTTTGGTATCGATCGATGAAGATTTTCAAACAATTATTGCGAAAATATCAGAGTTTCAAGAATAAAAGAAAGTATGGAAGAGTATCATTACTATAGGACGAAATGGGTCCTAAGAGTTTGTCGTTTATGCCGACACCAACTTTAATAAAGTTCTACTATTAATGAATAGCAAAAGCAATATTCTTTTGCTTTTACTTTTGAATAATTGGCAAAATGTTCGCCACTTACTTTTCTTTTTATTATTTTAATAAGCCCACTTGTTTTGGCTTTTGGTAGAAGTTCCTCTATAAATAGATTAGTTTTATGTTTTATAGAAGGCACGCTAGAGATTTGTCTCGCCTTCTCTTTCTCCCACTACTACTTTGTATAAATTTCTCTTTGAAGTTAAATAAAGAAGCTTGTTCGATTACAACCAAAGTTTTGTAAGTCATTTTTATTTTTGTATTGTAATTTATATTTTGTTATTATTCGTTTTTTTAGCCTAATGATAGGCTAAAAGAGTTTAAGTGTTAAAATATAATATGAAGGTAAATTTAAATACGAGTTTGGTCTTGGAAATTAAATTAAGATTGTGTATATAATGATCAAGGGCCGAGCGAAAAAGAAAAAGCTGGCAATCTTATCGACAAGGTTTTGATTAATTCGGCATAAATATAAGTGATCCTTTTGTAGCCGTTTTATACCCGCCTTAGCCCAGAGTGGCGTTTAGGGTTCTTTGGCTTTTGCAATGTTGGATCAAATTTTATATTTATAGACGGAATTCATAATCAAGTAAAAATACCAATTTTGTTATATAATTTTAGACGGTTCCCTTTATGCACATGCCCATTTTTGAGCAATTTTGTATACAGGATACATTTTTTCAATAAAAGGTGTTCCAAGTATAACTTGACTAGTTATATTTTTTACAAGTAAAAAACTTGTGGGAATACAAACATTATTTTTACAAATATAAGGAATTATATTCCTAATTGAATATGATGATTTGAAGAAAAAGAATGACCCATGGTCATTAATGGATAAGTATTTGGATAATAATCCTTAATTATGTTTCTGCCTACTATAAAGATTTGGCTAAAGATGCAGCTATCTTATATGATAGACTGAAGAAATTACCTAGTCCATGGACTGATCAACATACTGATGCAGTTAAAACAATTAAAAAGAAGGTAATTAATCTTCCTTGTCTAATGTTAGCCAATCCTTCATGGGATAAGATTATTGAGACGGATGCCTCGATATTGGTTATGGTGGCATATTAAAACAAATCGTCCGAAACGAAACAAGTTTATCTTGTTAGGTTTTATTCGGAAAATGGAATAATAGTCAAAAGAATTATGCGGCGAGTAGCAAAAGAATTTCTAGCTATTGTTAAATGTGTTCTAAAATTCCAAGATGATTTATATAATAAGAAATTTCTTATATATACGGATTGTAAATGCGAAATTTATGTTTAATAAAGATTTTAAACATGATGTTTCCAAACAAATGTTTGCAAGATGGCAAGCACATCTAGCCCCTTTTGATTTTGATATTCTTCATATGAAAGGAGAAGACAATAGTCTCCCTGATTTCTTAACCCGTGAATTCTTGCAGGAATCATGACAGGAAATTGCCAAAGGTGGACTGTGTATACAAAATTGCTCAAAAATGGGCATGTGCATAAAGGGAACCGTCTAAAATTATATAACAAAATTGGTATTTTTACTTGATTATGAATTCCGTCTATAAATATAAAATTTGATCCAACATTGCAAAAGCCAAAGAACCCTAAACGCCACTCCCGGGCTAAGGCGGGTATAAAACGGCTACAAAAGGATCGACTTATATTTATGCCGAATTAATCAAAACCTTGTCGATAAGATTGCCGCTTTTCTTTTACTACGCTCGGCCACTTGATCATTATATACACAATCTTAATTTAATTTCCAAGACCAAACCGTATTTAAATTTACCTTCATATTATATTTTAACACTTAAACTCTTTTAGCCTATCATTAGGCTAAAACGAGAATAATAACAAAATATAAATTACAATACAAAAATAAAAATGACTTACAAAACTTTGGTTGTAATCGAACAAGCTTCTTTATTTAACTTCAAAGAGAAATTTATACAAAGTAGTAGTGGGAGAAAGAGAAGGCGAGACAAATCTCTAGCGTGCCTTCTATAAAACATAAAACTAATCTATTTATAGAGGAACTTCTACCAAAAGCCAAAACAAGTGGGCTTATTAAAATAATAAAAAGAAAAGTAAGTGGCGAACATTTTGCCAATTATTCAAAAGTAAAAGCAAAAGAATATTGCTTTTGCTATTCATTAATAGTAGAACTTTATTAAAGTTGGTGTCGGCATAAACGACAAACTCTTAGGACCCATTTCGTCCTATAGTAATGATACTCTTCCATACTTTCTTTTATTCTTGAAACTCTGATATTTTCGCAATAATTGTTTGAAAATCTTCATCGATCTCTTGATTTGGATCTTGTGATTCTCCAGCCAAATTTGCAGAAGACATAGATGTATCTGATTTGTCATCCCCAATTTTGTGACCAAAATTCTTAATTAAATCCTTCTTCATTTCTGACAAATAATGCTGTAAAACTTCCTTCTTAGAATTTATTCCTTTCATTTTAAGCTTTCTGAAATGTTCGGAAAGGGCTTTGATCGCAATCTGTGTTCAAGATATCATCTTCTAATTCTTCAAATTGTTGAATTTTTTGTTTGATTTCTTGAAATAAATCTTCACCAAATAGTTGGCTTTGTTTGTGGATCCTTCTTTGACAATTTTGTCCAAAATTTTGAGAAATATTTTCTCTTGATACAAGGCAAATTATACGTAGTTATATCTACAATTGGAGTCCATTTCAGAATCCATGGAATAGAAAATTCCAAAAAGAAATATAACGAACCAGAACAATTTATTAAATGTCCTTGGTTACTTAAATCTGAGATTTTAGGAGATATATCAACCCATTGAGAATATAATTCTTTCCATTCTTCTGGTAAAATTTTTACCGATGGTCCATGTAATAACCACCATTGCTGAAACCAATTTGGTATAAATTCCGGATGTTTATAAACCTCTCGGGCATACTTTAATAAACCATGTATGCTTTTGTTTTTTGTTTTCATATAAAAACACATTTGTAAAAGCTTGGATATAATCCCAATAATTATATTTTAGAGAAATATTTTTCTCTTGAAAAAGAAATTCTTTTTCTTTGAATAATGATATACCCCATTCATTTGGAAGATATATCCGTTTAATCACAATTTTAGAGAAAGTATATTCTTTCTGATCATTGGACATAAAATGTGTTATTTCACATTCGGAGGCCTTAAGAAGATTTTCATAATAGTAACGCTTATTGCTTATATGCGATTCTTGGAAATGGATTATTATCCAAATACTTATCCATTAATGACCATGGGTCATTCTTTTTCTTCAAATCATCATATTCAATTAGGAATATAATTCCTTGTTCTTCATTTTCTTGATAAGAAGTTATATCTTCTTCTTCTTGTATTATGATATTTGCATAAGAGGGTATTTCCTCAATCGCTTTATCTTTACCATTTTTCTTCCTTTTATATTCAAGGAATTCTTGATATTCTTTATCGAAATTATTATTCGACTTGAGCTTCCACTTCCGGATATATTGTCCGAATATAAGACTCTTTCCCATGTTGGATGAGGATATTTCCTCTTCCACCTCTTCCACGATAGGAATTATAAATTCCCCGTCGATCCTCGGACGTCATTCCTGTAAACATTATCATATTATTAATGTAATTTATTGGTACATGACCAACATTTTGTAGGCAATGAAACCTTCAAAGGTTTCCCGGATATTTCCTCTGTATTATTTGCTTTTGGACTTTTCCTTTTTTACTTTCAACGAATACGACATCTCTCGACCATTTATGCCGGCAAAATCTATCAATAAAATAATAATTATTCTCGGAATAAATTGTTGAATTTCTGTCATGATTCTGCCGCAAGAATTCACGGGTTAAGAAATCGGGGAGACTATTGTCTTCTCCTTTCATATGAAGAATATCAAAATCAAAAGGGGCTAGATGTGCTTGCCATCTTGCAAACATTTGTTTGGAAACATCATGTTTAAAATCTTTATTAAACATAAATTTCGCAGTTTACAATCTGTATATATAAGAAATTTCTTATTATATAAATCATCTTGGAATTTTAGAACACATTTAACAATAGCTAGAAATTTTTTTGCTACTTTTTGCATAATTCTTTTGACTATTATTCCATTTTCCGAGAATAAAACCTAACAAGATAAACTTGTTTCGTTTAAGACGATTTGTTTTAATATGCCACCATAACCAATATCGAGGCATCTGTCTCAATAATCTTATCCCATGAAGGATTGGCTAACATTAGACAAGGAAGATTAATTACCTTCTTTTTAATTGTTTTAAGCTGCATCGGTATGTTGATCAGTCCATGGACTAGGTAATTTCTTCGATCTATCATATAAGATAGTTTGCATCTTTAGCCAAATCTTTATAGTAGGCGAAAACATAATTAAGACTTCCTAAAAATCTTTATAATTGTGTTTTATCCAGAATAATATCTGGGAATTTTGAGGCAAAATCAATACTTCTTTGTATAGGAATAATATTTCCTTTTTCAATATTATGACCTAGAAATCTAATTTTTGTTTGAAATAAAGACATCTTAGGTTTAGATATAACTAAGCCATTTTGTATAATTAATTTTCTAAATATATCTAGATGTTTAAAATGATTTTCAATAGTTTTAGAAAATACTAATATATCATCAATATAAACTATCATAAACTCACTATAAGGAGTAAATATATCATTCATAATTTTTTGAAATTCCGATGGAGCATTTTTTAGGCCAAACGGCATAACTCTCCATTCATAATGTCCAAAAGGAACATTAAAAGCTGTTTTATATTGGTCTTTTTCAGATATCTGATTTTGCCAATATCCAGATTTTAAATCAAATTTAGAAAATATAATGGAATCGTATAGTCTGTCTAATAAATCCTTTTTATTAGGAATTGGGGACCTAATCCATTTTAAAACTTTATTTAGAGGTTTATAATTTATTACCATTCTAGGTACACCTCTTTCTATTTCACTATGTTTATTAACATAAAAAGCAGTACAAGACCAAGAAGATTTAGATGGTCTTATTAATCCTTTTTGTAATAAAGACTCAATTTCTTTTTTACAATATTCTAAATATTCTGAATTCATTTGACAAGGTCTAGCCTTTGTAGTAATTTTTCTTTCATCAAAGTCATCTTCATAGGGAAGATCAACAATATGTTTTTTCCTATCCCAAAATGCATTAGGATGATCACTACATATGTCAATTGAGAATTTATATAATAAATTATTTATTTTTTCTTTAAGCTTTGGATTTAAAAGCTTGTCATCAATAGAAAATTCATTAATTTCTTGTTTTAAAAAGTTTAAATGTAAACTCTTTTTATCAATTAAATTTTTAATTTCATTTAAGAAATTAGGTATAGGTTTAGTAACAAAATCAAACATGATTTTATTTCCTTCAAAAGTACCTATTATACCTTTATTATCAATTTTTATTATAGGATACATTTTTTCAATAAAAGGTGTTCCAAGTATAACTTGACTAGTTATATTTTTTACAAGTAAAAAACTTGTGGGAATACAAACATTATTTTTACAAATATAAGCTTTTGGAAGTTTAAACTTTATATCAAGTTTTTCACCACCGAGATGACTTAGATTCATAGTAGTTTTTTCAAAATATTTCGTAGGAATTAATCCTTCTGTATTACATTCATATACGCACCACTTATCAATTAAAGCGAGTTAATTCTTGTTTATAAGAGTTATTAATTAAAAGATTAATTTTTACATACCATTTTTGAGAGAATATAATACTTATATTATTTAAAAAACTATCTTGCTCGTAATCTTCTAATCCCGAAGGTATACCGTTATATACGAAATAAGTTCTTTTCCTTTTCCTTTCTTATCATATTCAAGGACGAAACCCTATCATCTAAATTTTTATTAATCTTTTTTAAACTAGATATCTCTTGTTTTAATGATATAACTTCTTTTGATAATTCTATTATAGTTGTAGGTTTCAAACACGATTGTCTATCTTTTAACATTTTCAAAACATTATTCATAGAATAAGGTTCTTGAGAATTTGTTATTTCCATCATATTAGAAGATGATGGTTCTTCAATCATGTTATCAATTAGCGAGAACGAAGCTCGGGATTCTTAATTAATTTTAGAAATTCAACTATATTATTATTAGATAATACATTTACTTCTAAATTTTTAAATTGGGAAAGAATTTTATAAAATTCTTCTCCTTCTTCTTTATCATGTTTTTCACATGTAATGTTACGTATGCAAGCCTTACAACAAGCATCGATTCGGAAGAATAAAGCGATTCATTGTTTAATTGAGATAAATTCTTTTCTTATTGAACTTTCGGAATCATCACTATCGAAAAAGATTTTTCTGATTCTGTATTTAAAAGTATTTTTGAAAGATTTAATTTTAATTCTTCATTTTCAATAGAATTAATTTTCTTTTTCATTTTGCATCTA
Source organism: Gentiana straminea (assembly GCA_036785695.1). Lineage (NCBI taxonomy): Eukaryota > Viridiplantae > Streptophyta > Magnoliopsida > Gentianales > Gentianaceae > Gentiana > Gentiana straminea. Next base: position 669,612 of record JAVUPR010000158.1, on the reverse strand, counting down.
TTTGCATAATGACCTATTTGACCGCATTTAAAACATTTTTTATCTGTTTTATATTTTTCTTTATTTATTTTACGCTTTTCACGTTTATATTCTTTCTCTTCTAATTTTTTCTTAAAAAATCTTTTCTTTCTTTTTCCCTTATAAAAAGAGTCAGAAGATTTTTCTTTTCTTTTATCTTTAAAAGATTGTTTAGAAGAGGATGGAATATCCATACCAAATTGATCACAAAATCTTCCTAATTGTGATTTTTCAGACAAATTCTGCCTTTTAATTTGCTGATTTAATTTTATTTCATTACAAAGAGCTAACCCTTCGTGAATAATTGTTCTATCAATTTTCCATAAGTATATTCTTCATAAGGAATATTAAGGAAATCTTTTCTTAAATTTTTCCTTACCTTTTCAAAGAAATAAATAAGGTAACCCATCTATAAACTTGGATTTCCAATGAGAGCTATTACTTTCAGGTAATTCCATAACTCTATTGAGAAAAGTATCTTTATACCATCTAAAATCTGTCAATGTTTTACATCTAAGATTTTGTAATAAAGTACGAATATTTTCGCAATTATCCGAAATTCTTCCTGTGAAATGTTCTAAAATAGTAGTAACAAGAGTATAAACTACATTTTCTACTACTATATTATTTTCTTGTTTAACCATATTCATAATATGATCTTTATCTGCTAATTTTAGATAATTATCCCACCAACCCTTTAACTGGCCAGTAAAACCTGAAACTATCATCTTAGCAATATTTTTATCAGTATTTCCTGATGTTTTACATATAGAGCTATACATAAGCATTCTATGTATCATATTATATATTTGCTTATCAGCATAACCATCAAGATTCCATTCGTAGATACATTTTCCTGAATAACTATTATTAATTTCATATTCATGTTCTTCATGGAGAGTATCCATTGGAGAAGGTCTTCTATAATAATAATTATGCTGAGTAGGACGATCAGCATATTTTTTTAATCTATTTATTTCAAATTGAACTGTGTTTTCATGATTACTAGTTCCAATAGTATTTGAAATATCTTGATCTAAAGTATTTAATTTTAAATTCTTAAATTTTTCTTCAGAAATTTTTCTAAATCTCCTCTAGGTTTTAAAATAAAATCCTTAATATCGGGAGGAGGTTGAATATGTGAAGTAACAACAATATTATCAATCTCTTTATTATTCTTCTTTTCATCTTTATCTTTAGATATATTTTTTATTTCGAGATAAAATCCTTTCTACCTTATCGAAAATAATTGATATTTGTTCTCCTAATATATTCAGGTATAAATTTGTATAATTTTGATTCGATAATAAAAGATTTAATTCTTTTATAGTATATTTTAAAGAATCATTTTCAATCAATATTGAAAATGCATTAAAATTTAAAATTTTTCCACTTCTTTCAATTGTGAAAGCCTGTTGTGGAGGATAAATACCTCTCAGAGTTTTTCCCCCTTCTAATTGAAAATCTCTTTCAATTATATATAAATATTGTGGAACATAAGTAGAAATAAACCATGAAATAAAAGTAATCATTTTATTCTCATTCCTTACATAATTATAAAATTCTTCTTGATAGTAATCTCTATCTTCTTTTGAAATATGTTCAAAAAACCAATCACGAAAAGGTTTCCATTTTGGAAGATTGAATTCATTTTTTATTATTTTTCTTGCCAGTGACCCTGGACTAAAATCAATTTTTAATGTAAAATCCATTTAAATATTATAGTCTACTTCGATTCATCAATTTCGAATCAACAACTCCTTGTCCTCTTACAATATTATTTTTATCTAAAGATAAATTTTTAACATATTTTTCTCTTAATTGAGAAGTAGAAACCTACGGGTTCGGGGATATGAATATTATCAAAAGGAGAAATGAAAGATCTCATAGATACGGATCTTGATAATAAATTTCTATTATTATACATTCCCGAATTCATACAAATAGAAATATTTCCATCTGTACTTTGATCTATATTAGTAACATCGACGATATAACGGGAATTCTTGGTACAGCATTAGCTATTTGCCAAGTATCAGGTAAAGGAATTTCTTCCCATTTAATAGATCTTCTAGTCGTAATATTAGACTTACTAAAATTTGTTTCTATTAAAATGGTTTCATTTAAAGATTTATCCTTTATTTTACACATAGGATTTAAAGTGTGTAAAGGTTTATAATAAATTCTATAACATATACAAATAATTTCAGATCCAGAGGCATAATTATAACCATGCGTTTTAACATTCATTGTTAAAGAATCAAGAATGTTTATATCGATAAAGATAGTTGTAAATTAGGATAAACATCAAAATAAACTGGACCATGGGCCAAACCGGATTGTATAATACCCATAAGAGATTTTTTCCAATCTAAATTTCTACCATCTCTTAAGGCGGCAATAAAACTTTACGGAAGATTTTCCAAAGTTAAAGGTTTAAAAGCAATTTGCACTAAACCTATATGAAGAAATTTATGAGTTTTTCTATATGGAAAAATATCTTTTTCACTTAATAATTTAATTATCATTTCTTCATTATTTAAAGAAATAGATTCTTCGAGAGGTTTTAACAATTTGTCTTAAACCTAATTTTTCAAAGGTTCTTTAATTGATAAATTGTTTTTGGTTCTATCCTAGGGATAGTCCATTTATTTAATAAATCCAGATTTACGGGTAACTCAAATTCTTGTGTGAGACTATTCTTAACATTATCTTTTTTCTTAACATTGTTTTAAAAAGTGTTAAAATATAACATAGAAGATAACGATAAATCGCCATTATATACACAATCTTAATTTAATTTCCAAGACCAAACTGTATTTAAATTTACCTTCATATTATATTTTAACACTTTTTAAAACAATGTTAAGAAAAACAGATAATGTTAAGAATAGTCTCACACAAGAATTTGAGTTACCCAGAAATCTGGATTTATTAAATAAATGGACTATCCCTAGGATAGAACCAAAAACAATTTATCAATTAGGAACCTTTGAAAAATTAGGTTTAAGACAAATTGTTAAAACCTCTGAAGAATCTATTTCTTTAAATAATGAAGAAATGATAATTAAATTATTAAGTGAAAAAGATATTTTTCCATATAGAAAAACTCATAAATTTCTTCATATAGGTTTAGTGCAAATTGCTTTTAAACCTTTAACTTTGGAAAATCTTCCAGAAAGTTTTATTGCTGCCTTAAGAGATGGTAGAAATTTAGATTGGAAAAAATCTCTTATGGGTATTATACAATCCAGTTTGGCCCATGGTCCAGTTTATTTTGATGTTTATCCTAATTTACAACTATCTTTATCAGATATAAACATTCTTGATTCTTTAACAATGAATGTTAAAACGCATGGTTATAATTATGCCTCTGGATCTGAAATTATTTGTATATGTTATGGAATTTATTATAAACCTTTACACACTTTAAATCCTATGTGTAAAATAAAGGATAAATCTTTAAATGAAACCATTTTAATAGAAACAAATTTTAGTAAGTCTAATATTACGACTAGAAGATCTATTAAATGGGAAGAAATTCCTTTACCCGATACTTGGCAAATAGCTAATCTTTATACCAAGAATTCTGTTATATGTCGGGATGTTACTAATATAGATCAAAGTACGATGGAAATATTTCTATTTGTATGAATTCGGGAATGTATAATAATAGAAATTTATTATCAAGATCTCGTATCTATGAGATCTTTCATTTCTCCTTTTGATAATATTCATATCCCCGAACCCGTAGGGTTTCTACTTCTCAATTAAGAGAAAAATATGTTAAAAATTTATCTTTAGATAAAAATAATATTGTAAGAGGACAAGGAGTTGTTGATTCAGAAATTGATGAATCAGAAGTAGACTATAATATTTAAATGGATTTTACATTAAAAATTGATTTTAGTCCAGGGTCACTGGCAAGAAAAATAATAAAAAATGAATTCAATCTTCCAAAATGGAAACCTTTTCGTGATTGGTTTTTTGAACATATTTCAAAAGAAGATAGAGATTACTATCAAGAAGAATTTTATAATTATGTAAGGAATGAGAATAAAATGATTACTTTTATTTCATGGTTTATTTCTACTTATGTTCCACAATATTTATATATAATTGAAAGAGATTTTCAATTAGAAGGGGGAAAAACTCTGAGAGGTATTTATCCTCCACAACAGGCTTTCACAATTGAAAGAAGTGGAAAAATTTTAAATTTTAATGCATTTTCAATATTGATTGAAAATGATTCTTTAAAATATACTATAAAAGAATTAAATCTTTTATTATCGAATCAAAATTATACAAATTTATACCTGAATATATTAGGAGAACAAATATCAATTATTTCTGATAAGGTAGAAAGGATTTTATCTGAAATAAAAAATATATCTAAAGATAAAGATGAAAAGAAGAATAATAAAGAGATTGATAATATTGTTGTTACTTCACATATTCAACCTCCTCCTGATATTAAGGATTTTATTTTAAAACCTAGAGGAGATTTAGAAAAATTTCTTGAAGAAAAATTTAAGAATTTAAAATTAAATACTTTAGATCAAGATATTTCAAATACTATTGGAACTAGTAATCATGAAAACACAGTTCAATTTGAAATAAATAGATTAAAAAAATATGCTGATCGTCCTACTCAAAGATAATTATTATTATAGAAGACCTTCTCCAATGGATACTCTCCATGAAGAACATGAATATGAAATTAATAATAGTTATTCAGGAAAATGTATCTACGAATGGAATCTTGATGGTTATGCTGATAAGCAAATATATAATATGATACATAGAATGCTTATGTATAGCTCTATATGTAAAACATCGAAATACTTGATAAAAATATTGCTAAGATGATAGTTTCGGTTTTTGCGCTTAAAAGGGTTGGTGGGATAATTATCTAAAATTAGCGATAAAGATCATATTATGAATATGGTTAAACAAGAAAATAATATAGTAGTAGAAAATGTAGTTTATACTCTTGTTACTACTATTTTAGAACATTTCACAGGAAGAATTTCGGATAATTGCGAAAATATTCGTACTTTATTACAAAATCTTAGATGTAAAACATTGACAGATTTTAGATGGTATAAAGATACTTTTCTCAATAGAGTTATGGAATTACTTTTTGAAAGTAATAGCTCTCATTGGAAATCCAAGTTTATAGATGGGTTACCTTATTTATTTCTTTGAAAAGGTAAGGAAAAATTTAAGAAAAGATTTCCTTAATATTCCTTATGAAGAATATACTTATGGAAAATTGATAGGAACAATTATTCACGAAGGGTTAGCTCTTTGTAATGAAATAAAATTAAATCAGCAAATTAAAAGGCAGAATTTGTCTGAAAAATCACAATTAGGAAGATTTTGTGATCAATTTGGTATGGATATTCCATCCTCTTCTAAACAATCTTTTAAAGATAAAAGAAAAGAAAAATCTTCTGACTCTTTTTATAAGGGAAAAAGAAAGAAAAGATTTTCTAAGAAAAAATTAGAAGAGAAAGAATATAAACGTGAAAAGCGTAAAATAAATAAAGAAAAATATAAAACAGATAAAAAATGTTTTAAATGCGGTCAAATAGGTCATTATGCAAATAGATGCAAAATGAAAAAGAAAATTAATTCTATTGAAAATGAAGAATTAAAATTAAATCTTTCAAAAATACTTTTAAATACAGAATCAGAAAAATCTTTTTCGAATAGTGATGATTCTCGAAAGTTCAATAGAAGAAAAGAATTTATCTCAATTAAACAATGAATCGCTTTATTCTTCCGAATCCGATGCTTGTTGTAAGGCTTGCATACGAAACATTACATGTGAAAAACATGATAAAGAAGAAGGAGAAGAATTTTATAAAATTCTTTCCCAATTTAAAAATTTAGAAGTAAATGTATTATCTAATAATAATATAGTTGAATTTCTAAAATTAATTAAGAATCCCGAGCTTCGTTCTCGCTTAATTGATAACATGATTGAAGAACCATCATCTTCTAATATGATGGAAATAACAAATTCTCAAGAACCTTATTCTATGAATAATGTTTTGAAAATGTTAAAAGATAGACAATCGAGTTTGAAACCTACAACTATAATAGAATTATCAAAAGAAGTTATATCATTAAAACAAGAGATATCTAGTTTAAAAAAGATTAATAAAAATTTAGATGATAGGGTTTCGTCCTTGAATATGATAAGAAAGGAAAAGGAAAAGAACCTATTTCGATATAAACAGTATACCTTCGATTAGAAGATTACGAGCAAGATAGTTTTTTAAATAATATAAGTATTATATTCTCTCAAAAATGGTATGTAAAAATTAATCTTTTAATTAATAACTCTTATAAACAAGAATTAACTCGCTTTAATTGATAGTGGTGCGTATATGAATGTAATACGGGAAGGATTAATTCCTACGAAATATTTTGAAAAAACTACTATGAATCTAAGTCATGCTTTGTGGTGAAAAACTTGATATAAAGTTTAAACTTCCAAAAGCTTATATTTGTAAAAATAATGTTTGTATTCCCACAAGTTTTTTACTTGTAAAAAATATAACTAGTCAAGTTATACTTGGAACACCTTTTATTGAAAAAATGTATCCTATAATAAAAATTGATAATAAAGGTATAATAGGTACTTTTGAAGGAAATAAAATCATGTTTGATTTTGTTACTAAACCTATACCTAATTTCTTAAATGAAATTAAAAATTTAATTGATAAAAAGAGTTTACATTTAAACTTTTTAAAACAAGAAATTAATGAATTTTCTATTGATGACAAGCTTTTAAATCCAAAGCTTAAAGAAAAAATAAATAATTTATTATATAAATTCTCAATTGACATATGTAGTGATCATCCTAATGCATTTTGGGATAGGAAAAAACATATTGTTGATCTTCCCTATGAAGATGACTTTGATGAAAGAAAAATTACTACAAAGGCTAGACCTTGTCAAATGAATTCGAATATTTAGAATATTGTAAAAAAGAAATTGAGTCTTTATTACAAAAAGGATTAATAAGACCATCTAAATCTTCTTGGTCTTGTATCGCTTTTTATGTTAATAAACATAGTGAAATAGAAAGAGGTGTACCTAGAATGGTAATAAATTATAAACCTCTAAATAAAGTTTTAAAATGGATTAGGTCCCCAATTCCTAATAAAAAGGATTTATTAGACAGACTATACGATTCCATTATATTTTCTAAATTTGATTTAAAATCTGGATATTGGCAAATTCGATATCCGAAAAAGACCAATATAAAACAAATTTTAATGTTCCTTTTGGACATTATGAATGGAGAGTTATGCCGTTTGGCCTAAAAAATGCTCCATCGGAATTTCAAAAAATTATGAATGATATATTTACTCCTTATAAAGTGAGTTTATGATAGTTTATATTGATGATATATTAGTATTTTCTAAAACTATTGAAAATCATTTTAAACATCTAGATATATTTAGAAAATTAATTATACAAAATGGCTTAGTTATATCTAAACCTAAGATGTCTTTATTTCAAACAAAAATTAGATTTCTAGGTCATAATATTGAAAAAGGAAATATTATTCCTATACAAAGAAGTATTGATTTTGCCTCAAAATTCCCGTATATTATTCGGATAAAACACAATTACAAAGATTTTTAGGAAGTCTTAATTATGTTTCGCCTACTATAAAGATTTGGCTAAAGATGCGGCTATCTTATATGATAGATCGAAGAAATTACCTAGTCCATGGACTGATCAACATACCGATGCGTTTAAAACAATTAAAAAGAAGGTAATTAATCTTCCTTGTCTAATGTTAGCCAATCCTTCATGGGATAAGATTATTGAGACAGATGCCTCGATATTGGTTATGGTGGCATATTAAAACAAATCATCGTAAACGAAACAAGTTTATCTTGTTAGGTTTTATTCGGAAAATGGAATAATAGTCAAAAGAATTATGCAAAGCGTAGCAAAAAGAATTTCTAGCTATTGTTAAATGTGTTCTAAAATTCCAAGATGATTTATATAATAAGAAATTTCTTATATATACAGATTGTAAATGCGAAATTTATGTTTAATAAAGATTTTAAACATGATGTTTCCAAACAAATGTTTGCAAGATGGCAAGCACATCTAGCCCCTTTTGATTTTGATATTCTTCATATGAAAGGAGAAGACAATAGTCTCCCGATTTCTTAACCCGTGAATTCTTGCGGGAATCATGACAGAAATTCAACAATTTATTCGAGAATAATTATTATTTTATTGATAGATTTTGGCTGCATAAATGGTCGAGAGATGTCGATTATTCTTGTTGAAAGTAAAAAAGGAAAAGTCCAAAAGCAAATAATACAGAGGGAAATATCCGGGAAACCTTTGAAGGTTTCATTGCCTACAAAATGTTGGTCATGTACCAATAAATTACATTAATAATATGATAATGTTTACAGGAATGACGTCCAGAGGATCAGGACGGGGAATTTATAATTCCTATCGTGGAAGAGGTGGAAGAGGAAATATCCTCATCCAACATGGGAACAGAGTCTTATATTCGGACAATATATCCGGAAGTGAAAGCTCAAGTCAGAATAATAATTCTGATAAAGAATATCAAGAATTCCTTGAATATAAAAGGAAGAAAAATGGTAAAGATAAAGCAGTTGAGGAAATACCCTCTTATGCAAATATCATAATACAAGAAGAAGAAGATATAACTTCTTATCAAGAAAATGAAGAACAAGGAATTATATTCCTAATTGAATATGATGATTTGAAGAAAAGAATGACCCATGGTCATTAATGGATAAGTATTTGGATAATAATCCATTTCCAAGAATCGCATATAAGCAATAAGCGTTATTATTATGAAAATCTTCTTAAGGCCTCCGAATGTGAAATAACACATTTTATGTCCAATGATCAGAAAGAATATACTTTCTCTAAAATTGTGATTAAACGGATATATCTTCCAAATGAATGGGGTATATCATTATTCAAAGAAAAAGAATTTCTTTTTCAAGAGAAAAATATTTCTCTAAAATATAATTATTGGGATTATATCCAAGCTTTTACAAATGTGTTTTTATATGAAAACAAAAAACAAAAGCATACATGGTTTATTAAAGTATGCCCAGAGGTTTATAAACATCTGGAATTTATACCAAATTGGTTTCAAAGAATGGTGGTTATTACATGGACCATCGGTAAAAATTTTACCGTAAGAATGGAAAGAATTATATTCTCAATGGGTTGATATATCTCCTAAAATCTCGCATTTAAGTAACCAAGGACATTTAATAAATTGTTCTGGTTCGTTATATTTCTTTTTGGAATTTTCTATTCCATGGATTCTGAAATGGACTCCAATTGTAGATATAACTACGATAATTTGCCTTGTATCAAGAGAAAATATTTCTCAAAATTTTGGACAAAATTGTCAAAGAAGGATCCACAAACAAAGCCAACTATTTGGTGAAGATTTATTTCAAGAAATCAAACAAAAAATTCAACAATTTGAAGAATTAGAAGATGATATCTTGAACACGTATTGCAACAAAGCCCTTTCCCGAACATTTCGAGAAAGCTTAAAATGAAAGGAATAAATTCTAAGAAGGAAGTTTTACAAAGATTATTTGTCGAAATGAAGAAGGATTTAATTAAGAATTTTGGTCACAAAATTGGGGATGACAAATCAGATACATCTATGTCTTCTGCATCTATGTCTTCTGCAAATTTGGCTGGAGAATCACAAGATCCAAATCAAGAGATCGATGAAGATTTTCAAACAATTATTGCGAAAATATCAGAGTTTCAAGAATAAAAGAAAGTATGGAAGAGTATCATTACTATAGGACGAAATGGGTCCTAAGAGTTTGTCGTTTATGCCGACACCAACTTTAATAAAGTTCTACTATTAATGAATAGCAAAAGCAATATTCTTTTGCTTTTACTTTTGAATAATTGGCAAAATGTTCGCCACTTACTTTTCTTTTTATTATTTTAATAAGCCCACTTGTTTTGGCTTTTGGTAGAAGTTCCTCTATAAATAGATTAGTTTTATGTTTTATAGAAGGCACGCTAGAGATTTGTCTCGCCTTCTCTTTCTCCCACTACTACTTTGTATAAATTTCTCTTTGAAGTTAAATAAAGAAGCTTGTTCGATTACAACCAAAGTTTTGTAAGTCATTTTTATTTTTGTATTGTAATTTATATTTTGTTATTATTCGTTTTAGCCTAATGATAGGCTAAAAGAGTTTAAGTGTTAAAATATAATATGAAGGTAAATTTAAATACGAGTTTGGTCTTGGAAATTAAATTAAGATTGTGTATATAATGATCAAGGGCTGAGCAGAAAAGAAAAAGCGGCAATCTTATCTCGACAAGGTTTTGATTAATTACGGCATAAATATAAGCTGATCCTTTTGTAGCCGTTTTATACCCGCCTTAGCCCAGGAGTGGCGTTTAGGGTTCTTTGGCTTTTGCAATGTTGGATCAAATTTTATATTTATAGACGGAATTCATAATCAAGTAAAAATACCAATTTTGTTATATAATTTTAGACGGTTCCCTTTATGCACATGCCCATTTTTGAGCAATTTTGTATACACAAATCCACCTTTGGTATCGTAGTTTTTCCCCCTTCTAATTGAAAATCTCTTTCAATTATATATAAATATTGTGGAACATAAGTAGAAATAAACCATGAAATAAAAGTAATCATTTTATTCTCATTCCTTACATAATTATAAAATTCTTCTTGATAGTAATCTCTATCTTCTTTTGAAATATGTTCAAAAAACCAATCACGAAAAGGTTTCCATTTTGGAAGATTGAATTCATTTTTTATTATTTTTCTTGCCAGTGACCCTGGACTAAAATCAATTTTTAATGTAAAATCCATTTAAATATTATAGTCTACTTCTGATTCATCAATTTCTGAATCAACAACTCCTTGTCCTCTTACAATATTATTTTTATCTAAAGATAAATTTTTAACATATTTTTCTCTTAATTGAGAAGTAGAAACCCTACTGGGTTCAGGGATATGAATATTATCAAAAGGAGAAATGAAAGATCTCATAGATACAGATCTTGATAATAAATTTCTATTATTATACATTCCTGAATTCATACAAATAGAAATATTTCCATCTGTACTTTGATCTATATTAGTAACATCCCGACATATAACAGAATTCTTGGTACAAAGATTAGCTATTTGCCAAGTATCGTGTAAAGGAATTTATTTTTCTTTTCTTTTATCTTTAAAAGATTGTTTAGAAGAGGATGGAATATCCATACCAAATTGATCACAAAATCTTCCTAATTGTGATTTTTCGGACAAATTCGCCTTTTAATTTGCTGATTTAATTTTATTTCATTACAAAGAGCTAACCCTTCGTGAATAATTGTTCCTATCAATTTTCCATAAGTATATTCTTCATAAGGAATATTAAGGAAATCTTTTCTTAAATTTTTCCTTACCTTTTCAACAAAATAATGAAGAAATGATAATTAAATTATTAAGTGAAAAAGATATTTTTCCATATAGAAAAACTCATAAATTTCTTCATATAGGTTTAGTGCAAATTGCTTTTAAACCTTTAACTTTGGAAAATCTTCCAGAAAGTTTTATTGCTGCCTTAAGAGATGGTAGAAATTTAGATTGGAAAAAATCTCTTATGGGTATTATACAATCCAGTTTGGCCCATGGTCCAGTTTATTTTGATGTTTATCCTAATTTACAACTATCTTTATCAGATATAAACATTCTTGATTCTTTAACAATGAATGTTAAAACGCATGGTTATAATTATGCCTCTGGATCTGAAATTATTTGTATATGTTATAGAATTTATTATAAACCTTTACACACTTTAAATCCTATGTGTAAAAGCAAAAGAATATTGCTTTTGCTATTCATTAATAGTAGAACTTTATTAAAGTTGGTGTCGGCATAAACGACAAACTCTTAGGACCCATTTCGTCCTATAGTAATGATACTCTTCCATACTTTCTTTTATTCTTGAAACTCTGATATTTTCGCAATAATTGTTTGAAAATCTTCATCGATCTCTTGATTTGGATCTTGTGATTCTCCAGCCAAATTTGCAGAAGACATAGATGTATCTGATTTGTCATCCCCAATTTTGTGACCAAAATTCTTAATTAAATCCTTCTTCATTTCTGACAAATAATGTTTGTAAACTTCCTTCTTAGAATTTATTCCTTTCATTTTAAGCTTTCCCGAAATGTTCGGAAAGGGCTTTGATCGCAATGTGTGTTCAAGATATCATCTTCTAATTCTTCAAATTGTTGAATTTTTTGTTTGATTTCTTGAAATAAATCTTCACCAAATAGTTGGCTCCGTTTGTGGATCCTTCTTTGACAATTTTGTCCAAAATTTTGAGAAATATTTTCTCTTGATACAAGGCAAATTATCCGTAGTTATATCTACAATTGGAGTCCATTTCGAATCCATGGAATAGAAAATTCCAAAAAGAAATATAACGAACGAAACAATTTATTAAATGTCCTTGGTTACTTAAATCCGAGATTTTAGGAGATATATCAACCCATTGAGAATATAATTCTTTCCATTCTTCTGGTAAAATTTTTACCGATGGTCCATGTAATAACCACCATTGCTGAAACCAATTTGGTATAAATTCCAGATGTTTATAAACCTCTGGGCATACTTTAATAAACCATGTATGCTTTTGTTTTTTGTTTTCATATAAAAACACATTTGTAAAAGCTTGGATATAATCCCAATAATTATATTTTAGAGAAATATTTTTCTCTTGAAAAAGAAATTCTTTTTCTTTGAATAATGATATACCCCATTCATTTGGAAGATATATCCGTTTAATCACAATTTTAGAGAAAGTATATTCTTTCTGATCATTGGACATAAAATGTGTTATTTCACATTCGGAGGCCTTAAGAAGATTTTCATAATAGTAACGCTGCTTATATGCGATTCTTCGGAAATGGATTATTATCCAAATACTTATCCATTAATGACCATGGGTCATTCTTTTTCTTCAAATCATCATATTCAATTAGGAATATAATTCCTTGTTCTTCATTTTCTTGATAAGAAGTTATATCTTCTTCTTCTTGTATTATGATATTTGCATAAGAGGGTATTTCCTCAATCGCTTTATCTTTACCATTTTTCTTCCTTTTATATTCAAGGAATTCTTGATATTCTTTATCAGAATTATTATTCTGACTTGAGCTTCCACTTCCGGATATATTGTCCGAATATAAGACTCTGTTCCCATGTTGGATGAGGATATTTCCTCTTCCACCTCTTCCACGATAGGAATTATAAATTCCCCGTCCTGATCCTCTGGACGTCATTCCCGTAAACATTATCATATTATTAATGTAATTTATTGGTACATGACCAACATTTTGTAGGCAATGAAACCTTCAAAGGTTTCCCGGATATTTCCCTCTGTATTATTTGCTTTTGGACTTTTCCTTTTTTACTTTCAACAGCAATACTGACATCTCTCAGCCATTTATGCCAGCAAAATCTATCAATAAAATAATAATTATTCTCGAATAAATTGTTGAATTTCCCGTCATGATTCCCGCAAGAATTCACGGGTTAAGAAATCGGGAGACTATTGTCTTCTCCTTTCATATGAAGAATATCAAAATCAAAAGGGGCTAGATGTGCTTGCCATCTTGCAAACATTTGTTTGGAAACATCATGTTTAAAATCTTTATTAAACATAAATTTCGCATTTACAATCTGTATATATAAGAAATTTCTTATTATATAAATCATCTTGGAATTTTAGAACACATTTAACAATAGCTAGAAATTCTTTTGCTACTTCGCGCATAATTCTTTTGACTATTATTCCATTTTCCGTAATAAAACCTAACAAGATAAACTTGTTTCGTTTCTGGACAGATTTGTTTTAATATGCCACCATAACCAATATCAGAGGCATCTGTCTCAATAATCTTATCCCATGAAGGATTGGCTAACATTAGACAAGGAAGATTAATTACCTTCTTTTTAATTGTTTTAACTGCATCGATGTTGATCAGTCCATGGACTAGGTAATTTCTTCGCCTATCATATAAGATAGCCGCATCTTTAGCCAAATCTTTATAGTAGGCGAAAACATAATTAAGACTTCCTAAAAATCTTTATAATTGTGTTTTATCCGAATAATATCCGGGAATTTTGAGGCAAAATCAATACTTCTTTGTATAGGAATAATATTTCCTTTTTCAATATTATGACCTAGAAATCTAATTTTTGTTTGAAATAAAGACATCTTAGGTTTAGATATAACTAAGCCATTTTGTATAATTAATTTTCTAAATATATCTAGATGTTTAAAATGATTTTCAATAGTTTTAGAAAATACTAATATATCATCAATATAAACTATCATAAACTCACTATAAGGAGTAAATATATCATTCATAATTTTTTGAAATTCCGATGGAGCATTTTTTAGGCCAAACGGCATAACTCTCCATTCATAATGTCCAAAAGGAACATTAAAAGCTGTTTTATATTGGTCTTTTCGATATCCGAATTTGCCAATATCCGATTTTAAATCAAATTTAGAAAATATAATGGAATCGTATAGTCCGTCTAATAAATCCTTTTTATTAGGAATTGGGGACCTAATCCATTTTAAAACTTTATTTAGAGGTTTATAATTTATTACCATTCTAGGTACACCTCTTTCTATTTCACTATGTTTATTAACATAAAAAGCGAGACAAGACCAAGAAGATTTAGATGGTCTTATTAATCCTTTTTGTAATAAAGACTCAATTTCTTTTTTACAATATTCTAAATATTCTGAATTCATTTGACAAGGTCTAGCCTTTGTAGTAATTTTTCTTTCATCAAAGTCATCTTCATAGGGAAGATCAACAATATGTTTTTTCCTATCCCAAAATGCATTAGGATGATCACTACATATGTCAATTGAGAATTTATATAATAAATTATTTATTTTTTCTTTAAGCTTTGGATTTAAAAGCTTGTCATCAATAGAAAATTCATTAATTTCTTGTTTTAAAAAGTTTAAATGTAAACTCTTTTTATCAATTAAATTTTTAATTTCATTTAAGAAATTAGGTATAGGTTTAGTAACAAAATCAAACATGATTTTATTTCCTTCAAAAGTACCTATTATACCTTTATTATCAATTTTTATTATAGGATACATTTTTTCAATAAAAGGTGTTCCAAGTATAACTTGACTAGTTATATTTTTTACAAGTAAAAAACTTGTGGGAATACAAACATTATTTTTACAAATATAAGCTTTTGGAAGTTTAAACTTTATATCAAGTTTTTCACCACCAAAGATGACTTAGATTCATAGTAGTTTTTTCAAAATATTTCGTAGGAATTAATCCTTCCCGTATTACATTCATATCTCGCACCACTATCAATTAAAGCAGTTAATTCTTGTTTATAAGAGTTATTAATTAAAAGATTAATTTTTACATACCATTTTTGAGAGAATATAATACTTATATTATTTAAAAAACTATCTTGCTCGTAATCTTCTAATCCCGAAGGTATACCAGCTTATATCGAAATAAGTTCTTTTCCTTTTCCTTTCTTATCATATTCAAGGACAGAAACCCTATCATCTAAATTTTTATTAATCTTTTTTAAACTAGATATCTCTTGTTTTAATGATATAACTTCTTTTGATAATTCTATTATAGTTGTAGGTTTCAAACTCGATTGTCTATCTTTTAACATTTTCAAAACATTATTCATAGAATAAGGTTCTTGAGAATTTGTTATTTCCATCATATTAGAAGATGATGGTTCTTCAATCATGTTATCAATTAACTGAGAACGAAGCTCAGGATTCTTAATTAATTTTAGAAATTCAACTATATTATTATTAGATAATACATTTACTTCTAAATTTTTAAATTGGGAAAGAATTTTATAAAATTCTTCTCCTTCTTCTTTATCATGTTTTTCACATGTAATGTTCGTATGCAAGCCTTACAACAAGCATCGATTCGAAGAATAAACCGATTCATTGTTTAATTGAGATAAATTCTTTTCTTCTATTGAACTTTCGTAATCATCACTATCTCGAAAAAGATTTTTCGATTCGTATTTAAAAGTATTTTTGAAAGATTTAATTTTAATTCTTCATTTTCAATAGAATTAATTTTCTTTTTCATTTTGCATCTATTTGCATAATGACCTATTTGACCGCATTTAAAACATTTTTTATCTCTGTTTTATATTTTTCTTTATTTATTTTACGCTTTTCACGTTTATATTCTTTCTCTTCTAATTTTTTCTTAAAAAATCTTTTCTTTCTTTTTCCCTTATAAAAAGAGTCGAAGATTTTTCTTTTCTTTTATCTTTAAAAGATTGTTTAGAAGAGGATGGAATATCCATACCAAATTGATCACAAAATCTTCCTAATTGTGATTTTTCGGACAAATTCTCGCCTTTTAATTTGCTTGATTTAATTTTATTTCATTACAAAGAGCTAACCCTTCGTGAATAATTGTTCTATCAATTTTCCATAAGTATATTCTTCATAAGGAATATTAAGGAAATCTTTTCTTAAATTTTTCCTTACCTTTTCAAAGAAATAAATAAGGTAACCCATCTATAAACTTGGATTTCCAATGAGAGCTATTACTTTCGGTAATTCCATAACTCTATTGAGAAAAGTATCTTTATACCATCTAAAATCATCAATGTTTTACATCTAAGATTTTGTAATAAAGTACGAATATTTTCGCAATTATCCGAAATTCTTCCGTGAAATGTTCTAAAATAGTAGTAACAAGAGTATAAACTACATTTTCTACTACTATATTATTTTCTTGTTTAACCATATTCATAATATGATCTTTATCTGCTAATTTTAGATAATTATCCCACCTACCCTTTAATCGGCCAAAAACTCGAAACTATCATCTTAGCAATATTTTTATCGGTATTTCGATGTTTTACATATAGAGCTATACATAAGCATTCTATGTATCATATTATATATTTGCTTATCAAAGATAACCATCAAGATTCCATTCGTAGATACATTTTCCTGAATAACTATTATTAATTTCATATTCATGTTCTTCATGGAGAGTATCCATTGGAGAAGGTCTTCTATAATAATAATTATGCTGAGTAGGACGATCAGCATATTTTTTTAATCTATTTATTTCAAATTGAACTGTGTTTTCATGATTACTAGTTCCAATAGTATTTGAAATATCTTGATCTAAAGTATTTAATTTTAAATTCTTAAATTTTTCTTCAAGAAATTTTTCTAAATCTCCTCTAGGTTTTAAAATAAAATCCTTAATATCAGGAGGAGGTTGAATATGTGAAGTAACAACAATATTATCAATCTCTTTATTATTCTTCTTTTCATCTTTATCTTTAGATATATTTTTTATTTCAGATAAAATCCTTTCTACCTTATCAGAAATAATTGATATTTGTTCTCCTAATATATTCAGGTATAAATTTGTATAATTTTGATTCGATAATAAAAGATTTAATTCTTTTATAGTATATTTTAAAGAATCATTTTCAATCAATATTGAAAATGCATTAAAATTTAAAATTTTTCCACTTCTTTCAATTGTGAAAGCCTGTTGTGGAGGATAAATACCTCTCGAGTTTTTTCCCCTTCTAATTGAAAATCTCTTTCAATTATATATAAATATTGTGGAACATAAGTAGAAATAAACCATGAAATAAAAGTAATCATTTTATTCTCATTCCTTACATAATTATAAAATTCTTCTTGATAGTAATCTCTATCTTCTTTTGAAATATGTTCAAAAAACCAATCACGAAAAGGTTTCCATTTTGGAAGATTGAATTCATTTTTTATTATTTTTCTTGCCAGTGACCCTGGACTAAAATCAATTTTTAATGTAAAATCCATTTAAATATTATAGTCTACTTCGATTCATCAATTTCGAATCAACAACTCCTTGTCCTCTTACAATATTATTTTTATCTAAAGATAAATTTTTAACATATTTTTCTCTTAATTGAGAAGTAGAAACCCTATTTGGGTTCGGGGATATGAATATTATCAAAAGGAGAAATGAAAGATCTCATAGATACGGATCTTGATAATAAATTTCTATTATTATACATTCCCGAATTCATACAAATAGAAATATTTCCATCCGTACTTTGATCTATATTAGTAACATCCCGACATATAACGAGAATTCTTGGTACGGCGATTAGCTATTTGCCAAGTATCAGGTAAAGAATTTCTTCCCATTTAATAGATCTTCTAGTCGTAATATTAGACTTACTAAAATTTGTTTCTATTAAAATGGTTTCATTTAAAGATTTATCCTTTATTTTACACATAGGATTTAAAGTGTGTAAAGGTTTATAATAAATTCTATAACATATACAAATAATTTCGGATCCGAGAGCATAATTATAACCATGCGTTTTAACATTCATTGTTAAAGAATCAAGAATGTTTATATCGATAAAGATAGTTGTAAATTAGGATAAACATCAAAATAAATCGGACCATGGGCCAAATGGATTGTATAATACCCATAAGAGATTTTTTCCAATCTAAATTTCTACCATCTCTTAAGGCGGAATAAAACTTTTCTGGAAGATTTTCCAAAGTTAAATGTTTAAAAGCAATTTGCACTAAACCTATATGAAGAAATTTATGAGTTTTTCTATATGGAAAAATATCTTTTTCACTTAATAATTTAATTATCATTTCTTCATTATTTAAAGAAATAGATTCTTCAGAGGTTTTAACAATTTGTCTTAAACCTAATTTTTCAAAGGTTCCTAATTGATAAATTGTTTTTGGTTCTATCCTAGGGATAGTCCATTTATTTAATAAATCCAGATTTCTGGGTAACTCAAATTCTTGTGTGAGACTATTCTTAACATTATCTGTTTTTCTTAACATTGTTTTAAAAAGTGTTAAAATATAACATAGAAGATAACAGTAAATACTGCCATTATATACACAATCTTAATTTAATTTCCAAGACCAAACTGTATTTAAATTTACCTTCATATTATATTTTAACACTTTTTAAAACAATGTTAAGAAAAACAGATAATGTTAAGGATAGTCTCACACAAGAATTTGAGTTACCCAGAAATCTGGATTTATTAAATAAATGGACTATCCCTAGGATAGAACCAAAAACAATTTATCAATTAGGAACCTTTGAAAAATTAGGTTTAAGACAAATTGTTAAAACCTCGAAGAATCTATTTCTTTAAATAATGAAGAAATGATAATTAAATTATTAAGTGAAAAAGATATTTTTCCATATAGAAAAACTCATAAATTTCTTCATATAGGTTTAGTGCAAATTGCTTTTAAACCTTTAACTTTGGAAAATCTTCCGTAAAGTTTTATTGTCGCCTTAAGAGATGGTAGAAATTTAGATTGGAAAAAATCTCTTATGGGTATTATACAATCCAGCTTTGGCCTATGGTCCAGCTTTATTTTTGATGTTTATCCTAATTTACAACTATCTTTATCGATATAAACATTCTTGATTCTTTAACAATGAATGTTAAAACGCATGGTTATAATTATGCCTCTACGGATCTGAAATTATTTGTATATGTTATGGAATTTATTATAAACCTTTACACACTTTAAATCCTATGTGTAAAATAAAGGATAAATCTTTAAATGAAACCATTTTAATAGAAACAAATTTTAGTAAGTCTAATATTACGACTAGAAGATCTATTAAATGGGAAGAAATTCCTTTACCTGATACTTGGCAAATAGCTAATCTTTGTACCAAGAATTCCTGTTATATGTCAGGATGTTACTAATATAGATCAAAGTACAGATGGAAATATTTCTATTTGTATGAATTCAGGAATGTATAATAATAGAAATTTATTATCAAGATCCGTATCTATGAGATCTTTCATTTCTCCTTTTGATAATATTCATATCCCTGAACCCAGTAGGGTTTCTACTTCTCAATTAAGAGAAAAATATGTTAAAAATTTATCTTTAGATAAAAATAATATTGTAAGAGGACAAGGAGTTGTTGATTCAGAAATTGATGAATCAGAAGTAGACTATAATATTTAAATGGATTTTACATTAAAAATTGATTTTAGTCCAGGGTCACTGGCAAGAAAAATAATAAAAAATGAATTCAATCTTCCAAAATGGAAACCTTTTCGTGATTGGTTTTTTGAACATATTTCAAAAGAAGATAGAGATTACTATCAAGAAGAATTTTATAATTATGTAAGGAATGAGAATAAAATGATTACTTTTATTTCATGGTTTATTTCTACTTATGTTCCACAATATTTATATATAATTGAAAGAGATTTTCAATTAGAAGGGGAAAAACTCGAGAGGTATTTATCCTCCACAACAAAGCTTTCACAATTGAAAGAAGTGGAAAAATTTTAAATTTTAATGCATTTTCAATATTGATTGAAAATGATTCTTTAAAATATACTATAAAAGAATTAAATCTTTTATTATCGAATCAAAATTATACAAATTTATACCCGAATATATTAGGAGAACAAATATCAATTATTTCGATAAGGTAGAAAGGATTTTATCCGAAATAAAAAATATATCTAAAGATAAAGATGAAAAGAAGAATAATAAAGAGATTGATAATATTGTTGTTACTTCACATATTCAACCTCCTCCCCGATATTAAGGATTTTATTTTAAAACCTAGAGAGATTTAGAAAAATTTCTTGAAGAAAAATTTAAGAATTTAAAATTAAATACTTTAGATCAAGATATTTCAAATACTATTGGAACTAGTAATCATGAAAACACAAATTCAATTTGAAATAAATAGATTAAAAAAATATGCTTGATCGTCCTACTCAACATAATTATTATTATAGAAGACCTTCTCCAATGGATACTCTCCATGAAGAACATGAATATGAAATTAATAATAGTTATTCGAAAATGTATCTACGAATGGAATCTTGATGGTTATCTTAAGCAAATATATAATATGATACATAGAATGCTTATGTATAGCTCTATATGTAAAACATCGAAATACTTGATAAAAATATTGCTAAGATGATAGTTTCGGGTTTTACTGCCGCTATTAAAGGGTTGGTGGGATAATTATCTAAAATTAGCGATAAAGATCATATTATGAATATGGTTAAACAAGAAAATAATATAGTAGTAGAAAATGTAGTTTATACTCTTGTTACTACTATTTTAGAACATTTCACAGGAAGAATTTCGGATAATTGCGAAAATATTCGTACTTTATTACAAAATCTTAGATGTAAAACATTGACAGATTTTAGATGGTATAAAGATACTTTTCTCAATAGAGTTATGGAATTACCTGAAAGTAATAGCTCTCATTGGAAATCCAAGTTTATAGATGGGTTACCTTATTTATTTCTTTGAAAAGGTAAGGAAAAATTTAAGAAAAGATTTCCTTAATATTCCTTATGAAGAATATACTTATGGAAAATTGATAGAACAATTATTCACGAAGGGTTAGCTCTTTGTAATGAAATAAAATTAAATCAAGAAATTAAAAGCGAATTTGTCGAAAAATCACAATTAGGAAGATTTTGTGATCAATTTGGTATGGATATTCCATCCTCTTCTAAACAATCTTTTAAAGATAAAAGAAAAGAAAAATCTTCGACTCTTTTTATAAGGAAAAAGAAAGAAAAGATTTTCTAAGAAAAAATTAGAAGAGAAAGAATATAAACGTGAAAAGCGTAAAATAAATAAAGAAAAATATAAAACGAATAAAAAAATGTTTTAAATGCGGTCAAATAGGTCATTATGCAAATAGATGCAAAATGAAAAAGAAAATTAATTCTATTGAAAATGAAGAATTAAAATTAAATCTTTCAAAAATACTTTTAAATACAGAATCAGAAAAATCTTTTTCAGATAGTGATGATTCTGAAAGTTCAATAGAAGAAAAGAATTTATCTCAATTAAACAATGAATCAGTTTATTCTTCTGAATCTGATGCTTGTTGTAAGGCTTGCATACAGAACATTACATGTGAAAAACATGATAAAGAAGAAGGAGAAGAATTTTATAAAATTCTTTCCCAATTTAAAAATTTAGAAGTAAATGTATTATCTAATAATAATATAGTTGAATTTCTAAAATTAATTAAGAATCCTGAGCTTCGTTCTCGCTAATTGATAACATGATTGAAGAACCATCATCTTCTAATATGATGGAAATAACAAATTCTCAAGAACCTTATTCTATGAATAATGTTTTGAAAATGTTAAAAGATAGACAATCGAGTTTGAAACCTACAACTATAATAGAATTATCAAAAGAAGTTATATCATTAAAACAAGAGATATCTAGTTTAAAAAAGATTAATAAAAATTTAGATGATAGGGTTTCGTCCTTGAATATGATAAGAAAGGAAAAGGAAAAGAACCTATTTCGGATATAAGCGGTATACCTTCGGGATTAGAAGATTACGAGCAAGATAGTTTTTTAAATAATATAAGTATTATATTCTCTCAAAAATGGTATGTAAAAATTAATCTTTTAATTAATAACTCTTATAAACAAGAATTAACTGCTTTAATTGATAGTGGTGCGAGATATGAATGTAATACGGGAGAAGGATTAATTCCTACGAAATATTTTGAAAAAACTACTATGAATCTAAGTCATCTTTGGTGGTGAAAAACTTGATATAAAGTTTAAACTTCCAAAAGCTTATATTTGTAAAAATAATGTTTGTATTCCCACAAGTTTTTTACTTGTAAAAAATATAACTAGTCAAGTTATACTTGGAACACCTTTTATTGAAAAAATGTATCCTATAATAAAAATTGATAATAAAGGTATAATAGGTACTTTTGAAGGAAATAAAATCATGTTTGATTTTGTTACTAAACCTATACCTAATTTCTTAAATGAAATTAAAAATTTAATTGATAAAAAGAGTTTACATTTAAACTTTTTAAAACAAGAAATTAATGAATTTTCTATTGATGACAAGCTTTTAAATCCAAAGCTTAAAGAAAAAATAAATAATTTATTATATAAATTCTCAATTGACATATGTAGTGATCATCCTAATGCATTTTGGGATAGGAAAAAACATATTGTTGATCTTCCCTATGAAGATGACTTTGATGAAAGAAAAATTACTACAAAGGCTAGACCTTGTCAAATGAATTCGAATATTTAGAATATTGTAAAAAAGAAATTGAGTCTTTATTACAAAAAGGATTAATAAGACCATCTAAATCTTCTTGGTCTTGTATCGCTTTTTATGTTAATAAACATAGTGAAATAGAAAGAGGTGTACCTAGAATGGTAATAAATTATAAACCTCTAAATAAAGTTTTAAAATGGATTAGGTCCCCAATTCCTAATAAAAAGGATTTATTAGACAGACTATACGATTCCATTATATTTTCTAAATTTGATTTAAAATCTGGATATTGGCAAATTCGATATCCGAAAAAGACCAATATAAAACGAGCTTTTAATGTTCCTTTTGGACATTATGAATGGAGAGTTATGCCGTTTGGCCTAAAAAATGCTCCATCGGAATTTCAAAAAATTATGAATGATATATTTACTCCTTATAGTGAGTTTATGATAGTTTATATTGATGATATATTAGTATTTTCTAAAACTATTGAAAATCATTTTAAACATCTAGATATATTTAGAAAATTAATTATACAAAATGGCTTAGTTATATCTAAACCTAAGATGTCTTTATTTCAAACAAAAATTAGATTTCTAGGTCATAATATTGAAAAAGGAAATATTATTCCTATACAAAGAAGTATTGATTTTGCCTCAAAATTCCCAGATATTATTCTGGATAAAACACAATTACAAAGATTTTTAGGAAGTCTTAATTATGTTTCGCCTACTATAAAGATTTGGCTAAAGATGCGACTATCTTATATGATAGGCGAAGAAATTACCTAGTCCATGGACCGATCAACATACTTGATGCGGTTAAAACAATTAAAAAGAAGGTAATTAATCTTCCTTGTCTAATGTTAGCCAATCCTTCATGGGATAAGATTATTGAGACGGATGCCTCGATATTGGTTATGGTGGCATATTAAAACAAATCTGTCGAAAACGAAACAAGTTTATCTTGTTAGGTTTTATTACGGAAAATGGAATAATAGTCAAAAGAATTATGCAGCAGTAGCAAAAGAATTTCCAGGTTATTGTTAAATGTGTTCTAAAATTCCAAGATGATTTATATAATAAGAAATTTCTTATATATACGGATTGTAAATCTGCGAAATTTATGTTTAATAAAGATTTTAAACATGATGTTTCCAAACAAATGTTTGCAAGATGGCAAGCACATCTAGCCCCTTTTGATTTTGATATTCTTCATATGAAAGGAGAAGACAATAGTCTCCCTGATTTCTTAACCCGTGAATTCTTGCAGGAATCATGACAGGAAATTCAACAATTTATTCTGAGAATAATTATTATTTTATTGATAGATTTTGCTGGCATAAATGGCTGAGAGATGTCAGTATTGCTGTTGAAAGTAAAAAAGGAAAAGTCCAAAAGCAAATAATACGAGAGGAAATATCCGGGAAACCTTTGAAGGTTTCATTGCCTACAAAATGTTGGTCATGTACCAATAAATTACATTAATAATATGATAATGTTTACGGGAATGACGTCCGGAGGATCGGGACGGGGAATTTATAATTCCTATCGTGGAAGAGGTGGAAGAGGAAATATCCTCATCCAACATGGGAACGAGTCTTATATTCGGACAATATATCCGGAAGTGAAAGCTCAAGTCGAATAATAATTCGATAAAGAATATCAAGAATTCCTTGAATATAAAAGGAAGAAAAATGGTAAAGATAAAGCGGTTGAGGAAATACCCTCTTATGCAAATATCATAATACAAGAAGAAGAAGATATAACTTCTTATCAAGAAAATGAAGAACAAGGAATTATATTCCTAATTGAATATGATGATTTGAAGAAAAAGAATGACCCATGGTCATTAATGGATAAGTATTTGGATAATAATCCATTTCCGATGCTTGCATATAAGCGAGCGTTACTATTATGAAAATCTTCTTAAGGCCTCCGAATGTGAAATAACACATTTTATGTCCAATGATCAGAAAGAATATACTTTCTCTAAAATTGTGATTAAACGGATATATCTTCCAAATGAATGGGGTATATCATTATTCAAAGAAAAAGAATTTCTTTTTCAAGAGAAAAATATTTCTCTAAAATATAATTATTGGGATTATATCCAAGCTTTTACAAATGTGTTTTTATATGAAAACAAAAAACAAAAGCATACATGGTTTATTAAAGTATGCCCGAGAGGTTTATAAACATCTGGAATTTATACCAAATTGGTTTCAGCAATGGTGGTTATTACATGGACCATCGGTAAAAATTTTACCAGAAGAATGGAAAGAATTATATTCTCAATGGGTTGATATATCTCCTAAAATCTCAGATTTAAGTAACCAAGGACATTTAATAAATTGTTACGTTCGTTATATTTCTTTTTGGAATTTTCTATTCCATGGATTCTGAAATGGACTCCAATTGTAGATATAACTACAGATAATTTGCCTTGTATCAAGAGAAAATATTTCTCAAAATTTTGGACAAAATTGTCAAAGAAGGATCCACAAACAGGCCAACTATTTGGTGAAGATTTATTTCAAGAAATCAAACAAAAAATTCAACAATTTGAAGAATTAGAAGATGATATCTTGAACACGGATTGCGGTCAAAGCCCTTTCCAGAACATTTCGGAAAGCTTAAAATGAAAGGAATAAATTCTAAGAAGGAAGTTTTACAGCATTATTTGTCAGAAATGAAGAAGGATTTAATTAAGAATTTTGGTCACAAAATTGGGGATGACAAATCAGATACATCTATGTCTTCTGCATCTATGTCTTCTGCAAATTTGGCTGGAGAATCACAAGATCCAAATCAAGAGATCGATGAAGATTTTCAAACAATTATTGCGAAAATATCAGAGTTTCAAGAATAAAAGAAAATATGGAAGAGTATCATTACTATAGGACGAAATGGGTCCTAAGAGTTTGTCGTTTATGCCGACACCAACTTTAATAAAGTTCTACTATTAATGAATAGCAAAAGCAATATTCTTTTGCTTTTACTTTTGAATAATTGGCAAAATGTTCGCCACTTACTTTTCTTTTTATTATTTTAATAAGCCCACTTGTTTTGGCTTTTGGTAGAAGTTCCTCTATAAATAGATTAGTTTTATGTTTTATAGAAGGCACGCTAGAGATTTGTCTCGCCTTCTCTTTCTCCCACTACTACTTTGTATAAATTTCTCTTTGAAGTTAAATAAAGAAGCTTGTTCTGATTACAACCAAAGTTTTGTAAGTCATTTTTATTTTTGTATTGTAATTTATATTTTGTTATTATTCTGTTTTAGCCTAATGATAGGCTAAAAGAGTTTAAGTGTTAAAATATAATATGAAGGTAAATTTAAATACAGTTTGGTCTTGGAAATTAAATTAAGATTGTGTATATAATGATCAAGGCCGAGCGAAAAAAAGAAAAAGCGGCAATCTTATCGACAAGGTTTTGATTAATTACGGCATAAATATAAGCTGATCCTTTTGTAGCCGTTTTATACCCGCCTTAGCCCAGGAGTGGCGTTTAGGGTTCTTTGGCTTTTGCAATGTTGGATCAAATTTTATATTTATAGACGGAATTCATAATCAAGTAAAAATACCAATTTTGTTATATAATTTTAGACGGTTCCCTTTATGCACATGCCCATTTTTGAGCAATTTTGTATACACAGTCCACCTTTGGTATCAGAGTTTTTCCCCCTTCTAATTGAAAATCTCTTTCAATTATATATAAATATTGTGGAACATAAGTAGAAATAAACCATGAAATAAAAGTAATCATTTTATTCTCATTCCTTACATAATTATAAAATTCTTCTTGATAGTAATCTCTATCTTCTTTTGAAATATGTTCAAAAAACCAATCACGAAAAGGTTTCCATTTTGGAAGATTGAATTCATTTTTTATTATTTTTCTTGCCAGTGACCCTAGACTAAAATCAATTTTTAATGTAAAATCCATTTAAATATTATAGTCTACTTCTGATTCATCAATTTCTGAATCAACAACTCCTTGTCCTCTTACAATATTATTTTTATCTAAAGATAAATTTTTAACATATTTTTCTCTTAATTGAGAAGTAGAAACCCTACTGGGTTCAGGGATATGAATATTATCAAAAGGAGAAATGAAAGATCTCATAGATACAGATCTTGATAATAAATTTCTATTATTATACATTCCCGAATTCATACAAATAGAAATATTTCCATCTGTACTTTGATCTATATTAGTAACATCCTGACATATAACAGGAATTCTTGGTACAGCATTAGCTATTTGCCAAGTATCAGGTAAAGGAATTTATTTTTCTTTTCTTTTATCTTTAAAAGATTGTTTAGAAGAGGATGGAATATCCATACCAAATTGATCACAAAATCTTCCTAATTGTGATTTTTCAGACAAATTCTGCCTTTTAATTTGCTGATTTAATTTTATTTCATTACAAAGAGCTAACCCTTCGTGAATAATTGTTCCTATCAATTTTCCATAAGTATATTCTTCATAAGGAATATTAAGGAAATCTTTTCTTAAATTTTTCCTTACCTTTTCAACAAAATAATGAAGAAATGATAATTAAATTATTAAGTGAAAAAGATATTTTTCCATATAGAAAAACTCATAAATTTCTTCATATAGGTTTAGTGCAAATTGCTTTTAAACCTTTAACTTTGGAAAATCTTCCAGAAAGTTTTATTGCTGCCTTAAGAGATGGTAGAAATTTAGATTGGAAAAAATCTCTTATGGGTATTATACAATCCAGTTTGGCCCATGGTCCAGGTTTATTTTGATGTTTATCCTAATTTACAACTATCTTTATCGGATATAAACATTCTTGATTCTTTAACAATGAATGTTAAAACGCATGGTTATAATTATGCCTCGGATCCGAAATTATTTGTATATGTTATAGAATTTATTATAAACCTTTACACACTTTAAATCCTATGTGTAAAAGCAAAAGAATATTGCTTTTGCTATTCATTAATAGTAGAACTTTATTAAAGTTGGTGTCGGCATAAACGACAAACTCTTAGGACCCATTTCGTCCTATAGTAATGATACTCTTCCATACTTTCTTTTATTCTTGAAACTCTGATATTTTCGCAATAATTGTTTGAAAATCTTCATCGATCTCTTGATTTGGATCTTGTGATTCTCCAGCCAAATTTGCAGAAGACATAGATGCAGAAGACATAGATGTATCTGATTTGTCATCCCCAATTTTGTGACCAAAATTCTTAATTAAATCCTTCTTCATTTCTGACAAATAATGCTGTAAAACTTCCTTCTTAGAATTTATTCCTTTCATTTTAAGCTTTCCTGAAATGTTCTGGAAAGGGCTTTGACTGCAATCTGTGTTCAAGATATCATCTTCTAATTCTTCAAATTGTTGAATTTTTTGTTTGATTTCTTGAAATAAATCTTCACCAAATAGTTGGCTTTGTTTGTGGATCCTTCTTTGACAATTTTGTCCAAAATTTTGAGAAATATTTTCTCTTGATACAAGGCAAATTATCTGTAGTTATATCTACAATTGGAGTCCATTTCAGAATCCATGGAATAGAAAATTCCAAAAAGAAATATAACGAACGAAACAATTTATTAAATGTCCTTGGTTACTTAAATCGAGATTTTAGGAGATATATCAACCCATTGAGAATATAATTCTTTCCATTCTTCTGGTAAAATTTTTACCGATGGTCCATGTAATAACCACCATTGCTGAAACCAATTTGGTATAAATTCCAGATGTTTATAAACCTCTGGGCATACTTTAATAAACCATGTATGCTTTTGTTTTTTGTTTTCATATAAAAACACATTTGTAAAAGCTTGGATATAATCCCAATAATTATATTTTAGAGAAATATTTTTCTCTTGAAAAAGAAATTCTTTTTCTTTGAATAATGATATACCCCATTCATTTGGAAGATATATCCGTTTAATCACAATTTTAGAGAAAGTATATTCTTTCTGATCATTGGACATAAAATGTGTTATTTCACATTCGGAGGCCTTAAGAAGATTTTCATAATAGTAACGCTGCTTATATGCAGTTACTGGAAATGGATTATTATCCAAATACTTATCCATTAATGACCATGGGTCATTCTTTTTCTTCAAATCATCATATTCAATTAGGAATATAATTCCTTGTTCTTCATTTTCTTGATAAGAAGTTATATCTTCTTCTTCTTGTATTATGATATTTGCATAAGAGGGTATTTCCTCAACTGCTTTATCTTTACCATTTTTCTTCCTTTTATATTCAAGGAATTCTTGATATTCTTTATCAGAATTATTATGACTTGAGCTTCCACTTCCGGATATATTGTCCGAATATAAGACTCAGTTCCCATGTTGGATGAGGATATTTCCTCTTCCACCTCTTCCACGATAGGAATTATAAATTCCCCGTCCTGATCCTCTGGACGTCATTCCTGTAAACATTATCATATTATTAATGTAATTTATTGGTACATGACCAACATTTTGTAGGCAATGAAACCTTCAAAGGTTTCCCGGATATTTCCCTCTGTATTATTTGCTTTTGGACTTTTCCTTTTTTACTTTCAACAGCAATACTGACATCTCTCAGCCATTTATGCCAGCAAAATCTATCAATAAAATAATAATTATTCTCAGAATAAATTGTTGAATTTCCTGTCATGATTCCTGCAAGAATTCACGGGTTAAGAAATCAGGGAGACTATTGTCTTCTCCTTTCATATGAAGAATATCAAAATCAAAAGGGGCTAGATGTGCTTGCCATCTTGCAAACATTTGTTTGGAAACATCATGTTTAAAATCTTTATTAAACATAAATTTCGCAGATTTACAATCTGTATATATAAGAAATTTCTTATTATATAAATCATCTTGGAATTTTAGAACACATTTAACAATAGCTAGAAATTCTTTTGCTACTTCTTCTTTGCATAATTCTTTTGACTATTATTCCATTTTCCGAGAATAAAACCTAACAAGATAAACTTGTTTCGTTTCTCGAAGACGATTTGTTTTAATATGCCACCATAACCAATATCGAGAGGCATCTGTCTCAATAATCTTATCCCATGAAGGATTGGCTAACATTAGACAAGGAAGATTAATTACCTTCTTTTTAATTGTTTTAAGCGCATCGGTATGTTGATCAGTCCATGGACTAGGTAATTTCTTCGATCTATCATATAAGATAGCCGCATCTTTAGCCAAATCTTTATAGTAGGCGAAACATAATTAAGACTTCCTAAAAATCTTTGTAATTGTGTTTTATCCGAATAATATCTCGGGAATTTTGAGGCAAAATCAATACTTCTTTGTATAGGAATAATATTTCCTTTTTCAATATTATGACCTAGAAATCTAATTTTTGTTTGAAATAAAGACATCTTAGGTTTAGATATAACTAAGCCATTTTGTATAATTAATTTTCTAAATATATCTAGATGTTTAAAATGATTTTCAATAGTTTTAGAAAATACTAATATATCATCAATATAAACTATCATAAACTCACTATAAGGAGTAAATATATCATTCATAATTTTTTGAAATTCCGATGGAGCATTTTTTAGGCCAAACGGCATAA
Source organism: Gentiana straminea (assembly GCA_036785695.1). NCBI lineage: Eukaryota > Viridiplantae > Streptophyta > Magnoliopsida > Gentianales > Gentianaceae > Gentiana > Gentiana straminea. The sequence goes on along the minus strand of JAVUPR010000158.1, from coordinate 638,811 downwards.
CTCTCCATTCATAATGTCCAAAAGGAACATTAAAAGCTGTTTTATATTGGTCTTTTTCGGATATCGAATTTGCCAATATCCAGATTTTAAATCAAATTTAGAAAATATAATGGAATCGTATAGTCTGTCTAATAAATCCTTTTTATTAGGAATTGGGGACCTAATCCATTTTAAAACTTTATTTAGAGGTTTATAATTTATTACCATTCTAGGTACACCTCTTTCTATTTCACTATGTTTATTAACATAAAAAGCGATACAAGACCAAGAAGATTTAGATGGTCTTATTAATCCTTTTTGTAATAAAGACTCAATTTCTTTTTTACAATATTCTAAATATTCTCGAATTCATTTGACAAGGTCTAGCCTTTGTAGTAATTTTTCTTTCATCAAAGTCATCTTCATAGGGAAGATCAACAATATGTTTTTCCTATCCCAAAATGCATTAGGATGATCACTACATATGTCAATTGAGAATTTATATAATAAATTATTTATTTTTCTTTAAGCTTTGGATTTAAAAGCTTGTCATCAATAGAAAATTCATTAATTTCTTGTTTTAAAAAGTTTAAATGTAAACTCTTTTTATCAATTAAATTTTTAATTTCATTTAAGAAATTAGGTATAGGTTTAGTAACAAAATCAAACATGATTTTATTTCCTTCAAAAGTACCTATTATACCTTTATTATCAATTTTTATTATAGGATACATTTTTTCAATAAAAGGTGTTCCAAGTATAACTTGACTAGTTATATTTTTTACAAGTAAAAAACTTGTGGGAATACAAACATTATTTTTACAAATATAAGCTTTTGGAAGTTTAAACTTTATATCAAGTTTTTCACCACCAAATGACTTAGATTCATAGTAGTTTTTTCAAAATATTTCGTAGGAATTAATCCTTCCCGTATTACATTCATATCGCACCACTATCAATTAAAGCGAGTTAATTCTTGTTTATAAGAGTTATTAATTAAAAGATTAATTTTTACATACCATTTTTGAGAGAATATAATACTTATATTATTTAAAAAACTATCTTGCTCGTAATCTTCTAATCCCGAAGGTATACCGATTATATACGAAATAGGTTCTTTTCCTTTTCCTTTCTTATCATATTCAAGGACGAAACCCTATCATCTAAATTTTTATTAATCTTTTTTAAACTAGATATCTCTTGTTTTAATGATATAACTTCTTTTGATAATTCTATTATAGTTGTAGGTTTCAAACCTGATTGTCTATCTTTTAACATTTTCAAAACATTATTCATAGAATAAGGTTCTTGAGAATTTGTTATTTCCATCATATTAGAAGATGATGGTTCTTCAATCATGTTATCAATTAACTGAGAACGAAGCTCAGGATTCTTAATTAATTTTAGAAATTCAACTATATTATTATTAGATAATACATTTACTTCTAAATTTTTAAATTGGGAAAGAATTTTATAAAATTCTTCTCCTTCTTCTTTATCATGTTTTTCACATGTAATGTTACGTATGCAAGCCTTACAACAAGCATCGATTCGGAAGAATAAACCGATTCATTGTTTAATTGAGATAAATTCTTTTCTTATTGAACTTTCGGAATCATCACTATCGAAAAAGATTTTTCGATTACGTATTTAAAAGTATTTTTGAAAGATTTAATTTTAATTCTTCATTTTCAATAGAATTAATTTTCTTTTTCATTTTGCATCTATTTGCATAATGACCTATTTGACCGCATTTAAAACATTTTTTATCTGTTTTATATTTTTCTTTATTTATTTTACGCTTTTCACGTTTATATTCTTTCTCTTCTAATTTTTTCTTAGAAAATCTTTTCTTTCTTTTTCCCTTATAAAAAGAGTCAGAAGATTTTTCTTTTCTTTTATCTTTAAAAGATTGTTTAGAAGAGGATGGAATATCCATACCAAATTGATCACAAAATCTTCCTAATTGTGATTTTTCGGACAAATTCTGCCTTTTAATTTGCTGATTTAATTTTATTTCATTACAAAGAGCTAACCCTTCGTGAATAATTGTTCCTATCAATTTTCCATAAGTATATTCTTCATAAGGAATATTAAGGAAATCTTTTCTTAAATTTTTCCTTACCTTTTCAAAGAAATAAATAAGGTAACCCATCTATAAACTTGGATTTCCAATGAGAGCTATTACTTTCGGGTAATTCCATAACTCTATTGAGAAAAGTATCTTTATACCATCTAAAATCATCAATGTTTTACATCTAAGATTTTGTAATAAAGTACGAATATTTTCGCAATTATCCGAAATTCTTCCCGTGAAATGTTCTAAAATAGTAGTAACAAGAGTATAAACTACATTTTCTACTACTATATTATTTTCTTGTTTAACCATATTCATAATATGATCTTTATCGCTAATTTTAGATAATTATCCCACCAACCCTTTAAGCGGCGATAAAACCCGAAACTATCATCTTAGCAATATTTTTATCGGTATTTCACGATGTTTTACATATAGAGCTATACATAAGCATTCTATGTATCATATTATATATTTGCTTATCGAAAGATAACCATCAAGATTCCATTCGTAGATACATTTTCCCGAATAACTATTATTAATTTCATATTCATGTTCTTCATGGAGAGTATCCATTGGAGAAGGTCTTCTATAATAATAATTATCTTTGAGTAGGACGATCAGCATATTTTTTTAATCTATTTATTTCAAATTGAACTGTGTTTTCATGATTACTAGTTCCAATAGTATTTGAAATATCTTGATCTAAAGTATTTAATTTTAAATTCTTAAATTTTTCTTCAAGAAATTTTTCTAAATCTCCTCTAGGTTTTAAAATAAAATCCTTAATATCAGGAGGAGGTTGAATATGTGAAGTAACAACAATATTATCAATCTCTTTATTATTCTTCTTTTCATCTTTATCTTTAGATATATTTTTTATTTCGAGATAAAATCCTTTCTACCTTATCGAAATAATTGATATTTGTTCTCCTAATATATTCGGGTATAAATTTGTATAATTTTGATTCGATAATAAAAGATTTAATTCTTTTATAGTATATTTTAAAGAATCATTTTCAATCAATATTGAAAATGCATTAAAATTTAAAATTTTTCCACTTCTTTCAATTGTGAAAGCTTTGTTGTGGAGGATAAATACCTCTCGAGTTTTTCCCCTTCTAATTGAAAATCTCTTTCAATTATATATAAATATTGTGGAACATAAGTAGAAATAAACCATGAAATAAAAGTAATCATTTTATTCTCATTCCTTACATAATTATAAAATTCTTCTTGATAGTAATCTCTATCTTCTTTTGAAATATGTTCAAAAAACCAATCACGAAAAGGTTTCCATTTTGGAAGATTGAATTCATTTTTTATTATTTTTCTTGCCAGTGACCCTGGACTAAAATCAATTTTTAATGTAAAATCCATTTAAATATTATAGTCTACTTCTGATTCATCAATTTCTGAATCAACAACTCCTTGTCCTCTTACAATATTATTTTTATCTAAAGATAAATTTTTAACATATTTTTCTCTTAATTGAGAAGTAGAAACCCCTATTTGGGTTCGGGGATATGAATATTATCAAAAGGAGAAATGAAAGATCTCATAGATACGAGATCTTGATAATAAATTTCTATTATTATACATTCCCGAATTCATACAAATAGAAATATTTCCATCTGTACTTTGATCTATATTAGTAACATCCTGACATATAACAGGAATTCTTGGTACAGCATTAGCTATTTGCCAAGTATCAGGTAAAGGAATTTCTTCCCATTTAACAGATCTTCTAGTCGTAATATTAGACTTACTAAAATTTGTTTCTATTAAAATGGTTTCATTTAAAGATTTATCCTTTATTTTACACATAGGATTTAAAGTGTGTAAAGGTTTATAATAAATTCTATAACATATACAAATAATTTCGGATCCGAGGCATAATTATAACCATGCGTTTTAACATTCATTGTTAAAGAATCAAGAATGTTTATATCTGATAAAGATAGTTGTAAATTAGGATAAACATCAAAATAAACTGGACCATGGGCCAAACTGGATTGTATAATACCCATAAGAGATTTTTTCCAATCTAAATTTCTACCATCTCTTAAGGCAGCAATAAAACTTTCTGGAAGATTTTCCAAAGTTAAAGGTTTAAAAGCAATTTGCACTAAACCTATATGAAGAAATTTATGAGTTTTTCTATATGGAAAAATATCTTTTTCACTTAATAATTTAATTATCATTTCTTCATTATTTAAAGAAATAGATTCTTCTGAGGTTTTAACAATTTGTCTTAAACCTAATTTTTCAAAGGTTCCTAATTGATAAATTGTTTTTGGTTCTATCCTAGGGATAGTCCATTTATTTAATAAATCCGATTTCGGGTAACTCAAATTCTTGTGTGAGACTATTCTTAACATTATCTGTTTTTCTTAACATTGTTTTAAAAAGTGTTAAAATATAACATAGAAAATAACAGTAAATACTGCCATGGCTCCGATACCAAAGGTGGACTGTGTATACAAAATTGCTCAAAAATGGGCATGTGCATAAAGGGAACCGTCTAAAATTATATAACAAAATTGGTATTTTTACTTGATTATGAATTCCGTCTATAAATATAAAATTTGATCCAACATTGCAAAAGCCAAAGAACCCTAAACGCCACTCCCGGGCTAAGGCGGGTATAAAACGGCTACAAAAGGATCGGCTTATATTTATGCCGAATTAATCAAAACCTTGTCGAGATAAGATTGCCGCTTTTTCTTTTACGCTTTCAAATTACTTGATCATTATATACACAATCTTAATTTAATTTCCAAGACCAAACTTTGTATTTAAATTTACCTTCATATTATATTTTAACACTTAAACTCTTTTAGCCTATCATTAGGCTAAAACGAATAATAACAAAATATAAATTACAATACAAAAATAAAAATGACTTACAAAACTTTGGTTGTAATCGAACAAGCTTCTTTATTTAACTTCAAAGAGAAATTTATACAAAGTAGTAGTGGGAGAAAGAGAAGGCGAGACAAATCTCTAGCGTGCCTTCTATAAAACATAAAACTAATCTATTTATAGAGGAACTTCTACCAAAAGCCAAAACAAGTGGGCTTATTAAAATAATAAAAAGAAAAGTAAGTGGCGAACATTTTGCCAATTATTCAAAAGTAAAAGCAAAAGAATATTGCTTTTGCTATTCATTAATAGTAGAACTTTATTAAAGTTGGTGTCGGCATAAACGACAAACTCTTAGGACCCATTTCGTCCTATAGTAATGATACTCTTCCATACTTTCTTTTATTCTTGAAACTCTGATATTTTCGCAATAATTGTTTGAAAATCTTCATCGATCTCTTGATTTGGATCTTGTGATTCTCCAGCCAAATTTGCGGCCTGTTTGTGGATCCTTCTTTGACAATTTTGTCCAAAATTTTGAGAAATATTTTCTCTTGATACAAGGCAAATTATCTGTAGTTATATCTACAATTGGAGTCCATTTCAGAATCCATGGAATAGAAAATTCCAAAAAGAAATATAACGAACCAGAACAATTTATTAAATGTCCTTGGTTACTTAAATCTGAGATTTTAGGAGATATATCAACCCATTGAGAATATAATTCTTTCCATTCTTCGGTAAAATTTTTACCGATGGTCCATGTAATAACCACCATTCTTTGAAACCAATTTGGTATAAATTCCGGATGTTTATAAACCTCTCGGGCATACTTTAATAAACCATGTATGCTTTTGTTTTTTGTTTTCATATAAAAACACATTTGTAAAAGCTTGGATATAATCCCAATAATTATATTTTAGAGAAATATTTTTCTCTTGAAAAAGAAATTCTTTTTCTTTGAATAATGATATACCCCATTCATTTGGAAGATATATCCGTTTAATCACAATTTTAGAGAAAGTATATTCTTTCTGATCATTGGACATAAAATGTGTTATTTCACATTCGGAGGCCTTAAGAAGATTTTCATAATAGTAACGCTGCTTATATGCAGTTACTGCAAAGGTGGACTGTGTATACAAAATTGCTCAAAAATGGGCATGTGCATAAAGGGAACCGTCTAAAATTATATAACAAAATTGGTATTTTTACTTGATTATGAATTCCGTCTATAAATATAAAATTTGATCCAACATTGCAAAAGCCAAAGAACCACTAAACGCCACTCCCGGGCTAAGGCGGGTATAAAACGGCTACAAAAGGATCGGCTTATATTTATGCCGAAATTAATCAAAACCTTGTCGATAAGATTGCCGAGTTTTCTTTTCTCTCGCTCGATACTGATCATTATATACACAATCTTAATTTAATTTCCAAGACCAAAGCGTATTTAAATTTACCTTCATATTATATTTTAACACTTAAACTCTTTTAGCCTATCATTAGGCTAAAAAAGAATAATAACAAAATATAAATTACAATACAAAAATAAAAATGACTTACAAAACTTTGGTTGTAATCGAAACAAGCTTCTTTATTTAACTTCAAAGAGAAATTTATACAAAGTAGTAGTGGGAGAAAGAGAAGGCGAGACAAATCTACAGCGTGCCTTCTATAAAACATAAAACTAATCTATTTATAGAGGAACTTCTACCAAAAGCCAAAACAAGTGGGCTTATTAAAATAATAAAAAGAAAAGTAAGTGGCGAACATTTTGCCAATTATTCAAAAGTAAAAGCAAAAGAATATTGCTTTTGCTATTCATTAATAGTAGAACTTTATTAAAGTTGGTGTCGGCATAAACGACAAACTCTTAGGACCCATTTCGTCCTATAGTAATGATACTCTTCCATACTTTCTTTTATTCTTGAAACTCTGATATTTTCGCAATAATTGTTTGAAAATCTTCATCGATCTCTTGATTTGGATCTTGTGATTCTCCAAACCAAATTTGCGAAAGACATAGATGTATCGATTTGTCATCCCCAATTTTGTGACCAAAATTCTTAATTAAATCCTTCTTCATTTCGACAAATAATGCCGTAAAACTTCCTTCTTAGAATTTATTCCTTTCATTTTAAGCTTTCTGAAATGTTACGGAAAGGGCTTTGACTGCAATGTCTGTGTTCAAGATATCATCTTCTAATTCTTCAAATTGTTGAATTTTTTGTTTGATTTCTTGAAATAAATCTTCACCAAATAGTTGGCTTTGTTTGTGGATCCTTCTTTGACAATTTTGTCCAAAATTTTGAGAAATATTTTCTCTTGATACAAGGCACATTATACGTAGTTATATCTACAATTGGAGTCCATTTCGAATCCATGGAATAGAAAATTCCAAAAAGAAATATAACGAACGAGAACAATTTATTAAATGTCCTTGGTTACTTAAATACGAGATTTTAGGAGATATATCAACCCATTGAGAATATAATTCTTTCCATTCTTACGTAAAATTTTTACCGATGGTCCATGTAATAACCACCATTCTTGAAACCAATTTGGTATAAATTCCGAGATGTTTATAAACCTCTCGGGCATACTTTAATAAACCATGTATGCTTTTGTTTTTTGTTTTCATATAAAAACACATTTGTAAAAGCTTGGATATAATCCCAATAATTATATTTTAGAGAAATATTTTTTTCTTGAAAAAGAAATTCTTTTTCTTTGAATAATGATATACCCCATTCATTTGGAAGATATATCCGTTTAATCACAATTTTAGAGAAAGTATATTCTTTCTGATCATTGGACATAAAATGTGTTATTTCACATTCGGAGGCCTTAAGAAGATTTTCATAATAATGCTAACGCTGCTTATATGCGATTCTTGGAAATGGATTATTATCCAAATACTTATCCATTAATGACCATGGGTCATTCTTTTCTTCAAATCATCATATTCAATTAGGAATATAATTCCTTGTTCTTCATTTTCTTGATAAGAAGTTATATCTTCTTCTTCTTGTATTATGATATTTGCATAAGAGGGTATTTCCTCAACTCGCTTTATCTTTACCATTTTTCTTCCTTTTATATTCAAGGAATTCTTGATATTCTTTATCGAATTATTATTCGACTTGAGCTTCCACTTCCGGATATATTGTCCGAATATAAGACTACGTTCCCATGTTGGATGAGGATATTTCCTCTTCCACCTCTTCCACGATAGGAATTATAAATTCCCCGTCACGATCCTACGGACGTCATTCCTGTAAACATTATCATATTATTAATGTAATTTATTGGTACATGACCAACATTTTGTAGGCAATGAAACCTTCAAAGGTTTCCCGGATATTTCCCTCTCGTATTATTTGCTTTTGGACTTTTCCTTTTTTACTTTCAACAAGAATATCTTGACATCTCTCGAAATATTTATGCCAAAGAAAATCTATCAATAAAATAATAATTATTCTCGAATAAATTGTTGAATTTCTGTCATGATTCTGCAAGAATTCACGGGTTAAGAAATCAGGGAGACTATTGTCTTCTCCTTTCATATGAAGAATATCAAAATCAAAAGGGGCTAGATGTGCTTGCCATCTTGCAAACATTTGTTTGGAAACATCATGTTTAAAATCTTTATTAAACATAAATTTCGCAGATTTACAATCTGTATATATAAGAAATTTCTTATTATATAAATCATCTTGGAATTTTAGAACACATTTAACAATAGCTAGAAATTCTTTTGCTACTGCTGCATAATTCTTTTGACTATTATTCCATTTTCCAGAATAAAACCTAACAAGATAAACTTGTTTCGTTTACGACGATTTGTTTTAATATGCCACCATAACCAATATCGAGGCATCTGTCTCAATAATCTTATCCCCTGAAGGATTGGCTAACATTAGACAAGGAAGATTAATTACCTTCTTTTTAATTGTTTTAAACTGCATCAGTATGTTGATCAGTCCATGGACTAGGTAATTTCTTCGATCTATCATATAAGATAGTGCATCTTTAGCCAAATCTTTATAGTAGGCGAAACATAATTAAGACTTCCTAAAAATCTTTGTAATTGTGTTTTATCCGAATAATATCTGGAATTTTGAGGCAAAATCAATACTTCTTTGTATAGGAATAATATTTCCTTTTTCAATATTATGACCTAGAAATCTAATTTTTGTTTGAAATAAAGACATCTTAGGTTTAGATATAACTAAGCCATTTTGTATAATTAATTTTCTAAATATATCTAGATGTTTAAAATGATTTTCAATAGTTTTAGAAAATACTAATATATCATCAATATAAACTATCATAAACTCACTATAAGGAGTAAATATATCATTCATAATTTTTTGAAATTCCGATGGAGCATTTTTTAGGCCAAACGGCATAACTCTCCATTCATAATGTCCAAAAGGAACATTAAAAGCTGTTTTATATTGGTCTTTTTCAGATATCTTAATTTGCCAATATCCAGATTTTAAATCAAATTTAGAAAATATAATGGAATCGTATAGTCCGTCTAATAAATCCTTTTTATTAGGAATTGGGGACCTAATCCATTTTAAAACTTTATTTAGAGGTTTATAATTTATTACCATTCTAGGTACACCTCTTTCTATTTCACTATGTTTATTAACATAAAAAGCGATACAAGACCAAGAAGATTTAGATGGTCTTATTAATCCTTTTGTAATAAAGACTCAATTTCTTTTTTACAATATTCTAAATATTCTGAATTCATTTGACAAGGTCTAGCCTTTGTAGTAATTTTTCTTTCATCAAAGTCATCTTCATAGGGAAGATCAACAATATGTTTTTTATCCCAAAATGCATTAGGATGATCACTACATATGTCAATTGAGAATTTATATAATAAATTATTTATTTTTTCTTTAAGCTTTGGATTTAAAAGCTTGTCATCAATAGAAAATTCATTAATTTCTTGTTTTAAAAAGTTTAAATGTAAACTCTTTTTATCAATTAAATTTTTAATTTCATTTAAGAAATTAGGTATAGGTTTAGTAACAAAATCAAACATGATTTTATTTCCTTCAAAAGTACCTATTATACCTTTATTATCAATTTTTATTATAGGATACATTTTTTCAATAAAAGGTGTTCCAAGTATAACTTGACTAGTTATATTTTTTACAAGTAAAAAACTTGTGGGAATACAAACATTATTTTTACAAATATAAGCTTTTGGAAGTTTAAACTTTATATCAAGTTTTTCACCACCAGCATGACTTAGATTCATAGTAGTTTTTTCAAAATATTTCGTAGGAATTAATCCTTCTGTATTACATTCATATACGCACCACTATCAATTAAAGCGAGTTAATTCTTGTTTATAAGAGTTATTAATTAAAAGATTAATTTTTACATACCATTTTTGAGAGAATATAATACTTATATTATTTAAAAAACTATCTTGCTCGTAATCTTCTAATCCTGAAGGTATACCAGTTATATCTGAAATAGGTTCTTTTCCTTTTCCTTTCTTATCATATTCAAGGACAGAAACCCTATCATCTAAATTTTTATTAATCTTTTTTAAACTAGATATCTCTTGTTTTAATGATATAACTTCTTTTGATAATTCTATTATAGTTGTAGGTTTCAAACCTGATTGTCTATCTTTTAACATTTTCAAAACATTATTCATAGAATAAGGTTCTTGAGAATTTGTTATTTCCATCATATTAGAAGATGATGGTTCTTCAATCATGTTATCAATTAACTGAGAACGAAGCTCAGGATTCTTAATTAATTTTAGAAATTCAACTATATTATTATTAGATAATACATTTACTTCTAAATTTTTAAATTGGGAAAGAATTTTATAAAATTCTTCTCCTTCTTCTTTATCATGTTTTTCACATGTAATGTTCGTATGCAAGCCTTACAACAAGCATCGATTCGGAAGAATAAAGCTGATTCATTGTTTAATTGAGATAAATTCTTTTCTTATTGAACTTTCGAATCATCACTATCTCGAAAAAGATTTTTCGATTACGTATTTAAAAGTATTTTTGAAAGATTTAATTTTAATTCTTCATTTTCAATAGAATTAATTTTCTTTTTCATTTTGCATCTATTTGCATAATGACCTATTTGACCGCATTTAAAACATTTTTTATCTGTTTTATATTTTTCTTTATTTATTTTACGCTTTTCACGTTTATATTCTTTCTCTTCTAATTTTTTCTTAGAAAATCTTTTCTTTCTTTTTCCTTATAAAAAGAGTCGAGAAGATTTTTTCTTTTCTTTTATCTTTAAAAGATTGTTTAGAAGAGGATGGAATATCCATACCAAATTGATCACAAAATCTTCCTAATTGTGATTTTTCGGACAAATTACGCCTTTTAATTTGCTTGATTTAATTTTATTTCATTACAAAGAGCTAACCCTTCGTGAATAATTGTTCTATCAATTTTCCATAAGTATATTCTTCATAAGGAATATTAAGGAAATCTTTTCTTAAATTTTTCCTTACCTTTTCGACAAATAAATAAGGTAATCCATCTATAAACTTGGATTTCCAATGAGAGCTATTACTTTCGGGTAATTCCATAACTTTTATTGAGAAAAGTATCTTTATACCATCTAAAATCATGTCAATGTTTTACATCTAAGATTTTGTAATAAAGTACGAATATTTTCGCAATTATCCGAAATTCTTCCTGTGAAATGTTCTAAAATAGTAGTAACAAGAGTATAAACTACATTTTCTACTACTATATTATTTTCTTGTTTAACCATATTCATAATATGATCTTTATCTGCTAATTTTAGATAATTATCCCACCAACCCTTTAAGCGCCATAAAACTGAAACTATCATCTTAGCAATATTTTTATCGGTATTTCACGATGTTTTACATATAGAGCTATACATAAGCATTCTATGTATCATATTATATATTTGCTTATCAAGATAACCATCAAGATTCCATTCGTAGATACATTTTCTGAATAACTATTATTAATTTCATATTCATGTTCTTCATGGAGAGTATCCATTGGAGAAGGTCTTATAATAATAATTATCTTGAGTAGGACGATCGACATATTTTTTTAATCTATTTATTTCAAATTGAATTGTGTTTTCATGATTACTAGTTCCAATAGTATTTGAAATATCTTGATCTAAAGTATTTAATTTTAAATTCTTAAATTTTTCTTCAAGAAATTTTTCTAAATCTCCTCTAGGTTTTAAAATAAAATCCTTAATATCGGGAGGAGGTTGAATATGTGAAGTAACAACAATATTATCAATCTCTTTATTATTCTTCTTTTCATCTTTATCTTTAGATATATTTTTTATTTCGGATAAAATCCTTTCTACCTTATCGAAATAATTGATATTTGTTCTCCTAATATATTCGGGTATAAATTTGTATAATTTTGATTCGATAATAAAAGATTTAATTCTTTTATAGTATATTTTAAAGAATCATTTTCAATCAATATTGAAAATGCATTAAAATTTAAAATTTTTCCACTTCTTTCAATTGTGAAAGCTTTGTTGTGGAGGATAAATACCTCTCGAGTTTTTCCCCCTTCTAATTGAAAATCTCTTTCAATTATATATAAATATTGTGGAACATAAGTAGAAATAAACCATGAAATAAAAGTAATCATTTTATTCTCATTCCTTACATAATTATAAAATTCTTCTTGATAGTAATCTCTATCTTCTTTTGAAATATGTTCAAAAAACCAATCACGAAAAGGTTTCCATTTTGGAAGATTGAATTCATTTTTTATTATTTTTCTTGCCGGTGACCCGGACTAAAATCAATTTTTAATGTAAAATCCATTTAAATATTATAGTCTACTTCGATTCATCAATTTCGAATCAACAACTCCTTGTCCTCTTACAATATTATTTTTATCTAAAGATAAATTTTTAACATATTTTTCTCTTAATTGAGAAGTAGAAACCTACGGGTTCGGGGATATGAATATTATCAAAAGGAGAAATGAAAGATCTCATAGATACGAGATCTTGATAATAAATTTCTATTATTATACATTCCCGAATTCATACAAATAGAAATATTTCCATCCGTACTTTGATCTATATTAGTAACATCCCGACATATAACGAATTCTTGGTACAAAGATTAGCTATTTGCCAAGTATCAGGTAAAGGAATTTCTTCCCATTTAATAGATCTTCTAGTCGTAATATTAGACTTACTAAAATTTGTATGAATTCGGGAATGTATAATAATAGAAATTTATTATCAAGATCTGTATCTATGAGATCTTTCATTTCTCCTTTTGATAATATTCATATCCCTGAACCCAGTAGGGTTTCTACTTCTCAATTAAGAGAAAAATATGTTAAAAATTTATCTTTAGATAAAAATAATATTGTAAGAGGACAAGGAGTTGTTGATTCAGAAATTGATGAATCAGAAGTAGACTATAATATTTAAATGGATTTTACATTAAAAATTGATTTTAGTCCAGGGTCACTGGCAAGAAAAATAATAAAAAATGAATTCAATCTTCCAAAATGGAAACCTTTTCGTGATTGGTTTTTTGAACATATTTCAAAAGAAGATAGAGATTACTATCAAGAAGAATTTTATAATTATGTAAGGAATGAGAATAAAATGATTACTTTTATTTCATGGTTTATTTCTACTTATGTTCCACAATATTTATATATAATTGAAAGAGATTTTCAATTAGAAGGGGGAAAAACTCTGAGAGGTATTTATCCTCCACAACATGCGCTTTCACAATTGAAAGAAGTGGAAAAATTTTAAATTTTAATGCATTTTCAATATTGATTGAAAATGATTCTTTAAAATATACTATAAAAGAATTAAATCTTTTATTATCGAATCAAAATTATACAAATTTATACCCGAATATATTAGGAGAACAAATATCAATTATTTCGATAAGGTAGAAAGGATTTTATCCGAAATAAAAAATATATCTAAAGATAAAGATGAAAAGAAGAATAATAAAGAGATTGATAATATTGTTGTTACTTCACATATTCAACCTCCTCCTGATATTAAGGATTTTATTTTAAAACCTAGAGGAGATTTAGAAAAATTTCTTGAAGAAAAATTTAAGAATTTAAAATTAAATACTTTAGATCAAGATATTTCAAATACTATTGGAACTAGTAATCATGAAAACACAGCTTCAATTTGAAATAAATAGATTAAAAAAATATGCTTGATCGTCCTACTCAAAGATAATTATTATTATAGAAGACCTTCTCCAATGGATACTCTCCATGAAGAACATGAATATGAAATTAATAATAGTTATTCAGAAAATGTATCTACGAATGGAATCTTGATGGTTATCTTTGATAAGCAAATATATAATATGATACATAGAATGCTTATGTATAGCTCTATATGTAAAACATCGTGAAATACCGATAAAAATATTGCTAAGATGATAGTTTCGGGTTTTACTTGCATTAAAGGGTTGGTGGGATAATTATCTAAAATTAGCGATAAAGATCATATTATGAATATGGTTAAACAAGAAAATAATATAGTAGTAGAAAATGTAGTTTATACTCTTGTTACTACTATTTTAGAACATTTCACAGGAAGAATTTCGGATAATTGCGAAAATATTCGTACTTTATTACAAAATCTTAGATGTAAAACATTGACAGATTTTAGATGGTATAAAGATACTTTTCTCAATAGAGTTATGGAATTACCTGAAAGTAATAGCTCTCATTGGAAATCCAAGTTTATAGATGGGTTACCTTATTTATTTCTTTGAAAAGGTAAGGAAAAATTTAAGAAAAGATTTCCTTAATATTCCTTATGAAGAATATACTTATGGAAAATTGATAGAACAATTATTCACGAAGGGTTAGCTCTTTGTAATGAAATAAAATTAAATCAAAGAAATTAAAAGGCGAATTTGTCTGAAAAATCACAATTAGGAAGATTTTGTGATCAATTTGGTATGGATATTCCATCCTCTTCTAAACAATCTTTTAAAGATAAAAGAAAAGAAAAATCTTCTGACTCTTTTTATAAGGGAAAAAGAAAGAAAAGATTTTTTAAGAAAAAATTAGAAGAGAAAGAATATAAACGTGAAAAGCGTAAAATAAATAAAGAAAAATATAAAACGAGATAAAAAATGTTTTAAATGCGGTCAAATAGGTCATTATGCAAATAGATGCAAAATGAAAAAGAAAATTAATTCTATTGAAAATGAAGAATTAAAATTAAATCTTTCAAAAATACTTTTAAATACGAATCGAAAAATCTTTTCGAATAGTGATGATTCGAAAGTTCAATAAGAAAAGAATTTATCTCAATTAAACAATGAATCGATTTATTCTTCCGAATCGATGCTTGTTGTAAGGCTTGCATACGTAACATTACATGTGAAAAACATGATAAAGAAGAAGGAGAAGAATTTTATAAAATTCTTTCCCAATTTAAAAATTTAGAAGTAAATGTATTATCTAATAATAATATAGTTGAATTTCTAAAATTAATTAAGAATCCCGAGCTTCGTTCTCGCTTAATTGATAACATGATTGAAGAACCATCATCTTCTAATATGATGGAAATAACAAATTCTCAAGAACCTTATTCTATGAATAATGTTTTGAAAATGTTAAAAGATAGACAATCGAGTTTGAAACCTACAACTATAATAGAATTATCAAAAGAAGTTATATCATTAAAACAAGAGATATCTAGTTTAAAAAAGATTAATAAAAATTTAGATGATAGGGTTTCTGTCCTTGAATATGATAAGAAAGGAAAAGGAAAAGAACTTATTTCAGATATAACTGGTATACCTTCAGGATTAGAAGATTACGAGCAAGATAGTTTTTTAAATAATATAAGTATTATATTCTCTCAAAAATGGTATGTAAAAATTAATCTTTTAATTAATAACTCTTATAAACAAGAATTAAGCGCTTTAATTGATAGTGGTGCGTATATGAATGTAATACGGAAGGATTAATTCCTACGAAATATTTTGAAAAAACTACTATGAATCTAAGTCATCGCTTTGGTGGTGAAAAACTTGATATAAAGTTTAAACTTCCAAAAGCTTATATTTGTAAAAATAATGTTTGTATTCCCACAAGTTTTTTACTTGTAAAAAATATAACTAGTCAAGTTATACTTGGAACACCTTTTATTGAAAAAATGTATCCTATAATAAAAATTGATAATAAAGGTATAATAGGTACTTTTGAAGGAAATAAAATCATGTTTGATTTTGTTACTAAACCTATACCTAATTTCTTAAATGAAATTAAAAATTTAATTGATAAAAAGAGTTTACATTTAAACTTTTTAAAACAAGAAATTAATGAATTTTCTATTGATGACAAGCTTTTAAATCCAAAGCTTAAAGAAAAAATAAATAATTTATTATATAAATTCTCAATTGACATATGTAGTGATCATCCTAATGCATTTTGGGATAGGAAAAAACATATTGTTGATCTTCCCTATGAAGATGACTTTGATGAAAGAAAAATTACTACAAAGGCTAGACCTTGTCAAATGAATTCGAATATTTAGAATATTGTAAAAAAGAAATTGAGTCTTTATTACAAAAAGGATTAATAAGACCATCTAAATCTTCTTGGTTTTGTACTTTACTTTTTATGTTAATAAACATAGTGAAATAGAAAGAGGTGTACCTAGAATGGTAATAAATTATAAACCTCTAAATAAAGTTTTAAAATGGATTAGGTCCCCAATTCCTAATAAAAAGGATTTATTAGACGACTATACGATTCCATTATATTTTCTAAATTTGATTTAAAATCTGGATATTGGCAAATTCGATATCCGAAAAAGACCAATATAAAACGAGCTTTTAATGTTCCTTTTGGACATTATGAATGGAGAGTTATGCCGTTTGGCCTAAAAAATGCTCCATCGGAATTTCAAAAAATTATGAATGATATATTTACTCCTTATAGTGAGTTTATGATAGTTTATATTGATGATATATTAGTATTTTCTAAAACTATTGAAAATCATTTTAAACATCTAGATATATTTAGAAAATTAATTATACAAAATGGCTTAGTTATATCTAAACCTAAGATGTCTTTATTTCAAACAAAAATTAGATTTCTAGGTCATAATATTGAAAAAGGAAATATTATTCCTATACAAAGAAGTATTGATTTTGCCTCAAAATTCCCGAGATATTATTACGGATAAAACACAATTACAAAGATTTTTAGGAAGTCTTAATTATGTTTCTACTACTATAAAGATTTGGCTAAAGATGCAAATATCTTATATGATAGGCGAAGAAATTACCTAGTCCATGGACTGATCAACATACTGATGCAGTTAAAACAATTAAAAAGAAGGTAATTAATCTTCCTTGTCTAATGTTAGCCAATCCTTCATGGGATAAGATTATTGAGACAGATGCCTCTGATATTGGTTATGGTGGCATATTAAAACAAATCTGTCCAGAAACGAAACAAGTTTATCTTGTTAGGTTTTATTCGGAAAATGGAATAATAGTCAAAAGAATTATGCAAAGAAATAGAGAAAAGAATTTCTAGCTATTGTTAAATGTGTTCTAAAATTCCAAGATGATTTATATAATAAGAAATTTCTTATATATACAGATTGTAAATCTGCGAAATTTATGTTTAATAAAGATTTTAAACATGATGTTTCCAAACAAATGTTTGCAAGATGGCAAGCACATCTAGCCCCTTTTGATTTTGATATTCTTCATATGAAAGGAGAAGACAATAGTCTCCCTGATTTCTTAACCCGTGAATTCTTGCAGAATCATGACGAGAAATTCAACAATTTATTCGAGAATAATTATTATTTTATTGATAGATTTTGTTCGGCATAAATGGTCGAGAGATGTCGATATTCTTGAAAGTAAAAAAGGAAAAGTCCAAAAGCAAATAATACAGAGAAATATCCGGGAAACCTTTGAAGGTTTCATTGCCTACAAAATGTTGGTCATGTACCAATAAATTACATTAATAATATGATAATGTTTACAGGAATGACGTCCGTAGGATCGGGACGGGGAATTTATAATTCCTATCGTGGAAGAGGTGGAAGAGGAAATATCCTCATCCAACATGGGAACAGAGTCTTATATTCGGACAATATATCCGGAAGTGGAAGCTCAAGTCGAATAATAATTCGATAAAGAATATCAAGAATTCCTTGAATATAAAAGGAAGAAAAATGGTAAAGATAAAGCGATTGAGGAAATACCCTCTTATGCAAATATCATAATACAAGAAGAAGAAGATATAACTTCTTATCAAGAAAATGAAGAACAAGGAATTATATTCCTAATTGAATATGATGATTTGAAGAAAAAGAATGACCCATGGTCATTAATGGATATGTATTTGGATAATAATCCATTTCCAGTAACTGCATATAAGCAGCGTTACTATTATGAAAATCTTCTTAAGGCCTCCGAATGTGAAATAACACATTTTATGTCCAATGATCAGAAAGAATATACTTTCTCTAAAATTGTGATTAAACGGATATATCTTCCAAATGAATGGGGTATATCATTATTCAAAGAAAAAGAATTTCTTTTTCAAGAGAAAAATATTTCTCTAAAATATAATTATTGGGATTATATCCAAGCTTTTACAAATGTGTTTTTATATGAAAACAAAAAACAAAAGCATACATGGTTTATTAAAGTATGCCCGAGGTTTATAAACATCCGGAATTTATACCAAATTGGTTTCGGCAATGAATGGTTATTACATGGACCATCGGTAAAAATTTTACCGAAGAATGGAAAGAATTATATTCTCAATGGGTTGATATATCTCCTAAAATCTCGATTTAAGTAACCAAGGACATTTAATAAATTGTTACAGTTCGTTATATTTCTTTTTGGAATTTTCTATTCCATGGATTACGAAATGGACTCCAATTGTAGATATAACTACGAGATAATTTGCCTTGTATCAAGAGAAAATATTTCTCAAAATTTTGGACAAAATTGTCAAAGAAGGATCCACAAACGAGCCAACTATTTGGTGAAGATTTATTTCAAGAAATCAAACAAAAAATTCAACAATTTGAAGAATTAGAAGATGATATCTTGAACACGATTGCGTCAAAGCCACTTTCGAACATTTCGAAAGCTTAAAATGAAAGGAATAAATTCTAAGAAGGAAGTTTTACAAGATTATTTGTCGAAATGAAGAAGGATTTAATTAAGAATTTTGGTCACAAAATTGGGGATGACAAATCGATACATCTATGTCTTACGCAAATTTGGTGGAGAATCACAAGATCCAAATCAAGAGATCGATGAAGATTTTCAAACAATTATTGCGA
Organism: Gentiana straminea; assembly: GCA_036785695.1. NCBI lineage: Eukaryota > Viridiplantae > Streptophyta > Magnoliopsida > Gentianales > Gentianaceae > Gentiana > Gentiana straminea. The sequence continues at coordinate 619,520 of JAVUPR010000158.1, read as the reverse complement.
AAATATCGAGTTTCAAGAATAAAAGAAAGTATGGAAGAGTATCATTACTTATAGGACGAAATGGGTCCTAAGAGTTTGTCGTTTATGCCGACACCAACTTTAATAAAGTTCTACTATTAATGAATAGCAAAGCAATATTCTTTTGCTTTTACTTTTGAATAATTGGCAAAATGTTCGCCACTTACTTTTCTTTTTATTATTTTAATAAGCGCTTGTTTTGAAACTTTTGGTAGAAGTTACTCTATAAATAGATTAGTTTTATGTTTTATAGAAGCGCACGCTAGAATTTGTCTCGCCTTCTCTTTCTCCCACTACTACTTTGTATAAATTTCTCTTTGAAGTTAAATAAAGAAGCTTGTTACGATTACAACCAAAGTTTTGTAAGTCATTTTTATTTTTGTATTGTAATTTATATTTTGTTATTATTCCGTTTTAGCCTAATGATAGGCTAAAAGAGTTTAAGTGTTAAAATATAATATGAAGGTAAATTTAAATACGGTTTGGTCTTGGAAATTAAATTAAGATTGTGTATATAATGATCAAGGGGAACGAGCGAGAAAAAAAAAAAAGCAATCTTATCGACAAGGTTTTGATTAATTACGGCATAAATATAAGTTCGATCCTTTTGTAGCGTTTTATACCCGCCTTAGCCCAGGAGTGGCGTTTAGGGTTCTTTGGCTTTTGCAATGTTGGATCAAATTTTATATTTATAGACGGAATTCATAATCAAGTAAAAATACCAATTTTGTTATATAATTTTAGACGGTTCCCTTTATGCACATGCCCATTTTTGAGCAATTTTGTATACACAGTCCACCTTTGGTATCTTAAACCTTTAACTTTGGAAAATCTTCCAGAAAGTTTTATTGCTGCCTTAAGAGATGGTAGAAATTTAGATTGGAAAAAATCTCTTATGGGTATTATACAATCCAGTTATATATATATATATATATTTATTTAAATTTTTTTTTTTTTTCAACGTGTATAAATAAGTATTGTGTCCATTTTAGTAACCGTATTGTGTATAATTGTCAATTTTATTTTTAGGAACCAATAAGAAATGAGAACAGTAAATTACAGTTTTTTTGTTTTTTTTTTTTTTTTTTTTTTGATAGGAGTAAATTATAGTTTTGATAGTCAACAAGTCTATTGAAAATAAACATCCAAGCAAGTCAACCTCTAGAATTAGGGCCAACACAATGCTTGACAGTAAGCTGAATTAGTTACCCACCCTTAAAGGATTAATAAAATAGTCCATCTGTCACCAACCCGGAAAATGAAAAGACACTAGGACTAGTGTGAGTGTTTGAAGTTTTTTGGAATTATAAAAGGAACACGCACTTTAGATCCAAGCGGAAAGAATTTACATTCCCAAAACAATATTATTCCTTCTCTTACATTGATTTTGTTAATTTGAGGCTTAATTTCATCCTGAAAATCTGGGATTTTTAATTTCTTTAGCAAAGAAGAAATCTTTTTTCTTTGTGTTTAAGTTTTAGGAATTAATGGAAAACATTGTTGGTCTGATGAGGATTCATGTCATCCGAGGTATTAATCTTGCTGTACGAGATGTCAGAAGCAGCGATCCTTACATAATTGTCAGATTGGGCAAGCAGGTACATTTTCAGGGCAAAATTCTTACCGCAAACTCCTCGCGTACATCGATCTGTTGGATGCACGACATGTGTATTAGAAGACAAATACATGTCGCGCATCCAACTGGCGGTGCAAGTGAAGACTTCTCGGGTAAGAATTTCCCCATTTCCCGATCTCGCTTCTTCTCCGTTTTTCCAGTACTCGTTTGTTTTTCATATATATATATATATATATATATATATATATATATATATACACACACACAACACGAGTTCTTGGGTTACCTTGACTTTTTTCTGGCATCAGAAATTAATCTGTATCCGATGAAGAATTTTCTAATGGCCGGACCGGTTAGAGAGCATATCCCAATTTTATTTGTTCCGGTTACATTTTTAAACACATTTTTATTCATTCCAAGTTCATGAATATATATATATATATATATTAATTTACACATTAACTTGAATAGTTTATACTACTACTCCAATAACTCATTCATTCAAGTTTCAACATAAAAAAGCCTTTCCGCACCTGTCCAATATTGATGTTTAATTTTGGTGTTTAAGTAAAAACTATGTCGTTTAATGTGTGTTTTATATTTTTGACAAAATTTAAGAGAAACAAAGACACCAAACCTAAAAATAAAAAAAAATCTGAAAAGATATAGTTTTTACTTGAATACTGAAATTATAAATCAGTATTGGACAGGTGATTCGAATCTGCCAGCACCAACAAAAAATTAAAATAATAAATAAAAGAAATTATACTTTGATGCAGCAGGCACATGCGACTATAGGGTCAAAGTTGCTAGAATTCACAAAAACTTGAAAAACAATTCAAAAGTATTGAGGAAAAAAAAAACATAAACCCAGAAAGTAGACAAAAAAAAAATTCAGAAAAGAACAAAAGCATAAAAGTAACAATAGGATAAGCTTTAAGCGAACAAAAGTGATCTGGTGTGAACAAACAGTATGTAAAGATTCTTTTTTTTTTTATATAAATGATTTTTCAAGCAAAGAAATAATTGAAGTAAGGGATTCCTAAAAAGAAAAAGAATAAGAAAAAAAAATTTGAAGGGAGAGAGGAGGATAATAACAGATAGGAAAAAGAAGAATGAAAGTGAGAGCAGGTAGGAAGGAAGGAGAGAGAGAGAATACAATCCAAATAAAGTGCTAACAATGTATAAATTAACAATTCCATCAATTTTCTTTATGGCTAATTAAGCAATCCCCTTTATCCTCAAGGATATCTAATCCAGAATTCTATTTTGCATAACATGTGTTGGAAATAATTAATAGGAGTACTAGTATATCAAACTGGCCATGTAATTGTGATGAAAAATTCACTCCATTTGAGAAGTTGGCCACGGCCACAAACTGTAATCTATAACCAAGATGATGCCATGTGGCGTCACTTCTCAGGTGGAGTGACCATCGAAGAATTACCCCATGAAAGGCGCCGGAAAAACACATTAAAGAATGGGATGAGAAAAGAAAAGAAAAAGTTATGTGGGTCGGGACATACGACACTATTTTCCTCGGCCAAACTACCGTCATACATTTATCAATAATTATTAAATCATGCCAAAAACTATGCACTTGTAAACCATCGATCATGATCCGACTAATTCACTTATATAGATACGTGTCGTTCAATAATCAGTCTACAATACAATACAATACAATGTCCATATAATTTTCCATCTAAATATGCTTTCCCTTTTTTCAGATGAAGTGGGATTGTGAGATCAATCAATTGATACAATTAATTAATATTAGAAAGGATCTGTGTCATGCATATACTTTCTGTATATCATTGTCTTGCACATTTTGTACAAAGCAAGCAAATTGATCTGCAGGAATTTTTTTTTGGGAGTTCTAGGACTAGTTTTGAGATTGTTATACTTTTTTGGACCGTGTTAGAGATGGAATTGTCAAACTCTGAGCAGGTGCAGAGGTATGTATATCAACGTGGCATCACGTGACTCCACTGAGATCCGGGATAACAAATAGTATTAAAATGATGTAGTTTTGTAACGCCCCCAGACCCCGGGCCTGGTAGCGCTAAATGAGTTATAAATGTCCGGTCAACTGCTTAGACCGCCGTCCTCGCTTGGTTTAAAATGGCTAACCCGAGTTGACAAGACCTTTATGTCTCACACTTATATGTGGGTGAGCATTCACTTACTTTACCGATGTGGGATATCACAATCTCCCCCCCCCCCCCCCCCCTTATAAGGGACTGACGTCCTCGCCATGACGGCAAAGACTTGTCCCGGATCGTCCCTACCAGAGGTAACTAGAGGCCATCCTTACACCGTCACATTCTCCACCCCTTATAAGGGACTGACGTCCTCGCCAGGACGGCCAAGACTTGTCCCGGATCATCCCTACCAGAGGTAACTAAAGGCCATCCTTACACCGTCTTCTTGTACGGTGCAGCGCATAGTTCCGTCTGATAGTCGGCTCTGATATCATTCTATAACGCCCTCAGACCCCGGGGCTGGTAGCGCTAAATGAGTTATAAATGTCCGGTCAACTGCTTAGACCGCCGTCCTCGCTTGGTTTAAAATGGCTAACCCGAGTTGACAATACCTTTATGTCTCACACTTATATGGAGGTGAACATTCACTTACTTTACCGATGTGGGATATCACAAGTTTATTGATAAAAAGTGTCGTTTTGTAGTTTAAAAAATGTAGTTTTAGATTTCGGTGATCTCACTGGGACAAATTTTCGGAAAGGAAACCTCCGGTAAGGCGGTAACCCACCGAAACATATTTCTGGATCCGCCCCTGACTCCGAGGGCACATATATATACTTACTGACTTTGGAAATGAATGTGGCTTGCAGCAGAAACTAAAGACGCGTGTGATCAAGAAAAACGTCAATCCCGAGTGGAATGAAGAATTGACGCTATCTATCCAAGATCCTATCACCCCCGTTAAGCTGGTGAGCAATTGCAATCGTCATTCTCCATATTTTAGTACGGTTAAGAAATCAAACGCATAAATAAATGGACATTAGCTGATGAAAAACAGAGGAGTGAAGTAATTGACTATCTCATTCAGTACAGGATCTCTCACCATGATATGCAACAATTTTACTTCGTAATTTTTTTTAAATTTATTGTAATACCTGATACATGATTAATGTAATGCAGCAAGTTTATGACAAGGACAAATTCAGCCTGGATGACAAAATGGGAGATGCGGAATTCGAAATAGGGCCGTTGATTGAGGCTGTCAAGAAAAGTACACAGAATATCCCAAACGGAACTGTCATCACAAATCTGAAACCGAGCAGGCAAAACTGCTTATCAGAGGAAAGCAATATTGTCTGGGAAAATGGAAAAGTTACTCAACACATGTTTCTCAGGCTGCGCAATGTGGAGCGCGGTGAAGTTGAGCTTCGGCTAGAGTGGATCCATGTCCATTGAACAACGGCGGACTCCACAGTGTTTAGAATATCTCTTCAACAATGCATAACTATTACTAAAATGAGATGCTCTAATTTTTCAAAGTGAAATTGCTCCGCAGATTTTCGTATGTACAATTTCCACTAGTGAGGGAATTTATAGGTAAAAAATACTTGGAGGTTACGCACTAAGTCACTTTATTTTGCATTATCAATGTAATGAGCATTACGCATGTTCTCCCACGTCCATGTTGCCCAACAGGTAATTCCCGGCAATGGATTGTGACCTTTGAAATGGTCAAGCATGCTTAAATAGTAACGAGATGGATCGATGGGCCGAAAACAGACGCGGTTAATGCCAAAATTAACTATCTACATGTATGCATATGCTAGAAGTAAATTCATGAATATGATACATGACATGACATGGTTATATCACATAAATAATCACCTAAGAAAAGTAGCAAACTTTGGGTCAGAAATCAAAGCGTTCCATGATTTTAATACGCTCTTAAGTCGACCAAGAGATTTTGCTGGCAATCTAACCAAGATATGAATCAGCAAATCATCAGGCAAATAAAAATTCGACATTGATCCAACAATTCCTTGATTCTAAGGAGAGGAGATTTGTTGCTTACAGAAGTAGGAGGCAAAAGAGAATGAAATTTAAACAACGGTAATAATTGTTAGGTTACAACCAAAGAGATCGATTGCATTAGTTTGTCGGCGGTGATTAATTGTAACGCCCCGCTCCCAGATACCGAGCCCTTATCCGGAAGAGAACGTTCGGCGCGTATAACGTTAAATAAATCTAAAATTATACGGCAGCCTCTACGTCATCGTATCAAAAATAAAGCAACGGAAGTCCAAATGACTCGGGTAAAAACCATAAATGCTACTAGAATAGAAAACAAACCGTCTAGGGGTAAAAAAGGAAAAGCTTACGACAACGGTAACAAGCTTACAACGTACGATGTCCCAAAGAGAAGATACAAAGCTAGTCTTACAAACTTGAAATAAAAGTACAACAAACTTATAAGAGAATCTACAAGATAAACCGTACAACCTTTAAAAGAAAAGTGAAGGAACATCAAGAGGGCTTCAATGCCATCAAAACGTCCTCGAACTCCTCAACGAAAACCCGATCAACCCGTTCGTCTTCTCACCCCCAAACACATAGAAAAATATGCATTCGAGGTAAGTACAACGTACTTAGTAAGAAAGAGAAGCTATGATAACAATTATTGTTATAAAGAAAAGATAGTTATTTAATTAGTTATTTAAGCGGGACCGACTCAATCTAGGGTTCACTTCATGCTCATCAACACGTCGTGACTAACTCGTTTCTAACTTAGCTTATCTATGTTACAACCGCACTCAAGGGCACTACGCGCATCCACCTCGGCGAGTCCCTCGTACTTAGGGTCATTGACCTACGAGTTATTCTACCTTGGGAACACTCTATTGCAACATATTAGTGGATCACACCAATATCCACGAAGTCTAGAAAAGGTAGACTCCGATAGCACGCACACCTCGGCGAGTCCCTCCGTACTTAGGGTCTTTTGACCTACGAAGTTCTTCCACCTTCGAGGGTAGCACATGCATCGCGATTTAGCCTGGTGCCTAGCCAAGAGAGACATGTTGTTTAATCTTTTACTAGTCACATACGTTGTTTATTAAGTTATTAACTAGCCAACCTAAGTGTTTTCAAATAATCTCCCTCACCCATACTACTCTCTTCCTAGACCACTAGACACGGACCGATCCCTAGCACATACACGGACATTGATGAATCCTAATTCATCAAAGCACAAGCCTATCATGCTCTTCCGACGGATCCGAACTTCAACTCCCTTTAAGAGTACATTCGGTGTTTTAACCGAACGAATCGAAGCTCAATTCGAACACTATATTTATACCATATTAACATATCATATATAAAGGTTTCATAAAGATAAATCATGTTTATAAGGTGAACAACAACCCACAAAGAAAGAAGGACAAAACAAGCTAGACGCCCGTTTAAGCCCCCGGACGCCCGTCCGAATCTTGCGAACGCCCGTCCAAAGCCGGATGCCCGTCCACTATACCCGGACGCCCGTCCACCTAACACGGTTCAATCCCGAATGTAAAAATAGCACTTCAGACGCCCGTCCGGTTAAGCCAGACGCCCGTATGAGACACAACCTAAGCAGACGCCCGTCCGGATAACTGGACGCCCGTCCACCTGGATTCGACCAAAACCCTAATATCATCACCATGCGATTTCCAGATCGTATTTCAACCAAAACAGCAGCAAATTAACACAGTAAGCACATAAAATCTTCATCAAAAGACACCATATACTCTATAGACATTAACCAATGCAACCCTCATCCCTCTAACACCAAAACTTCTTGAGAAAAGATCTAATCCTTACAACTAAGAATTGAAATCATAGGAATAGCTTTTCTTACCTAATGCAGCCCAGAAAACTGCTCCAAAACTCAGAGGAAAGCTGCTGCAACACCGCCAAACTGATAGGAATCCGTAGCCCTCTTCGCAACGATTCCAAGCCTTAAACTCGATCTGAAAGAGATGAGTCTTTCTCTTAGAATTGTGTTGAACTCTCTCTTGTTCTCTCCTCCCCTCTCACAAACCGCCCAAGGGTAAGGGGAAGGGGCCGAATTCGATTTTTAATTAGGTTAGTGATTAGCCTTTGCAAACAAATCCGTTTATATACCCACTCCCCTAACCTTAGCTTTTCCTTTAATGCCCTTGTTTAACAAAACTGATTTTCCTTTTAATTATATAGGTTTCGAATATATATTTACGTATATACCTTAAATCGTTTAATTAAATCACACGAAAAACTGACTTTTAGTTAAAAGGCTCTTTTACCCTTTTCTGAAAAGTCGGGATGTTACATTCTTCCCCCCTTAAAGAAGTTTCGTCCTCGAAACTTGACAGAACCAAATCCACTTTCATCTTAGATACCAGCTTGCCCACTTTCTAGTTCACTTTCAAAAACAAACATTATCTCCAACTCGATTTGAACCTTATTATTTTCAACATCAAGACTTCGACGCGTCCATCACAACTAATCTAGTAAGTACTTCGACCCAAGCACCATTCTATCTTATCCACACACGAAACATCTACCTTATACTCAACTCTTCTAACCCAACTTCTTAAGCTCTTCCTAGAACCCTGTGTCCCAAGAGTCATACATCCATCCACTAATTAACAGTAGAATTCTTCCAGGTTCTTTGTCCATTCATCACCCTTACAGAAGTTTCCAGACTTACGCAAAGGTTACTTTGATCTATACATTCGCCTTACCCTCAAGAGCTGACTATTAACTTAAGGAACTTCAATTCCGCCTTGCTATCAATTCAGCACTAAACCATCTATAACACCCAAACCCTAGACAAACTTCAATCTTTACTAGTCTCCAAAAAAAAAGGTAACCACATAAACTTCTTCTACCAGACTTACAAGGATTTCCTATAGACAAGAATACAACTTTGATAGTGAGTTTATCGGCAACCATAACTTTATAGTCCACAGAATATTGGAGTTGTGAAAGAGTTTATTTTTAAACAACACATCTATAAGAAACAAAGTTTTAAACTTGTCCTCACCTTGATTCCGAAGAAGGGTAAGAATGGTTATGCAAATCTTTTGAAAATTTGAAACTACTAAGGGAGATAGCAAATAGGAAAATCTTGAGATGTGTAATACAGAATGAAGACGGATTGAACTTGGTTCACATGCATATGATAAAACATTTGTTTAGATAATGCAAAATGGATGATATATAAAATTTGCCTATATGAGGGTACTTGTGATAAGTCACTAAAAACAAAAGTACTCTGACTGAGACATTTATCACGACCGAGGTCATTCTACAAAATCCAGATTGAAACATTTTCCTTTCTCTTGAAATTATTGGTATGATTGAATGCAAAAGAAAGACAAACTTGCTATTAAAGAGTTCAATAGAAAGGTCTAGAAGTGGAAGAAGTCTCAAATATTATTCAAATATGTACTTATACATATGATAAATGTATATAAAGATTTGAAGACGACGATATTCTCTCGAAAGATTTCATGTTGAAAATCCAAGTAAATTGGTGAAATGTTGTGAAAGGGGTCATGAATGATTACGTGGAAAAGAAAGCAAAAGAATTCGAAAAATGCATATTCTATTTCTTTCAACAACCGTTGCGGTTAAAATATTATTTTTGAAAGCGGGGAAACATCTTCTCCAAAGGTTCAAGGATAAAGGTAAACCGGAGAAGTGCTTCGTGAAGAAATCATAAGTAACGGCGAGTAAAGAAAACACAAGAGTTTCGAATAGTACATGTTTTTGTGTCGTTCAAAGATTAACACAATAAGAACTATTGTGATATTGTTAAAAAGTTTTGAATCGAAGATGAAAGTGTTCAAAGGATAAGGACAACCCTTTTTTTTTTTTTTTTTTTTTTTTTTTAAAAAATAATAAATAAATAAATAAATAAAAAAAATAAAAATCAGAAAGTCATTTCTTCCAATTTGAAGAAAGAAGGTTTGGAATAAAACAAAACGACTTAACACCTGTAGTAAATTTTTTTTTCTTTTGTCGAGGGAAAACTCTTAACAAAATAAGTTGCATGCTAAAATCCTTCATCAAACGTAGCTTTAAAAGACGTGCATGAGTTGTAAAGGAGGTTCAACTACTCGCTTATTCAAAACAAAAATTTCATAAGGAAGTAAAGGATATAGTACTTTGAAAGGAATTATCAATAGAGCTTTTGAACATATGTATATATGAAATTTTCTAAAAGTAGTTTGAAGCTATTTAAAGACACTTAGGTAAGAAATGGTTGTTCACGTATTCTTTCCGGAAGACAAAAGAATATGTATTTAAAATGGATGTTATGAGGAAGTTTGATCTTTCCACCCGGTTTCGAAATTTATAAAATTCTAATAAAAGAGTTGAGTCCTTAAACAAAAGTTTTCTGCACTAAAACATCGTGTATGGGATGCATTGAAGGTAATCACTAGGATGCAAAAGTGTATTGACCCAAATTTGCTAAACATGATGCAATGAAAGGGTATGCGGTTGCCGGAGTCAAATAGTTCGAAGGGTGAGAAACTCATTTCCTTAAATCAAGCATTGACACTATGAAAACATCTTCATAAAAAAAATAAACATCAAAGTATGTGCACACTTGAAGAATAAAACTTCGCAATGGAAGAACTCTTACCGAGTTCAAAAAGTTTCAAACGGATGATCCGGCTACCACATTGGTCACAAATAGTATGCAAGGGGAAAAACATTTGAAATTAGAGGTAACTAAGTGTGAATCCAAATGATTATAAAAAGTACCTTGTTAAAGAAAACATGGGATTGGAAAGTCACCATGTAAGTGTTTCTTGTCACAAAAGGGTATTAAATCTACAACACTTAATATCTACTCACTAAACTTCTTATTTTGGATAACAAGTAAGTTAGGGTCTTATGCTTCAAAGCCTTCCCAACACATACTACCCCACACCTAAACTTCCAAGGCGAAAGAATGTTGTCTAGCCTTTCATGAACAAGTACTTAAATAATTTTAAAAGTTTAAGTACGTACGTCAACCATGAAATGATTGACTTGTACAAAACAAACCAAACTAATTTTGAACATGATGTAAAAAGAAAAGTTGTAGGTATACAAGCTTTACATATGCTACACAAAATTCAGAATTTATGGAAAAGCATAAGTTGGTTAAAAATAATTATTTTTGTCTACTGCTGCAAGCTGTCAAAACTTTCAGAAATTTATAATCTACATTATTTTGCAGATTGAACTCAAATTAGAAAGAATTAGCACTTGACTCCAAAACAAAAATTTCAGATCAGAGAGTTTTCTACAACATATCAAAAATTCAAGTCATTTGAAAATGTTTAACTTATTCAAAACAGACTCGTAAGTAAGAGTACCGCTGCAGAATTTTCTGAACAGAGTACTCCTCCTTGTTAAACAATTTATGAACAATCCATATTGAAAACTAAGTTGATGCCAAAATAGAAAATGTAGATAAGGCAATTTCCTAAGTGACTGCAAATTTATAGAATTTTTGAAACATCAGAGGTAATATTAAAAGACATATAGAAACGTGAACAAAGTTGTTTTACTCGTTTTACATAACACCAAAATACAAAATCAAGGTAATGATTGAATCAAAAGGTCGCAATAAGAAAACTTTAAATCCTCCAAGGAAAGAGCAAAAGGAGAAAAGTCTAGAAGCTCCAAAAGAAGAGAAGGGTTCTGCTAAAGATCCTAGAAGGAACACTAGAGGGCATCACATAAAGGATGTGAGCTTGGAACTCTAACTAACCTTTGCCAAGGAAGACTCTTCACCTGGTCCTAGTGAAACTTGACCAAGGTCTAAAGATTCTTAGTTTTACGATTTGCCACCAAGAACAAAAGAAGTCAGAAAGGTTCTAAAAGATCTAAGATACCTTATCTTAAAACAAAAGTTTAGGTCAGCAAAGAAACTTCTATGAATTCCTGCAATTCTGAAAGATCAAAGAAGTCAGAATGGTTACTAAGCAGTCTTAAAGGTCTTATCTTAAGAAAGGGAAGCCTAGAAAAGCAAGGAACGCTTCGCTCTGATACCAACTGTAACGCCCCGCTCCCAGATACCGAGCCCTTATCCGGAAGAGAACGTTCGGCGCGTATAACGTTAAATAAATCTAAAATTATACGCCAGCCTCTACGTCATCGTATCAAAAATAAAGCAACGGAAGTCCAAATGACTCGGGTAAAAACCATAAATGCTACTAGAATAGAAAACAAACCGTCTAGGGGTAAAAAAGGAAAAGCTTACGACAACGGTAACAAGCTTACAACGTACGATGTCCCAAAGAGAAGATACAAAGCTAGTCTTACAAACTTGAAATAAAAGTACAACAAACTTATAAGAGAATCTACAAGATAAACCGTACAACCTTTAAAAGAAAAGTGAAGGAAAACATCAGAGGGCTTCAATGCCATCAAAACGTCCTCGAACTCCTCAACGAAAACCTGATCAACTTTGTTCGTCTTCTCACCCCCAAACACATAGAAAAATATGCATTCGAGGTAAGTACAACGTACTTAGTAAGAAAGAGAAGCTATGATAACAATTATTGTTATAAAGAAAAGATAGTTATTTAATTAGTTATTTAAGCGGGACCGACTCAATCTAGGGTTCACTTCATGCTCATCAACACGTCGTGACTAACTCGTTTCTAACTTAGCTTATCTATGTTACAACCGCACTCAAGGGCACTACGCGCATCCACCTCGGCGAGAGTCCCTCTCGTACTTGGGTCATTGACCTACGAGTTATTCTACCTTGGGAACACTCTATTGCAACATATTAGTGGATCACACCAATATCCACGAAGTCTAGAAAAGGTAGACTCCGATAGCACGCACACCTCGGCGAGTCCCTCCGTACTTAGGGTCTTTTGACCTACGAAGTTCTTCCACCTTCGAGGTAGCACATGCATCGCGATTTAGCTTTGGTGCCTAGCCAAGAGAGACATGTTGTTTAATCTTTTACTAGTCACATACGTTGTTTATTAAGTTATTAACTAGCCAACCTAAGTGTTTTCAAATAATCTCCCTCACCCATACTACTCTCTTCCTAGACCACTAGACACGGACCGGTCCTAGCACATACACGTACATTGATGAATCCTAATTCATCAAAGCACAAGCCTATCATGCTCTTCCGACGGATCCGAACTTCAACTCCCTTTAAGAGTACATTCGGTGTTTTAACCGAACGAATCGAAGCTCAATTCGAGGCTTTGTCTATATTTATACCATATTAACATATCATATATAAAGGTTTCATAAAGATAAATCATGTTTATAAGGCTGAACAACAACCCACAAAGAAAGAAGGACAAAACAAGCTAGACGCCCGTTTAAGCCCCCGGACGCCCGTCCGAATCTTACGAACGCCCGTCCAAAGCCGGATGCCCGTCCACTATACCCGGACGCCCGTCCACCTAACACGGTTTCAATCCCGAATGTAAAAATAGCACTTCGGACGCCCGTCCGGTTAAGCCGGACGCCCGTATGAGACACTGGCCTAAGCGACGCCCGTCCGGATAACCGGACGCCCGTCCACCCGGATTCGACCAAAACCCTAATATCATCACCATGCGATTTCCGGATCGTATTTCAACCAAAACAAGAAGCAAATTAACACGGTAAGCACGTAAAATCTTCATCAAAAGACACCATATACTCTATAGACATTAACCAATGCAACCCTCATCCCTCTAACACCAAAACTTCTTGAGAAAAGATCTAATCCTTACAACTAAGAATTGAAATCATAGGAATAGCTTTTCTTACCTAATGCAGCCCGAGAAAACTCGCTCCAAAACTCGGAGGAAAGCCGCCGCAACACCGCCAAACCGATAGGAATCCGTAGCCCTCTTCGCAACGATTCCAAGCCTTAAACTCGATCCGAAAGAGATGAGTCTTTCTCTTAGAATTGTGTTGAACTCTCTCTTGTTCTCTCCTCCCCTCTCACGGCCGCCCAAGGGTAAGGGGAAGGGGCTGAATTCCCGATTTTTAATTAGGTTAGTGATTAGCCTTTGCAAACAAATCCGTTTATATACCCACTCCCCTAACCTTAGCTTTTCCTTTAATGCCCTTGTTTAACAAAACTGATTTTCCTTTTAATTATATAGGTTTCGAATATATATTTACGTATATACCTTAAATCGTTTAATTAAATCACACGAAAAACTGACTTTTAGTTAAAAGGCTCTTTTACCCTTTTCTGAAAAGTCGGGATGTTACATTAATAAGTAAAGCGTGTCTCTATGAATATTTCGTAGGTTTAGTATTCCAAACCTACGAATCGTATGAGAGCAGTGCTAGTGTCATAATAAATTTTTCGTAACTTGTGACATACGTCACACTTTTAAAATATTGATAATGAAGTAGAACTTATTGCATAAAAGTGCAGTGTCACTTTAATTGTTGTGACAATAGCATTTCTGACGTGTAAATTTAATATTTACTTTGAAAATCCTACTAACATATACAAGTCTTCTTTGAATAATAGGATATGCACATGTCCTTACAAATATTAATCTGGGTGGTTTAGTTTTTAGTCTTATTGTTATTTTATAAAGTGGTCATTGGACTAACAAAACAAAAAATAAAAATCATGTTGTTGTTATAAAATAAGTAACTGTTGTAGTACAAAAGAAGAAGAGTACTATTTGTAGATTTTTAGGAGCAGAAAGAAATAAAATGAGAATCAAATTAGCTCTCTTACTTGATTAATCAAAGTGTAAATACAAGCTCTATTTATAGAGCAGAAAAGGAAACAACTACCCGCCTAATAAATGGGTAGTTGAGGTATTCTACCACATTAATACAAAAACAAGTGTTAAAGATACGGGGACACTAAATTAGCCACCTAAGACTAAAGAGATTAAACGGTAACCAAAGAGGTTAAAGACAAGGATATAAGTTAGTGATATTATTATTATTATATAGTTAATAATATTATCTAATTTATAATCCCTCAGGCAGTTTCATAAATAACTAATAAATCAAGCTTGCTACAGTGATAGTTGAACATAAGTATGGTTAGTCCTTTGGTAAACACATCTGTCACTTGTTGTTTTGTAGGGACATATATATATTCTATGTTGATACTCCAATTTTCTTGCTTTTCTTTGATGAAGTGTCTGTCAATAGCTATATGTTTGGTTATGTAATGTTGTACATGATTGTTTTGCGAGATATACAGAAACCTGAATCGGGATCCAACCCGGGAGAAGGTGCCCGTAAATCGAGGTTGTTTTTCCCCCGTTTTTCGGATCTTCAGATCTGATTCACTGCACTAATCGAGACGCTCGATCATGCACAACGGAAGCTATGAATCGAAATTCGTTTACAATTTTACCACGAAATGATTCACATAATAATTAATAATCTACAAGAAGGTTAGTAGATTTGCCCAACCGGAGAGAAGCCGTGATCTTCCGAGTTGTATCTCCAAGCGACGACTGGTGGACGTTGATCCCGCATTCGAACCTCCTCGAATATGCTCCAAAAAAAACTCTAGTTTTTCTTCTTCCAATGGCTAAGGCAAGAAACTAGTTTTTCTCCTTTTTTTCTCTAATGGGGCGGAGGATTTTCTCTGTCATTATGTTGGGAGAAACTCTATTTATATAGAAAAATAACCGAGCAACTGAGAGTTATCCCTTTACAAGACAATTATCTTTTTCCTAAAGAAAAAGATATTTTTTATAAATAAGAGATAATCACCATTAGTGAGATAATCATTGGAAAATCAATTCTTATTTTATCCATTAATTATTTAACAAATAAATAATTAATTACACATGTGATATAATTCATGAAAATTTCTTCTCCCAATTTGCTACACATGTGGCGCCAATTATTGTGCCATGGAATAATAGAAAATGTCTTTCCTATTTTACATATTATTTACCGAATAAATAATATTTCACATATTCATTAAATAGACCAACTATTTAATTTATTCTCGAGGTTCCATAATACGAGAATTCACTCGCGTGTTAGGAGCCAACCCGGGGACCATGGACCTATAACCAGTAGCTCTAGTAAATTGAATAAAACATTCATTGAACAGAACATTTCAATTCAACTTATTAACTCCGGAATTATGCCACCATAAATCCGAAACTGAACTCTATTGATTATAGATATAACTTATTCTCAAAGTGTCGAGTCGATAAGTGTCCATTGATATAATCATTACATATAGACTAACCCTCCATAGACTACCCATAATAAAGCAGGAATGTTTCCATAAACCTTCTTCATTACATCTTATCCTTATTTACTATTAACCCATTAGTGATCAATTAGTTCATAACCAATATGAACTCCTAGGATCGACCAGTTCATAGGATTATCAAATAAGATGATTGTCTTTCTACTTCCCGTAGGAAGGAATGGATTCCGTATCTGTGAGACACGTTCCCATCTACTCATTCCCAATAGTGCCAACGTGAAAGTTATTCGGACCGCGCCTCTTAGCAATCCTTAACGAACACATCAAACCCTATCTTGAAACAAGCAGGAGTCTGCAATCACTTCAGGATTAAGGTTAATCCATATATGATCATCTTGTGATTCAATAAGAATTCTCAATCACGGAATTATATGAGAAATGTATACTAAATCGGTCATGTCCTATATGACTACATCATATATAAAGGCCCCACTTAGATAACAAATATCGACGGTCCGGATAAGACGGTCACACCATAAAGTGTTCTTGGCGCACTAATGGTGGTTTAATCAATAGACACCATACTTTGATTAAGTTCACCATGGACTAACAGTTCAAGTTTATCACCATAAACTTAATCCTCGCGTGTGACAGCACACTAAGTTATATGGCTACATATGATACAACTTGGGGTTTTCAGTAGTGTATTACTTATGAGCACTAAGCAAATAATAAGATGAGAAAAAATTTATGATTTATTAATTATTAAAACAATTAAACACAACCACAATTGCTGGTATTGAGCGTTAACCCATACCGCTAACCCGCCTAAGTAGCTATCGACAATGACTAGCACGTTCCTAGGGTCCATCAAGACAATGTCCTAATTAACTCTTCACTAACAGTCCTTCATGTTAAATTACGAAGTATGAATACTAGATTAGCCAGACCTATTACTCGTTTTAATTATTCCCGTCGATCAACGTAGCTGACGCCGAACTAGGGAACTAGTATTTACTAGGTATTCAGATCTAGCGATAAAGACCGACGCAGATCTGAAGAGCGCCACCCATAATTCTGCGTATAATATGAATGAATCGAATAATAAAGAGTAAGGCTCGTTTAATTAATTAATAGTTGATTAGATTCAAGCATAATCTTGATCAATCACAAGAACAATCATGAATCTAACAAAGAAATAAAACATTGGAATAGATCTTACCCACAACGAAGAACAGATCTAATATTCAATTCTCCCTCCCTCCGGAAATTCGAATCGATCCATGATCTTAAACCAAACACTATTCAATAATGGAAGACTCATGATTTATTTGGAAGAAAGAGAAGAAGAAAAGAAACTTTAATCTCTAAAAGGCTACATTGTATCTAATAGATCTTGGAATGTATAAAAGAAAAGGTGATTGAATGATAGTTACCAAATCACAGCGCTGAATGACCTTATATAGGTGTATAAATCGATTTAGGGGTAAACCCAATCATTGGAGGACAAGAAAACGCGTTTCTGAAAGATTTTGGGGCTCGGTAAATCGGTGGTAGCTCCCGATTTACCGGGGGTATTTTTGTTTTTTTGTCTCTGCCGACTTAACTTAGAATACCCTAGACCAAACTTCGGTATTTGGACCATAACATGGCCTACGTAACTCTGATTTAAGTGATTAAAAGTGTGTTGGAATCCTTGTTTCATGATTTATAACTTTCTTGTATAAGTCCAAGCCCAATTCGTCTTGTAAGGCTTCAAAACTACGTTGCAAGCTCACCAATCAGATTCTCGGGTCCATAGACACGTTCATCTGTCAATAAAATCATAGCACACATAGTAGCTTCTATTTCTAGAAAATAACACATAATACGCATAATACCAATTTCGTCACACCGGACGTGGCTTAATCCCATTTAGCTAATTAACTCATTATTTCGTACATATTATCACCAATGAGAACACAAATCCGGGGTATATTGATGGTTAAATACGATACCAAGTAGACTTTCATCACCACTCCAAGGATTTAACTGTTAGGAACATTTTATTATGTTTCGATGATGGCCATACTAGCTGTTATAGCAAGCCTGAAATAAGCTACAAATCTCTGTATTAGTCTTTACTTGTTGTATAGGTGGAGTCATACAAGTATTGTACTAGTCGGTAGGATGTCGAAGTAAAACAGAAATCCGGCAGAGTGAAGCCAGCCAAGTACGAGCAAAGAAGCATGAAAACATTATGTTTTGACTTATAACCAAGGAAGTCTGTGTTAACCTTGGATAAGTCTAAGTTACAAAATAAATGATGAAATACATTGTCAAATTTGGTGTACACTGATCTCACCCAAATCAAGGATCAGTCAAGTATAAGAAGTACCTGAAAGATCAAAGAAAATTACAAAGCAGTAAACCGGCAGAGTGAACTGACTATCGGCTGAGTAAAGACAAAGCAATGAAGGAAGATCTAAATAGAAAAGTCGGAAGGATCACTTAACCGTTCAGGGAACGGCCCAGTAAAATTTACTCATTCAGATTTCAAATGATGAAGATCAACCATTAAATGCACAATCAATTGAGGATCAATCAAGACGGATTTTCTGATAAACATTTGAAGAAAAATCCAATCACAGAAATCAAGGAGAATATAATTAAGGGGGAATCAAGAATTAAATCAAGGATTATTCTCAACATTAAATAACCAACGGATGGAAATTCAAATCAAGGATTATCAAGGCTTAAATAGAAGGCATTGACAGACAAGAAAAATAACGATTGAATCTGATAAGAAAAAAGCAGAAATTTTGTCAATTTGAAAATCCTTCTATCTATACTTAATGGGAACATCTAGAGATCAACTCAGAAAATAGAGCTCAAATTCCACAACAAGCACTGAGATTGATCACAAGTTTGTGAATCCAATTCACATCAACTGAAGCAATTGAATCAGAGGAATCTGAGAAGGAGTAGTAATCTTTGTGATAGCTGCTGAAAGATTTGTTCTCAAGGAGCAGTGATAGAGACTGAGTCAATGAAGCTTTTGTAGCCAGGGAGTGATAATCTGGAAGATTGTGAAGCTTGTGTAGCCAAGGACAATCTAACTATTGTATCTGTGAAAACAATAGTGCATTCCTCCAATCATCACAAGAGAAGAGTGGATTAAGGGATTACACCACCCTGAACCACTATAAACCTTTGTGTCTATTTACTTTCAGCAATTTACTTTTCAGCACTTTATATCGTTGCATACTATATCCGTTACTAGATAATCTACATTGAACCAACATTTAAAGAATAGACTTACCCGCTGCGCAAAAGCTTTTAAATATAAGAAAAGTTTTTGAAACTCTACTTTAGTCATTCACCCCCCTCTGATTATAGTTTACCCTTCTCTGGGACCAACATTGGTATCTGAGCAGTGTTCCTAGTATCATAACCTGTTAAGATCTCATTTCTAGTAACAAAGAGATCACATATTTTCAAAGTAGTTTTCAAATTTGTGCTTTCTAAATTTGTTTCTTATTGGTACTTATGGATTCCTCAAATTTCATGTCAAAGGTACATGTATTTAATGATAATAATTTTGATGAATATAAAATAAGGATGTTGTATCGTCTTGCAGCAACTCATGATGAGATGCTGGATGTAATTAATGATGGACCAATCAAGATCACAACTATGATAACCACATGAGCAGATCAAGGAAAAGACATAGATAAATTCAAGAAAGATTAGACCAAGGATGCTAGGAGAAGAGCAAATCTCGACTTTGTTGCAAAAGACATGATCTTGAAGACTCTGGACTGTAATATGTTCATGAGTATCAAAGATTACAAAACAGCAAAGAAGATGTGGGACAAATTAACATTGATCAATGAAGGATCAGAAGCAGTTGAAAAAAAACAAATTATCTGTTGCAAAACAGAAATTTGAGAACTTTAAAATGTAGACTGGTGAATCCATTGATCAAATGGACAACATATTTTCAAGCATCATTAGTGAACTGCAGCAGCTTGGACATACATATCCACAGAAGGAAGTCGTCAAAAATTCTTGAGAGGCTTACCTGAGAGATGAAAGATCTTCACATCAATTATCAGAGGGACAACAAATCTTGCAAACACTGACACCTTGACTCTAATGTCTCAATTAAAGGCTCATGAATTTTGATTTGAAGGGTGAAGACAGTAATCCAACTGAGGCACACAATGCCAGTGCACTGGTTGCACCACAACAAAGCAAAATAGCTGATACAAATAACAAAGAGACATAAGAGCTGAAGGAACATGTAGCTTTATTGGTTAAACGTTTTGATAGGTTTAGTAAGAATAAGCAATTCAAAAGAGGTTCGTCATCATACAAGAAGTCAAACACGAGCAAAGACATGAAGAAAAGGATGATGAATACAGATGCTTCAATTGCAAAAAAAAGGACACTTCATGACTGATTGCCCTAAAGAAACAGATAAAGATGAGGACAAGAAGAAGTACAAAACAACAAATAAGAGAAAGAAGAAGAAGGAACTTAAAGCTGAAACTAGTAGTGAAAATGATGAAGAATCATCTGAAAATGATTCAAATGAAGATGAGTCCAACAACTCAGACAATGAAAAGGCATGTCTATGCCTTATGGCTAAGGAAAGTGATGAAACATAGGTAACTTCTAGTTCATACTTATCAACAAGTGCATCCACATCTGACTCTGCACAATCTTCTATTCTCCCATTACATTCTGCAAACCTAATCCAAAATCTTATGAGTAAATTTGAAAAAAAATTAAGATGAATCATGAAATTCTGGAACATGAGTGTGAGAATCTAAGAGAGGAAAATAAAAGACTAAAGAAAGAACTGGATGGACTAAAATCTGAACAAACAAGTAAGGAAGTAAGCTCACTGATCAAACAAACAGCAGATGTATATACATCTAGTGTTGACAGACCAGCTAAGAAAACCTCCCTACCAGTTAAGATCACCACTGCACCACTTAGTGCACCAGCTTACAAACCCCCAAAAAGGTTTGGATCCAGATCTGGTCTTGGCTACAATAGTCAGGATGAGAATAGAAACAATGGACAACACAATTTTGAATCTACGACCAAGACTGGACCAAAATTCAGAAAAGGACAGACCATAGTTTCAACCACTCATCCTGTACCGATGAAGTCAAAACCCAGTGTAGTGAAACAACAGACTAAATCATCAAACAAGCTCATTAAAGGCAAAGGTTTTCTGAAAGGTAAGAGATGACTTTACCCTTCAGAGATGATTGAAATGTTACCCCCCCCTCCCCAAAATACAAGAAGAAACCATTTCATAAAATGTAACATGTATTTTGGAAAAGCCAACCAAGGCATGTTCCTGGATGCAAGAAGCTATATGAAAATTGTTGAAATAGTGTCCTAAACCCAATCGGGTTGGACCGTATCCGACCGGGTCGGATCATTTCTACTATTTCCTTATGTTTATACATATATTAAATGGCTTTTTTGTTGTCATATATATGTTCTTTTAAAGAACCAATTATGAATTGTTATATGATAACGTCCTTAGTGTTAAACTGTGATAGAGAAACCATGATAGGCGATTATGGTTGATGAGATCTCTAATTACTTTAACAAGTTTGATACTTAAATGTCTCTAGGCTAATGTACTATTAAACAGGGCATTGATAGTATAAACAGGCTAGCACTTATTAGATGTCTTCTGTCTTTAGGGCAGGGATGGATCTCGTCTATCGAAGTGTAGAGACACTTGGACTGTACGTGGACGTGTATTAGAGAATGCGTACGTTAGACTGACCCACTTACACGGATAAGTGTCACACTATGTGACGGTTGTGTAATTATCCTTAGGACCGGAGTCTTCATGGCATCACGGTGTGGATTGTCATGCTTTGACACTATTGAGGTTTCCCCTAGCCACGGGGCGATAATGCGGTAGTGATTGGGTGTGATACTGAAGCATGCGGAGTATACATGATTGGTCGTCCGGGAATCGCGTATCCTATGATTGGGATCGAATATCCGAAATGGCCTTCTTATAAGGAATGTCTTACTCTCGTGAATCTTTGCAAAGTGGGAGTAAATGAGTTACTTCGAGAGAGCATGATATCCAGATTATAAGATACGGTCGTTAATGTTTGACACTCGACGTACGACCGTATGGATATTATTACAGCGATAGGATTGTAACTTACACGGTAACTGTTTCACATGAAAGGTAGTAGTCATTGCATTTGACTCTTCCGATGATTGGGGGTCACGGTGTGTTGCTAGACGCTATCCCGTGATCGTTAGACATGAAGGGCATTTTCGTAATTTGCACTTTGTGTTTACGGCCAACATATTCGGAAGCCTATCGGGTCACACACATAAGAACATCTAGCCGGATTAAAATGTGGTTATAGATGATAACCAAATAAGGAAAGTTTATCTCGTGCTATAAAGGTTATAGTGGTAAATTAATATGGTGGTATTTATTTATTATTAATAAATTAAATACAAGATATTAATTATATTGATTAATTAAAGAATATTCCGGATGCCAATTTATTGGCTAAAGGTGGCGCAATTTGTGTGTGTATAAGATACACATGGATTGTGCAATTTAATTAATGATATTACTTATTATTAATATTAGATTTTAATAAAATAAAATAATATATATATGTTATGAATGCATGCGTGTGTGTGCGCATTAAATGCAAATTGGATTTGCATGCATGCGCACCATATGTGTAATATATATATAAATAGATTTATATGTGTTATATATATGTGATATATACACATGTGTAAATTGATTTATGGTAATATAATAAAAGATAAATATTGTCAATATAAGATATTGACAATATCTTGTGAATATTCAATATAAGATATTGACAATATCCTAGATTTATTTGATATAAGATATTATAATAAATGAGATAAATCAATCAATTATATTTTTCTTATTTTATTGAGAAAATGTTTTCTTCTCCTCCACTCTAGTTGGGGCGCCCCTCTCACTATAAATAAGAGGTGGGTGTCAAGCTCTTTTATACAACACAATTCCAAGAACTAATAGTTCTTGTGTAAAATAGAGAGCATCATATAGAGAGTTGGAGAGAGGGGAAAAAGGCCGGTCTAGCAACCGGAGTTTTCCAATAGCAATCCATGATGGGATTCGGCGGGCTGTTCGTGTGGACTGGCGGTAGAGGCCGAACACTTGGGCGGCTCTATGCAGAACTACTCTCCTTAGACGGTCAAAGCGTCGATCTTTTAGATCAACCAAGGTAAACACCGTCTAATAACTCGTTTGTTTATTGCTTAAACGAAGTCGATCCTGGTTAAAAGGAAATAAAAATTTTAATTCCGCTGTGTTCCCGCGTAGATTTCCTAACAGTGGTATCAGAGAGAGCTTCGAGCTTAAGCAATAACCATGTTAATTTGCGTAGTTAATTTTATCGTTTAAATCACGTAATTAAAAGATGAAAGATTTTTTATTTGCAAAATTGATACATGAAAAGAAAAAAAACGAGATAGGGTGGTGCTCGGCCGACTGGCTGCGGCACAACCACCGGCGGCGGCTGGGCGGCGGCGGCGGCAGGGCAGCCTGCTGCCGGCAGTCGGTTGACCGGTCAATGCTAGCGGATCTCCAAATTTTTGTTTTGTGTATTTTGTGATTCAATATGGTTCATAGTTGTGATTAACATCTCCTTTGTTTAGTTGTCATGTGGCTAACCAATGGTTCAAATAGTTTGGGCCATTGGGATGCCACATGGCATTAAAATAATAATGGTCTTTCCAAACTTTGTTTGGAATAAGCCTAGGCCATTTCCAAATATTTGATTTGGGAAAAGGCTGAGCTTTGCCACTTCTTCCAAAATTTTGATTTTGGAAAGTGGCGAACCTAAACCAAAATTATTTGGCCTTTCCAAATATTTGATTTGGAATAGGCCTAGGCCCTTTTCAAATATTTGATTTGTAAAAGGCCTAGGCCTAGGCCACTTCCAAAATTTTGATTTTGAAAAGTGGCCAGGCCTAAGCCAAATTTGGTTTAGAAAACCAAAGGCATCCCTTTTGATTACGAATCAAAAAGAAAGAAACAAAAGAGAAATAATTTTAATTTTGATTTATTTTGGAATAGTTCTAATTAATTAAAATCGGTTTAAAATTATTCGTTAATTTTATTTCGATTAAAATAATTTAATTAATTAAATGTTAATTAGTTAATTGATTGGATAAAATTATTTAATAGATTAAATGTTAATTGATTAATTAAGACGCAAGTAGTTAAATTTTAATTTTATCTTTTTCATAAGATTTCATTGTATGGATGAGATATAGTAGATATAATGTGATTATATGGACCCCGATTGATCATGGACTAGACCGATAGGATAGATGTGAATGATTTAATTTTTTTGTTGGTTTTAAAATTGTCCTAGGCCTTTATGAAAAACGTGACCTAGTTTATTTTCTGCATTTTATCCCATTCCCGCTAGATCCCCCCCGTGTGCGGCGGGTGTATTTATTTTATTAGATAGAATTAAGTGTAACAAGAATGGAGCAGAAGATGAAGACTAAAGAAAGACGAAAATAAAGATCCCATTGGAGAATGGAGCATTAAAGATCCTATTGGCGGTTGTAGCTACCCTTAGATTGTGACCCGCGGTTTCGTCAGTTTGTATTTGAAACCGCACCTAGGAAAAGTCCATGATCATACCGGTTACTTTACGCATTTATTTATTTTGTGCTTGTATTTATTTTATATGATACGATAGATGCATGACTAGACACGATCTAGATAAATGTGTGGGATGTATGTTTATAGAGATAGATATAATTGATGAGACCGCAATTAAAAATTAATTAAGTCAATTAATTTACATAAATACTTCCACAACAAAAATCAAGTCGAAATATTGTCTCCCAATATTATAACGACGGTGAAGAGCCTGTGTTCGGATCCAACTGATCGACCACCGCCGGGAGTTGACCTACCTCGGGTATATCGTCGTTATTGAGATATGATCGTATGAGATCTCGTGAATATTGGGTTATGACTTGACTAGAGTCTTTCGGTGATTGACCACCGTCAGGGCCGTCTGACTTTAGAGACAAGGGGTTGACTAACACATAGTGATGTGTATCGCCAAAGAGTTGACTAGTCAAACCATTGAGAATCACATAGAGATGTGAATGGTAAGGGGTTACCTACCTTTCGAAATTATCTTGGTTGATCGACCACCGCCGGGAATCAAGGTAACTAGATTGGATCTTAGCCACTAAAGAATTTTGAAATATTCTTGAAAGTCAATTGGGAGTAGTTGACTAGTAGGAGCAAAATCATAAACCAAAAGACCATTTTTGATTTTGCGTGTATAAACAACAACACTCTTTTATCTTTATTTTTAGGTCGTAGTTTTAGCAAACTTTTATATTTATGTTTTTATTCTCGATTAGTAAAACCAAATTATGACTGTTACCTTTTGAGAAACGTTCTCAAATATGGTTAAGTAATTATAATCCTTTTAAAATAAGCAATGACACGAGCAATCCCGTTATAGTAGTTAGATACAATGAGACTACATATTTGATGGAGTACTCCACTTTAATTATTAATGAAAGCGGAAGCTCATGACATTGGATACGATCCAATATGATCATTCAGTCATATGATGACAATTAATTCAAACGTTGGATAAGAATGACCATATCGAATTTTGGAAAGGTTGTTTTCAAAATTGTAAGATTTAAGTATCGACTTAATTCTATCATTGCTTAAAGGTTAATTAAATAGTTAATGTTTTAAATACGATTTAAATTAAATAAACTATTTAATAAACTTTAGATTTTCTTTATGAAAGGAAATCAAAGACATAGCTCTTGTGATTTTTCTTAAGTCTTATGAAGACTACACTAAGAAATATTTACAAGTTCCTGAAGGATTAAAAAGGGAAGTTAGGGCATGTGCTTAAATAGAAAACTTATTGAAGTTTCTATTCTAGGCAAGTGAGTTGAGATAAATCTATCTAAGTTCAAGTCAACTCTTAGATATATGATATCTTACGAGTGTGATTAAATTAGAAAGATTAAATACAGATATAGAAGGTGAAACAAATGTTGTAACACTTACCATCTTCTGGATCTAGTAAACTGATAACGGAACTAAATAAATGTTATTATGTTCCGGTTCTTATGAAGAACATGTTTTCAGTTACTTGCTAGGATTTAGTAGACATATTCAATTGTAAAGAATAAATGTTATTCCAATAAAGTTGGAAGGTCACTGAATCTAACATACTAGATTGATGTCACTATATAGTTGATATATGTGATGAGGTCTCAACTAAATATTTGTATGGCTGTTATCCTTGATTTGTGGCAGTTCTAGACATAGTCTCTCTGGAAGGAAAACGTGTAATTAAACGTCATTCTGATGATGTTGAACCATAAATATTATGAATCTTGTGGGTAATACGTATCTTATCTAAAGATGACTACAATACCCTTTTATGAAAAGGTTATAAAATCTAGAAAATTGTCTAAAGCCTAAACATGCCGATGTTTGTTGGCTTGTGACAATTAATACCTGAAGGGTGTTTCAGAAGTTGTCTGAAAGGAATAAGATTCTTCCCTTGAAGGATACCATCTTTGGGATACGCAATTAGATTGTGTTCCCAAATGGAAACAACACTTTATATGATAAAGGTGTGATGCAAGCCATGCGAAGTATCCCTTACCCGTTCCAAAGATAAAGGTTGAATAAATTCCATATTAGATATGGAAGAAGATAATGTCGAATCTATCTTAACCGATGATTTGAAGTTGTCATAGGCTGAGTCAGAAAGGCTTGGAGCCTAGTACGACATATGCAACTTTCTGGAATATCTTAGCTAGCATGCTGGATATTATTTACTTGTCCGCGGAGCAAAATGTTTGTCTCCAAACATGATGTCTTCTAAAGGAAGTGTTTCTTCCAAAAGAAACAAGTGGGAGTGAATCGTATCTCAAAAGAGTTTGAGAACCACAAAGATACATTCAACCAATGGAACATGAGCAGACGCCGCATAGCGATGAGGTGTAGGACACTGCTCAGTGCACACAAAAGTTCTGTAAGTCTGTGGATAACCTCAAGCCTGAAAAGGCCGCTGGTATATTCATCTCGAAGAATGAATATCTCACGACTTATGAAAGAATGTTTGAAAGGCAAGATTGAGAGATATGGCCAGGAGCCATAATATCTGAATTAGATTCCATCAGTGACAACCAGGTTGTGAACCTAGTCTGTCTTACCTAGAGGGAATGTCCCTGTAAGGCTGAGCCCTGTTCTATTCAGATAATACTTGTTATAACTTCGTATCATGGCTATATGATAGTGTTGAAGACGTTGGGCAAACAACTCAATGTTCATAGACGATAACATGATATGTGAGCCCACGGGATTCATTTATGGACTCAAACAAGTTTCTCTAGACGATCTCCTTGTTTGACAATCAAAGAAGTTTGACTTACTCAAAAGAAGGATATGCCCATGTGCAAGATGGATAGTGGGAGTGTGTTACGATTTTTGAGTAAAGGTATTAGATATCTCTCTCGAGAATCATCACCCCATGTCACAGTCAATTAATGTTTGGTGGTTCAAGATCTTTACGAAAGCACTTGGATTAGCAGTTCTTATTTTAGAGATGAGAATCTACAGTGATAGATTTAACTGCTGTTAGATTATAGTTTACCTATATAGATGTGATGCTAAAAGGAGTTTGGCATAGATCACGACGGGATACTGCTCGCCAGTGTTCTCAAGATCTATCTATGTTAGGACGTTAGTCCTAAAGATAAGGTGAAAGATGATGCTTATGAAAGGTTTCCTTTGCTACTGCGATAAGAACCATCATAAGAGTTATGTCAGATGTTCATACTTTATGAAGAGTCATGAGCAAGTATGAAAGTAAATCTGGTGAATGTCGAGAATATCCTTAAACAAGTTAAGGGAGAGTTCCTAGTTTATCAAAGCTTGGAATTAGATAAATATAGTTATACAGACGTATATCTTGAGTCTTATGAAGGCGAGTGGGAGCTACAGTCTGGGTTTGCAATCACTTTGATCAAGTGATACAGTGAGCTGGAAATGTTCTAGCATATGGGTCACTGTAAATTCTACAACTAGGCCAAAACACAGTAGTGCCTTAGAGGCGCAGCGGGAGCAGTACATGGATCTAGAAGGTTCATTCATGAACCTTGTACGGTTCTTCCACCTTTTCTATATAGCTGATATAGTAAGTGGATTCATTGCTTGAACCAAGTACCAGGGTCTCGTCAGAGATTCATGAGTGTGTTGAGGAAGTTCCTTTGACTTGGTCATTTGGAGCATGATATGAAGATAGTCCGAGTCCCCACGGACAGTGATCCGTTCATGGCTAGAGCTGGTTGCGAGTATTGCATGATATTCTTGTGTTTCAACTTGGTCTTGTGTGTGCGAGTGATTGGTTTTAGGCCAAGTGGGAGATTGTTGAAATAGTGTCCTAAACCCAATCGGGTTGGACCGGATCCGACCGGGTCGGATCATTTCTACTATTTCTTTATGTTTATACATATATTAAATGGCTTTTCTGTTGTCATATATATGTTCTTTTAAAGAACCAATTATGAATTGTTATATGATAACGTCCTTAGTGTTAAACTGTGATAGAGAAGCCATGATAGGTGATTATGGTTGATGAGATCTCTAATCACTTTAACAAGTTTGATACTTAAATGTCTTTAGGCTGATGTACTATTAAACATGGCATTGATAGTATAAACAGGCTAGCACGTATTAGATGTCTTCTGTCTTTAGGGCAGGGATAGATCTCGTCTATCGAAGTGTAGAGACACTTGGACTGTACGTGGACGTGTATTAAAGAATGCGTACGTTAGACTGACCCACTTACACGGATAAGTATGACGGTTGTGTAATTATCCTTAGGACCGGAGTCTTCATGGCATCACGGTGTGGATTGTCATGCTTTGACACTATTGAGGTTTCCCCTAGCCACGGGGCGATCATGCGGTAGTGATTGGGTGTGATACTGAAGCATGCGGAGTACACATGATTGGTCGTCCGGGAATCACGTATCCTATGATTGGGATCGAATATCCGAAATGGCCTTCTTATAAGGAATGTCTTACTCTCGTGAATCTTTGCAAAGTGGGAGTAAACGAGTTACTTCGGGAGAGCATGATATCCAGATTATAAGATACGGTCGTTAATGTTTGACACTCGACGTACGACCGTATGGATATTATTACAGCGATATGATTGTAACTTACACGGTAACTGTTTCACATGAAAGATAGTAGTCAATGCATTTGACTCTTCCGATGATTGGGGGTCATGGTGTGTTGCTAGACGCTATCCCGTGATCGTTAGGCATGAAGGGCATTTTCGTAATTTGCACTTTGTGTCTACGGCCAACATATTCGGAAGCCTGTCGGGTCACACACAAAAGAACATCTAGCCGGATTAAAATGTGGTTATAGATGATAACCAAATAAGGAAAGTTTATCTCGTACTGTAAAGGTTATAGTGGTAAATTAATATGGTGGTATTTATTTATTATGAATAAATTAAATACAAGATATTAATTATATTGATTAATTAAAGAATATTCCGGATGCCAATTTATTGGCTAAGGTGGCGCAATTTGTGTGTGTATAAGATACACATGGATTGTGCAATTTAATTAATGATATTACCTATTATTAATATTAGATATTAATAAAATAAAATAATATATATATGTTATGAATGCATGCGTGTGTGTGTGTGCATTAAATGCAAATTGGATTTGCATGCATGCGCTCCATATGTGTAATATATATATAAATAGATTTATATGTGTTATATATATGTGATATATACACATGTGTAAATTGATTTATGGTAATATAATAAAAGATAAATATTGTCAATATAAGATATTGACAATATCTTGGGAATATTCAATATAAGATATTGACAATATCCTAGATTTATTTGATATAAGATATTATAATAAATGAGATAAATCAATCAATTATATTTTCCTTATTTTATTGGGAAAATGTTTTCTTCTCCTCCACTCTAGTTGGGGCGCCCCTCTCACTATAAATAAGATGTGGGTGTCAAGCTCTTTTGTACAACACAATTCCAAGAACTAATAGTTCTTGTGTAAAATAGAGAGTTGGAGAGAGGGGAAAAAGGCCGGTCTAGCAACCGGAGTTTTCCAATAGCAATCCATGATGGGATTCCGGCGGGCTGTTCATGTGGACTGGCGGTAGAGGCCGAACACTTGGGCGGCTCTATGCAGAACTACTCTCCTTAGACGGTCAAAGCGTCGATCTTTTAGATCAACCAAGGTAACCACCGTCTACTAACTCGTTTGTTTATTGCTTAAACGAAGTTGATCCTGGTTAAAAGGAAATAAAATTTTAAATTCCGCTGCGTTCCCGCGTAGATTTCCTAACAAAAATAAGTTTCTTCCTGCATATTGGAGAGTGAAAAAGGAAGCAAATGCACCAAAAAGTAGAGAAAAGTATAAGAATACCTTTAGTAGAAATATTAGAAGTTATTCTACCATGCCTTAAACATATGAAATTGATGACTTCAATTATCCGAAAAGAAGACTCTTTAGATACACACTTGGAGTCACTACAAGAAATCTGCATTTTTATGGCGTGCATTGCGTGCCATAATTTTAGTTTTATGGCGTGCTTGAGCACGCCATAATATCCCGCGTCGTAAAACTTAAAAAAAACACGGCATGAATACGTGTGCTGTAAATCCTCTTTTGTGCGCCATAAAAAGTTGCTAGGAAAAATAAAAGGACGGAATTATGGCGTGCATTTGCGCGCCTTAAAAATATAATCCATTTATGGCATGCGAGTTACGCCATAAAATGTTCCCGCCAAATGAATCATGGCGTGCTTGTGCACGCCTTAAATATATTCTTCTTCCCGCCAAATGAATTATGGCATGCTTTCGTAGGCCATAAAAAGAGTCTAATTGATGCCATTAAATGGTTTCCCGCCAACATTATATCTCAATTATGGCATGCAATGCATGCCATAAACTCATTCCCACCAATAAAAATACAATGTCACAGCATGCTTTGCACGTCTTAAATTATATGTTGTATATAAAATGATTATTATTACCCTAGTTGTGATCAACACACCAATTTCACAATAATATACTCCCTCCGTCTCACTTTGTTTGGGACTTATTCCTTTTTGGGATGTCCCAAAATTAGTCCCACTTCTAATGTTTGGAATTAAATTTGTCTCTTAAATGTCTAAAATGACCTCATATAACAATTTATTGAAAAATGTAGAAGAACACAAAAGGATGTAATTGTAATTGAGCTATGTTTTTAATGAGTAGACAAGACATTAAATGATGTCTCCTTATTTTTTATGAGTTCCCAAAAGTCCCAAACAAAATGGGACGGAGGGAGTAATTATAAATGCACATCATAAACATAACATCCCATCATAAATCCACCACAAATACTATCTCAAAACATGTCAAAAAAATGTCATTCTCTAAATTAGTAAAATATTCTACAAGCTCCTTGAGTGAAACAATAAGTTGATATCTACTACACGGATCTAAACATCACATTGCAGGTTCCTATTATAATTCAAGATAGAGGTAATTAGTTTTACAATGGGATAGGGGTAAAAAATGAATGTCCAAAACAATGAAGACAAAAACTATCAAAGTCTTCCCGCAAATAACATTACTAAAAGAGTCAAAAGTACCATTTTCAACTCAGCTTCAAGTGCATCTTTTCGCCTTTTAAGATCCTCAACTTCCGCTGTAATTTCCTGGAAATTAGATTTCAATGAAATAAATTAAAAAGAATAATCTAAATAAATAAATTAAATCTAGTAATCGAAGTCTTGGATAAGGAAAGTAAAGTTTGAAAAAAGCAAGACCATGGAAGTAGTGGTCTTTTGAAGCAATATCCTTAAAGACTACATGTCGCTCTTTTCATCATTAGTGCTTGCTCATACGAACGGAACCACAGAAACATCAAAACCTAAAACACACTCAATCTCTTCTTCATAAATGGGCAAATTTGAATCCATTTGAAGAGCTGGGGTAAAAATAGCCCCCCTTATTCTGCACTACATTTCTCCCACAATTACAAAGAATTACAAAACGAAAGAGAAAGTTGGCAAAGCTAGCTAGGCATTGTTTCTAAAGTCCAAACCAAGTCCATAAGGTTCAATTTTTTTCATTGGTAGACTTTTAAGAGAATTAAGATATAGAAATGTCCTTAAGGGCTAACAAGTAGCAGGGGATAAAGCAATCGCGCGACTTTAATTGTTACAACGTCATAAGAAAACACATAAGAAATTAATGCAGAAATTCTTACCTCAGCACCTGACATTTTTTTTATCAAATTATTGAGCACTACTTTCACTGGCTTCGTCAATCTGTTCAAAGGCAAACACAAAAATCCACGGTTTTAATTGTTACAACAACATTAGAAAACACATACATATCTAGAAGGGATACTAAGTTTTGGGATTATACAAGTCAAGTGTCCAAGTAAAAAAACTTTTCAACTCAACCAATTCAGAACAAGTCTTTTCAATCATATATATTGAAATCATATTATTATAATACGGTCCAATTTCCATGTAAGCTCCTAGGGAAATGGCAGCTTTAAGTTTGCCATAGCCTTGTAATGGGGTAGCCTACCTCCTCCTATGCATTATCCTACCAAGCAATACAAATATAAATTCTATTTTTCAGCCACGGTTCAGCCATACCAAGCCGTATGTTAGGGAAAAAGGTAGGAAGTTTGAGAAAGCTAGAGGAAAGAGGAACATCAAAGGTTTTAGAGTTTGATTATTTGTTTATCTTCTTTGTATTTGGACAAGGTAGGCCTATACTATATTCAAATTTTCTGGGTTGTTCCGTGTTTGTTTTCTGTCTGTTATGTTTGTACTTCATTATTGAATATGGACTTGTTTCTTTTCAGTTCAACGTGTAATTCTAACTTCAATAATCTTTTTTTCTAGAGTTACTAGTATTTACTTCTAGTATTTTGTAGGCAGTGTTGTAGCCTTGTTATCATATTTTGAGGGTGCTACTTGAATTAAAAGTGCTTCTAATTAGTCTTAACATAAAGTCCCATATCGTCTAAAAGAAGAAAAAAAGTTCACATAAAACGAACAGACAACCAAAACAAAGTACACCCTCACAGCATAGGCTCAGAATTGCTTGATGAAATCATAAATGTGATTGTTAATCTCATCAGGCTTTTCTTGGTTAATAAAGTGAGATGAATCTTTTTGGTGTATGTTCTTAAACCTGAATTGATGCTTAACCCAAGTCCTATTCTGAGCTGCATCAGGCTGAGAATGGAAACCCGAAGGAGTACACTCAGTACAACAAAACGACTGAGATGCATCTTCAATAACTAGTATTCTAGACAAAGTAAAAGATGGAACACATGCAACTCCCACTGAACTCAATATAATGATCCTACAGAATATCAATTTTTATGGGCTACAATTCAAGTATCACAATGAAATTTGAATTGTATTAAAAAAAGTACCATATTGAGACACACAACAGGTACCTGCACTTTGCTGAGGATTGATCCCTACTCCATCTGCAAGACAAAAAGTATTAGCATACTTACAAATTAAATGTCACGCATAACAAGATGTAGCAGACTTGGCTCAATAAGATAACTATTTCACTTCCCACTATTTATTTATTTATTTATTTTTTTAGAGAAGAAATTTATTTAAGGTTAAAGGTTGTAAAGGACTGTTTTTTATCTAAAATGAGGAAAAAGGACCAAAAAAAAAAGATAGTGGTCGAGAAGGACAAAAACACGCACGTTACTATAATGTTGCTACAACCAAATGTAGTAACACATGTAGTAACATGCGCGTTTTTGTCCTTCTCAACCATTATTTTTTTTGGGACAATTATTGAAAAGGACGCATATTGGACTTAATTAGGCAAAAAGGACATTCAAAACAAACACTTAGTTATAAGGACAAAAAATAGATAGATAGACACAAATACCCTTAATGAAAGAATTTAAAAAAAAAAGGAAAGCTGGAACGGCGCTGCGGGTTCACCAGGATTGGGACTTATATCCTGAATGTGAATGTTTATTTACTTTTTTTTTTATTTAAACTTAGGCTCATGTTGTGTTATGCATTTTTTTTTATTTTTTTTCAAAATTTTACTTCACCTGGACGGTGAAAGTTTGTTTGTTTGTTTGTTTGTTTGTTTTTTTTTTTTTTTCCGGCGGACGGTGATTTTATTTTTATTTTTATTGACCACCGTGATGCATTAACCACCGCGAAGCATTGACCAACGCGATGAAGTGACACCGCGATGCTTTGACCAACGCGATGAAGTGACACCGCGATGCATTGACCACCGCGATGCAATGACCTCCGCGAAGCATTGCTCAACCCGATGCATTGACCACCGACAATCATATATGCAGTGACATCGGCAATCATATATGCGTGACATCAACAATTTATGCACTGACATCGACAATCATATATGCAGAGACATCGCAATGAAGTGACACCGCGATGCAGTGGCCACCCCCGAAGCAGAGACACCGCGATGAAGTGGCCACCCTCGATGTAGAGACACCGCGATGCAGAGACCATCGGGATGCAGTGACATTTGATGAAGCAACACTGTGATGACATTTGATATTTTTCCAACTTAATTTCTTAAAATCGATTTTTTTTCATAAAAACGACTTCAAATGGTTATATCTTTTGATATAAAACTACGATCAACATAAATCTTTCACCTTAATTCATATTTTTATGCGGTGACATCGGCAATCATATATGAATGACATCAACAATTTATGCAGCGACATCGGCAATCAGATATGCAGTGACATCAATATTTTATGCAGTGACACCAACAATCATATATG
This sequence comes from Gentiana straminea, assembly GCA_036785695.1. NCBI lineage: Eukaryota > Viridiplantae > Streptophyta > Magnoliopsida > Gentianales > Gentianaceae > Gentiana > Gentiana straminea. The sequence continues at coordinate 584,795 of JAVUPR010000158.1, read as the reverse complement.
AATGACATCATTAATCATATATGTAGAGACATCGCGATGCGGTGGCCACCCCCGTGCGAGACACCGGGATGAAGTGGCCACCCTTGATGTGAGACACCGCGCGATGCGAGTCTACCGGGATGCGATGATCACCGGGATGCAGTGACATTTGATGAAGCAACACCGTGATGACATTTGATATTTTACCGAATTAATTTCAAAAAATCGATTTTTTTCTTTATAAATTCGACTTCAAACGGATATATCTTTTGATATAAACTTCCGATCAACATAATTCTTTCACCTTAATTCATATTTTTATGCAGTGACATCGGCAATCATATGCAGTGATATCAACATTTTATGCAGTGACATCGGCAATCATATATGCGTGACATCAACAATTTATGCAGTGACATCGGCAATCAGATATGCAGTGACATCAACATTTTATGCAGTGACATCGGCAATCATATATGCGCGACATCAACAATTTATGCAGTGACATCGACAATTAGATATGCAATGACATCAACATTTTATGTAGTGACATCAGCAATCATATGAATGACATCAACAATTTATGTAGTGACATAGGCAATCATATATGCAGAGACATCGCGATAAAGTGGCCACCCCTGATGCAGAGACACCGCGATGAAGTGGCCACTCCCGATGCAGAGACACCGTGATGTAGAGACCATCGGGATGCATTGATCACCGGGATGCAATGACATTTGATGAAGCAACACCATGATGACATTTGATATTTTTCGACTTAATTTCATAAAATCGATTTCTTTTTTCATAAAATCGACTTCAAATGGCTATATCTTTTGATATAAATCTATGATCAACATAAATCTTTCACCTTAATTCATATTTTTATGTAGTGACATCGGCAATCATATATGTAGTGATATCAACATTTTATGCAGTGACATCGACAGTCAGATATGCAGTGACATCAACATTTTATGCAGTGACATCGGCAATTTATGCAGTGACATCGGCATTTTATGCAGTGACATCGACAGTATATATGCGTGACATCAACAATTTATGCAGTGACATCGGCCAAGAGCTCGGTCACTATGAATGTTGTTTTTAAGCCATTATGCATCGTATGACAAGAAATTCTACAGATTGCATGATGCCGTTGAATTTCAAGAATGTATACTTTATAAAGTGATTATACCTAAAGAAATGACAACTAAAGACAAAGGCTTCAATGTAATAAGCAACAACGCTAAGAAAAAAAAGAAAATGCAGTGACATTAATGTCACTCCATCAATTTTATTACAAATCATACACAAACCTACCATCAAATTCATGTCACTACACCAATCATACATACATAAATTGTTCTTTCCTTTCCCAAACACTTCTTTCTACAAATGAGAACCCTCATTAAAACCAGTAGTACCTGATTTCCCGTAAATGCCATATTCATGCCAACACCATTCAAATTCACTAACAAGGCTTGCATGACAACTAAATTCAGCTTCTCGAATTCGGAGACATTATTGAAAAACATAGAATCAGATGCTCAAACGAGATTCATATATATCTATGATATACTACTTTTATATGATTAAATATACGTATATTATTATGTTTTATCAACGAATTCTATATAAAATATATGAAATTATGGTATAAATAGTATGAAATGTTAATCTTTATAATTTAGAGTAGTTAGTAGTAATAATAATAAAAAGTTGTAATTTTGTACCGATTTTAGTAAATCGGAGTGTCGTGTCAGATTTACGTGGGTATTTGTGGTATTTTATTGCAGATTTATAAACCAAGACCCCGAGAATCGACATATTGAAGTATAATCATATCTCTGGAAGAATTTAGAGAGTGTCACGAGCTTAAGTGGTCAAGTGGTCAATTGAAGTGGTCAAGTGGCTAATCGATTCGATTAAGTGGTAATCGAGAAAAGTCTTCGACAAACGAATGGCTCATTAAAACGACATTATCTGAAGAAGAGTCCTTCATGAAAGTTGTAGATTTTCCCGAGAGCTTTCCGATGCCTCTTGAATCATGATTTTTGGAGATCCAGAACTCGAGATATGAATTTTAGAAGTTTAATAATTATATATAAATATATATATATAATCATACGGAGCACATGCTGATTAATCAAGAAGGTGGAAATCATCATTACACCGGCCCAGTCCGGCCTTCTCTCGGACCGGTCCGGCCAAGGGACTTTCATCTATAAAAAGAGCTCAGTTGCAGATCAAACAGAGTGTACCAATATATATATATATCTACTCTATATATCTATATATTCTCTCTTCTTATTTTCTTTTTTTTTAGTAGTTTGTAAATAGGACTTAAGCCAAAAATAATAATCTCGTAGTATCGTTGTAATGCTCGGGAAATTATCAGAAGTTCGGTGTTGTTGAAGTCGTTGTAATGTCCGGAAGAATACAACTCTGATTCAGCATTTGTAATCGGGTAACTTTTCTTAAGTATTTATGTTTGTTTTTATCTTTTTCGTTGTTATAATGTTTTTAGGCTAAATCTAATAACTAGCCAAAGTTATGTAATCATTTTATTTCGATCTTTTCGGTAAATGAATGCTGTCTAATTAAAATTTACTAAAATTGAGTTAATTGAATCTTTTTCTATTTTGTAACGTATTGATAATATTCGGATTGACGTAATTAACCAAGATGAATCGCACCATATAACCTAACGATGAACTGACCAGAGAAGTTAGGATATGAGATAAAAGATAGAAAAACCGGAGGGTAAAATTGGCCGTGCGAAAGCGTGACTACGGAATCCTATTTCCTACCCGGGGGCAGATTTGTCTTGGGAAAGATAGATCTTATTAAAATTGTGCTCGAGATCGTAATAATGTTAAAATCAATGGTTTAATTGAAACTAACACCGGAAAGTTAAATCGATCCGCCTGACAACCGGAGCCTTTTGAATAACATCGGCCGTCTGACAAACGGAATAACCTCTTTTATCCGGGGTAGATTTGTACTCGGTACACTGCTCGTACTAACTAAGATTAGCATGGGGCAATTGTGGAGATTGAACTGATGACAATGACATATGACAATTTCATACGCTCGTGTGAGGAGGAATTGTTAACCTCATGAGTGCACCGTTTCATTTACTCAATTGGACCTAATATAAAAAGGAAAGATCGAGCACATTCCGCTTACTTGAAAAGATCGTATAATTCAATTATATAAACTTTGGCTAGTTCTATAAAATTATCTGTCTAATTCTATAAATATATTGGTATCTATATATTTATATCTATATATATATTTTGCAATCTATGTACATCTATATATATTTATATATCTATATATATTATATTAGAATAACTTTTAAATTACGCATTTATTTTATGTTAAGTAGAATAGTAGTGATCCGTGTTATAAAATTGCGGTTTAGATCGAGTTAATAACGAAATTTCTTTGGTGTTTAACCACACTTAGAAGAATTACCAAGTTCCCTGAGGATTCGACACTCTGACTCACCACACTAGCACTACAGTTTGACCCGATACACTGTCGGTTAAGGACTGGTTTAGCACTACGAAAGGCAGCTGTCAATCTACTTCAACATCATATCATAAGCAATTAAGCACTACCACAAAAACAATGCCCAAACATTATATTTTGTTTTACCTGCTGTGTGTGTATGGATTAAGTGCAAGTGTAGTCTGATTACCTAAGAAAGATTTCTTTGAAGATGCTAACTATATATAGAGACAAAATCTCAAAGTCCAATGGCTGCTAACTCTCCCTCAATGTACCTCTTTCTCTTTTGGTTCAGTTTCTTCTTCTTCTTCTTCTTTTTTTTTTGAAAGGATTTTAGTTCAGCTTCAAGTCCCCTAATCTGGTCCTCCATCTTTTTCAACATTGTACCACCATTTTTTTCAAGCAGCTCTTTTTTCCAATTGTTCTTCAATCTTTTGTATCATCAACTCCAATTGCATCTCTTTCACATCCAATTCCTTCTCCCACATATTCAGCTCATTCCAATGGTTTTCATTCAAGTCTTTGATCGATTCAACATCCAAATCCTTCACTTCAACTCGACTTCCCTCTGCCTCTCAATCATTAATTCAAACTCCTCATCTTTTAGCATGACCTTCTTTTCTCTCTTCATACCTTTTATGTAGTGACATCGGCAATCATATATGCGTGACATCATCAATTTATGCAGTGACATCGGCAATAAGATATGCAGTGACATCAATATTTTATGCAGTGACATGCAGTGACATCAACATGTTATGCAGTGACATCAGCAATCATATATGAATGATATCAACAATTTATGCAGTGACATCGACAATCAAATATGCAGTGGCATCAAAATTTTATCTGCAGTGCAATGCACATAACTGATAAAAGAGCCAGCATAACAAATTACTCAAATTATAATGTCAACTAGAAAATTCAAGTTTACCGATGCAAACCAATGATTTAAAGACCTTAAGCATCCTATCATCCTATCAAAAATACACAGCAAATAAATAGAGCAAGATTGAGTGATACATTAAGCATCCTATCATCCTAGTCATTTTAAACAAATATCCAAAAAAATAAATATCCCTCCACGTCAGACAACATGATCTTGACCACAACAAACGCAAATAAAAATCACATACTTGCACAAGGAAATTGTTGTCACCCCATCATTTTTCCCCTTTCTTTTCTCACATTAAATCCAGATAAAAGCTCTTGTTGTCCATGTGCAGAAACTAGAAGCTCCACTTCCTTATTTATTGAGTTTGGACTTCATTTGCAAGACGAAATTTGGCTTTCTTTGTAAATATTGATACATACATTTTTTTCCCTTCTAATTTAAGTGGTTGATATTTGTTGCGGATAGAATAACTAAATCGGTAGATAATCAATAATTAAACTTGTATATATGGCATGTAGGATTGAGAATCTACCTTGAATTTGACCAAAGCCATATAAATCCATTCTTTCTTGGCAACAGCTAAAGTCCTGTTTCAATCAGTAATGTGGATTAATTGTCCATTATATTTGCTGAAATGCGACAGGCCTCCATAGTACAACATAGCATGAAAAAATGCACAAAAAATTCAGCTGACATCAAGTGCAGCACAACAAGTGCAGAAAATGCAAGGCCCGGGTTCAATATGAATCCCGCGACGAGAAAGTGTAAATGAAACAACTGCAGCAGTCACCTGGGGTTGAAGGAGAAGCCGAGATAGATAAGTTCTGTTGAGCAAAAATGCCAATCTACACAAAAAATATTGCCTGTCCTGAAGGGAGTTCAGTTCAACCCCAACATCCTCGTCTGTAAGTCATTAAATATGTAAAATCAACTCGATTTTGAAGGGTGAAATTACATGAACAGGCTAATGTAACATTCATCAACAATTTTTTTTTGAGATTCTTGTTACTATTTCAGGGTAGTAAATGACCTATGCTCACTAGAAAGTATTCTTCAAGAACAAAACTGTCCCTTACAAATTCCTCTAAAGTATACAACTTTTTGCTGGTGATATTATGAACTTATGGATAATCCGAGGATCTTGCAACACCGATATACTTACACCAATTATAGAATCCGACTAGCTCATCAATCTGTTTCGACACAGCAACATAAGCATCAAAGGCCTTGACACAATCTTGATGCTCCAAATCGAAAAACTTATGCATCAAAATCAACAAAACCTCGCATATATCACCATAAAGATTGAAAAACCAGCAAAATGAACCCATAAACTAAACCCAACAACTATGACCACCAAGTGATCTACCCATTGCCCAAGAAAAAGAACCAGAATTAATTGGAGCTTTACCTTTTTCTGGAACTGAATATTGATTAAATAAGGTTGAGCTCCATCTGATTGCCATTAATCATCGAGGTTCTTGTCGGGAAGAGAAGAGACGCCGTTTCCAGGCTTGCAAGAGCTGACACTCCAAGCGGCTGTCTTTGCCATCTCACGGAGATCATCATCAACTATTAGCTTCTGAATTCCGCTGGTGATTTTCCCGTCATCTTCTACTGCCGATGATTCCTCCATTAAAGTATATAAATTTCTTCCAATTTCTGGTGAAAACAAGCTTCGAATCGCTCCTTTGTGAGAATCTGTGCCGCCGATTGGATCAAAATGTGAGACTTTCTTACATTGCCGGACGGAAGTTGAAAGTGAAAAGAGGACGGAAGAAGAAGGTATGGGAAGAAGAAGGAGAGGAAGAGAAGGGAGGCGGCAGACAGAGATTTTTTTCCCTTTGTTGCAGCATTGTTCTCTAAAAAGGGTATAATAGGAAAACTATTTAAATTCCGTCCTTATAACTGATGATCTTTTAGATGTGTCCTAAGTGTCTAATTAAGTCCCAAAACACGTCCTTATAAACAAATAACACTTTTTTTTCTTGTCCTTTTTCCCATTTTGTATCTTATTTTGTCCTTCTGGCCTCTGGCCCCATTTATTTATTATTCCTTAATCTCTTTATAGCAACTAACCACATATAGAGGTAATATCAACAAAAAAAAAGGAATCCACAACATATTATCTCTCTGCTATCTTTGGAGAAAAATCATCTTTCATCATGTTATTGGATTCTACCAGAATAACCCGAATGTTCATAAGCAATATATCATTCTCCCCTGTTTGTTCGGAAATTTGAACATCTACACTCCTCAAGTTGGCAGACACTACAGAAATACTAAGTGAACACGAGGAGGAGGGAAGAAAAAACCACAAATTATGATTGTAAAACAACAATCATTTATAGGTGCTAAGAAAAGATGCATTTAAAGTGCTAATATTCAAATCTCAGATACATGTTAAAAGGGGGTTAGTCAAGAATTAAGCTAGCTGTTCCAGCTAACAATGGGTGTGGCCTGGGGGATTTTAAAAACAATGTGTACAATGGATCTTTTAAGGTCTGAAGAAACAAACAATGGTATAGTGAAACCTTTATTTGTTTCATCCCATTTGAATTCCTCTCTGCATCTTTAACCTTTTTGTAAAATCCAAATGTATTCATTTCATTAAAAAAAATAGATGAAATGTAATTTTAAAATATAACACTGGGATTAATAGAAAAGTCATTGTCATAGCTGCCCTATACCATCATATGTTTCCACCACCAACCACCCTACCAAAGCGCACCACCATCACCACCACCACCTGTCCCCTATAATCACCATATGCCACACTCGTCACTACCCCTTAGTAGGGGCCAATGCCCCTACTACCCACCCTACCATCCGCTATAACTCATCCTCCCACCACCATCCACCCAATACTCACACCTTTCATGCCACCTATATCATATCATGTGTAATGTTATCATATCTAATTTTTTCGTGTGAAAAATGCACGAATGGGATTGCATCATTTCATTTCATCAATCAAAATTGTTCCATTATCACAATTCAAACTATAAATGGTGATAAATAGATAAATCCAGGGTAGGCAAGAATGGACTAATTAATTATGATTTAATCACTAATCTTTTCTTTTCAAGTTACCTGGAACTGCTACCATTAAACTAATGAACATGGGCATCCAACTTCTCCAAGTCAACGTTTTGTTGATTCCTACAACCCAAATAAAATAAAAAATAAGCCACAAATCTGATGATATGGGCCAGAGCTGAGGGAAAAAAAGGCAGGGGAAGAAAACTACAAATAAATAAATAAAAACATGACATTAGAACACATGGATTGTGATGATTTCCATCAACCAAATTCGCTGCTTCTATACACCCATGGATTCGCTGCATCTAAGCAAACATGACATTAGAACACATTATACAACCAAATCTTTTCAAGAACCTAAACCATTAACACAAAATTTTCTCTAATACATCCATGAATTCAATATCAAAACAAAAATATACTCCACCAGAAACCTAGGTTTGAATCGAACACAAAGTCCAAGGTCAAAACCACACATATCATTTCTATGAATACAATTATAAGAGAGAAACATGATGTATGAAATTCAAGAGCATACCTGAGATTGATCGAAGGCAGAAGAGGATTTAGTCCAAACAGATTTAGAAGATTCAGTCGAGGATTAGGTTTGTAGGTCTGAGGATTTATTTTTGTCGACCATGTTTTTTATTTATTTATTTCAAAACGTCGAATTTGGCTTGAATTTGGGTTCAATAACGCGCGTGTGTTTAGCGGGAAAATGAAATTCACGGCGTGCTACCTAAACTACGCCTTAAAATTTCAATAAATACATGGCGTGAAATTATTCAGCGCCATTAACTTATAAAATACACATAAAATTAAGACGTGCATGGAAATATGTGCCATAAATCGAATAAATCATGGCGTGCAAAAATGAACGCCATAAATAGTGCGCTCTAAAATTACAATTTTCTTGTAGTGAGTAGGAGGCATGATTGCTCACATGTATGGACCCAAACAGTGTTGAGTACCTAAACTTTAATAATTTGTTTTGTAGGATGTCTGGCACATATACAGTGGATGTTCCAGACACATGACAGGGAACAAGAGATGGCTGACTGATTTTAAAACTTTTTATGGACCCAAAGTAACATTTGGAGGCAAAGAAAACACAGGCAAACATTAAGAGGGAAAGCATAATGCTAAAAAACAGTTTGAAAATTCAAAATGTAGCCTATGTTAAAGGACTGAATTTCAATCTGCTAAGTATCAGTCAATTTTGTGACAAAGGCTAAAATGTGCACTTCAACAAAGATTTTACAAAGCTGAGAACTGAGCTTGGAATGATGGAATTTGATCAAGTCACAAGGATCAGCGAACTAGAGTAACCAGCAGAGTGACTCCACTAGATGATTGAACCTTTGCCATTTTGGGTGCGCTCACTTGGCATGTAAAGCACTGGTAATTAGCGGAGTTCACTTACCTTATTGTTAGGAACATTTTTATATACAGCAGTTCAGTGAAGAAGTCACTACACCAGCCTAGTGACCAGCTAAGCCACTCCACCGAAATATATATTTGAGTCAACAGTGAACTAAAGTATGAACTAAATTAGTTTTATACACGTGGAAAATCAAGGGATTTATGGAGGATTATTCAGTGGAAGATTACACACGTGAAGATCAATTTATAATTGTGGAGGTAACTATATTTAGTTGGAATTACAAACGCCTCGATTCTCAGGATTTATCATTACTTACCTCAATCCACTCCCCCACTACACTCAAATACCATGATTTATATACATAAAAGCACAACATTACGTCACAAAATCCTTCCATATTCAACCACGTTCACACTACCTCAAAGCATCCGATACTAACCACACTTAGAGATTTTTCAGAAATCTTTATGCTCTCTTCCAAATCATAAACCCTATTTTATCTGAAAAATTGAAGCTTTACATTCCAAATACTTCAAACAATGGCATCGTCTTCTACACTCTTGGCAACAGAAAATTACTATGAAAAATTGATCATCACAGGATCGTTTTTCAGACCTGAACACTATCTCCCATTCTGTGAAAGCGATGAGTAGGCTCAAAGATTAGTGGATGGCTGCACGAATCTGGGGTTGATGACATTTCTATACCCCCCAATCAACGGTATATGTTATGAAACCTTGATTGTTTTCTGGAAGAATGCGAAGTTTTTACCCAGCAAGAAGAATAGCGACCCAGATTGCATTGTGAGTAAGATGTTTGACAAAGAAGTGGTTATCACTCCGGGTCTCCTCAACAGATTTTTAAATCTATCCAACACTGGACCGGTCGATGTGAGGAAGATGTAGATCGACATTATTGCATTCTGGACCGAGATTACCAAGAACACCAACAGGCATAGGAAGAAGTACAACTTCCCTAGATCATCACACAAACGCCCATTTGCTGAGTTTGCTCCCGTAATCAGAAGAAATCTTGAAGGAAAGAAGGGGTCCATAAAGAATATGACCGAGATTAGGGTCAAATTCATGGCCATTATCTATCAAGGCACTTCATTCAACTGGTCAGAGTTTATCAATAGACTGAGGCATCAAATTAAAAAGGAACATAATCTGAAAATCATGGCACCTAGTATGACTTGTAAAAGAAAGGTGATTTTTGGGAAAGAAAATCATATGGGATTCCCCTTCAACATCTATTCAATCAAATGAAAGTGAAACCCATCTATGAGCATACATTGCACAAAGCCAAGGTGATATTCACCTATGTGAAAGCATCCGAGGAACCACAACCTGTAATTGGAACCAAGATAAAAGAGCCTGAAAGCAGCAGATTAGGGGTTGGGAGGAGAACCAGATCTCAAAAGGCACAAGAACAACAAGGGAGTATGCCTAGCAACAAGGATATCCATGTTGTCATTAGTGATGATACATTGACTGAGGTAGAAACACAAGATGAAGTCACCTACTTGGAAGAAGGTGAAGATGGATACCGTCTTACATCATCTGATGAAAAAGAGATTGAAGGTGAGGAAGATGCTACTGACAGTGAGGAGGAAAAAGGTGCAGAAGAGCAATAGGAATGAGATCATCTTAAAGATGATCAAGAAAAGATGGGACTTTCTGATGATGACCTGAAAATTCAAGAGGTGATTATAAGGAGCCTCGACAAAGTTGACAAACTGCCGAGTGAGCCAGCTGATCAAACTCACTCTGTTGAACTTGTCAACACCCTCTGCATTGATCAAGGGGGAACAACAGTAGAGGCAGTTAAGTCTGCATCACATGGAGAAAAATCAAGTGACCTTCAACAGTATCTCTCCGATCATGAGATTGCTGAAGAAGAAAAAGAAAAAGAAAAGGAAGAGAAAGAGGAGGAAGAGCAAGGTGATGCATTTGCCCAAGCAGAAGATGACAAAGATGAGACTGATACATCTGCACCAGCTGAGGATGATAAGGATAGACAATTCAGTCAAGATATTAATCCCTTGATTGTGGATATGGAGAAGCACTACCAAAGCAGGCAAAATCTGAAAATGCCTTAAAGAGTGATGCGACCTCCTTAAACCACAAAATTGAGGCTCTCATTAGTCACGTTAAGTTTCAAGATGAGGTGATTAAGAGACATGGCAACTTACTTTGCAGCCTACAGCATCTCATTCTCTATCATGTCCAAACTAATCTTGAGTTTCTTGTTGACAAAATTGATGGACATCTCAAACCACTAGTGGATACTTTGAATGCTCATACTTAGCAAATCCAACATCTGGATGCGATTAGGGAATACTCTGGACAACAGCTCAACACCCTACTCAATGTCACTGGAGCATCAAACAAAATTCAGGAGGAAAAGTTTGGTCCTCTCCTAGAATCTAAGGCAGCCAAAAAAATTCTAGAGGAATGATTTGGGGATGCCTAAAAGGGGTTTTGACATCATCAAAAAGGGGGAAATTGTTAGGAACATTTTATTATGTTTTGATGATGGCCATACTAACTGTTATAGCAAGCCTGAAATAAGTTAGAAATCTCTGTATAAGTCTTTACTTAGAGTTTGCATGTTGTATAAGTTGAGTTAGACAAGTATTGTACTAGTTGGTAGGATGGCGAAGTAAAACAAAAATCCGGCAGAGTGAAGCCTGATGACGGTCAAATTATACCCGTAAAAGTCATCAACGTTGACCTTAAATCGAGACTAATAATATATATTTTGTGATAAATCACATGTTTATATGTATTATTTAATGTTATGTGATTTATATTATATAATTTGGTATTTATCCATTTGTAAGATATAATTTGGTGTTTATCCGTTTTTATTATATAAATCGGTATTTATCCATTTTTATTATATTTATCCGTTTTATTTAAATATGATTTATTTTAGGATAAATATGTATTTTGTAGATTGAGATAAATTTTGGAGGATAAATACAAATGGAAGAATTAAATCTCAAGATAAATCAAAGGATATTCAAGATAAAGATCGGATAAACACGAAAAGAGGCGTAAGGCAATCCAAAAGTTGGCGCAAATGGGGACGCATGAAGGGGGCGCATCTTGTTTTTTATTTTGAGATCGGCCGGGAGTTATCTCTTATTTGTTTTGACATTTTGAAGTATATCTCTTAATTAGCTTGAACCCCTATAAATAAAGGCATGTTATACACGCCATATACACTCTACACGACCATATACACTTCTCAGTTTATAATAAAATCCTCAGTTTTTCTTAAGAGAAGTTATTATGCAAGTTCTGCAATAATGTAAGTTCTTGTATTTATTTATTCTTAGTTCTTTGTAATTAATCTCCCAATTATTGTTTATCGTTTGAGGTTGTTCGTTCTTCACCGAACGATGTAGATCCAAGGATACGATATGAGGCAGTGGGGATTCCTTGTCTATAAGGATCCACACGCCTAGATCTGTTATCCGGTGACCTATAGATGACTTTGGTATGATCGACAACCGTGTTTTTAGTAGATCTATATAATTGCTTTATGAATCTCTATTTTATCCGTTACGTATGTAGAAATGCTAAGATTTAGGTTTTCGCCGCGTCAATCTAGCCACGTCTTTAATGTGTGATTGTCCACCTAGAATTTCTTATCTTAGTAGATATGGCTACGGCTACGTTGCTCGTCTGTTTTAATTAGCGTATTATTAGGAAATACCAATATAGGACTCCTAGGTCGGCTCATGAATTGATCTTCCTGGACTTTCAACGAGATCAAGATCTGTTCTGTATTAGGGAATTGTGCACACCTAGTTATACGTAAATCGTAGATTAACATGAGACCGTCCAGGTAATTGTTAATGGGACAGAGATTGATGCGATCGCTTAGGAAGTACGCCTGAACAAATGAATGTTGCCTAGGTGAGGAATACGGTTAATATCGGCAACCCTAGTTTTGTAAGCGTGCAAGTTATTTGAGATGGAGGCCGAAAAAGCGAAGTCACGTAATGTAGCATAGTGATCTAGATGGCCTACCCGGAGCTAGATCTAGTTTAGGGGATGACTCCCGTAGCCACTATAAAATAAATACGGATCGGATCAATAGTTGACGTGTCTAGCTTAATTATATAGAATCCCTAGATCCAAACGATAACATGATAATTGGGGAGGTTAATTACGTTGTTTATGTGTTGTGTCGAGTCGTGTCATTTATCTTTTCTTGTCTTTTGTTGGTCGTAGATCGCCTTTGTGTCCTTGACATGAATGATTAATTGTTTATATATAAATGATCCACAATTGGTTCCCTGTGGGATCGACCTTGATTCGCTATAGCTATACTACGATTGACCTAGTCCTCTTGCTAGTATTGGTTTATGATGGTCAAGTATTTTATTATCACTTGATCTATGTGCATCAAGTTTTTGGCGCCGTTGCCGGGGAACCAATGGTCAATTTTATATATAAATACTTTTTTATTCATGTCGAGTTTTCTGTTTTAGAGTCTGTTTTTATGTTTTTGAGTCCCTCTCGGTTGCTCGCTTCGTGTAAAAATTCCGAATCCGGAACAAATTGGTTTGCTCCCAGCGAGCCTGGTTCAGTTTTCTGGAATTTCACGTGTCTGTTTATCTCCGTATGTTTAATCCGTAGGTCTGATAACAGCATGGGAAACCATGTTAAAATCAGTCTACGGTCCGTTTTGTTTTTCTTCTGTTTGCAGAAACCAGAGAAGAAATAATCCGAGTCAGTAATTTTTCGTGGGCGCTGAAAAAATAACCCAGCAACATGTGGAGCTACGAATCTGCGATGGGAAAAGCGATGGAAGAAATACCTTTAAAGCACCAAGATGGCTCCGAAATATTAAAAGGTTCAAATTCTTCATGGTATAATGTTGAAGGCAAGGTACTACCTTTTCTGCGTATGTTTTACTATCTTTTGGTTTTTTGAACATAAGTTAGTCTTTACATGAACCTGAGTATGAATCTTAGCCTGGAGTTGGTTTGTAAGATTAATTTTATTAGTGTCGAAGGTTCTACCCCAAATCTGTCTCATCTAGAGGGTGTAAGGAAACATGTAGTAGTTGAAGGAAGCAGTGAATAAAGAGTTCCTCGTAGTTCTGTCAAAATCTCATTGTCCTATGCATGAGATTGCTTCTACTGGCCATGGGAGCAACAATTTGTGTAGTTTGTAAGAATTCTCAATCTAAAGAAGACGTTGAGTTTTGAGGGAGCATAATGAAGCAGCATTATAGAGGATGTGATTAAAATGGGTCCCTAGGACTAAATCTGCCTAGAATTTACTAATTCCTAAAACGAGAGCAGATGTAAGAGCTAATGGTATGGATAAATGTCGTTTCCTAGGTCTCACAACCAAGGGAAGGATATTAATCCGCAAAAGCGATGAGCCCACCTCTTATAGTGCTCAAAGGGTCAAAGTCTGGCGAACTATGAAGGATGACTGACAAGGATGTTTTTTGGAAAGTCGAGCTGAGGACTTTAAACTCAGAACTAATTCTTTAAAACCCTTAGGATTTCTTTTTAGGATTTTAGGTTTTTTGTCCAATAAGAGTAACGTGACATATGTTGAGTTTTTTATTTTGCCGTGTTCCGATGGCCATTAGGCTAAGGATGTGCAAAACTTTTTTACTCAATATAGGCCACGTGAAATAGAGTTCCGTAGGAGAGTCGAGAAATTGCTAAAGAAAAGGAAAGTTAGCAATCAACCTTAAGATGGAAGCATTAAAAGAGCTTGAGAATTACTGAAAATGTAACAGAGAATGATTGGTGCGAATAAGAACAATTTTGGTCAACTTCCAAAACTTTTTAGAATGGCGATCCGAGTGAAAATCCAAAGTTGTGTGCAATTCGTTCTGCAACTACCCTTATCCTTTCCTTTGTACATTTTCACCCTTCAACCTTTCTATTCTCTCACCAATCGGCCTCACAGTTCACATTTCTAACCATTGTTTCATCCCCTCTCTTTCTTTCCCTCTATTTCACTCTCCCACCCTAACCCAATCCCTTAACCAATACCCACCCAAAACACAATTTCTTACCCACCCTTTATCTTTTCTTACCACCTTTTTGTATATCTTTTTCTAAACCCATCATACTCTCAACCTCCATTTTGTTTACAAAATACCCTTTAGTTGCGGAATTTAACCGTTGCTAAGTTTTAATGATGATCTTTTATCATTTTGGTTTTCATGATCCTAGCCGGGGTAAGTGTAGCTCTGACCCTAGCTCAATTTTAAAAGTTTTTTGGTTCGATCGAAATATAACTTATCTTTCTACCGGAAGTTTTAAATTTCACAATTTTTCTGACCATTCCGGCATATATAGATGATGAGTTTTGGTCTACAAATATCGCACCAATCCGACCTTGTTGATGACGGTTATGACTTTTACGTGATACATTGGGTAGTTCGTAATTTCGAGGAGAAGCTACATCTCTCTAGGTTGTGGATATCCAATCAAAACGTGAAGCGTCTGCGCTAAGTATTTGATTTTATCTTTTACCAATAGGTCACATTCAATCTGTTATACCTTACCAAGTTTCTCTTTTACACTGGATTGAATACATGGTTGATCCAGGCAACCTCATGTTTTCCCACGTGGGGCAATGCTTTTTGATCTTTGTCTTCTCCACCCGGTTTTAAGAATATTTCAGCGGTGGAGATTAGAGATGAAGACTACCATCTTTAGTTGCTTGTTTATTTTTCTTTCTATTTAGTATTTTTCTTTTTGCGTCTATATATGTATCCTTTTTTTTAGACTTCGTGTCTGAACGAGTGGTTTTAACTCCTTGGTTTTACTTGTCATTGGTTGTATAAAATAAAGTGGCTTACATTGTTTTTGGATATTTTATATCTAATTACTGCCACCTTATTTTATAACTTCCATTGACATGTTATTAATGGTTTCGTGGAGTTTCTGTTTGGTTTGCTTAAACAGGTTTCACTTGCTTCTCCACGACGTGCTTAGATTACTCCGATGTTCTGCATCTACTTGAGAGCCGTTTCCAGAGCTAAGTCTTTTTCTTAAATTCTCATTTTTATTTGTCATTGGGGACAATGACATGTTTAAGTGGGGGGTAGGAGACTTAGCTATGATGTACTATAATTGAAAATTGAATGAAACGGTGAAAAATTGAAAAATACCATATTATTTATCTCGTACCCTTAGAATTGTGAGTTCCTAGCTAAGAATTGATAGGAAAGGAACCAAGTTGCATGAGTACGTGATCATTTTATACTTATGTGAATGTAAATTTAAGGATATTCATGCCGATTGTTGCAAGTAGTTATTTATTATTCGATTACTCAATCTTTGAATTGAGTTTATCGCATGAATCATAATAACTGAAGAAATTATGTGTACATTGCGTATATGATTGGTTATGTAGACTTAGTATCGATATTTATCTGCTGATGTATTCCTATCTTCTTTCCATCAAAGCGGAGTAATAAGCTTGAGAATAATCTGTGTATTGACAAAGCGTTAAACACTGGGCTTGTAGTAACATTACCAAAGTAGCCTCGCGCTTGTGGTAATATTCATGTTATTGACCAATCCGTGAAAGGGGATTCTTGCAATGCATAATTTACTTTTAAATCAAGTTTCTTTCTTGAGATGTGTTAATGCTTGAAAATATGAAAATAAAAAAATTCAACTTTTAAGAGGCTTCGAGTATTTTTCTCGGTCTCCAAGTCCAAAAACCTTCTAGATGACGCTCTTGCTTATTGCACCATGTCTTTCCCCATTGAGAGGCTTAAGAAGTAGGAATGCTGATGTTGGTAGGTTGAGATTGCGAAGTTAGCATAAACTTTAATCTTGCCACGAATATATAAAACTTAATGCACATGCACACATCACTTCGATTCATGGCGAGTATTGAATAATGGGTACCTTATGAGCATGAATGGTATGAGTTGACTCGAGTTTCATGTATAAGTATGATTTGACCATGAGAAGTGTTGTCTTGGGGAATGACTTATTGATACTTTGTTCGGGACGAGCAAAGTCTAAGTGGGGGGTAGTTGATGACGGTCAAATTATACCCGTAAAAGTCATCAACGTTGACCTTAAATCGAGACTAATAATATATATTTTGTGATAAATCGCATGTTTATCTGTATTATTTAATGTTATGTGATTTATATTATATAATTTGGTATTTATCCATTTACAAGATATAATTTGGTGTTTATCCGTTTTTATTATATAAATCGGTATTTATCCGTTTTTATTATATTTATCCGTTTTATTTAAATATGATTTATTTTAGGATAAATATCTATTTTGTAGATTGAGATAAATTTTGGAGGATAAATACAAATGGAAGAATTAAATCTCAAGATAAATGAAAGGAAATTCAAGATAAAGATCGGATAAGCACGAAAAGAGGAGTAAGGCAATCCAAAAGTTGGCGCCAATGGGGAGGCATGAAAGGGGGCGCATCTTGTTTTTTATTTTGAGATCGGCCGGGAGTTATCTCTTATTTGTTTTGACATTTTGAAGTATATCTCTTAATTAGCTTGAACCCCTATAAATAAAGGCATGTTATACACGCCATATACACTCTACACGACCATATACACTTCTCAGTTTATAATAAAATCCTCAGTTTTTCTTAAGAGCAGTTATTATGCATGTTCTGCAATAATGTAAGTTCTTGTATTTATTTATTCTTAGTTCTTTGTAATTAATCTCCCAATTATTGTTTATCGTTTGAGGTTGTTCGTTCTTCACCGAACGATGTAAATCTAAGGATACGATATGAGGCAGTGGGGATTCCTTGTCTATAAGGATCCACACGCCCAGATCCGTTATCCGGTGACCTATAGATGACTTTGGTATGATCGACAACCGTATTTTTAGTAGATCTATATAATTGCTTTATGAATCTCTATTTTATCCGTTACGTATGTAGAAATGCTAAGATTTAGGTTTTCGCCGCGTCAATCTAGCCACGTCTTTATTGTGTGATTGTCCACCTAGAATTTCTTATCTTAGTAGGTATGGCTACGGCTACGTTGCTCGTCTGTTTTAATTAGCGTATTATTAGAAATACCGATATAGGACTCCTAGGTCGGCTCATGATTTGATCTTCCGGGACTTTCAGCGAGATCTAGATCTGTTCTGTATTAGGGAATTGTGCACACCTAGTTATACGTAAATCGTTGATTAACATGAGACCGTCCAGGTAATTGTTAATGGGACAGAGACTGATGCGATCGCTTAGGAAGTACGCCTGAACAAAGGAATGTTGCCTAGGTGAGGAATACGGTTAATATCGGCATCCCTAGTTTTGTAAGCGTGCAAGTTATATGGAGGCCGAAAAAGCGAAGTCACGTAATGTAGCATAGTGATCTAGATGGCCTACCCGGAGCTAGATCTAGTTTAGGGGATGACTCCCGTAGCCACTATAAAAGAAATATGGATCGGATTAATAGTTGACGAGTCTAGCTTAATTATATAGAATCCTTTGATCCAAACGATAACATGATAATTGGGGAGGTTAATTACGTTGTTTATGTGTTGTGTCGAGTCGTGTCATTTATCTTTTCTTGTCTTTTGTTGGTCGTAGACCGCCTTTGTGTCCTTGACATGAATGATTAATTGTTTATATATAAATGATCCACAATTGGTTCCTTGTGGGATCGACCTTGATTCACTATAGCTATACTACGATGGACCTAGTCCTCTTGCTATTATTGGTTTATGGTGGTCAAGTATTTTATAATCACTTGATCTACGTGCATCAAAGCCAGCCAAGTACCAACAGAGAAGCACGAAGGCGTTATGGTCTGAATTATAACCAAGGAAGTCTATGATGACCTTGGATAAGTCTAAGTTATAATCCAAATGATGAAATACATTGTCAAATATGTTGTACACTGATCTCACCCAAATCAAGGATCAGTGAAATACAAGAAGTACCTAAAAGATCAACGAAAATA
Organism: Gentiana straminea; assembly: GCA_036785695.1. NCBI lineage: Eukaryota > Viridiplantae > Streptophyta > Magnoliopsida > Gentianales > Gentianaceae > Gentiana > Gentiana straminea. The sequence continues at coordinate 566,010 of JAVUPR010000158.1, read as the reverse complement.
ACAAACCAGTAAACCAGCAGAGTGAACTAACTATCGGCTGAGTAAAGACAAAAGAGTGTAGGAAGATCTAAACAGCAAAGTCAGAAGGATCACTTAACCGTTCAGGTAACGGCCCAGTAAAATTTAGTCATTCAAATTTCAAATGTTGAAGATCAAGCATTAAATGCACAATCAATTGATGATCAATCAAGGACAGATTTTCTAATAAACGTTTGAAGAAAAATCCAATCACTGAAATCAAGGAGATATAATTATGGGGGAATCAAGAATTAAATCAAGGATTATTCTTCAAATTAAATAGTCAACGGACGGAAATTCAAATCAAGGATTATCAAGGCTATAAATAGAAGGCATTGACAAACAAGAAAAATAACGATTGAAATCTGATAAGAAACAAGTAGAAACTCTATCTATTTGAAAAGCCTTCTATATATACCTAAAGGAAACATCCAGAGATCAACTCAGAAATCAGAGCTCAAATTCCACATCAAGCACTGATATTGATCACAAGTCTTTGAATCCAATTCACATCAACTGAAGCAATTGAATCAGAGTAATCTGAGAAGGAGTTGCTATCTTTTTGATAGCTACTGAAAGATTTCTTCTCAAGGAGCAGTGATAGAGACTGAGTCACTAAAGCTTTTGTATCCAGGGAGTGATAGTCTGGAAGATTATGAAGCTTATGTAGCCAAAGACAATCTAACTACTGTAACTGTGAAAAAAATAGTGAATTCCTCCAATCATCACAGGAGAAGAGTGGATTAAGGGGTTACACCACCCTAAACCACTATAAACCTTTGTGTCTATTTACTTTCAGCAATTTACTTTTCAGCACTTTGTTTCATTGCATACTATATCTGTGACTGCATATTCTATTTTGAAAAAACATTTAAAGAAGGGACATATCCGCTACCCAAAATGTTTTAAATATAAGAAAAGTTTTTGAAACTCCACTATAGTCATTTACCCCCCCCCCCCCCCCCCGTCTGACTATAGTTTTACCCTTCTCTGGGACCAACAATGGTATCGGAGCAGTGTTCCTAGTATCAAAACATGTTCAGATCTACCTTCTGGTAACAAGGAGATCACATATTTTCAGAGTAGTTTTCAAATTTGTGCTTTCTAAATTTCTTTCTTATTGGTACTTATGGATTCCTCAAATTTCATGTCAAAGGTACCTGTATTTATTGTTAATAATTTTGATGAATATAAAATAAGGATGTTGTCTCATCTTGCAGCAACTCATTAGGAGATGATGGATGTAATTAATGATGGCCAATCAAGATCACAACTGTGATATCCATATGAGTAGATCATTAAAAGAAATAGATAAACTCAAGAAAGATTGTACCAAGGATGACAAGAGAAGAGCAAATCTTGACTTTGTTGCAAAAGACATGATCTTGAAGACTCTGGGCCATAATATGTTCATGAGGATCAAAGATTGCAAAATAGCAAAGGAGATATGTGACAAATTAGCATCGTTTAATGAAGGATCAGAAGCAGTTAAAGAAAACAAATTATCTGTTGCAACACAGAAATTTGAGAACTTCTAAATGAATACTGGTGAATCCATTGATCAAATGGACAATAGATTTTCAAGCATCATCAGTGAACTGCAGCAGCTTGGACATACATATCCATAGAAAGAAGTCTATCTAAAAAACTTGAGAGGCTTACCTGAGAGATGGAAGATCATCTCATTAGTAATCAGAGGGACAACAAATCTTATAAACACTGACACCTTGACTCAGATGTCTCAATTAAAAGATCATGAATTTGAGTTGAATGGTGAAGACAGTAATCCAGCTGAGGCACACAATGCCAGTGCACTGGTTGCACCACTGCAAAGCAAAATAGCTGATGAAAACGGCAAAGAGACACATGAGCTGAAGGAACAGGTAGCTTTACTGGTTAAACATTTTGACAGGTTTAGCAAGAAGAAGCAATTCAAAGAAGGTTCATCATCATACAAGAAGTCAAACACAAGCAAAGACATGAAGAATAAGGATGATGAATACAGATGCTTCAATTGCAAAAAGATGGGACACTTCAAGGCTGATTGCCCTGAAGAAACAGATAAAGATAAGGACAAGAGAAAGTACAAAACAATAGATAAGATAAAGAAGAAGAAGGCACTTAAAGCTGAAACCAGTAGTGAAAATGATGAAGAATCATCTGAAAATGATTTAGATGAAGATGAGTCCAACAACTCAGACAACGATAAGGCATGTCTATGCCTTATTCCTAATGAAAGTGATGAAACAGAGGTAACTTCTAGTTCATGCTCATCATCAAGTGCATCCACATCTAACACTGCACAATCTTCTATTCGCCCATTAGATTCTGCAAACCGAATCCAAAATCTCATGAGTAAATTTGAAAAATTGAGATGAATCATGAAATTTTGGAACATGAGTGTGAGAATCTAAGAGAGGAAAATAAAAGACAAAAGAAAGAAATGGATGGACTAAAAGCTGAACAAACAAGTAAGGAAGTAAACTCACCTGATCAACAAACAACAAATGTACATACATCTGGCGTTGACAGACCAACTGAGAAAACCTCCCTACTAGTTAAGATCACCACTGCACCACTTAGTGCACCAACTTACAAACCCCCAAAAAGGTTTGGATACAAATCTGGTCTTGGCTACAACAGTTAGGATGAGAATATAACAATGGAGAACACAATTCTGAATCTAGGACCAAGACAGGACCAAAATTCAGAAGGAGGACAAGACATAGTTTCAACCACTCATCCTGTACCGGTGAAGTCAAAACACAATATAGTGAAACATCTGACTAAATCATCAAACCAAGTCTTTAAGGTAAAGGTTCTCTGAAAGGTAAGGGAAGGCTTTACCCTTCAGAGGATGATTGGAATGTTACACCCCTAAAATACAAGAAGAAACCATTTCATAAAATGCAATATGTATTTAGGAAAAGACAACCAAGGCATGTTCCTAAATACAAGAAGCTATATGAAAATAAGTTTCCTCCTGCATATTGGAGAGTGAAAAAGGATGCAAATGCACCAAAAAGTAGAGAAAACTATCAGAATACCTTTAGTAGAAATATAAGAAGTTATTCTGCAATGCCTTATACATATGAAGTTGATGACTTCAATTATCCAAAAAGACTTTGGATAAACACTTGGAGTAGGAGGCATGACTGCTAACAGGGGTATGGACCTAAACAGTGTTGGGTACCAAATCTTGGTTAATTTGTTTTGTAGGATTTTTGGTGTATAGACAGTGGATGTTCCTGAGACATGACAGGGAACAAGAGATTGCGACTGATTTTAAAACTTTGATGGACCCAAATTAATATTTTGAGGCAAAGAAAACCTAGGCAAAAATTAAGGGGGAAAGCATAATGCTAAATAACAGTTTGAAAATTCAAAATGTAGCCTATGTTAAAAGACTGAATTTCAATGCGCTAAGTATCAGCCAATTCTGTGACAAAGGCTACAATGTGCACTTCAACAAAGATTTTACAAAGCTGAGAACAGAGCTAGGAATGATGGAATTTGATCAAATCACAAGGAGTAGCTAAGTGGAGTAATCAACCGAGTGACTCCACCGGCTGACTGCACCTTCGCCATTTTGGGTGCGCTCAATTGGCAGGTAAAGCACTGGTAATCAGCGGAGTTCACTTACATGATTGTTAGGAACAGTTTAATATACAGCACCTCAGTGAAAAAGTCACTACACCAGCCAAGTCACTGTTAGTAATATCATCCGCAACGGAAGCGATTTAAGGATCTAGATCTATAAATTACACGTAATAAAATAACTAGATATACTCTACAAGGGGGTTGTAGAACATACCTCTTGGATCTCAAAATCCAAGTAGAATAACCGCAATAGGAAGAACGAAAGATGGTGTGAAGAGCACCACGATCTTCCGCACGTGTGATCCGAACAACTCCCGGTGGATGGAAATTCCCGTCTCGAATCCTCTCGATATGCTACCCGGAAAACCTCCAAGATTTTCCTCTCTTTCCCCTTGGCCGAATTTTGTCCTCCTCTCTCTAAGAGATGAAGCCGAAATTATGTAGTGTGTTTTAGGCTTGGGAGAACTCTCTTTATATAGGAGAGCAATCCTTGTCCTCCAAGGATTTAATAACTAATACAAAATCAATTATAATAATACTATTAAATAAATGATAATCCCAAAATATTCTAGAACAAATCTAGAATAATCTTTATCTTTATTTCTTACCATAAAATATTTATCTAATAATATTTTGTACACATGTCTTATTAATCCACAAGAAAACTAATTTCTTGTTGACTAAAACAAGCTTATGGCCGAAAATTTCTTTTGTGACCTAGTCACAATAATTTCGACTATAATACACTTTTGGGCCAAGATTATGAAAAATGCCTTTTTCACATATTTAATTATTTAGCCCAACTAATTTAATAGTCCACTAAACAATTAATTCACATATCGTTTTAATTAAATTCTAATAAGAACTAAATTAATATTATTAGGTTTCGACGTCCGAGAATAGCTATGCTATATTGGAGGCACGTCGGGGACCATGGACTAATAATCAGTGACTCCGATAAATCAAATAAATAATTATCTTACGAACAAAATAATTATATTCGATAAATCAATCACAAGAATATGCAACCATAATCCCGTGACTGCACTCCTCCGATTATGAGATTATATTTATCTCCTCACGAGAATGATAATAAGCGTCCATTGATATAATCATTACATATGGATTAATCCTCCATAGACTGTTCATTCTAAATCGGGAAGTTACCGTTAACCCTTTTTAGAACCTCTTTTCCTTATTTACCATTAACCCCGAGTGATCAATTAATTCATATAACTCACTAGTAGCTAATCAGTGTAATATGAACTCCATGGATCAATCAGTTTTTAGGATTAACAAATAAGGGAACTGTTTATCTTCTTCCAGAAATGGAAGGAATGGATTCCGTATCTGTGATAACACAGACTACTTACTCAATCCAGTACAATGCCAAGATGGGGTAATTCGGATCACGGACTCGGTGTAATCCTTAACCGTCAAGTCAAACCTCATACTGATTCAAGCAGTTGACTGTGATCACCTCAGGATTAAGATATATCCATAAATATGATCATCGATTGATTCGATAAGACTTCTCGATTACGGAATTATATCGTGAACACTAATCAAATCGGTCCAGCCCTATATGATATATCTATAATGTTCTGGGTAAGACAATCACACCTATTGTGTTCTGGGTGCATTAATAGCACGTTAAAGGAGAGACCCGATACTCTCGATTAACTTCACTACGGGCTAATTGTATTTTAAGTACATCTTCACTAACTCAATCCTCCCGTGTATATCCCATACACTGAGTTAAGTGATTACATAAACGATATACTTTAGGGTTTTCTGTAGTGTAAATACTATTGTCACATCGGTGAATATGAGAATAATAAATATGAATAATAATATCATTTAATTTCTTAAATAAAACAATTACAAAATTGTCTTTCGGGCATTACACCTAACAATATCCCACTTGCACGAAAGCATGTGATTAATTGTTTTAGAGCACACCCTATTCTTTAAAATACAACAAACTACATCACCCACTTGCTCAGAAGCAATGGAGACCCATCCCGTATTCTAGTACCCATTAAGCATATCATAACCATTGTATATGACAAAGTACACTCCAAGTGTGCCGTCGTAGGATAGGTCAGTGACTCGGGGAGTACCTACATCTAAATATCATGGGTCTTAATGATTAGTCAGGTTGTCGGCTCGAGACGATCCTTAGAATCGAAACATTCCCGGTCCTTCTAATCATGTGGTACTTTCCCAATATGCTTTTGACCTCTAGTGATTTCGAAAATCCTTATAAGCAACCCCTTCATCGTTTGCACAATGATGTGGTATCGGCTTCCAAATCTAGAATCACTCCAGATATGAAAAGGAAATCCTTAAGCTATATCGCCTCTCTAGCTACTACAAAAGCCGCTAATCACCCAACTAGTTAAAGTCGAGTTGCCGTTGCTGGATTCCTCCAGGCAATAGCTTTAACACAAGAGTAAACACTGAGCCCGAGATCGACTTAACGATCATCCTCAATCTGACTTAAAATCAAAATCAGTGTATCACACATATCCAAGTTCACACATGAATATGTCCGCATATTATTCCTTGTTCTCTCAAGATACTAAAGGACATACTGTCACGGATTTATCTAGCACAACAAACAAGTAATAAATATTTATAAATCCGGTTTCCCTCAAGTATAAGGATCGTAGTAAAGAGGTTGATACCGGGTCGATCTTACGGGGAACTAAACGATTGTGATTCTAGCTTTTGTCTAACCTAAACTATTTCACGAAACTAATCTAAACAATGAATAAACATTGAACAAAACATAAAATAAAACTAGACAGAGGATATAATCCAAAGCTAGGAAGGATACGGGCTGCGAACCAATTCAATACTAAACTAAACTAAGATGCAAATAAAAGTAAACTAACTAAACAAATTCAAGTTTTAAGGATTAATTCAAGTGTGTAATGAACAAACGAGGATTGATCCACCTATCCAACGAGCATTGATTTCCTATCTCGATCATGTTGTGGTTTTTATCTAGGTTGTGATTCACCTTATCTAAACATGAACCCTAATTCCTTAGAAAGTTCATCTATTAATCTATTATCTTCCAATGCAAGATTAACGCGTTTCCTAACCAAAGGTGCAAACTTTATGCTTGTAATCTAGCAATTAAACCTATTAACTTCCGTTATGATAGATTCGAATTACTACTCTTATTCATGATGATCTAGGGTTTATTAAGATTTCCATCAACAATAAAGAATCACACATGCAGATCTTCCGATATAAAAGCAATTAAACGTAATGAACATGAATAAGAAACAACCTTTGAATAAAAACTCACAGTTTAACCGAAGAAAACGAAATCAACAATCGTTGGATGGCTTCACAATACTCGTTTGATGAAGCTTTTAGCCTCTGGACATCCTCAGCAACTCAAATTTGTATAAACAATGCATAAAAAGTAACTAGTTTTAATCTAAACTAAAGTGCATAAAAACTGGAACAAAAGGAAGAAAAACGCAGCCTAAAGCCACCCCTAGGTTTAGGGTTTTGAATATATGATGTATGGTCTCCTTTGTGTGGAGAAACAGCCGACTATATATAGATTTTAAAGTCGGTTTCAAAGAAGTCGGCTACCGGACGCCCGTCTGGATCCTTGAACGCCCGTCCATTCTTCATATGAACTTCAAATCGGGCCGAGTCATGATCAGACGCTCGTCCAACCAGCGTCCACCTCAGCGTCCAAACTTCCTGAATCAACTTTCCATCCCTGGACGCTCATTCAGTTTCAGCAAACGCCCGTCCACTGGACGGGACCTGGACGCCAGTCCAATATGACTGAATTTCGATTTCTTGATCTCTATCTCTTTTCATCTTGTCAATGCCTTCATTATCTCTTTTAATCATCATTTGAGCCTTGAAAAATGTGTCTACATCATATAAAAACACCACAAAATGTAATATCGCTCAAATAATCGTAAAAACATAATTAAAGCACATAAATCAACCTATTTTGCAATTAACTCTTTTGAAATATCATTTACTCAATATATTCATTAAACACATGCTTCCTATGCAATTTAGTACGAATACGGGGAAAAATATCATAGAATATAGCATTATAAATCGTATAAAATCACCCTTAACAACTCCCCCACACTTAAGCTTTTGCTCGTCCCGAGCAAAACAAAACAAAAATTAGGCTCGAGAAAAGAACAGACATCTAAATATACATAACACATATCCAATAAATCAGAAGTTCACCATTGTGTGTGTGCATAGCCATAGAAAACTTCCACTATATCCAAACTCGAGAAACTGAAAGCAAAACTAGCTAATACCCCCTTGTAGACTAGTAATAAATGACACTCATAAGATGCACCCTACAAACGTGATATATCCCGAAAAAGATGATAGAATATATCTAGGGCCTTTTTGAAATACTCGAGAGGATAATCCCTACAACATATCTCGTCGCTTTCTACTTGGGGATAAGGTAGACGATAACTTAGTCTTATATACATTTCATAACACTTCATTAGTTGATTTAACTTTTTCACTTTTAAACACACATCAGAATGAGCTATTGCCCTGTCATAGCAGAATAGGACATTTCAAGATAATCCCCTACCTTACTCAAATCATAAGGCAGCTTCTTCTGACTGTCGTGAGCTTTTAGTCATCATAGTGGTATAGGACATACGTGGTATACCCTATCGCACTCAAATCATCGACTAGCTTTCGACACACCCAATTAATTCATATTTTTTCAACTTTTTCATTTGACAATAAGTTACGTGTTACTTATCACATTCAAACCTTCGTATATTCACAAGATATCATACTCCGATCTAAATACAAACTATCATAATTCGCGAGATATATACGTAGCACTAAGCACATGACTTATAAGACAATCAAAAATCACTCGTCCAAAAGGGGTATAACTTTATAAATAGCTCATCATTTACTATGGCTCGTGAAAAATCGATCTCAGGTGAACAACTAACTCATCAAACATATGATATACATCTTAAATGACTATAAAAATAGCGAACATTGAATCGAATTGCCTACTCGGGACAAAACAGAAACAAAAGTGTCGAAAAATTTCGAAAATTTTAGCTCATTTGCATAGAAACATTACGAATTAAGCAAATGTGTAGATACATATCGAAACACTCCCCTCCCTCCCCCACACTTAAAAATCAACATGTCCTCATGTTGTGCAGATCGAAAGAAAAAGGAAAAGACTTAGCTGATTGAAACCGAAACGCGAATCGTCGGTCAGGCCGGAGCCTACATAATGACACTTTAGAATCCGTAACCAGACAATGTAGCTTGACGAAACCGCCAAAAATATACCTGCACGTCTTGACAACCATGGAACCATCTCGGGGAAAACGGGGAATTATACCAGAACGAAAAGAGATATCAAAAATAAAGATAAAGCAAAAGTGAAAGCATTCAATACATCCAGAAAGTATAAACACAGTAGAAGTGAAAAGTACGGGTGCCTTATGGCTTACATGATCCATCGGGAAAAGTAACAAGAGCAATATCAAAATTACAACGAATCATATAAGAAAAAGTATCAATAACATACATCCATCGAATCAAAGAAAAAGAAAAACTAGAAGCGAAAAAATAAAATCAAGGCCGGCTCGGTGTCCCGTAATCATCGGCCGGAGGATCGGAGGAGGGTCCGAAGGTGGTGCCGTACCCCTAGCTGCCGAGTCGGGCCTCGCTCCTCATCTGAAGATGTCTCAGAGTCGTGTAGAACATCCGCAATGAACTGCTCGATCTCATCAGCAAAGAGATAATCAACGGAGCTCGGATTGAAGGTTCTTTCGTCCCTCGGCTGCCGGCCCTCACAGATACATTGAAGAATCGACAAAATGTTGTTCTGGCGTATCCCGGATATCACTCACCATTCCCGGAAACTATTGGCCATGCTCAACCGCATCCTAACTGCGGGAGATAAAGTAGGAAGGGAGGATGCACGAGGCGGTGCCGAAGAACCAGGCTTCTGCGGTGCCGCCGACTCAGACTGACCCGAAGGCTTACTCTTCTCCCTCTGTATAGGCCTCGGATTCTTCGGCTTGTGATCGGCTCCATACTCAGGCACACCGGCATCGATACACAACCGTGGATTAAGTGAGGGATAATCAAGCATCGGGTATAGATCTTCTGATTAATAGCCACCTCATCATATAACGCCTGCCCCACATTCACGTTCAAGCCAAATGTCAATGCGTATAACATGCCTAGGTCACCAATGTGAAAGTGCGTCAAGTTGTTCTTAGGCAACAACCGACTCTGAATAAATCGACACTGGACCTTCCAGTCCTCCGTCCAGGTCGTGGTAACCAACTCCTTCCGGTCGCCTCCCGGTCTTAATGTCCATGCCACATCCGGGCAAACTCGCAACCTCAACTCCTCCAAGGGATCCCCGCCCCAAACTCGCCTATGTAAAATCTCCTCCTTATAATCTCTACCCTCAAAAGCCGCCAACCCATACTTTGCATTGATCACCTCCGGCGTAAACGGAACTTGGACTCCTCGAACCACAACTACCTTCGTTTCCAAGTCGGTTTCTGAACAATTGGCATAAAACTCCCGAACCAAGGAACTATTGACCGGGGTAGTTGGAATCGTCATCAAAGCGTCCCATTTCCGATCCTTAAGCAACTTAACGAAACTCGGATCGACCTTTGCATCTAAAGTGGCCCTTTCTATCAACATCGTCCTCGAGAAATAGTGCTGTTTATACACATCGTGAGCTCTAGGGTTCACGAACCGACAAGGTAAGGGCATAGGAGGTACGGTTTTGGCTCTCTTTCTAGGTGGAGCAGCCCTAGGTTCAACCGGCACATCCTCACGGGTAGCTTCTACGGTGTCCTCAGCCCTAGACGAGGCTCCGCCTTTCTGAGCTCTAGGCATCCGTACTAAAGGAATATCATCGTCCGTCTCAGAGTCGGAGGTTGGTTCATCTCTTAAGGTTGCCTTAGTTTGGGTGGCTCTAGGGGGTTGCTCCCGAATACTCACACCCCGGTTAGGATCAACCAAGGTTGGATCAAACTCTTTTCGCTTTTTCCCCGCCTCCCTAGCCACTTCCTTCCCGTTCCTTTTCATGACTGCTTTCTTATGAACCATTTTCAAGCTTAGACTAACCAAAACAACCCCAATTCACAACAAGATACCCGTTTAACATCCAAAGCGGGATTTCAAATCAACCAAACCACAACCACAACCATAACCATCACCAAACAACCCCAATGCATCACCCATCACAACACCATATCACCAAAACAAAGCAACAAGAAACCAAAAAAAACAGAAAAAACCGAATTAAGGCAATATTCAAGTGAACGAGCCGACCCGAAGATCGTACTCGCAAAAACGTGAATAAAAACTAGAAATTATGCTACGAACTTACCAAGTCGGGTGAGTAGATGTTGATCGAGGTGAAAATCAATCCAAACAACACCAAAATGGGCTCCAAAATCGAATTTTTTCTCTAAAAAGTCGGACTTGAATGGAGCCTGATTCTCCAAGAATATGGTTTTTTGGGGAATTTGGTTATGAAAATCAAAGAGAGGGGATCAAGAGCGGCCTGTAGCACTTGGAATCGCTCAAAATGGTTTAGAAATGAAGATTTTAGGCCAAAAAGAGGGAGAGGAAACGGTTTTGCGATTTGAAAAACTGAAAAGTGAGGGTTCATGCGTTAAGGGCGTATATATAGGCAGATGTTGGACGCTCGTCCAACTCAGTGGACGGGCGTCCACTGGGAAATCAGATGAACTGGACGGGCGTCCAGTTCAGTAGACGCTCGTCCAAGAGTTTAAATCACATACAGGATTGGAGGGAAAATATCAGACGGGCGTCCAGGCGTAGTGGACGTTCGTCTAAGGATTTATCATAGCGGACGGGCGTCCGGTTGTCTGGACGGCCGTCCCAGCAGGCAAAAGTGCAAAAATCATAAAATTCCATACAACCCAAATTCAAAAGTACATCTCTTATTAAACTTAATTAAAACTTCAAAAATACAAGTAAAAAGCAAACGAAGTACATAAAATTTCTAGAAAATAAGTAAAAACAAAAAGAGAACAGTGGGTTGCCTCCCACGAAGCGCTTTTGTTTTACGTCGTTTGCTCGACGAAACAAACCTAACTAACGCTAGTCTGCATAAATCTCGTCCCAATCCACCAAACGGATGAGACGACGAAGCATATCAATAGCAGGAGGGAAATCATAGTCGTCTTGTACGCCCCAGTCATCTTCAGCTACCTCTAAACCTCTAAAATGCGAATCCCGTAGTACCGGCGCTAGATCCGTCAAAGATAGGGTCATTTAGGATCGTATATGGACGTCCTATAGCTTCCCGTAGCTCCTCGCAGTGAAGTCACTACCTCCCGAACAGCGGGGTACAATGAGAACATAGGTGATGGTCTTCGTACGGGTACTAAGCTCAAAATCTACGTGCAAGACTATAGTGCCTCCCGGTCCATCGCCCACGTAATCGGTGGGATCCGACTAATGATGGGGAACTCCTCGTGAAGAACTGCGTAATCCATATCTAAAAAGCACACTAACCGACGATATAAATAGAAAAACTTAGTCGGCTAAAACTTAATTAAACTAAAACTTAAATAAATAAAACACTAACAACAAGCGTGAACGTAACTTAACTAATATAATAAGGGATATCTAGGATGCCTCCTAAGTAGCGCTTTTGGTTAATGTCGTTAGCTCGACACCGTTGAAAACTCACCTGGGTCGTGCCATTTGACTTTTCTCGCCACCACTACCTCGTGTAAGCTCGATCGCAGTGTGGCCGCGTAAATAGCATCTCACACATGGGGTGAAATCTTTAATAGCTTTCCAAATACGCTTGAACTTCCCCATGGGTGACCTCTTCATTCTCTGAGCCCTCTGATGACGCTTCAACTGACGCTCCCTCTCCAATTCTTCCATATCCCAACTACCGCCTAGAACTTCTTCGAAAGGACCACTACAGCCATCTTCTGAAAACAGGCTGAGTGAAGACTCGTCGAATTCTTCGACTTCCGTAGCACCACACCCAAGGATGTCGAGGCAACGGACATTCGAAGGTCTCTCTTTAGGTTCACCAATATAGTGCTTGCACCTTTGGCCATTCACTCGAAACGGGTCACCACTATAACCACGAAGTTCTAGAACGCCTCCAGGAATGATTTGGAGAATCTCGAAAGGGCCGGACCAACGTGTCCTTAACTTTCCAGGAAACAGATGTAACCTAGAATTGTATAAGAACTTGTTCGCCGACTAGAAATTCTCTCTTCTTAGTCTTAGCATCGTGGAGTAGCTTCATCTTATCTTTACTAATCCTGGCACTTTCATAGGCCTGGAGTCTGAATTCGTCTAGCTCATGTAACTGCTGTAGTCGATGTTGTCCACAAGATTGGGAATCAAAGTTCGAAACTTTGTAGCCCAATAAGCTCTATGCTCTAACTCGACAGTGCGATGACATGGTTTCCCGTAGACCATTTGATATGGAGATGTCCCCATAGGGGTTTTATAGGCGCTTCTGTAAGCCCGCAGTACATCATCCAATTTCAAACTCCAAGTCCTTTCTATGATCGTTTACCGTTTTCTCCAGGATTTTCTTGATGCTCGGTTGCTTCTTTCAACCCGACCACTAGTCATCGGATGATATGGTGTGCCGCTTTATGACGAACACCATACTTCTCAAGTACTTTCTCTGGGGTCGGTTGTAGAAATGCGTCCCTTCATCACTGATCAAGGCACGTGGACATCCAAACCTCACGAAGATATTCTTCTTTAGAAATATCATCACCGTCTTATGATCATTGTGAGGAGTGGCTTGGGCCTCCACCCATTTAGACACGTAGTCTACGCAGACTAAGATGTATTTATTACCGCAAGATGATGGGAATGGTCCCATAAAATCGATACCCCATACATCAAAGACTTCGCATTCGAGGATGGGTTTTAAAGGCATGTCAAAACGCCTTGTCGAGTACCGGTTCTTTGGCACCTATCACAAGCTTTACGTAAAGCTTCGTATCTTTAAAGATCGTAGGCCAATAGAAACCGGATTGAAAGATCTTAGCAACGGTTTTCCACGGACCAAAGTGACCTCCCGTGGGTCCACCGTGGTACCGCTCAATAATATCGCGTTGCTCGGATTCCGGAACACATCTCCTAAGCAACCCATCTTTACGCATCTTGAAAAGATAAGGTTCATCCCAAACGAAATATTTCAAATCAGAGAAGAACTTTTTCTTCTCCTGATAAGACATTTCGGGATCGAGATAACGGGCATGAAGGTAGTTCACAATGGAAGAATACCATGGGACATCAGGAGGACAACCGTCTATCAACATAATGTTTTCTAGAGTAAAGTAAAGATCTATATCATCTGGTTCATCCTTTTCCTCATTTAACATTCTAGAAACGTGATCCGCCACTACATTTTTACTGCCCTTTTTGTCCTTAATTTGAACGTCAAACTCTTGTAGTGGTCGTATCCAACGCAAGAGGGCGCGGTTTAGCTTCTTTCTTAGTCAACGATAACGCAAAGCGCCGTGATCGGTCCACACGATCACTTGAGCTCCTAACAAGTAACTACGAAACTTGTCCATAGCAAAGACTACGGCCGTAGTTCCTTTTCGCAGTAGTATAGTTAACTTGAGAGGGGTTCAATGTGTGACCGGCGTAATAGATAGGCCGGGAACTTCCCTTGATCTTTTGCCCTAGAACAAAGACCAACAAGATAGTTTGATGCGTCGCACATAAGCTCAAACGGTAGGTTCCAATCGGGCGATATAAGAATTGGAGCGATACTAAACGATCCTTGAGCTCCTCAAATGCTTGCTTGCGCTCTCATCAAAATTAAACTCAACGTCTTCCTTTAGTAAAGTGGACAGGGCTTGGCTATCTTGGAGAAGTTTTGAATGAACCTTCGTAAAAACCGACATGTCCAAGAAAGCCTCTAACTTCCCGCACATTCTTAGGGTAGCTCATCTTCTCGATAGCTTCTACTTTTGCCCCGTCAACTTCTATACCTTTGGCGGAGATCTTGTGGCCAAGAACTATTCCCTCATCTACCATGAAATGGCATTTTTCCCAGCCCGCACTAAGTTCTTTTCCACACATCCGGATAACACTTGATCAAGATTGTCGAGGCAATCATCGAAGGACCGACCAAAAACCGAAAAATCGTCCATAAAGATCTCCATACACTTCTCTACAAGCCCGTCAAAGATAGCCAGCATACATCGCTGAAATGTAGCTGGGGCATTGCAGAGACCGAATGGCATTCGCCGGTAAGCGAATGTACCATAAGGGCAGGTAAAAGTGGTCTTTTCTTGGTCAGCTGGATCAATGGGTATCTGGAAGTATCCTGAATATCCATCTAGGAAGCAGTAGAATGCGTGCCCCGCCAGACGCTCAAGCATCTGATCAATGAACGGAAGGGGAAAGTGATCTTTCATGGTTACCTCATTGAGTTTCCGATAATCGATGCAGACTCTGTAACCAGTGACAAGTCTCAATGCTATTTCCTCTCCCTTCTCATTCTTCTCAATCGTAATTCCACCTTTCTTGGGAACTACTTGAGTTGGGGAAACCCATTCACTATCCGTGATGGCATAAATGATTCCCATGTCCAGAAGTTTAATGATTTCTTTCTTAACCACCTCTTGCATATGAGGGTTGAGCCTTCTCTGGGGCTGTCTAACACATTTTGCACCCTCATTCGTCTTGATCTTGTGCATACAGATGTCCGGAGATATCCCTCTGATATCTCCTACCTGCCATCCAAAGGCTTCTTCATTTTTCTTCAAGACGTTGATAAGTTTCATTTCCTCTAAACGAGAAAGCTTGCAGATATAATCGGTGGAAGCTTGTCACCTTCTCTTAAAAACACATACTTGAGATGTTTAGGCAACGGCTTTAGCACTAAATCTGCAGGGGGGTCTTCTAAACTAGACTTGAGATCTCCACTTTTCAACTCAACATCGCTGAGTTTACTCTGTGGTCCCACTGCCAAAGCTTCTCCTTCGAATAATTCTTCCTCAAAATCAGCTGCTAATTGGTCTAGATTAACCACACCATGAGTATTCGGGTTGTCAACCAATCGCTCATATTCCGCTTCTACAAACCATGACTTGCTTATCCATATAATCGGTAAAATCATCCGTCATATAATCAATGGAAAAGCCGGTTGGGGGTCCGAGGGTACTTGAATGGACTTTAAGACATTGTAACTCACCTCTTGATCACCAACTCGGATAGTCACGTGCCCACCATCGCAATCGATGAGGGCTCTAGCCGTAGATAAGAAAGGTCTTCCAAGAATCGGGGGGACGTTTTCATCTTTCTCCATATCTAAAACATACCAATGACCGGAAAGGTAAATCTATCAATCTGAACCAAAACGTCTTTTAGGATCCCTGAAGCTTTCTTAGAAGATCTATCAGCGAATTGCAAACTCATAGTAGTGGGTTCTAGAAGGCTTTGTAAACCGAGCTGTTTGCATACAGACATTGGCATAAGGCTTATAGAGGCACCTAGATCGCACAAAGAATTCTTGAAAACTAGACCTCCCATTACTACTGTAAGTACGAACTTCCCAGGTCACCTCTTTTAATTGGTAAGTTTTCATAATTAATCATGGAACAATCCTCGCCAATTTGCCTTTCCATGCCTGCTAGTTTCCTTTTCGAAGACACAACATCCTTGATAAATTTTGTATACTTAGGCATCTCGACCAAGACATCTGATAATGGAAGATTCACCTGAGTATTTTTTAAAAGGTTTAGCACCTTTTCATACTTTTTGTCCTCACTCAAGGGAATGCTGCTCTTTCTCGGTGGAAATGGAAGTTTCTTAAGGTCATTCTCAGAAAAAACTTTCTTTGAGGATGCACTTACACTTTTGTCTTCCGCATCTTTCCATCGAACAACTTTCTCGTATTTCTTAGTAGTCGTGGGATCGGCCTCCCGACTATCGATTGCTTTTTCGGTCCTCGGGGATCGGCCACTTGAGGATCACCAACTTCTTCACCTCTCGGGGGATCAGCCACCCGAGTTTTCTCTTGCGCTTGAGGGGAGTGTAGGTGCTCGGCTTCCCCTCCCCGCCTTATCAATGGCGGGAGGGGCTAGTGGTTTCCCGGATGGGAAGGACCACTAACTTGAGTACCGCTCCTCGTATTCATTGCACTGGCTTCCTCTTTACCGTATTGAATTGATGGCACGAGGTCAGTACATGGGCCTTTGTTCAAGTCAGCCTGAGCAACTTGACCACCCTTCGGATTCTTCTCGGTGAAACCGCGGCACGCCCCGGGGTCTAGAAGCCAACCGCTCGGCCGCTTGCCCAATTTGTCTCTCGAGATTCTTCATTGACCTGCTTTGCTCCTCTAACTTGGCTTCAAGATTGTTAGATTGGGAGGAGCTTTGAGAGTTTTGGAGATTTGGAGCATAGGGCTGGCTGGGCCGACTTTGAAATTGAGAGTTTGAATTTGAGGGCCAATTCTGATTGAATTTTTGCGCAGGATTGGAAAAATTCGAGTTTTGGTTCTGATTAAACCCAGGGTTTCTATTGAAATTCTGATTCGAATTAAAATTCGAATTGGGATTGAAATTTGAAGATGGATTAAACCCTTGGTTTTGAAAATTGCCCTAGCCAGAAAACTGATTGAACCTTTGATTGTTCTGGCCATTGAATGCATTCACTTCCGCATTCTGTCCGTTAATAGGGCAGAATTTAGAAGTGTGCCCCACCTTGTCACAATTCTGACATGTGACTTGATTGTACTGTCCATAATCATGAACAACATTTACTTGATAAGGTGCAGGGGGATTAAATTGACATTGGCCACTCATATGGCCCGCCTGACAGCAATTTTCACAGTACAGAACCTGAGGGTTCTGCGGAAAAGAAGAAGTTTGATTTATCGGATTTGAAACTTGAGGTGGTACCATCTGCTTCTGTAGCATGGCGATCAAACTTTGCAAATTGACTTCCTCAACCTTGGGAGGAGGAGGATCTTGAATTGCTTGATAAGAGGGGGCATAGTTATACTTTGCAATGTCCTCAAACAAGGCCCATCCCTCATCGGGCGTTTTCTTCGAAATGCCCCACCGTAAGAGCTATTGACCATGCCTTTTGTAAGCTCGGTCAATCCACCGAAGAATGTATTGACTTGCCTTTCCAAAGGGCAAGCCATGATGGGGACATTTTCTCGAGAAGAGACTTGAATCTCTTCCAACATTCAAAGAACGACTCATTTTCTTTCGATAGAATGTGAAGATGTCGTTCAAACACCGGGCCGTCTTTGAAGGCGGAAAGTATTGACTTAGAAATTCTCTTTCAAGTTCAAATTTCCTGTGTGGTGATAGATTCGAGAGGGGAGAGAGGTGTACCACTCTTTAGCCTCTCCCTTCAAAGAAAATGGGAAAAGTTTCGGCTTGATAGCATCCTCACTTACTCCTTGGATGCGTGTAGTACCGCATATCTCTAAGAATGTGTGTAAGTGGGTATGCGGATTCTCCGATTGATAGCCGTGAAAAATTGATGCGTGCCGCATCATCCGGATAAGTCCCGGCTTCAACTCAAAGGTTTGTGCAAGAATGGCCGGAATAACGATAGCCGGGTTGACTTTGACTTCGCCTCGGCATGGCGTAGTCCGCCAACGTACGTCTATTATTAGCGGCCATTATCACAAAATCGGTGATTTCTCTAGCTAGTTGTTCTTCAAGATCTCGCTCGGCTCGTCTCGCGCGTAACCGCGTAACGAAAATTCCGCCTGTTTGGCCGGACTACGGTTCGCTCGGGGTCAGGGGTGTATAATAACGGTCCCTTTTGACTCCGAGTTTTCATAAACCGGACCAAAAACAAGTGGAACGAAACCTAAAAGCTAAGAAAGTAAAAGCCTAAACTAAAAATTAAAAGCCTAAAGAAAAGAATGGGAAAGAAGAAAAGGAAACAGGACCAGACGGACGTCCGAGAGTTTGGACGGGCGTCCGGATGAAATTGAGATCGGACGGGCGTTTAGTTGTCCAAACGCTCGTCTGAAAGACAGAAACACTGAACAGGCGTCCAAATCTTATGGACGCTCGTCTAAGTGAATAAAAACAAAACAAAACTGATAATTTTCCAGCGGACGGGCGTCCGATATCCCAGACGCCCGTTTGGTAGCGGGAAAACTAGAACGTGCGTAAATTTGCGTAAAAGTCAAGAAGGTAAGATAGAACGACGTAAAAACGTAAAGACGACGATCTAATCTCCAAGGAAACTACTAAGGGAAAGTCTTAAACCCTAATTATCTACTTAACAACTACCTAAAACAATTATCAACTAAAAACAGGAATTTAAAACGAAATAAAACAGGAAAAACAAACGAAAAAACAGAAAACAAAAACTAGACAACCGTCCGGTTCCCCGGCAACGGCGCCAAAAACTTGTCACGGATTTATCTAGCACAAAAAACAAGTAATAAATATTTATAAATCCAGTTTCCCTCAAGTATAAGGATCGTAGTAAAGAGGTTGATACCGGGTCGATCTTACGGGGAACTAAACGATTGTGATTCTAGCTTTTGTCTAACCTAAACTATGTCACGAAACTAATCTAAACAGTGAATAAACATCGAAAAAAACAGAAAATAAAACTAGACAGAGGATATAATCCAAAGCTAGGAAGGATACGGGCTGCGAACCAATTCAATACTAAACTAAACTAAGATGCAAATAAAAGTAAACTAACTAAACAAATTCAAGTTTTAAGGATTAATTCAAGTGTGTAATGAACAAACGAGGATTGATCCACCTATCCAACGAGCATTGATTTCCTATCTCGATCATGTTGTGGTTTTTATCTAGGTTGTGATTCACCTTATCTAAACATGAACCCTAATTCCTTAGAAAGTTCATCTATTAATCTATTATCTTCCAATGCAAGATTAACGCGTTTCCTAACCAAAGGTGCAAACTTTATGCTTGTAATCTAGCAATTAAACCTATTAACTTCCGTTATGATAGATTCGAATTACTACTCTTATTCATGATGATCTAGGGTTTATTAAGATTTCCATCAACAATAAACAATCACATGCAGATCTTCCGATATAAAAGCAATTAAACGTAATGAACATGAATAAGAAACAACCTTTGAATAAAAACTCACAGTTTAACCGAAGAAAACGAAATCAACAATCGTTGGATGGCTTCACAATACTCGTTTGATGAAGCTTTTAGCCTCTGGACATCCTCAGCAACTCAAATTTGTATAAACAGTGCATAAAAAGTAACTAGTTTTAATCTAAACTAAAGTGCATAAAAACTGGAACAAAAAGAAGAAAAACGCAGCCTAAAGCCGCCCCTAGGTTTAGGGTTTTGAATATATGATGTATGGTCTCCTTTGTGTGGAGAAACAGCCGACTATATATAGATTTTAAAGTCGGTTTCAGCAAGTCGGCTACCGGACGCCCGTCTGGATCCTTGAACACCCGTCCATTCTTCATATGAACTTCAAATCGGGCCGAGTCATTATCAGACGCTCGTCCAACCAGCGTCCACCTCAGCGTCCAAACTTCCTGAATCAACTTTCCATCCCTGGACGCTCGTTCAATTTCAGCAAACGCACGTCCACTGGACGGGACCTGGACGCCAGTCCAATATGACTGAATTTCGATTTCTTGATCTCTATCTCTTTTCATCTTGTCAATGCCTTCATTATCTCTTTTAATCATCATTTGAGCCTTGAAGAATGTGTCTACATCATATAAAAACACCACAAAATGTAATATCGCTCAAATAATCGTAAAAACATAATTAAAGCACATAAATCAACCTATTTTGCAATTAACTCTTTTGAAATATCATTTACTCAATATATTCATTAAACACATGCTTCCTATGCAATTTAGTACGAATACGGGGAAAAATATCATAGAATATAGCATTATAAATCGTATAAAATCACCCTTAACACATACTAAACTTGCTTTGTTAACCGCCGAATCTAAGATTCGATCAATGTTGACGTTCAATAACCTGACCATCTCTTACTAGAAAGAGAATCTATCCTATTTCTCTTGATCCGAAGATTTAGAGAGTCATTCCTGAGGTATAGGGTAGAACATCCTCGTAGAATATTGCATACACAGATGCATCATCTTAACCAATAAGATGGATGGGAAACCAGTGACTGAGTCTAATGAATTCGACCGAGTCAAACTCTTTAGGATGTTGTCCAAATCTCTGTTGCTGAGAATTGTGGCATTGTCAGATTCTGACTTCAGATAACACACCCATGTTGATTCCAACTGGTGCAGTGTTATCCTTCACAAACACTAATATATGTATATATTCACTACTGTACTAAAATTGATATCCAGTCTACAAAAGACTTATCAATATTTTAATCAAATCCACATGTTGTAGAAATATATGACTTCCAGTGACCGAGAGGTTTGCTTTTTATCCACAAAGGACATAAGCCTTGACAGTCATCCTGTCATAAGTTCATAAGGCAATACCCTTATGTTTCGAATGAATCCAGACTCTATTTTTTTGGTAAGAAAGTCTTAGGGAATCACCCCTATTTTCTAATTTTGAACGAAATCATGCAATACTAAGTGGTAAGAGAGTCCAAGGTCTGATTAACTCTCTACTTCTTAGGGAATTACCCCTAGACCACTCAAGCTTTGCTCTAAAAGATAAACTTTCTTATTCATTCTGCTCTTTTCCGTGTAGATCCAATTACTCCCACTGGGCTTGAGACACACAGGTGGTTCTACAAGAGTATGAACAAAACAGGAGTACCAAACTCCATTCACAGGGTTATGGCTATTAAACCAACCTCTATTATCATAATCCTATACTGCTCACAAAAGAGCCATGGGTCATCAAACGATCCTCAGACTATAAAGTCCACAGAAACCGTAATGGGTAATGGATAAACCATACTCCCAATACTTACTGGGTGGATCGAAATTCTGATCTAGTTTAGTAGTGTTTTAGTGTTATCACCAACAACCGATGGTGGATGTGGTCTGATTTTAATCAGTTAGTAACTACCTTGAGTAAACGTACTTCAAGGTTCAAGGTTTTGCTGTTCATGGATTCTATCAGAAGGGATGCAACAATATAACTGTCCCTTCCAAATTTCAAGAATCCTATATCTAACCTTTATACACAATAGGTTAAAAGATACATCACGAATGGTCATTGACCGAATGCATGCGTGAAATTCCCTGTCTTACCTTCAAGCACCGTGTGCTAAATGCTTATATTTATGGAAGTGGGGTGAACTGAATCCACACCTTATCCGTAAATTCCAAAGCATATTCTAGGTAGACCTCTCGGTCTTACATTTCAATGTAGACCGTTATTTCGCTTCCAATATCTTTATTGAGTTAAGCAGTGTATTTTAGCACATCTAAAACTATATAAGGCAATTTAACGGTTTCTCACTTAGTGAGAACATGTCACAATGAGGCAGGCTGAACATCAGTCTCGAGGACTATGAATGGCCTATTCCGAGTATAGAATATTCTATCTCTGTTGAAAACAGAGAAACCTCAAAATATTTTGGATAAACTTTCCGGAGTGTTTGAATAGTTATCAGGCAAGAAGTCACTACTCGGAAGCTCCTACTAGCTTGTATCTTTCATCAGACCCCGAAGGTCGTCATGAACAAGCTATGTTACTTCTTTATAACCATTATCCTTTCCCGATTGAAAGGAAACTTAGTCATTGAACCTTTGAGACAATATAACCAGACTGGGAGAAGGAATCACCCTGAGCCAGTCTTCAGGTCTTGTCTTTTAGGGACTATGCACTAACTATGGAATATGAAGAAGCGTTTATCTAAATATAGAAACCAATTGCTTTTCATAGTTCTTAAGATGTGTTTTATATACATATTTCAGCAGTTGTAAGTGGTTTTGACTTTATCAAACAAAAGTCCGAGTCTTGGATTCGTACTACAAAAGGTATATTCACTTTCTATACGACAAACAAATTATCGAATAGAAGGTAAATCCTTTCGTTCCAACGAATCTTAAACAGAAAATAATTTTTCCGCGATATCCAAGGATTGAATCCGAGATTCATTTCCTTTTATCACTCCCACTATTCTAGTTAAAATTAACTGCCCGTTGTTTACTCTTTTAATCGTTAAATGCACTGCTACCTTGTTCTTCCAAAGAACTTAGCTCGAGAAAATCGCCAAGGATTCATAGGTGGGTGATCCAAAATCACTGTCCTTATCCTATGATTTTCAGTTAATTAATTTTTGGTTCAGCCTTAAAGTTTTCACAGTTTAGATGACTAACACTTTTAGACATATTCTCCCATTCATTCCGTGAATGGAAATAGTCTTGAACCAGCGGTTCGTTTGAGTAGACACTACTCTTGAACCGTGGGATGTCTATTTCGAGTGTTACTCGTCGGGACTTCTCGGATTTTCTAATATAACAGAAAAAACAACAAATCATAACATTAAAGCTCCCACTAGTTTATCGGTTCCAAATACCGTCTAACGAGCAATGCTTTATTTGTTATGATTTTCCGATTTTTTCGATTAGAAATCTTTCGTACATTGTTCTAATGTTTCCGGAAAAACAACAAATCATAGAACTCCCACTAGTTCATCGATTCCAAATATCGTCCAACTAGCGACATTTCATGACTTTCTGGTTTTTCAATTAGAACGGTTACGTGTGTAGTCAGTTACACTTTTCTAATGTTCTAGAAAAACAACAAATCATAAAGTTCCCACTAAGTAACACTTCATGATTTTCCGATTTTTCAATTATAAAATTACTCGTGTAATCATTACACACTCAAAATTCACTAGAAGAATTTCAAAGTCCGAAATCACCTTTGATCAAACTAAGTTTGTCTCCCGTTTGACACGAATGACACTAGTGACATACCTATATGTCACTCTGATTTTTAAAAGGCATAAGAGAAAATATCTCTTTCGAAAAAATAATTGCATTATCGATTAACTAGTTCAACGTCCTAGTTACTTTCCACTTTTTAACGAAGTCAATACTAGTCAATTATTAATTTTTAAGAAATTTAGTAAGGGATATAATGCTGTAAATAAAATGACATATATTAATTCAAGTTTAACACTACTATATAAGTTTATTTTAGGAATTGTAAACTAAAATTAAGTCTACTCTACCATTCCAAGGTTTTAACCTCGCATCTCAGTGCCGCCGTAGGGTAGGTCAAAGAGATGACGGTTAAATCGAGACAATCTCATCAATGAATAACTTGTGAGAATTGATAATCCCACGAGAATCGAACATCCCTTTATTCATTAACTACCTTCATTTTTTAGCCTAGATATTATCAAGAATATCCTTTATGAGTGTGACCTACTATATCGGATCTCTTAGGTACGCCCCGAGTGTGCCGTCGTAGGATAGGTCAGTGACCCGACGAGTACCCGGAAATCCTATCCTTTCGGAGACCAAGACATGAATGTTGATAGGGGTGAACACCATCCGTAGGGGGACGAAATCAAAGCGCCGCGAGGCGTCACCCTTCTCTCACTTACTTGTATCTATAGTAGAGGCCGTGGGGTTGGCTGTCGCCTCCCCCACTCCCACTCAATATTTTGGAAGTGGTGGTGGGTTAACTAACCACGTCTTTTTGATGTTAACATAAAAGCACATCAACTCAAGGATTCCGAATGGTGTCGGTAACGTAGGCCAGCCTACCCGTCCTATTCGTTGGAACATATGTGACAGTCGGACGAAATCGGGTCAAGAGAGCCCCATTGAGATAAGAAGTAATCACCCCTCCGCTCGCCGGTGTAGCTTAGTCTTGCCGGACCCCCGTGCATACATCACACTAGGAGGGTTAAGTCGGTCGAGCGAAGCTCAGTTGACCACCCATCCTATAGGTGAACCGTTTTTATCCAAGGTTTATAGTTCTTTTACCATCATTTAATCTCGTAGACACTACGAATCGAAAACGTGATCTCGTTTGGGCTTTTAAGGCGGTTCACCCAGAACACACACCAAAAGGCTTAACGATTTCATAACCCGTCCTCGGATCTTTAATTAGTTACTAAATTAATTAATTACCACGTATTAATTAAATTTCAACTAATTACGCGAGTTTGTATACATGCCTATTTTAATTACCAAAATTAAAATTCTACATGTATGCTTGGAGTGGATTTATGATATGATGCATGTCATGGCAATTCCGATTTTATATCTATTTTATGATCAAACACATAAAAAATAAATTGCGGAAAATTTAAACACCGAGATGGATCGTTGGTACCCCCGACTAACCTATTTTCTAAGGAAAAGTAAAACTAAATCTATGTCTTCAAGTCTTGATCTTCAAATCTTGATCTTGAAACTTCCGGATCTTCAAAGTTTCGATCTTGACACGAACCACGAACGACGAGAGAGGAGGCCGTAATATATTTAAAATATGTCTATATTAAATTGTGTTATAAAAAATACTTTTTTTTTTATATTTTTTATTAACAGCCCTCGGCTTTAGTTTCAAATAATTATTATTATTATTTTTTTTTTGTATACGGCAGAAAAGTTTTTATTAATTTTTTTTTATTGCTATTGTTTACCTAATGCCCAAATAAAGCTGCCGCATCACTTTTAATAGAAAAAAGCCGCACGAACAATCAAATACTTAACATTGCCGCATTAAAAAAAACAGAAACAGCCGAGGAGAAAAAAAAATCTAAACAATTCGGCCTCCTCCCGTTTTACCTTCTTGTTTCATCATCTTGATGATCTTCAACACCATGATGTTCGTCGTTTCAAACCCGGATCAAAAAATAAATACCAAAGGTACTACCTATTACAATTTTTCGCATGACATAAAATAAATTACACATCATATGCTCAATCGATACTAATCAAAATAGCTACAAAATAGATCTTCGGGTAAACAATACCAACCCAATCCATCTCTTCAACCACAACAATCACAAGGCATCATCATCAAAATTTCAAAATAAAAAAAAATTTAAAAACGAAAATAAGCAATCGACATATGCTATTCCACTCCTTAGATCTAATATTTTATACGTATAAATACAGATCACCAGGCGACTGATACCACTGTTAGTAATATCATCCGCACCGGAAGCGATTTAAGGATCTAGATCTATAATAAAATAACTAGATCCACTCTACAAGGGGGTTGTTGAACATACCTCTTGGATCTCAAAATCCAAGTAGAAGAACTGCAATAGGAAGAACAAAAGATGGTGTGAAGAGCACCACGATCTTCCGCACGTGTGATCCGAGCAACTCCCGGTGGAAGGAAATTTTGTCTCGAATCCTCTCGATATGCTACCCGGAAAACCTCCAAGATTTTCCTCTTTTTCCCCTTGGCCGAATTTTGTCCTCCTCTCTCTAAGAGATGAAGCCGAAATTATGAAGTGTGTTTTAGGCTTGGGAGAAGTCTCTTTATATAGGAGATTAATCCTTGTCCTCCAAGGATTTAATAATTAATACAAAATTAATTATAATAATCCTATTAAATAAAAGATAATCCCAAAATATTCTAGAACAAAATCTAGAATAATCTTTATCTTTATTTCTTACCATAAAATATTTATCTAATAAATATTTTGTGCACATGTCTTATTAATCCACAAGAAAACTAATTTCTTGTTGACTAAAACAAGCTTATGGCCAAAAAATTTCTTTTGTGACCTAGTCACAATAATTTCGACTATAATACACTTTTGGGCCAAGATTATGAAAAATATCTTTTTCACATATTTAATTATTTAGCCCAACTAATTTAATAGTCCACTAAACAATTAATTCACATATAATTTTAATTAAATTTTAATAAGAACTAAATTAATATTATTAGGATTCGACGTCCGAGAATAGCTATGCTATATTGGAGCCACGTCGGGGACCATGGACTAATAATCAGCGGCTCTGATAAATCAAATAAATAATTATCTTACGAACGGAATAATTATATTCGATAAATCAATCACAGGAATATGCCACCATAATCCCGTGACTGCACTCCTCCGATTATGAGATTATATTTATCTCATCACGAGAATGATAATAAGCGTCCATTGATATAATCATTACATATGGATTAATCCTCCATAGACTGTTCATTCTAAATCGGGAAGTTACCGTTCACCCTTTTTATAACCTCTTATCCTTATTTACCATTAACCCCCTAGTGATCAATTAATTCATATAACTCACTGGTAGCTAATCAGTGTAATATGAACTCCATGGATCGGTCAGTTTCTAGGATTTACAAACAAGGGAACTGTCTCTCTACTTCCAGAAATGGAAGGAATGGATTCCGTATCTGTGATAACACAGACTACTCACTCAATCCAATTCAATGCCAAGATGGGGTAATTCAGATCACAGACTGAGTGTAATCCTTAACCGTCAAGTCAAACCTCATACTGATTCAAGCAGTTGACTGTGATCACCTCAGGATTAAGATATATCTATAAATATGATCAACGATTGATTCGATAAGACTTCTCGATTACGGAATTATATCGTGAACTCTAATCAAAACGGTCCAGCCCTATATGATGTATCTGTCATATATAAATGCCCCACTAGGTTCTCTTAACCGAAAGTCCGGATAAGGCAATCACACCTATTGTGTTCTGGGCGCATTAATAGCACGTTAAAGGAGAGACCCGATACTCTCGATTAACTTCACTACGGGCTAATTGTATTTTAAGTACATCTTCACTAACTCAATCCTCCCGTTTATATCCCATACACTGAGTTAAGTGATTACATAAACTATATACTTTAGGGTTTTCTCTAGTGTAAAAAATAATGTCACATCGGTGAATATGAGAATAATAAATATGAATAATAATATCATTTCATTTATTAAATAATATAATTACAAATTTGTCTTTCGGGCATTACACCTAACAGTCACTCCACCGAAATATATATTGGAGTCAACAACAAACTAAAGTGTGAACTAAATCAGTTTTATACACGTGGAAAATCAAGGGAGTTATGGAGGATTATTCAGTGGAAGATTACACACGTGGAGATCAATTTATAATCGTGGAGGAAACTATATTATTTTTGAATTACAAATGCCTCGATTCCCGGAATTTATCATTACTTACTTCAATCCACTCCCCCACTACACTCAAATACCGTGATTTATATACATAAAATCATGCCATTACGTCACAAAATCCTTCCATATTCAACCACGTTCACACTACCTCAAATCATCCTATATAAACCACACTTAGATATTTTTCAGAAATCTTTACGCTCTCTTGCAAATAATAAACCCTATTTTATCTGAAAAATCAAAGCTTTACATTCCAAATACTTCAAACAATGGCATCATCTTCTACACTCTTGGCAGCAAAAATGTACTATGAAAAATCGATGATCATAGGATCGTTTTTCATACCAGAAAATATCTCCCATTTTGTGAAAGCGATGCACAGGCCCAAAGATTAGTGGATGGCTACACGAATCTGGGGTTGATGACATTTATAAACCCCCTAATCAAAGGTATATGTTATGAAACCTTGATTGCTTTCCGGAAGAATGCGAAGTGTGTACCCAGCTAGAAGAAAAGCGACCCAGATTGCATTGTGAGCAAGATTTTTGACAATGAAGTGGTTATCACTCCTTGTCTGCTCAACAGATTCTTAAATCTATCTAACACTGGATCGGTCGATGTGAAGAAGATGCAGATCGACATTAATGCATTCTGGACCGAGATTTCCATGAACCCCTACAGGCATCGCAAGAAGTACAACTTCCCTAGATCAGCACTCAAACACCCATTTGCTGAGTTTGCTCCCATAATCACAATAAATCTTGAAGGAAAGAAGGGGTCCATGGAGAATATGACCGAGCTTAGGGTCAAATTCATGGTTATTATCTATCAAGGCACTTCATTCAACTGGTCGGAGTTTATCTTCAACAGACTGAAGCATCAAATTCAAAGGAACGCAATCTGGAAATCATGGAACCCAGCAAGAACTTGCAAAAGAAAGGTGATTTCTGGGAAAGAAAATCATATGGGATTCCCTTCAACATCTATTCAATCAAATGAAAGTGAAACCCATCTATGAGCATCCATTGCACATGGCCAAGGTGATGTTCACCTATGTGAAAGCATCCCAGAAACCACAACCTGTAATTGGAACCAAGAGAAAAGATCCTAAAAGCAACATATCAGGAGTTGGGAGGAGAACAAGATCTCAAAAGGCACATCAAGGAAAAATACCAATGCAAAAAATAAGAGGGCGCTCTTAAACATAGTACTGATCCAAAGAAAATGAATACCGGTCCAGTGAATGAGTCGGCACCCTAGAGATATCTATACAGAGATGACAAATCAACGAGCTAAATAGAATACGGCGACTATGATCAATAGCCGCAGCGAACTTGATAGCCCACAATGGATCACGATTCCCCAGTCGACATCCACCTGGGGGTCACGGATGGCATGAAGAAGAAAATTTTCATCCTCTGTAACCTCCTCAAAGTCCACAGATGGAAGAGCTCACGAGTTAATAAACCTCTTCCACTCTCGGTTACTACGAGACAATTCAGACGTAGGGCCGAGTGTTTGAGGCCGTGCACGGTCAGGAAAAGCACGTGAAGGGTACGACGCAGTTGGGTTTTTTCTACTTTCCTCATCTCTAGGATCCCAAGCAACATTGTAATGAGTTGAATAATTCATAGCGGGAATACGGAGAATTCCATTGATAGCTTCTGGGTTAAAATTGACAGGAACGCCTTGAAGAGAAACAGAGCATACGACAACCTGAGAGATCTCTGAAAGAACATAATAAAATTTTGTCACCAGTGTGATGTTGAAAGGTGTCATTGGTGGGGAGATAAAATCTCGCCACCCGGAAAACCGGACCTGAAGCAGAGAGCCATCACCTCCAACTTTGTCCTCGTTCAGACCTTGCTCTCTTAAAAGCTTTACTAAATCAAAATAACACTAGAAGTGGGATTTGGCAGTCTCAGAAGCAGTAAGGAAGAAGAGGGAAACATCACGCATTAGACGGGCTTTAAACACACGACTGAGCTACCCTCTCCAGATCAAAAAGACATTATCAAAGAACAAAGATTTGTGAGAAAAAGAGTAGTGAAAAATTCCAGGAGAATCCTCCCTTTTATAGAAAGAGGCAAAGGGCGAACGGCCAAGATCAATGCAATCGGATGTTCAAAATTCACGCAGTTTATCTGAATTTTGAATTTCAAAAGATGCATTTAAATAGCCCGGTAGTTATTTAAACGAGATTCAATGCTGCATTCATTGCGCCGTTATCGAAAAGCTCAAAAGCCTGCCAATGAACTGTCCAATCAAATAAGAACTTTCCGCCTCCCAACAGCACACCTACCATCTGTTTTAACTTATCCCGCAGCTGCCTCTCCTGAAACAAGAGGGCCGCACGTTGGAAATTTTCAAGATGGGATATTTCAACCATGCCCGCTGCGACTTCACGTTAAACATGGGGCCCGGGAATGGAAATTTTCAAGCATATCCATGCTGAGTTAACATTTCAACGAGGTCGCCATCGGTATTGTTTAAAACAATGGGGCCGTAGGAGGATTTTTCATTCCAGTCCCAGAGGTTAGTCATCTATTCCAATCAAGCTCGCCATCGCCTTTCTTGAAACAAGAGGACCGGATAAACGGAAATATAATTCCAAATCACAAGCTGGACTTTACATCAACTATAGCGAGCAACACGGTCAATGTTTTCAACCTCGCCAAGGTAAACGAGGCAAAAATTAACTACATGCATTTCTACTAAATCTTGGCGAGCCCGAATTTCTGCCTCGCCAAAAATTAGGGGCCGTACGTATATACTGTGAGGTCCCTCACAAAAGAAAGAACAAACAAGATGGAAAATAAAGGAGAGTGCATTCAAAAAAGGACAAAAACGGCCACATGTCAAAGTAAATTATTACAAAACAGCTGAAGGAAAAGGTCGAACTTGTTCGGATACAAAGCAAAATAGAAGCAAAGTCAAATTATTACAAAAAAACTGAAATTTTTGTGAAAAGAAAAATTACAATCTTCCATTCTGACCGGACGGAGTTAGGGTGTGATCACCAATCAAGTTGAGAAACTCATCACCAGCCTGAAAATCTTTAGCAGCCATTTCTCCCTTGACCAAGACAGTTATGTTCACCGCGTTGCGGGGAGGATGATACCAAACGGCCTTACCTTTCTTTATCTGATCGGCAGCAATGTCAGTGATGTGCTCATCGGTGTAAGGGATGTCTGGATGTAAGGCCAACAATTCGGGCCGCCGTTGGGAATAAGCATTCCACTTGGCCAACTCTTTAAGGCTGACAGACTCCCTACCACGAGTAGACCAAAAGCAGCGAGCCAGGTGATAAAAACCCTTATCAAAACTCGCTTCCTGAGTATTTAAAAATTCATCAGACTTCTTGTATTCTGCAATGGCCATAGGACCAGCCTCTTCAGAAGCTTTCTTTGCAGCGGCGAGTTGCTCCTCCTAACCGGCGATCTTCTCCTGTGCGCTTTTAAGATCCTCTTTACATTTTTTGGCGACCTCTTCAGACTTCTCAGTGATCTCTATCAGGTCCGCCACTTTCTGCTGCAGTTGAACATCAAACTCCTTACTCGTCTTAATGGTCTCCCTCAAGCGAGCATGTTCACACAAAGTATTCGCATGCTTAGCCGTGAGATCAGCCTTTGCCTTATCAGCAATAGCAAGAGCAGTAACAACTTTCCTGAGTTCGGCCTTACGTTATCGACAGCCTCTATTGCCTTATGGATGTGAGTTCTGAGCTGAATCATGAAAAAGGGTAAGCCCGAAAAAATGGAAACAACAAGAAAATACGACATAAGTAAAAATTACCATAGAGGAGATGATCCCGAAATGTCCAGCAAGGTCTTTAAGCTCATCAGCGTCATCTCTAGCAGGAGTAGCGTCTTGGACCGCAACACGAGTGGTGATTCCTCTGCCAATCTCCATCTGAATTCCAGGTGGCGAGTCCCGAGTAAGGCGGTTTAAAGGAATAACATCAGCAATTACTTCCCTCAGCTGGCTCGCCTTGTCCATATCACGAGGACTTTTAGTAAACTCAGGATCCAACTAGAGGGCCTCTTTAACCTTGTTTCCGTGAGGCAATGGTTCATGCACCGACGACTTGGCTTCCTCAACGACCTCCTCAGTTACCGCTTCAGATCGGACAACAGTTTTCTCAACAGGCCACTTTCTAGACGTCCAGAGCCTTCATCAGCTTCAAAAACAGCAGCGGTGTTAGATTTCTTGAAGACTTTGGATCGCTTAGGAGCTTAAGACTTTTTTGCGGGCACATCCGTATGAGATCTTTTCTGAACCCCGCCAGCCTGACTTGGGCTCGCACTTTTGTTGGCAACGAGCTGATGTTGTTGGTTAGGGTCGTAAGTTTCAACAATGATGGAAGCATCCACGGTATGCGGTATCTTCCCATGAGCCTCCTTCAAAGCCGCTTGCCTAGATTTTACCGAGGCTATAGCAAGCTCTTTTTTTGAGCACGACACTTGTTAGCATCAACCATTGCGACTGCAAAAAAGAGTGCCAGAATAGAGCAAAGTAATAATAAAGCTTGAAAGATTAAGGAAAAGATATGAAAGAAACAAGAAGCTACTCGAATAATAGGGTTGAGTTTTTCCCTCTACGATTAGCGGCGTTGGGGCGTTGGGGAAGGGCCAACCAACCTTCGATTCGACCTTAATAACACGGTCCCCCTAGTGATGAATCTTATTGGGTAGAAGGAAAAACAAACGAGGAGTTTTATTCCTCAAGGAAATATGCCCTTGGATTGAGGTTTCGGTAAAGAGGTAGAACTGGTTCAAAAGCGAGATAGTGGGCTCCATCTTCATCGTCCGGCACATCACGATGAACGATATAAGTTGGATCACGGGCCCCACTCTAAAGTCGCTTGGCAATGCTTCCATACATCGAAATATATCTACTAAGAACAGATCGAAAAGGTGTCGAAAACTGCATAGAAATGATCAAAGTGAAGTACTAAAGAGTCGCCTGGGTGATGAGAGCCGATGCGATGAATCAAATAGAGAAAATCTATAAACACTCGTGTCTATATTGTATCGGCGCTTCAAGGTTTTATCAAGATCGTCACTATTTCGAAGCCTTCCCTACTCCTCCTCAAGGGCTTTCTCGTACTCGGCAACAAGGGCAAACTCCCTTAGGGCGTCGGGATTATTGGGTTTCGGGGCTTTCCCCTTCGCCGCCTTACCGGCCGTCAGGGTCGGCTGCTGCCCCCTCATCTTTATGTTTCTTAGGAGCTACCCAGAGGAGCTCGTGCGGCAAAGGTTGATTCTCACCCTCACTCTCCCCCACGAGTTTTTTGAAGGAAACATTCTCAAAAAAATGGTGTCTTCCTCACTTATGGCGCTGCCGGTTCTAACCTCACCCTGATGTCGGGCAGCCTCTTTGCGACTCTTCTTACGTCGTGGTGCTTACTCAGGAATGGCACCAACCAAGTCCAAGTGATCATCATGGACTTTAAAGATGGCTTCCCGCTCAGCCAACTCGTCAAGTAAGTCATTTCTGGAGGCCACATCAGGACTGGTAGGGTCGTCTTCCACTTCGTCTGGTGCATAATCATATGCCTCTTGATCCACATCTGGATATCCCCCCAAGGAGTATTCATCATCAGACATCCTGGAAAACAAGAGGAAAATGAGGAGTTTAGTCACCTAGGAGAATAAAGATTAAAACAGAGGGGTGATCGCACCCATCTCGACACCTTCCCCTCCGTTTTTATCCCTAACTGAACTGGAAACACGATTACCAATGGAGGGAGCATACATTCAAAAGGTCATCACCAAAATACCTAGGTCAGCTCACCAAAAACCCCCACATAACCCCGCAAATGGCATACCATTTTATACCCCATGGAGGAAAACCAAAGCCAAAAACGAAAAACTACTCCAAAAAATCAAAACATTTACCCCGAAAACACAATCGAACAGGCTTACATTGCTATAAAGCAAATCAAACTGGAAAAAAAACGATTGAAAAACGAGAAGGAACAAAGAAAATTGGCCAAAAATAGGGCGGTTTACCTGTTTTGGGGTTAAGAAGTTGGCCGGAAATCGGGAAAGAAGGCCGGAAACCTCAAACAGCAGCCGGAAGCCTCAAAATCTGCACCAGAATCTTCAAAATGCCGCCGGAATTCCTCAAATCTCTATCGAGAAACTCATGTTCTCGGCGGAAACATGCTCAGGATGTGGAGAGGGAGAGAGCAAAAACTCGAAGGAAATTATGAAAGTGAGAGGAAACAAAAAATGTTGGAAAAATGGGGGAGGAAGCTTTATATATGAAATGGAAAGCTGATCGTGCGGCCAAGAT
Organism: Gentiana straminea; assembly: GCA_036785695.1. Classification (NCBI taxonomy): domain Eukaryota; kingdom Viridiplantae; phylum Streptophyta; class Magnoliopsida; order Gentianales; family Gentianaceae; genus Gentiana; species Gentiana straminea. The sequence goes on along the minus strand of JAVUPR010000158.1, from coordinate 531,991 downwards.
CTAATCCATCCAAAAGGCCCTGATTCGGGAGGTCTTTTCGAATTTCAAAAGTCGGAAAACCATCATCATTGATCGACAACCATCAATGCCTACGTAAGTACGTGGGTGGTTACCAAGGAGGCTGACGATAGGCCATGATGTAACCTTTCACTTGCCCCACTACCCATGATAGACACCTCATGCCACCTCTCCTTAACAGTTGTCACTACAGCGCTCCACTCAATTGAGCTCGACAATCAAATCGCGACTCTAAAAGGCTTCAAGCCATAAAATGTCGTCCACTTTATAGCGTGAGCCTAAGAAACATGTCGCACTAAATGACATATGGGATGTCTGCTTCATAGCACGGCCCCACTTCAAGATCCTTGACCACATAAAAGCTGCAAGAATAAGTCGGACAAAACGACAAGGCCGTCCACTTTATAGCGTGATCCTAAGAAACATGTTGCACTAAACGACATATGGGATGTCCGCTTCATCGTGCGGCCCCACGGTGAGATGCTTGACGTCATAAAAGCTGCAAGAATATGTTGGCAAAAATGACAAGGCCGTCCGCTTTATAGCACGAGCATAAGAAACATGTCACACAAAACGACATCTAGGGACGTCTGCTTCGTAGCGCAACCCTGCGGCGAGACGATTGATGTCATAAAGGCTTTAAGAATGAGTCAAACAAAACTATGGCCTTCTAAGGTCAAAACATACCGGTTCAAACAGAGCTACAGGTGATCCATGAGCACGCTTTACTCCATGCTTGGCATTTTTATGACAATACCGAAGACACGGAGTATGGGGGCATTGATATGTCTAAATAGCACCGCCACCGATGAGCCATCGGATAAAGCCTATCTAGCCACCAGAGAGGATAAGCAAAGATCCGTGACTATAACATCTGTGGCGGCAATCAACTGAGGTCGCCAAAGTCGGCTTCCCCGCCAAGAGCATTCAAACCTAAAAAATCACTAGAAGCTCAGGGGGCCGATCGGCGATCCCAACAGATGTCCAAAAAAGACCGCATAAGCCTTTGGAGGAAGAAGAAAATAGTTATTTCTGGTTGAGTTGTTGTGTTGTGAGACCCTGAGGGTCAATCTCTCGAGTCTTTTGTTTGTTTATCTTCTGCATCTTTCATTAATTTCTCTTATATGATGTAAGGCATACGTGCGGTTTAGGGTTGTCTTTAAATGTTACGTGCTGAATGTTATGTGTCCGGATAAGAACTCGGTATCCAGGATAGGGGCGTTACATTTGGTACCAGACACTAACATAGGGAAACTTCGGTGATAAAACTGCTGTCTAGGATGTCGATATTTATATTTGACTTTAGCTACAGAGTGGATAACACTTTTCTTCTTTTGCAGAGATGGCAGGTGATAGGAGAGTTACGTGTTCCACAACAAACCGTTTGATCAGGATCCTCTAACTTCTTCAAAACCGGTCCCTCTTGCTTTACCTCCACCTGTTTTAGGACTAGATGGAAAACTGGGGGCCAATCACAAGGTCAGTCTCAGGGTCAAACTCAAGGGTGTTCTCAAGGGCCTCATAACCATGTGTCAAGTGTCCCTTCAAGTCTACTTCGAAGAGACTACCACCATCTTCTTGTCAGGTTACCCCTTATCCACCACAACATGATTCTCACACCCATCAGTGGCTAGGTCAGTCAGAAGGGTTTTAGTATTGTCCTTCAGCACAGTTTCAGCAGGTTCTCTTTGTAGACTTGTTTCGGACACACGTTAATCATGTACATACAATCCTCCATGCGGACTTAAGTTTAGGCAGCAGTTCCGGTATTCAGGTGATTCCATGATACACATGTTTATGGAGTATATGAGAGACATGAATGACAAATAATAAAAGATGTACGGAGAATTGTCTGACAAAAGATCGGAAGCACAAGCTTCTAAGGCTGGTAGCTGGTATGCTGACATGAAAAATAATGGTGCTCCAGTGTTCATTGGCACAGGTGGTTCTGACAGAGTGTAATATTGGGTCCAGGAAATGGAAAGGCTTTTTGATATTTTTGAAGTGCCCCAAGGCAAGTGGGCTAGTTTGGCCACGTCTTTTTGGAAAGAATGTGCACAGAAGTGGACTGAGACAGTAGTGGCTATTAAAGGGCCATATCTAGATTGACATACGTTCAAGGTTTGTTTAATGGCAAGTACTTTCCCTCGTCAGCTCATTCTGAAACAACTGCAGAAGTCTTCAGGTTGAAAGAAGGAAATGTGTTGGTTCCTGAATACTCCCACGTATTTGATGAGCTTCGTCAGTATGTACCCGGGATGCTCATTGATGAGAAGGTGCTAATGGATTAGTTTGGTGAAGGTTTAAGTCAAAAGAATAGGACAGATTATCAGGTGTTCCCCTAGTGGATATGGTAGACCTGCTGAATCGGGCCACTAGAGTTGAACGGATTTATAAGAACTCTTAATGAGTGTTGGAGTTAAGTTGTCACATGAGGAGATGTCAGGAGACGGGGCCGCAATTGCTTCGAGGACCAACCTTAGATAGTTTCGTCGATTCTAGTTTGCTCATAGTGTTCCAAGCGTCATCCAGAAGAGTGTAGGTTTGGTAAACAAGTAAGTTATTTATGTGGGAAGCAAAGACACATGGCCAGAGAATGTTCTAATCTGCGTGTTTGGACAAACACACCTCCAACCCTAGCCTAGGGTAAGATTGGTGGGGTTTGAATTTTGAGAGAGGGAAAACTCTCCCGGTGAAACCTTGTTCCATAGCCAATTTCAAAACCTTCTTGCTCATTCAATGCGTTCTATTCACTTTTTCACTAGAAAATTTATTGCAATAATCTATTTCACCTAATATGTTTTAATTCTCTGATTCTCTGGGTTCAATTTGACCCAATTTTGTCCCCTTATGGGGAAAAATATGAAGAAAAAAGGGTCTGGATCTTCTCTTGCAAAATTGAGGAACAATGAGACTCCTCCATCATTTCTTTCACCTGCATCACTTGGTGCTGGTGGTTTGTTGGCTGCTCCGGTTTCTCCGGTTGCTACGGACTCCATGGTTGCAGAAGCTCCGGCTGCTACAGGTTCTTCTTCTCCAGTGGCTGAAAGCTCTGAACTGCCATTAAAGCTCTCTGTTTTGTACTCTCTAAGTGAACAGGTAAGGGAAGCGACGACCAAAGTAGCTGATTCCTTCCCTACAATGGAAGCCGCGGTTGTTCAGGCTATGGTCTCCATTAACCAGAAAGTTTTATTGGAAGTACATAAAGATAAATAAAGGGAAAGTCCGGCTCCTTTGCTGATAATGTACAAGTTCTTATTAATGGCAACCAACTTCAGAGGAAAATGATGTGTATGATTTTTGGGGAATTTGAGTCTGTTTCAGAGGCTTTTATGGCTGCAAATTTGAACAATTCATAGGCAATTTCTGCTACAATCGGGCCACTAGAGTTGAACCGATTTATAAGAACTCTACAATGAGTGTTGGAGTTAAGAGGTCCCATGATGAGATGCAAGGGTCAACCTCTGATAGTTTCATCGATTCCAATTTGCTCAAAGTGTTCCAAGCGTCATCCGGGAGAGTGTAGGTTTGGTAAACAAGTATGGTATCTATGTGGGCAGCCATGACATATGGCTAGAGAATGTCTCAAACTGCGTGTTCAGAAAAGCACTTCTCCACCCTAGCCAAAGGTAAGATATGTGGACCTTTTAGAGTCTTCGCTTTGGAAGCTATGTCAGGTGCGTTGAGTTTCAAGGACCAAACTTCTTATAAAGAGGGGCAATGTAAAACCCTCCACCTCCTTGTAAGGGTGTTTTAGTCCATTCGAAATATATTTTCCCTTTTTCCTTTTATTTTAAGTTTTATTTTTCCCTAAGTCATAAAAAACGACCTATATTGGAAAAAAAAATGCTATAAATAAGGCATCCGTCAGCCCTAGATTCTTCAAAAATCATGTCTCCGAATCCAAAAACATTGCCCTAGCCGCTGCCCCACATGAGCACCCGGGAAACCGCCCCAGCATTTGGTGTCCGGATCCGTTGGTTGATTTTTTTGGGTTTCTGTAGGTCAAGGTGCTGAATAAATGGTGATTTCTCGTTCAGGATCAGTTTTAGATTCATATTCATCTCAAGAAAGTTATCCTAGTGTAATTTAGAGCTTTAATTAAGTTATGTTGGAGTTCTTAGTGTTCATGCTATGGTTTTACCTTTCATTCATACATTCGCAAAGATTTGAAGGTTGATCGTTGTTTGTTCATCGTTTGGTTTCGCTTTCATTCCGGTTACGAGGTGAAGAGTTCTTCTTATCTAATGGATTCATTTTTGGTTTCAAGATTTTCTTTTTATGAGTTTTTATTATCGTTTCCATGTTAGTGTTGCACAAAATTGAACATAATTACGTGTTGCATATTTTCCTGGCACTTGTTAGACAAAAAACTGACATTACATCTAAACCCTTGGTCGGTTTCCCGTCCCTCAAGCCGGGAAACCGTCCGGACTGAGTCCTAGGCTTAGATTCTAGGCGTCTAGGATGCAGAAATGTGTCTGGACTAAGGCCAGGGCCGGTGTCCCGGCCCTTCACCGGGGAAACTGCACGGACTGATCTCAAAATAACTTAGATTCTTGATGTAATGGACACTAAAAAAGCTGAGTCTAAGACTAAAGCATGGGCCGGTGTCTCGACCCTTCACCTTGGAAACCGCCCGGACTGATCATAAGATTGAGTATCTAGAAGTCCGGGCCAACAACAAGGTGTCCAGGAAGTTATTTTTGAGTCCTATTTAGGTTTTATGATATGTTTTCAAAGTAATAGCGGGGATATAAGATGGTAGTCCAGTGTTATGGTCTTTTTTGTATCCGTAGGGTAGACATGAACTTATGTGCCTTATGTGCTCCAGTGTGTTTTCCTCCAACATGCTTGGCAAGGTCACTGTTATTGGAAATGTACCAAAAGGGGTGCCATGAGTCTTTAATTCCAATGTCGGAGGTATGACTAACTTGTTGGAAGTAGTGCCCGAAAGACAATTTATATAATTGTTTTTATAATTAATAAATGAATGAATTATCCTCATCTTATTATTTACTTCATGCTTATATGTAATACACCGTTGAAAACCCCAAGTCGTATCATATGTAGCCATATAACTTAGTGTGTGTCACACGTGAGGATTAAGTTTATGGTGATACACTCGAATTGTTAGTCCGCGGTGATCTTAATCAAAGTACGTGGTCTATTGATTAAACCACATTAATGCGCCTAGAACACTTTAAGGTGTGACCGTCTTATTCGGACCATCGATATTGGTTTTCTAAGTGGGGCATTTATATATGATGTAGTCATATATGACTGGACCAATTTAATCTGCATTTCTCATAACATTCCATGATTGAGAAATCTTATTAATCACAAGATGATCATATAAGGATTAACTTAATCCTAAACTGATTGCAGACACCTGCTTGTTTCAAGATGGAGTTTGATGTGTTCGTTTAGGATTGCTTAGAGGCGCGGTCCGAATCACTTTCACGTTGGCACTATTCTGGAATGCTTGAGAAGTGTGTGTCTCACAGATATAGTATCTATTCCTTCCTGTGGGAAGTAGAAAGACAATCCCCTTATTTGTTGATCCTAGAAACTGATCTATCGGCCATGTTCATAATGGTTATGAACTAATTGATCACTAGTGGTTTAATGGTAAATAAGAATAAGATGTAGTGAAGAAGGTTTACGGAAATAATCCCGCTTCGTTACGGATAGTCTATGGTGGGTTAGTCTGTATGTAATGATTATATCAATTGACACTTACTGACTCGACGTTTTGAGAATAAGTTATATCTATAATCGATAGTGTTCAGTGTCGGATTTATAGTGGCGTAATTCCGGAATTAAGAAGTTGAGAAGAAATATTCTGTTCGATGAATGTTTTATTCAATTTATTGTAGCTATTGGTTATAGACCCATGGTCTTAAGGTTGGCTCCTAATACGCGAGTATTTTCTCGTTTTCTGGAACCTAGAGAGTAAATTATATAGTTGGTATATTTAATGAATATGCGAATATTATTTATTCGGTAAATAATATGCAATATAGAAAAGACATTTTCTATTATCCCAGTTGGCATAAAAATGGAGCCATTTTTTTTACTGATTTTGGGAAAATAGATTTTCTCCTAATTAAATATAATGTGGATAATATAATTATTTATGTGTGTTAAATAATTAGTAATAAGAAATTAGTTTTCTTATTGGATAAATAGGAAATTTGTTTTCCTATGGATAAATGTTTTATTTTCCTAAAAGGAAAAGATAGAATTGTGTGTATAAGATAAACTTTCAAATTAGAATTTATCCAACGCCATTTTGAAAATAAAAGGGTCGCCAGTTTTGTTTTGAAGACAGAGAAATTTTGTTTTCTTGTCTTAGCCATTGGGAGAAGAAAAACTAGTGTTTTTCTTAGGCATATTCGAGGAGGTTTTACTGCGAGGATCGACTTCCACCACTTGTCGCTTGGAGATACAATCCGGAAGATCACGGCTTCTCTTCTGTTGGGTAAATCTTCAACTTTCTTGTAGTTAATTAATTTATTATGTGAATTAAATCATGGTAAAATCGCATGCGAATATAATTCGTAGCTTCCGCTGTGCATGATCGAGTCTCTCGATCGGTGCTGTGAATCAGATCTGACGATCCAATTATGGATCGGATCAGCATTTGGGTCTTGCGATCTTGATTGCATAATTAATTAATAAGGAGTGAAATTGAATAAAAAATTGCATCTTTTATATGTTTATTATATATATGCGTGGTTGAATGTTCTTGGTTGACGAGATGGATTGGAGTTGGCATTGTTTACCCGTTAGATCTGTTTTAAACCCGTTTTTCCAAGTATAGGAAATTATGTACCTTGTTGTTGTTTTAATTTCCAAGGGAAGTAGATCTGTTTTCCTTGCTGTTTCATTTATTGTACTTGATGCATCAAGATACAAGCAAATCTCAGTGACGCAACAGTTCAGGAGGCGGCTGTAGATTTGCACATTGAGGGTTCGAAACATGCTTTAGGGATTTTTTATTATTTTTTTCGTTGAAATCTGGAAGCTTTAGGAAATGAAAAGAAAATACTTCAGCTCAGGGGAATCGAACACACGCACTGTAGGTAGGATTGACGCGTCTTGCACCAGTTGGGCTATGAAGCTTTCTTTTGAGGTTCCGGATCAGCTGAATGACATGGAAGCGGAATCTGTTTTTCCTTCTATTAGAAATAAGTAGATCCATTAAATTGGGTTTAGGATCTTTTTTCTTTATTATAGTTTAGATACAGGGTACCAACAGTCCATCTCAGTGGTTTATTTTTCGCATTTATTTTCTTATGCTATTATTTATGTGATATAACCATGCCATGCCTCATATTCATGATTTCCTAGCATATGCATACATGTAGAAAATTAATTTTTGGTATTAATTGGACATGTATGTAAACACGCAATTAGTTTAGATTAATTTTAGTAATTAATTGAACAAACGGAATTTTATCGGGATATAAAATTCACATGATAAAAAATAAAATTTAGTCGGTGAATTTGTTTTTGGGATCTAAAATCCCTCGGGGATTTAATTATGTAGTGGCTACATAAAAGAATTTGAATAAAAAAATTTGTAAAATCATGAAAACATCGGACACTAACTAGACGGTATTTGGAACCGATAAGTTGGTAATCGCACTTCATGATTTATTGTTTTCGATTTTTGGAAAATTCTGAGATCCAAATTTTTTATCATGATAAAATTAGGACTATAAAATACATTGGTGAATTTTTGTATACACAAGAGGTTTGTAAAAGATCAAAAAATTGGAAAATCATGAATAAGGTGACACTAGTTAGACGGTATTTGAAAATGATAAACTATGGGAGCTTTAAATTTCATGAATTATTGTTTTTTGGGTTATTAGGAAATTCATAAGTCCTAATAGATTGGGATTGTAAAAATTTTGGTGCATTTTAATTGTGTAGTGTCTACACAAGGAACTTTATAAAATCGATAAATTGGAAAATCATGAATATAGTGACACTAGTTAGACGGTATTTGGAACCGATAAACTAGTGGGCGGATTAATTTAAATATTCAAGATTTATTGTTTTTCAGATTCTCAAGAAATTCTGAAAATCCTAATGAGACAACCTAATTTTCAAAATAACGAGTGGGAGCGGGGAAGGTGACAACCGACCCCACGGCCTCTACTGTTGACACAAGCAAGTGAGAGAATGGTGACGCCTCGTGCTACTTTGATTTCGGACCCCTAAGGATGCCCTTCACCACTATCAAAATGCATGGCTTAGTCTCCGAAAGGATAGGATTTTGGGTACTCGTCGGGTCACTGACTGACCCAAAGGCGGCATACTCGGGGCATACTTTGAGATCTGAAACAGTAGGTCACACTCACAAGGATATTTTTGGAAATATCTTGGCTGAAAAATGAATGTAATCAACAATTAAATGGAGATGTCTGATTCTTAATTAATTGTTGAGAGAGATTGTCTCAATTTAATCATCACCTCTTTGACCTACCCTAAGGCGGCACTGTAGGTGTGAGATTAATGCCTTGAAATGGTAGGATAAACTGCATGCATGACATCATGTTTATAATTCCTAAAATTAATTATTTGTTGTGGTGTATGATTTGATTTTATTTCTGTCATTTTTTATTTTACAACTACATATCATCTCAAGGTATCTAAATTGTTAAACACGATATATTGACTGATGATGACTTCGTAAAAGTGGAAAAGTAACAAGAATGTTGAACTCATAAATCAAGAATGCAATTAATTTTTTGGAAGGGGATGTTCCTCTAGAGCCTACAAACTTAAGTGACATTGATAAATATGTTGCTGCTATCACTCGTGTTGAATGGGAGAAAAATTAATATTAGTTCCAAGATGACGAGAATGATTTGGTATCAATCTCACTAAGACATCACACAGTTCACGAGTAGTGGCTACTCAAATGAACCGCTAGTTCACGGCCATATCCTTCAAAAAAAAGCCGAGAATGGGAAGGTAAATGTCCACAAGTGAAAGTCATAAAAAATAAATATTAGTGAAAGAAAGTAAGGGATAAGGAAAGTGATTTCGGATCACTAATCTATGAATCCTTGGAGACGTTCTTAACCGGGTAAAATGATCCGGAAGCCAAGTTCTTTTGAAAGAACGAGGTAGCTAGGCATTCACGATTAAAGATTAGACAACGAGCAGTTATTTCAGCTGAGATAGTGGGAGTGTTATAAGAAAAGAAATTTCAGATTTTAATCCTTGGATATCATAGAAATTTAATTTCTGTTTTTCCAGATTCAATGAAACAAATTGATTCACTTTCACATCGAATATATAGTTTCCTTAAACAAAGTGATATGACTTTTGCATAGGATTGTGAGACTAGGACTTTTGTCTGATAAAGTCAAAAGCACTAAGTAATGCCAAGAAGATATATGTAACGCATCATTAACTATTAAGGCAAATGATTTGCGTATTTAGATAAACGATTCTTCAGCATATATTAATTAGTGCATATATCCTTAAGATAAGATCTTAAGACTGGCTAAGGGTGATTCCTATTTCCCAGTCTAAGAACACTATCTCAAAGGAAAAATGACTAAATTTTCAATTGGGAAAGGATTATAGAGCCGAAGAAGTATGAAAACTTGTTCATATTGACCTTCGGGGTCTTATAAAGGATACAAGCTAGTGAGAGCTTTATAGTGGTAGATACTTTGTCTAATAACTGCTCAAAACGCCTATTAGTTTATCTAAATGTTTGGAGGATTCTCTGATATTAACAGAGAAGAGAGTATTTCATGCTCATATACAAGCTAAAGCACATTCTTGGCATTGATGCTCGGCCTATGTCCAAGTGAAACGATTTCACTGAAAGGATAAACCATGGATTGCCTTATATAGTTATTGATATGCTACGATACACTGCTTAACTCAATTAAGATATCGGTTGCAAAATAACGGTATACATTATTGTGTAACAACGAGAAGTCTAGCTAGAAGATACCTATGAATTTGTAGATAAGGAGTGAACTACGTTTACTCCACTTCCGCAAATAGAGGTATTTAGCACTAATGCTTGAAGGTAGGACTAGAGATTTTGCATACACGTTCAGATGGTGACTGTTCATGAAATATCTTAATGCAATAAGTTAAGGTTGGTTATAAGATTCTTATGATCGGAAAGTGACGGTTGTACTCTCACTGCCTTTCTGAAAGAACATTAAAAATAAAACCTTAGACCTTGAAGTAAAGTTACTCAAGAAGTTACTATCTGATTTAATCAGTCTACATCCAACATTGGTTGTTAGAGGTTACACTGAAAAATACTACTACACAAGATCAGAATGTCGATCCACCCAAATGCAGTGGGAGTATGGTTTATCCATTGACTCATTGTGATTATGCAGACTTTATAGTCTGCTGGGGTTGTTTGATTACCTATGGTCTTTTGGAAGGACTGTATAAGATTCTGATAAAAGGAGGTTGGTTTAAAGCCATGAACCTATAAATTGAGTTTTTGGTACTCCAAATCTGTTTGCAATCTTGTAGAACCACCAGAGTGTCTCAGGCCCAGTGGGAGTAATTGGATCTACATGATGTAGAGTTGAATGAATGAGAAACATTATTTTACAAGGCAAAGCCAAGTGGTCTAGGGGTAATTCCCTGAGAAGGAAATAGTTCAACAGGGGGATGCCCTGAAACTTTCTCACCATGCGGCCTTGCTGGACTCCATGGAAAGCAGAAAGATTAACAGGGGTGATTCCCTAAAACTTTCTTGATGTACAATGGAGCTTAGATTCATTTAGAATAGAAGGGTTCTAGCTTAAATTCAATGACAGATTTGCTGCCTATGCTTATGTCCATCGGTGAATTAAAGGAAACCTCTAGGTCATTAAAAGTCAAATGTTTGAAATGTGTGGGCTTGACTAGAATATGGATGAGACTTTTGTAGACCAGAGAATCAATATTGGTAAAGAGAAGACGTTAGTCTAAATGCAAGGTAACACTGCAATAGTTGTGAACAACATGATGTGTTATCTGAAGTGAAGAACTGACGAGCCAAAGCTTCTCTGAATTAGAGAAGTGGACTATATTCATAGAATTTGATTCGGTCGAATTCCTAAGAACAAGTTGTTGGCAGTATCCCATCTATCTTATTGGTTAAGATGAAAATGCATATTCATAGGCAATATTGAACGAGAGGTTTCCTACCCAACCCCTCCTTGCATAATTCTCTCGATCTTCGGATATAGAGAAAATAGGATAGGTTCTCTTTTAGATAGATAAAGTCAGATTATAAAGTCAAATTAAAGTCGAATCTTTGATTCGAACATTGAAGAGCAGTATAGTGCATCCTCAAGTACCTTTAAAGAACGAGGAATTATGGGCATATTCGGGTGCAAACCTGATTATGTTGACAACATTGATTCTGATTTTAAGTCAGATTAAGGATGATAGTTAATTGATCTCAGGCTTAGTGTTTTCTCATAGTGATGGAGCTATAGTCTGGAGCAATCCAGCACTGCCAATTCAACTCTGTTATTCAACTACATATTAGCTTTCGGAGCAACTAATGAGGCAGTATGGCTTGAGAAGCTCTTTGTTGGATCGGGAAGTGATTCCAGGTCTCGATGAGCCGATACCATTTTACTATGAAAACAGTTGAGAGGTAGCTCATGCAAAATGATCTTCGCAGTCATAAGAGGTGAAAAGCATATTGAGAGAGAGTAGCACCTGATCAGACACCGTGCAGATAGGCAACATTTTGGTCCTAAAAGATCACCTTAAGCCAACAACCTAGCAGATCAGTTTACCAAGTTGTGTGGCATCTAATGTCACTGATAAGCGCATGGCAGGTATGAAATTGGGAGTTATGTCTCATCTACTTTAGAGCAAGTGGGAGAATGTTGTGCTTAAATGGAATTAGGGTGTGGTGCGCTAAAAACAAATCATTGCTTGTCTTTACAGGCAAGTGGGACATTGTTGGATGTAGTGCCCGAAAGACAACTGTTGCTTGTCTTTACGGGCAAGTTGGAGATTGTTGGAAGTAGCACCCGAAAGACAATTTATGTAATTGCTTTTGTAATTATAAATGATAGATTTATTGTCATCTTATTATTTACTTCGTGCTTATATGTAATATACTGCTGGATACCCAAAGTCGTATCATATGTAGCCAGATAATTTACTGTGTGTCACCCATGAGGATTAAGTTTATGGTGATACACATGAATTGTTAGTCCGTGGGGAAGTTAATCAAAGTAGGGGGTCTATTGATTAAACCACCATAAATTCACCCAGAACACTTTAAGGTGTGACCATCCCATCCAGACCGTCGATATTGGTTATCAAAGTGGGGCATTTATAAATGATGTAGTCATATAGGACTGGACCGATTTAATCTGCATTTGTCATATAATTCCATGATTGAGAAATCTAATTAAATAACAAGATGATCATAAATGGATTAACCTTAATCCTGAAGTTATTGCAGACGCCTGCTTATTTCAAGATAGAGTTTGACGTGTTCGTTAAGGATTACTAAGAGGCACGGTCCAAATCACTTTCTCGTTGGCACTATTCTGGAATGAGTGAGGAGTGTGTGTCTCACAGATATGGAATCCATTCTTTCCTTTGGGAAGTAGAAAGACAATCCCCTTATTTGTTGATCCGAGAAACTGATCGATCGGCCGAGTTCATATTGGTTAAGAACTAATTAATCACTAGTGGGTTAATGGTAAATAAGGATAAGATGTAGTGAAGAATGTTTACGGAAATAATCCAACTTCGTTACGGATAGTCTATGGTGGGTTAGTCGGTATGTAATGATTATATCAATGGATACTTATTGACTCGACGTTTTGAGAATAAGTTATATCTATAATCTATAAAGTTCAGTTTCGGATTTATGGTGGCGTAATTCCGGAATCAATAAGATGAGTTGAAAGATTCTATTCGATGAATGTTTTATTCAATTTATTGTAGTTACTGGTGATAGGTCCATGGTCCTAGGGTTGGCTCCTAATACGCGAGTATTTTCTCGTTTTGTGGAACCTCGAGAATAATTTAAATACTTGGCCTATTTAATGAATATACGAATATTATTTATTCGGTAAATAATATGTAATATAGAAAAGACATTTTCTATTATCAGTTGGCATGAAAATGGCGCCACTTTTTATTGATTTTGGGAAAAGAAATATTCTCCTAATTAATTATAATGAGGATAATATAATTATTTATATGTGTTAAATAATTATAAATAAGAAATTAGTTTTCTTATTGGATAAATAGGAAATTTTTTTCCTATTGGATAAAGGTTTTTATTTTCCTAAAAGGAAAAGATAAATTTGTGTGTATAAGATAAATTCTCAAACTATTGGTTATCTATATCTATATATATTTGAAAGGATAATTTAGCCCGATTGCCCGTAAATCACCCAATTATCCCGTAAATAACCCGACTCATATCCAAGTCAACATACGCAGATCTCAATTTCCACAGAAAACCCAAGAACTCTCTATATCTTTCACAAATCTCAACCGCGCCCTACGCATTTTAAATCTGGATCAAGATAAGATTCTGCTTAACTAACCCCTCCTGGATGTTTGGCTGACCTAATTCCATCGTCAAACCTCTTCCATCTGCAATTGAAATCGATGTATTTCAATTAGATTACCATCAAATCCACAAACTCTTCAAATCATCCAATGAATATTGATGATTGTGTTCTTGATGATGAAAATTTCATTTTGTCAGCCTCCTTTTCAGCATTATTTTCATTGTTTCCGAACTCCGATCCATTTCCCGTTTTTACTTCGTTTTTGTTTGATTTTCTGCAGAGGTTTTATAATGGGACCAAAGCCGTCCGAGAAGATAGGATAAAGAAAGGTGACAACTGATTCTTATGATATGTATCTGCCATTTTATATGAAAGTTTAATTTTTCTATCCTGACACTCAACATCATTTTCATTGTTTAGCTAGAGACTGTTGCAACCCCCGTTTATACATCTTTTTAATATTCTACAGATTTTACATTGGCACAGAAGTAAGCTGTGAAGAAATCGGTGGAGAAAAAACCGGCAGAGGAGAATTTCGGCCCGAAAAAGATGATCCGAACAATTTTCTCAGTCACTACTAAGGTTTTTTTTCCTTCATGTTTGTATTTATACTTCGTGTTTGTGAAAATTCCAGAAAAAAAATAAAAAAAAATACTAAGGACTCAAATGGCCTCATTCTTTTTTCACGTTTTAGAATGATTTATGGTTATATATGGATATTGTCTTCTACCATGAACGATAGAATTTATTGAAGTTTAGTATATGTGCATTTTTAGATTTGAGAAACAAGAGACAAGAGGGAAAGAATTTTTTTATCGCATCTGCATTTCTGATTTCCGAAACAGAGTAATCACGTATTGGCCTTGCTCGCCAAGCTGTCATAAGTCAAAATCTGGGCATAATCATCTCTTAGAAGGTATTTCATTCATCGGACTTATATGGAATATTCTCTTACTCATTAGCGTTAAATAATTTTCTCACCAAAGGATGTTTGTCTTGAATTACTATATCTGTCATACATTTGATATTACAACTTTGAAGTATTCTTTCATGTTGAATTGAAAAAAAAGAATTGGATGTACCTCTTTAAAATATCACGAAACAAGTTCACATACATGTTTGCCTTAAAAATTTCTTGCTAATCAGTTTTTAAGGTGATGTTTGATAGTGTTTTTTTGGTCTTTTTTTTCATCGAGAGACTGTCGTTATGTAAAAAAGGGAAAGTGTTCGCAATTGCCAGGTTTTGGATTTCTTTTGATTTTACAGCCCATGCTGTGGAATTTCCATTAAAATCTCTTTGGGGGACTCCCTCTTCTGTTCAATATCTGTTTGATTTTTTAAGATTTATTATTACACGTGAATGGTTTCTTTTGTGGTCCATGGGATTTTCCACAAATCTTCTGTCAGCTGTATATGACTTATGAATGAGTACTATCCATTCCGGATATTAACTACTCTTCCAGGTGCACACTTTCTTTTCAAACCTTTTAAAAATTTTGTGTGAAGGGTGGAGAGGTGCATCAGAGGTGTGCTAATTTCAGTAGATTTGACATCAAATTATGATATGGAAAATCTGGTGTTATGGACTTGCAGGTACTTATTTTTATAGGGAATACTAAACCATAACGGTTGTGTCACAACAAGTGACACTTTTATATAGTTGATCATGATGTAACATCTATTGATTACAATGTAGACCCATCATAATCAAGGGTTTAAACGTCCCTTATGTACCATTACCCTATTTTTGATTTTTTATAACTACTCATGCTACCAGTTCTCATACATATGTTTCCCTCTTACCTTCCTTTGCCTAGGTGTAAGTTGTAGCCGTAATGATTTGACAAAGATACAAGTTGCACTGAAGCCACAAGGTTCAGAAGTTATGTTGAGTTAGCAGCAAGATACGTACGGTCTTTTGGAACAAACGTCGAACGCGATTTTATTGTTCGTGTTTTAGGACATGAACTTTGTTATAACCATTTGAACAGAAGTATATGACTATAAATATTGGTAAAAGGCTTTTTGTAAGTATATTTTTGACAAATAAAATTTTATTTGATAAAATCATGTTTCTGGGTTGCTTTTTTTTTGAAGTTTTGTTAGTATTTCTTAATCGATCAACTATTGTTTACCGTCGTTGTGCATGAACCATGATTGGGTGTATCCTTGGATAATTGCCTACAATAACCGGTCCGTATTTGTTGTGTTACATAGAGCGTCTAATCGTAGCTTTAATATGATATTATTATGAAAGTAGTTCGCCTCAATGTATAAGCTCAATGTTAATGATATGTATATATTACTTTTATTGTATTTATATTCCCGTGCATCATGCACAGGTTCGTGGCTAGTTACTATATATAAAGAGAGTTTCTCCCAACACAAAATAGATTCCACCACCTCAGCGGAGTTTATCGCCACCACCTCGTACTACAACACCCACCCCAAGGTCTCAGCAGGTTTTGTCACCGTGACCTCATCAGGAGCAACCTCTATGATGGCATGTGGGGAGTTCGGTTCAGTTTTCTTGGGTGAGCGATGTTCCAGCAGAATTTGTACCGCCACCGGTAAGCTACCACCCCCATCAGCAAACTGTTTATCCTCCACCAGTCAATGTTTACCCTCCACCATTTAGCGTTTACCCTCCACCAGTGAGCCACCCCTTACCATTAGTGTTTCACCAACAACCGCAGACTTTCTACCCACCTCCTGCAGGTCATTCCCCTCGACCCACCGTACCACTTTCACCGCGGTTCGACCATCAACACGGTTTTGGTTACCCACCCTTTGGTCTCCAGCAACCTCAGCCAACTCCTCAGCAACATCAGAATTACCACTAAGGATACTACCCTTTTCAGCCTGAACCTCAAGCGAATCTAGCTTACCCTCAGCAACAGCAGTACCAGTAGCAAGTACCTTTCGGCTATCCTCCGGTTTACCCACCCGTGAGACCGGCATTTGAGCAAGCACCGACTGTGGATTAGTATACAAGATTGAGAAGGAATCGGGTTGAAAATTTCTATGAAAACGTTGAACATTCAAAGGCCGAGGAATGGATAAGGAGCTTCGAGAAGGCATGCAGGAACATTCATATGCCTGAGACCGAGATGGCACGGCTGGCAGTTAGTTTTCTTTTGGGCACATCAGAAGCTTGGATAGATGCTATACAGAGTAGCAATGGCAAGGTCACAGACTGGGAAGCTTTCAAAGCTATGTTTTTCAACGAGTACTTCCTGGAAACAGTGCAAGCGGATAAGGCAAGTCAGTTTTTGAAACTCAAGCAGGGTAATCATTTGACGGTATCTCTGTATACCAATAGGTTTAACGAGTTGGGACGTTTCTATCCTGAGCTTATGAAAGTGGAAGAAAGGAAGATGGCCCTTTACAAGGAAGGATAGGCTTATGAGATACAGTCTGGCATGTTGGGATTTACAGTAAGGAACATGGCGGAATTACTGAACAAAGCCTTGGAGGTTGAGACCTTCAGGAAGAAGGCCACAGTTGTCATTGGAAACAAACGGAACTTTAGGACTAGTCAGGGAAATTATCGGGGAGCGCCGCAGCAGAACGTCAAGAAGACAACAGCTCCCACGGCAGCTAAGGACCCAAACAGTGCACCCCTGTGTCCTAAGTGCAACAGAAATCATTCGGGGGAGTGCAAGCAAAATACTAATGGTTGCTACGTTTGTGGAGAGCCAGGGCACTTTTCTAGAGCGTGTCCAAACCAGAGGAAACAAGGGCAATTCAGGCAAGGGAAACGGTAGAAGCGGCCCAAGCCGGCCAGTATGTGTTTTTGCAGCTGATGCAAGAGATGCGGAACCAGAAGATGATGTTATCTCAGGTACCTTGTTGTTATTTTATTTTATTAAGATATTTTTATAGCACGTTTATTCATGCTGTAACTTTATTTAAATGAATGAATATGCATCCTAGGTGTGATAATGTTTGAATAATCTAGTGGTCAGAGCTCTGTTCGATACGGGAGCATCTAACACTTTTGTGTCGACCAAGGTAGCTAAGAAGTTGAGTTTACCATCGGAACCCTTGAGAAACACTTTGGAAATAACTACATCGTTAGGGAAGGTAACAAAGGTAACTAGGATGATACCTCAAGTGGAAGTTCGAGTTGGATCTTATCGATGCAAGAGCGACTTCACAGTTTTAGACTTTTCGGATTTTGATGTAATTCTTGGGATAGATTGGCTATCTGAGAATTTTGTTCATCTAGATTGCCGAGAGAAGAAAGTGACCTTTAAAGTACCCGGGAAATCAGATAAGACGTATCAAGGGAATGTGTACAAGCCAAGTAAGAAGCGACATCCGATAATTTCAGCGGTCAAGGCAATTAGAGCTTGTCAGAAAGGTTGTGAAGGCTACTTGTTGTACGCAATGGATGTGGAACAAGTGAAGCCTAAGTTAGAAGAAACTCCTGTAGTGAGGGAGTACCCTGAGGTATTTCCGGAAGAGTTACCGGGAAACATGCCGGATAGGGAAATAGAGTTTGAGATCAAGTTGATACCGGGAGCGGCACCAGTTCCTAAGGCACCCTTTAGAATGGCACCGGCTGAGCTAAAACAATTAAAATATCAACTTAAGGATATGCTTGAGAGGAATATAATTCAGCCCGGTACTTCACCTTGGCGAGCCCCTGTTTTGTTCGTGAAGAATAACGATGGTAGCATGAGGATGTGTATCGACTACAGGGCGTTGAATAACCTTACCATCAAGAATAAGTATCCCTTGCCGAGGATAGATGATCTGTTCAATCAGTTGCAAGGCAAGAAAGTGTTCTCTAAGATTGACCTTAGGTCTGGCTATCATCAGTTGAAGATCAAGGTGGCAGATATACCGAAGACGGCTTTTAGTATGAGGTATGGACATTATGAGTTCTTGGTTATGCCTTTTGGACTCACTAATGCTCCATCCGCATTTATGGATTTGATGCAGTGAGTCTTCATGCCATACTTGGATAAGTTTGTGATAGTGTTCATAGACGACATCCTAGTGTACTCGAAGGATGAGAAGGAACATGAGGAACACTTAAGGATAGTGTTAGAAACTTTGAAGGAGAACCAGTTGTTTGCTAAGTTTTCGAAGTGTGATTTTTGGTTGAAACAAGTCAGTTTCTTGGGACATGTCATTTCTGGAGATGGCATCCTAGTAGATCCAGGAAAGATTGAGGCAGTTGAGAATTGGCCCAAACCTACTACAGTTTCAGAAGTAAGGAGCTTTCTTGGTTTGGCTGGCTACTATAGGAAGTTTGTGCAAGACTTTTCGAAGATAGCTACTCCACTCACTAAGCTTACACAGAAGAATGTGAATTTCGAATGGACCAGCGAGTGTGATGTAGCTTTTCATACCTTTAAGGATAGGTTGACTACGGCCCCAGTGTTGGCAGTTTCGGAGATTTTTTATAACTACGATGTCTACACAGATGCTTCGGGATAGGGTTTATGTTGTGTGTTGATGCAAAGGGGGGAAGTGATTGCTTATGCATCTAGGCAGTTGAAGGTGCATGAGAAGAACTACCCGACACATGACTTAGAATTGACAGCAGTAGTGTTTGCATTAAAGAATTGGAGGCACTACTTGTATGGAGTTAAGGCAAGGATCTTCACCGACCACAAGAGTTTAAAGTATTTCTTCACACAAGAGAATCTGAACATGAGACAACGGAGATGGCTAGAGTTCGTGAAGGACTATGATTTGGATATCCAGTACCATCAGGCAAAGCCAATGTAGTGGCATATGCTTTAAGCAGGAAACCAGTGTTTGCAGTTTCAAGCGTCGGAGATGTGCCAGAAAGGTTAGGTGGGCTGGAAATCAGCAAGTTTGATCAGATTGAGGATCGACAGTTTGTGGCGCGTTGCTAGCAAGATCTGAGTTGATGGATGATATTCGGGAAAAGCAAGATGAAGACCCAGCTTTGGTTGATTTGAAGCGAGTTGCTAGAGAGAAACCTACAGTGGGTTATGTCTTGGATAAGAATGGAAACCTTTGGTACCAGGATCGTTTGTGTGTGCCTAATGTTGGCGACTTAAGACAGAGGGTTGTGGAAGAGGCACATAGGATTTCTTTTGCAGTTCATCCAGGTGCTACAAAGATGTATCGGGACTTGAAGGAGAAGTTTTGGTGGCCCTCGATGAAATTGGAAATAGCCAAGTTCGTAGCAGAGTGTGACATTTGTCAGAAGGTGAAGGCGGAGCATAGAAAACTAGGAGGAATGCTTAAGCCGTTGGATATCCCTGAATGGAAGTGGGATAAGATTACAATGGATTTCATCACCGGTTTACCAAGGACAAGAGGTGGGCATGACGCGATTTGGGTAATTGTGGATAGACTGACTAAGTCCTCCCATTTCTTACCGTATAAGGTTGATATGCCTTTGAAGAAGATGACGACACTATACATGGATAATATAGTGAAGTTACACGGAGTTCCTATCTCTATAGTCTCGGATCGAGATAGTCGATTCGTCAGTCGGTTTTGGAAGAGTTTACAAGATGCCTTTGGAACCAAATTGGATTTGAGTACGGCCTTTCATCCTCAGACAGATGGACAATCTGAGAGGACCATCCAAACACTTGAGGACATGCTAAGAGCTTGTGTTTTGGAAGTAGGTGGATCATGGGATGATTACCTACCGGTAGCAGAGTTTGCCTACAATAATAGTTATCATGCAAGTATAGGCATGCCACCTTTTGAAGCTTTGTATGGAAGAAGATGTAGAATGCTGCTGTTTTGGGATGAAGTCGGGGAAAGACAGATTACAGGGTCGGAAATGGTTGAACAAGCTAAGGAAATAGTTCAGTTGGTTAAGAAGAATCTGAAGGCGGCACAAGACAGGCAGAAAAGTTGGGCAGACGTTAGAAGAAGACCTCTTGAGTTTGAAGTCGGTGATAGAGTGTATCTACGAGCTTCGCCGATGAAGGGAGTGAAACGCTTTGGACAAAAGGAAAGCTAAGTCCAAGGTATGTTGGACCATTTGAAATTCTTGGAAAGGATTGGACCGTTGGCTTACAAGCTTAAGTTACCGGAATCGATGTCAAGGGTCCATAGTGTGTTTCACGTTTCAATGTTGAAGATGTGTCTGACGAGGAATGATGTTGAAACTACAATTGATCCGGAGATTCTACAAGACAATCTTGCTTATGACGAGAGACCGATCAAGATTTTGGACATGAAAGAAAAGATGATTAAGAGACGAATGATTCCGTTGGTTTTGGTTCAGTGGAGTAATCATTCACCCGAGGAGGCAACTTGGGATGTTGAAGATGATATGATCAGTGAATATCAAGAGTTCGTGGATTTACCTGGTATGTTCTAGTTTCGAGGATGAAACTCCTTTTAAGGGGGGAGGAATGTAATATTCCGATTTTTGAGAAAGGGCAAACGTGTCATTTTGCGAAAACGAAATATTATTATTTCTTGTCTTTATGGTAATTAAGTATTTAATAGAGTATGTATATATATATTTTCAAATTATATATATAATTAAGGGAAAATCTGATTATTTGTCAATTAAAGGACAATTAAGGAAAAAGGGATTTATGGGAAATTGGTATTTAAGAAAAAAATAACACACAATAATCCCATAACCTAGACTAAATCAGAAAAATCAGTTTCACACCTCTTCCCTGTGCAACTTTGAGAGGAGAAAGGGGCTAGAGGAGTTCTTCAATTAACTGAAGCAAAGCTTGACCGTTTGCAGATCAGAGTAGAGAATTGGAACCGTTGTGAGGAGCACATCGTTTGGATATCAGTGGGAAGGAAGTGCAGCAGTTTTCAGAGGCTTTTGAATTTGGTTGTGGCTGCAATTAGGTAAGAAACTCTTCCTATGATCTCGGTTATGATTCGTAAAGTTTAGATTATGTTTTTGAGACGTGTAGATGCTAGTAAAAGATGTGTTTTTCGTTGATCAAGGATCATAGGTAATCTTGGGATGATTAGATATGTTTTCGACGTTTTACGGTGTTGAAAACGAGGTTAATTAGGTTAGAAATGATTTAGAAATCGAGTTGCGATGATTTTAGCGTTTTGGGAAAAACCCAGGCGGACGGGCGTCTGCAATAAGCGGACGGGCGTTCGCAACCCTAGTAGCTCAAACGGGCGTTTGTATAAGGCAGACGGGCGTCTGAGGTGAGATTTTTGGTTCAGGATGTAGCTGTTTTTGGCAGACGGGCGTTTGGGGTTCAGTGGACGGGTGTCTGATTTCGGACGGGCGTCCATAGGGTTTCAAACGGGCGTCTGGCATGTTTTACCTTGTTTTTACGGTTTTATCATTGTAGTTTGGTTTCGGGTTTTGTAATCATATTATTATTGTTTTAAACCCTCATTTATGATATGATATCATTGGTTAACATAAGCAAGCCTGAATTGAGCTTCTGATTCATTCAGTTAAAACACCGAATGTACTCTTAAAGGGAGTTGAAGTTCGGATCCATCGAAGAGCATGATAGGCTTGTGCTTTGATGAATTAGCATTCATCAATGTCTGTGTAATTGCTAGGCCTTGTCTGTGTCTAGTGGTCTAGGGAGAGAGTAGTATTTGTGAGGGAGATTAATTGAAAACACTTAGGTGGTTAGTTAATCATTCTAATAAAACACGTACTTGACTAGTAAAAGATTAAACAACATGTCTCGCTTGGATAGGCACCAGTCTATATCGCAGTGTGTGTGCTACCTCTGAAGGTGGAAGAACTCTGTAGGTCAAAAATACCTTATGTACGGAAGGACTCCACTGAGGCGTGCGTAGTATCGGAGCCTACCTATTCTAGCCTCCATGGATATTGGTGTGATCCACTAATATGTTGCCAAGAGTGTCCCAAAAGTGGATACGCGTAGTGCCCTTGAGTGCGGTTGTAGCATAGATAAGTTAAGTAGAAACGTTTAGTCGATTCTGTTGATGGACATGAGATGAACCCTAGACTGAGTCGGTCAAACATAAACAACTAAACCTTTAATTATCTTTTCTTTATAAATTGTAATTGTTACCATAGCTTCTCTTTCTTATTAAGTACGTTGTACTTACCTCAAATGCATGTTTTCTATGTGTTTGGGGGTGAGAAGACGAACAGGTCGATAATGTTTACGAAGAGGAGTTCGATGATGACGTTTGAAGACGCCTCATTAAAGACTTTACTTTTATTATTTTGTTATTCTTCCATAGACAGTGTTAGACTTTTGGTCTTTCGAGACTTGTAGTACTGTTACGTTTCTTTTGAGAATATCGTACATTTCTTTCGGATTATCGTATTTTTCTTGAATGTAATAAGTTACATTTCCACCTTTAGATGTTGTTTCTATTCTTGGATGATTGGAAATTTTTATACCCGAGTCTTTTTCTTCCGTTTGCTTATTTTTGATACGACATAGTAGAGGCTTACGTATAAAGTGAATTTATTTTTATTTTATACGTGCCGAACGTTCATTTTCCGGATAAGGACTCGGTGTCCGGGAACGGGGCGTTACGGTATTTGTCTATTTTTACATTTTACGGATATATGATTTGAACTATACGTTTAATTGTTTGCACGCAGTTATTTTGATCTAGTACCAAAATCCATCTTAGGCGATTGCCATAAAAGATTCGATCTTTAGTGGTAAACAACACCTTATCTGCCGATTCGTAGCCCGTAGGATTTCTTGTTGTTAAGATAGATAATACTATGGTTAAAGTTAACCCGTTTTGGTTAATACCTAGCAATTGACTATCTCTAATCTTTAATGTCACCAAACTCCGGACGGTCGTTGCGGGGTGTGTCATAATTAGGGTGTAATTAGTGGCGATTGTCCTACTTAACGAATTTAGGAGAGATTGGTTGATTCACGGTTGTTGTCAACTATAACCAATTTATTAATAATTTAACCAGTCATCCTTGAATTGATAATCATTCGTATGAATTGAGGACGAAATAATTAGTTAGCTGGAGTCCTGTGACATCCCGAGTTTTAAGACACATGTTAAAATTCATTCGATAAGTGGTGTTATTATTTAATAACACCTATATACGTTTATATATGTATTATATTAATATGTATATACATATACTTACGTGTTTATATATGAATATATGTTGATACATATATTTATATGTAATATATATATATATATATATATATATATATATATATATATATATATATATATATATATATATATATATATATATATATATATATTACGTGTATATATGTATTGATTTTTTTTTTTTTTTGAGGGTATATGTTTTGATATATATGTGTATATACACGTAATATATATATATATATATATATATATATATATATATATATATATATATATATATATATAGTATATATTGTGCTGGATATTTATATATTACATTAGAAAGAAATAATGCAAAAAAAAAAAAAAAATTAAGTGGTCATATATATTAGTCATCTTTGTTATAAATATTGTGTAACGTGGATGTCCATTAATATAATATATATCTCATCGGTGTCAAATACTAGCCCGTAATTAGTTCAATTAATAGTTAAGTCTCGATGCAAACACGACAAATTAAATGGATAAGTATCGACGTAAATATATAGTGTAATCGACTGATGTTTTTACACCATAAAAGCACGTGTAATATGTTGTATCTTTATTACTCAATATCGTAGTAGATAATATTGGTTACTCATCTGTAGCCGACTTTAATAGCTTAGCTACTAAGCTAGTGTAGCCAACTTCCATAGCTTAGCTACTAAGTAGCTAAACCGACTCAATCTCCATATATATAGGGGTTCTATTGGCACACCCCAATTTACTACTGATACCCTATTAATCTCGGCACCAAAAAAAATTACTTTTGCACCCGGTGATTTTTATAAAGGCAACGCCAGTCACACTGGTGTTCCTTGTTGAACACCAACGTCTAACGTTCCCTTTATAAAAAGTGTTAAAACTTAGAAACGTCAGTCCACGACTTCAGGGCCGACCCTCGCTATTTTTCGGCTTAAGGCAAAGTCCCCGAATTGGGCCTTTTAGTTGAAATTGTTTTTTTTATTTTAAAAACATACTTATTGTTAGATATTTTTTCATAAATAAATAATTTGGTTTTCGTTTACATACGAGTTGTCGTACGAATTAATGTTATCGCAACGAAACAGGGTTTGAGGGGGCAGCGCCAACTCGTGGGGGTTCGGGGGCAACACCCCCGAAACCTAAACCAATGCATACATCAGTTCATCAAGGGATATGCATTTTCAGATTTTTCAGATACATGCATTTTCGAACTGATATGTACTTACCATTTCGTGTAAGGGTTGCATGCTTTCATCTGGTGAACAGTGACAATCCAACCCTTTTGTGCAAGGAGTACCTCTATTTGTTTATAGGGTACTTGCTGCCTATAAAAGGCATAAGTATGTAGATGAAAATTCATAAGTTTGACAGCATCATTAGAAAAACTTTGAGTGTTCTCGGGTTTGATTCAAAGAAGTCACTGTTTGAATCAAACACCTCCATTGTATCCTGAAAGAGATTTTCATTTGATCCCTTAGTGACAAATCATGTGGGACGAAACATCTATTAAAAGAAAACGTTATTAACGTGCATTGGAGTTTCTAATTCTCTGTAAAAACCTAAGTACTACATTTTTTCCAACACTTAATGCGTTTTTAACATCCGTAAATACAAAAAATTAATAAAACTTGTTTGTTTGTCTATTTTCTTTTAGGGAAAGTAAATTTTTTTTATTGGGACCTTTATCGATTAAAGTAAAAAAAAATTGGGCATTTATCAGTAGAAAAATTTTAACATATTATATTAGGTTGGATCGTATTGAATCTGCACAAATTTTTTTTTTCTTTTAGCGAAACATGTACCGTTGGGCCCTCCCGGCACCGTTGGGCTTAAGACGGCGGTCTCCTTGACCTCACTGTAGGGCCGGCCCTGCACGACTTTCCACAGATGTTCCTTGTTGCACACCAACGTCAGTGTCACTGATGTTGGTATTCAATAAGGAACACCAGTGTGACTGACGTTTTTTTCATCCGAAAAAAATCAAAAAATGGGTGCCAATAGTAATTTAGGGAGTGCCGATAGAACCCACCTATATATATGGATGATGCATATCAAATTCAAAAAAATATTAACTACCTTTCTATATTATGTGAAATGAATTCCTTTTATATACAGCAGCAGGCAGATTACCAAGTTCACTTGTAAAATATTAGTGAATATATAACTGTATGCTACATACAGGGGCGGACACAGGATCTCGGGTCAGGGGACAGTAAATTTTTTAAAGGCAAATAAAAATTTAAGGGGAGCAAACGACATACTTTGTACATATATTGGTTTAATTTTTCCGGATCAAGGGGGTTCTGTTGCCCCCTTGCTTGTATATAGCTCCGCCACTGGCTACATGTATCTATACACTAAAGAATCTTATAATACAAATATTGTGTTATAATTCTGGAACAATGGTTACACAACCGAGGTGATGCAGAACAACAAGCAACATTTGATTAATAGCATAGTGAGAGGAACTAATGTCCAACCAATGTCAATAGAGATAACTAGTGTTCGACTATATTACTGTGAGGTTCCTTATTTGTTATACTTTGTAATTCTTGTTCTTTAACTATTTACACTGCTTTATCACCATAACGGTCTTTTAACAGATTATATTGTTTTAAAGCAGTAAAAACTCTATTTAACGAATATATCGTTTTGTCCTTGAACCAGTTATATTGATCTTGCATCCTGAGGTTCTTTTAACTGTTTTAAACTATTTTATCTCCGTTAAATTCTATTTAACTTAGATGTATATTTGTATCCTAGGTTACTTGGATCAAGCGCTTACCGTTGTATTAAAACCAATTGATATTAATAAAGGTGCTACTATATTTTCTTATATCACGTCCCCTCAAGTGTGGGCCTATAAGAAGGGAGAGAGACCCAACACTTGACTTGTTTTTTTGGGAAGTGAGGGCATATAAGAAGAGAGTAGGGCCCAACACTAAGTTTTTTTTTGATTTTAATTGTGCTGGAAGCGGGGCTTGAACTCGGGATCTCCTGCTCTGATACCATACTAGGATCAAGCGCTTACCATTGTAGTAAAACCAATTGGTATTAATAAAGGTGCTACTAGTTCAATGTGATATTATATAATAGGTTCTTTTGTTAGACCCACTAGTTCAATGTGTTCTCGGATTGCAATAAAGCTTCTTTTGAACACCGCTACTTGATTGTGTGGTTTTTCTTAGCCACTACCTTTGTTTCCAAAGTACCACACACACAAGTAACCACCGAAGATATTCTTCATTATCTTCTTTGATGTCGCAAACGAAACACAGTTAGACCATACACACTTACTTCGACCTTGTCAATTCCATTATCCCTGATTCTATTTATCGTATAGACTGCGACCACCAAACCTTTATCATCTGGTTTTTTCTAACATCTTGTGGCATACTGGCTGTTTGCCACAGTTTAACTTAAATCTTCATGATGGTACATTTATTTATCCTGACATTTTGGTCCTGTATGCTTTATTTGGCTAAGCCACACATGTCTTTATTATCCTTTCCTCCTACTTCAAGGCTAAGCCATGGGTATCGAGATATATTTGAGATAGTATGATCCCTTAAGGAATTGGTATCATTTGTGAGAGCTCTTTTGGCTCATCACCATTTGTGGTTGAAATCTTCCACTTGCTGGTCACTTATCAGAAGTTTTCATCTGTCATACCTATTTGTCCTCTTTTACGTAATCCCCAAAATACCTAACATCTTTGTTGTGGTTATCTTTCTTGAGTCACAGTGAGACTCATTACCCCTTATACATTGTTGTGATTCCTGTCATGAGAGTGTGGATCTCTTAGATCTACATATGTATGTTAACTGTTCATTGATAATACATGTAATATATACATAGGTATTTGTGTCACATGTGAAATGCGTAGTCTTATTATGTGATATATGTAATATCATATGTGATATTGTTTTGCTACTTCCCTTTGCTATTGACTATCATTGTGATCCCTTTATGGTTAGTTAATAAATCTGTGATACGGTGCGTAAATGTTGGCACACGACCGTTACTGAGGCCCGCGGGCGGGGGCTTGATCGGTTGGGAAGGCTTTGGGTTGACAACTTGGTTATTTCCTAATCCTGTTTTGCCTTGGTCAAGCATGGTTAGGAGGTTTATCCATGTGAGACCGAAGGCTCTGGAAGATGTTCTGGACATCTGCAATTCAGACTGGCCGTTTATTTCGGCATTGGAGTGTGAGGAAGCTTCATATGATTCTGAGGGGTTACAAGGTTGGTATATGGTTATATATTCTGTCTGGTATGATCTTTGACCCTTATGTGGCCATTACTGCTTAAATACATATTATTGTATATATAAATATGCCTATCTACTATGTTTAGTTTCAACTATTGTTTGTGAAAGCTACATTATACATGCCCTGAAACTCACTGAGTTTAAAAGCTCACACCTCCTGTGAAAACCATTTTCAGTGTTACATGTACAATTGGTTACCTCGAGTGGATTCCAAGTGGATGACTAGAAGACATAAATGATGCTGAGAGTAATGTCATTATTTGGTATTAATATGGCGTTGCGCCAACGTGTTAGATAGAAGGTTGAAATTAATCCTTTCTAGTCTGATGATGGATCTAGTTATGAAATGGTTGTAAATTTTTAAGGATTACATGAATTATCTCTATGGACTTATTTATTTGGAGATTTAAGTTTTATGTTCTGAAGTCGCGGCAAGAGCTTCACAGGCCGCTCCCACACCCACCCTTAGTGGTAGGGAGCCGGTTTGTCACAAGTGGTATCGGAGCACTGGGTCGAGACGTTATAAGGTGGTACTGAATATAATGTTGGAAGCCTTATATTAGCAGCCATAATATAAGATGCCTTAATTTTTGACATTCTATAGATAAGCTTTGAGTTAAGGGATTACGTGATTCTTTGGTAATCGGAGTACGCAGTGGAAGCGTGTTGTCTGTCTGATGTACTGATAAGTCTGCATCTATCTGATTATATGGAAGTTCTGCTTAGGTCTTGATTGGTCTTATCGACATTACATATCTTGTTGTCTCATACATTTGACATCACGATAGGAGTTAGTCTATCAGGATCTAAGTGCAGCATCGTGTGAGTCACTTCTAGAATCCTTCGGAGCTAAGTGCTACACAATGGGAGGCACCTCTGTAATCTTTGGTAGTCCTTAGGAGCAAAGAGGTATGCGGAACAAAGTGCTACGTCGTGGGAGTCACGCTAGAACCTTTTGGTCTATGTACTACACGGTTTGAGCAACCTCTTGAATCCGTACAAGCTCCTCTTGAATCCTTTAATTTCTATTAACCTGTAAGATCATCATACCAGGCCCTATGAGCTTGCTCCAGGCCATAAATGGCTTTGCGAAGATTACAAACATGTGTAGGAAGGACCAAATCAACAAAACCAGTAGGTTGATCTAGATAAACATCTTCCTGATGATGACCCTGTAAAACGCATTATTAATATCTAGTTGACGTAAAGACCACCCCTGCGAGAAGGCAAGAGAAAGAACTATCCTTACTGTAGTCGGTTTAACCACGGGACTAAATGTCTCATAATAGTCCACACCCGGACGTTGTGTAAAATCTTTGGCAACATGGCGCGCCTTGTAGCGGTCAATCGAACCATGTACATTGTGTTTTAACCTAAATATCCATTTGGAAGCAATAACGTTGTAGGAAGGATCAGGATGGACTAAATCTCATGTATCATTACGCATCAAAGCGTCATATTCCTCTTGCATAGCTTTTCTCCTCAGGGGATGTTTGAGGGCTTGAGTAACAGATGTAGGTTCAGTGTCATGAGGAGAGGGAAGATGAGTGTGAAGGTTAAGCTTTTGAATAGGTTTGCGGATATTGTTTTGAGCCCATGTGCGCATAGGATGAGTGGGAACAACAGCATGAGTGAGAGGTGGGGGCGGACTGGGAGATGAATGTGGTGCTTGATCAGTAGGGGAAAAGAGATGGCGGAGGGGTGTAGGGGAGGTAGGAGGAGGTGTGGACATCCAATCAGAGAGATGGAGTGGTGGGGGGTGTAGGGGTAGCAAAGGGAAGACTGTTTCAACGAACTTAACATGACAAGAAAGATAGAGACGAGAGTTGGTGGTGTCATAACTAGGGGTGGCAAATTTCCCGATAATCCCGACTTGTCTTGAATCCCATCCCGGTCCCGTCCCGAAAAATCCAGATCCCGAAATTTCGGGATTCCTCCCGACCTGAAAAATACGGGAAAGGGATCGGATATAAAACTCAATCCCGTCGGGTTCCCGATCCCGACTTGAATACATACATACAGACACACACACACACGCATATATATATTAATACATAAATATATAGATATATGTATTGGAATGGTTGGAATGGTTTCGGTGGGTTTGTGTTGATTTTGAAAGACTCGGGCCGGTTTGGGGCGCCATAGTTAGTTCCCCAAACCATACCAAAACGAAGTCAACCCCAATGGTTTGGTTCGAATTGGTTTCGGTTTGGATTGGGTTGGTTTCGGTTTAAAAAGCCGAATCTTAAATAAATATGACAACACCAACCTTTTTTACATAAACTCTAAATAGCTACATCCAAACTAAAATAAATTACAAACCAATATGATAAAAAAAAAACTTAAAACATCTAACAAGTAACAACACATTACAATATAATTCAGCTACGATCAAACCTCCATAGTTGCATACTTTCATACATGCATTTACTGATTTGCGTATTTACATCAAAAGAGCAAAAGGCTGAACTAGATTCTACTATTGGGCTAAGTGGGCCGAGAGTCTAAGATTGTTCTAATGGGTTATATTGATAAAAAAAATTGGGTTATATTGGGTCGGTTGGGTAATTGGTATAATATATATAATTAATGTATAAAAAATTTGGTTTGGTTTGGATTGGATCGGGTATATTAAAAATATCTAAAACAAACCCAATGCGATTCGGTTTGGTTCCAAACCGAACCAATTCATTTGGTTTGTTTATTGGTTTGGATCGGTTTACGGTTTGGATTGATTTATTGGTTATTTTGCTCAGCCCTAAATTGTATATATATATATATATATATATATATATATATATATATATATATATATATATATATATGTGTGTGTGTGTGTGTGTGTGTGTGTGTGTGTGTGTGTGTGTGTGTGTGTGTGTGTGTATTGTTGGAGAAATTTGAATTAAAATTAATTCTAAAATTACAGAGGGTCACATCGGTTCAGTGAAAGGTTACAATTACGTAAGAGATTGTATCCTTTCGGTGAAAGGTTGCACCTGTTCGGTTGAATCATTTTTGAAAGGACGCAACCGGTATTGAATGGCTTCCTTACTCCTATAAATTCCCTCCATTTCGGAATGAAAAGAACACGATTTTCTCGCGCTTTTGCATACCAAAATTCTGCGAAAATAAAAAGCATTTTTCCGTATAAACATTTGCACTAGTCAGAGATATCGAGGCTGGATCAGTTCACCGCTTGTTCGCATTAAAGTGTTTCAACCAGAACAAGGAAAAGACTGTTATATCTTGGGAGACTTCTTGTCATAACCGTGGGCATTTAATCGGGGTAAGAAAGTCTTAAGGACAGTGTTTTCTACCCGACTCAGTCTAACGAATAAGTTTTCGTCTTATACTCTTGCTTTCAGCATTTTTTATTTCGAATATGTTTCAGTAATTTTCAATTAATGAAACGTTCATTCTTCTTATGTGTTCATCATGCCTGCAATATGTTTCTACAAGTTTATGTTATTCGATTTTCAGAAAATTTATAAATCGGTACTACACTACTAATTTTTTCCACAATCTTAAGACTTTTTAATGCTTCCCGTGTTAATAATCGGCTTTGTGTTTGATGTGCATATACTTTTGTAAAACTTTGAACACTAAATTGCATCTGCAATTCAGGAAAAATAACAAAGGGGAAATTTTTAGTAATACAAACAATTTTTACATAGTTTTCAGAAAAATGACATGACTAACTACATTGTTTTCAAGGCTATAATACTTTATAATTACTACGTATTTTCTGAAAACTCGAAAAATAAAAATTGTTTCTAAGGTGTTATAGATTACAAATACGTTTGTATTAATTGTTAAAAGTGTCCGTGAATTTTTAAAACAACTTTAGAAAAAGTTGAAGCAGAAAATTCATGTTTAACCGGATGCTTATTAGTTAAATGTGGTACAACAACATACTTATGTGCAAATCTTTCGATAAATTTATTTTACATTTTTTACGTGATCTTAAACATCTTCTAAAATATGTTGGTATCAATTCTAGAGATGTGAAACGACTATTAGAAAAATCTGCAACATGAAATTGCGGAAAAATAGAATTTTTTGTGTGTAAAATGCACTTGTTGTCTTGTATACCTTTTGAATAATTATGTTAACAACATGATTTTCGTGTTAATATTATTCTACAAGTATGTGAGTATATTTTACTTGTAACAAAAATCTGCAATTTAGTTGAAAATATTGTTGTGCCAAAAAATATAAATATAGTTACGACTTTTTGGAAAATTGGAAAAATTGCCTACTATGTGTTGTAGTCCAAAATACTTTGTAAATACTCATTCATTTCTAAAAAGTTAAAGAACGAAAGTTGTTTATTTGGTGTTGTAGATTACAAAAATGTTCATGTTATGTGTTTAAAATGTTCATGGATTTTTAAAATTGCGATATACCAATATCGGAAAAAGTGTGCATAACAAAGTCTGTTTTGCAACTTTTATTGTTGATCTTCTCGTTTATGAACATAAATGGAAGGAACATTGAAACAACCCCTTTGCCGTTTTGGCAACCTATTCTTGTGCAAGGAACGAGTTCGTCTCACCACGAAAAACCGGAGAAGTTCAACGAGAAAAACTTCAAGAGATGGCATTAGAAAATGCTATTCTATTTGGTTACTTTGAGTTTGGAAAAATGGCTAGCGAGGATCCTTTCAAGCGGTGCGAGAGGGTGAAAATATATTGTTGATCGGTTTATGGAATTCAAGATGATGGAATCCAAAACCGTTGTTAGCCAAATAAAAGAGTTGCAGATAATTATCGCCAAGTGTCTCGAGGAAGGTTTGGTTATTAATGAACCATTCCAAGTTGCGGAAAATAATTGGGAAACTTCCACCTTCGTGGAGAGATTTCAAAAATTATTTGAAGCATAAAACCAAGGAGATAACCATGAATAAGATGGTGGTGAAAATAAGGGTTGAAGAGAACAACCGGCAACTTGTCAGAGGAGGGAACATTGAACAATCCAAGGAAAATTTGGTGGAATCCAGTTCCGGTGAAAATAATGGCAAAGGCCAGAAAAGAAAGTTCAAGGGTGAAAGTTCAAAGGGCAATCAAGAGGCTAATCCATTTAATGGTAAATGCTTTAATTGCGGGAAACAAGGACACCGCCTGAATGAATGCCGAAAACCTCGGAAGTTTGACAATCAAACATGGCAGAAATAGTCACCTAGACTATGGATGAATTGAATTTGTCCGCTTGTTGATTGCACTGGAACTGATGATTGAACTTCTTTTGTTAAACTTTGAATCTAATTCATGGTTTGTAATAAACAATTTAATTTATACATTATTATATGTGTATAATAATTTGTATAAATGTGTATGTAGGTGTTTATGTAAACAGTTTAATGGTTGTGATAAGTTATGAATATATGTATAATATGTTGTTATATTCATATTAATTATAGATTTGCTTTCGGTTTTGTGATGTACATTTCAAGATGTAAAGACGAAGTTGTTTATGCGTTTGTTGATACGTTTAAATCTACATAATAAAAAGGTTAATCAATTCATGGTGATCAAGGTGGAAAAGTGTGATTCAAGATTTAATGAAGTTTGTTTTGGTACCGACAACATTCATCAAATCATTGAACTATACGTACCTTAATCAGTTAATGTTACAAAATGATGATTAACTTGAGGTTTACAAAAAACCTGTGGGGGAAGAATATCTTCTGGACTTAAACATCATCATATTCTTGGAAATGTGGGGGAGAATGGTTGAGGGAATTTACCTAAACAAATTGAAGTAAAGAAAGCAAGAAATGGAAAGGAAGTTGAAGTAATTCAAAGTTCCCTGAAAAGATATTGCTTGTGGCTTAAAGTCAATCACTGTTATTAGCATGCAATAGTAGGTAAGTGATAGAACAAGCACAACTTTGTAATATGAAAATGCTAAGTTAAGATTCATATCTCGTAGACACAATACCATTTAAGAATGACCTCTAATGGTTTGATTTACTCGATTGTACAAAGTCGAAGGAGAATCTTGCGGATCCGCTTATAAAAAGGTTTAGGTAGAGATCGGGTGTCAATCTTTTGACAAACGAAATTGGACTGAAGCCTATTATGCATGTTCCCTTATAATGGCAACCCAACCATAGTGACTGGAGATCCCAAAATCATTGTTCAAAAGGGACAACTAAGTTATGAGGGACAATTAGCACTTACTCATTCTGTTAAAAGAAAAGTGATGTCTACTGAATGGTTCAAGGTTAATCATTATGCTTTTAATGATTCCAAATTCTTGGTAAAGCCAAGTGGGGTATTGAAGAATACTTTTTATAGGAGGTCGTCTATGTAAGTTGAAGTGGGGCCTCTTCTATGAGAATTTGAGGGCTGAATTCTCTAACACACTATCGAAACCAAGGTGTTCCACGGCTAAAATGGACACAACCATGAGAACTTCGAAAAGCCAGGGGGTCTATTGTGTGGGTATCATTGTCTAGACATGCACCAAAGCTTGAGCAATTCAAGACATAGTTCACTGCTTAGCCGAGTATGTCCGATGGCATTCTACTAGGGAATGTTCAAGGCAGTAAACCACCTCGCCCGATGCAATAAAGCTCCGTTTGATATCCCTTTAGAGTCGCACTTTGTATTTGCATTAATTTTCATTCATGTGGGGGATTGTTGGAGAAATCGAATTAAAATTAATTCTAAAATTACGGAGGGTCGCATCGGTTCGGTGAAAGGTTACAACTACGTAAGAGGTTGTATTCTTTCGGTTAAAGGTTACTTTGTTCGGTTGAATCATTTTTGAATGGACGCAACCGGTAGTGAATGGCTTCCTTACTCCTAAAAATTCCCTCCATTTCGAATGAAAAGAACACGATTTTCTGCACTTTTGCATACCAAAATTACGCCAAAAAAAGCATTTTTCGGCCTAAACATTGGCATTAGTCGGAGATATCGAGGCACGATTAGTTCAACGTTTGTGCGCATTGAAGTGCCGCAACCGAGAACAAGGAAAATATTGTTGTATCTTGGGAGACTTCTTGCCATAACCGTGGGCATCTAATCGGGGCAATAAAGGCTTAAGGACAACGTTCTACGCGCCTCAGTCTAACGAATAAGTTTTCATCTTTTACTCTTGCTTTCTGCCTTTTTTTAATTCGAATATGTTGCTGTAATTCTCAATAATGAAATGTTCGTTCTTCTTATGTGTTCATCATGCCTGCAATAAGTTTCTACAAGTTTATGTTATTCAATTTTCAGAAAATTTATAAATTGATACTACACTACTAATTTTTCCAACATATATATACACATATATATATATATATATATATATATATATATATATATATATATATATAGATATACATATATACATATATATATATATATATATATATATATACATATATATATATATATATATATATATATAACATTTTTCATCCCCATATAAATATCCACAATCCTAAATACTAAAAATATAAGCCTATTACATTCTCTGCTTCCTCCGTTTCTCAATTTCTAGGAATATCTTTTCTGCTCTTTAATATTCTAGAGTTTTCTTCCTCACAAAAGCCACCCACCTCCACCGGCCGTCGACTCTGTCGCCGTTAACTCATTTCTCCACCCCCACCTTTTGAACTATTGTTTTGATCAAATAATTATTGTCATTCTTTTTATATTAACATGAATATTTTTTAACATCATATATTTGGGACATTCATTTCCGACCCGACGTGATTCCGAATATTCGGGTGTCCCGATTGTCGGGACCCAACGTCTATCGGATACGAGGCTCGGGAAGAAAATTTGAATCCCGAATCTTGTAGGGGCGGGTTTCGGGTAGCGGGTTTACGGGTCAGGTCCTGACCCGATGTCACGGTTTGGAATGATGATGCAGTTTGTGATCAGTGTAGGGACATAACGAAGGATAGCATAAACACCCAAAGACAAGTAATTTTTGGTAGTTGGGGGACTCCTGAAAAATACACTCATAAGGAGATTTCATGTTAAAGAACGGGAGAGGGCATGCGATTAATGAGAGAGACAGCAGTTGAGAGGGCATAGGGCCAGAAGGTGGTGCGGAGAGAGTCATGTGAAAGAAGTGCAAGACCGGTTTCAATAATGTGTAGGTGACGACGTTCTGAAATGCCATTGTGCCCAGGTGTGTGAGGGGTGTGGTATGAAAGGAGATGCCAATGATGGCAAGGTAATGATGGAGGGAGATAAATTCGCCACCATTATCCGAGTAGACGGTTTTGATGGGGTGATTAAAGTATTTTTCAACGATTGTACGAAAACGAATAAAAGCGTGTGCAACATCGGATTTTCGATTGAGGGGATAAAACCACATGTAACGTGTGTAATGATCAACAAATATTTCGTAATATTGAAAACCACCCAGAGAAAGAACAGGAGAAGTCCAAACATCACAAAAAATAATTTCAAGGGGACGCGAAGAGCGTAAAGTAGATGGGCCAAAGGCCAGTTTATGACTTTGTTTTCTAGACACGTAGAACAATGCATAAAGGACGAATTCAATGAATCCAAACAATAAGTACAAAAAATTGTATTAAAATAGAACTAGCCGGATGGCCTAAACGATGAAGCCACACTTGAGTTGTGGCTTTATTGGTGGGAAAAGCAATCAAAGGTGCAACGGGCCATTCATAGAGTCCATTTTTAACCGGCCCACGGTGCAGGGTTTGACTCGTCAGGAGATCCTTAACAAGAAACTCAGAATGTGAGAATAAAATAGATAAGTTATTTGATTGACATAGCTGGGAAATAGAAATCAAGTTATGAGTCATACAAGGGACACATAAAACATTATTTAATGGAAAATTCTGTTAGCATAGTTTCAGAAAAGAATTAATTTTCTATCTTCAAGTCATCATTTTCTGAGAAAGAAATGGGATAATCATTAGGTAGTTGAACTTGAAAACAAATTACAGGAGGCTAGATTTCAAATAATGGAAACGCGTATATTCTCCATGTGTTCTCGGGGGGAGACACCCATCTTCCTTCCTTATATTCTTTTATTTCTTCAAGTGATGTAGTGTTGCTAACATGGTACGTATGTAATTTTTTCTGGACCCTTGTAGATATACTTGTACAAGTAATTTACAAGTTTAATATTAAAGAATATTTCAATATGTACATGACAATCATAACGAAGTAATATATGCGGGTTATAAGGAACGACCCAACGGTTATCTAATAAGTGTCCCCTCACACGTACTTTAATATTTGTATCACGATGCCTATAGAATGGGTAACTTTCACTTCCATGCGTAGTATACTCAACATCCATCGCTGTTAAAGATCTTAAATTCACCACGGGTAAATCAATTCATAAATTGGGGGAATAACTAATCACTCATAATTAGAACGGATACATTTTAAACTCTTGTGTGATCTTGTGTTGAACATGCATAATCTTGTGTGTTCATCGTCACCATTGTTATTCTTGCACCGTTTGTTGGTCATAGACCATATTCGTGGCATTCAATCTTGATTAGTCTGTGTTTTTACGAGTCACTGTGGGATTCGACCTTGTCTCGCCAGTACTCTGCTACGATAAACCTAGTCTTATTGCTAGTAGTTGTGCATTGCACGCGCATCAAGCTTTTTAGCGCCGTTGCCGGGGACTAGTGTCAAAAACACTTTTTGATTTAAGATTGAGAATTCGTATATATTCGTGATGTGATCCATGATGACATTCCCGACCCATTGGCACCTACGCAGCCCGTGGATCATCTGGTAGTTCGAGATGGGCCAATAACGAGGCTCCAAAGGAAGAGATTGAGAGATGCTATGAACAACTTGGTGATAGAGACTTATTCGGAGTTTGAAGAGCCCATGGAGAAGACTGAGGCACCAATAGTGACCCTCCTTACTGGTATTGGGCCTGGTTAGAGCTTTATTGCATGGTTTGGCTTCATATTGGGCCAAAATCCACGTTCTGGACGTTAAGAAGAGGATGGACGAAATTGTGAAGTGTTGGACTTATTTTACTTTGATTATTCGAGATTTTGTTTAATTATTATCTAATAAAGGTCATTTGGGCCTAAGTAGACTAGGTAAGCCCATTTACTTAACATGGGGTGCATTTTCCTACGTGGGAATTCTCCCACATTGCTTTTTCTCATCTAGTTCTTTTGGTTGTAAGCCTATATAAGGCAAACACTAGCTTTTCATTCAACACACAATTATCATATGAAAATTCAGATTATTGAGTTTTACTCAACCAAGTCGTGAGACTTGAACATCATTTGCGAGTGAGAATTTTCTTCATCGTAGAAAGTTCAACCCTTCGAGAATTTACCAGCACTGTGAGCAATTGTTGGGCGTTCTCTTCCTACGATTTAGTTGGATTACTAGGTCTAGGATACTAAGTTCGTCATTGTTCCCCCTAGTTACTTCCTAGGCGAAACATCGGATATGATTCCATCCGGAATCACATCAGTTGGTAGCAGAGCTCAGCAACTTCGATAGCAAAAATTTTTTTTTTTTGTTTTCCTTTATTCCGTATCATTCAAAAAAAAAAAAATTCGTGTTCTTGTTTTTATTTTTATTTCAGTCGTCCAACTCCCCCCCCCCCCCCCCCCCCCCCTTCAAGAACACAAGCAATCTTCATCCATCAACCCGGAAATTCCCTTGTATCTTCAAACTTTCATCCCAGAACCCTAATTTTGTTTTTCCAGACCAGTTTTTGTATGACAAAAATTCAAAATATATACCTTTGGGTAAAAATAGTTTGTTTTATATACCCCTATTTTTAATTCTTACAAGTATAACCCTATCAAAATACTCGGAAGGACGGGCAATTTGGCATTCAGTACGGGATATATTGCCTTGAGGCAGGGTTATTTTTCATTGAGGCCGGACTAAAATAACACGTCCTGACCAACTTTTCTAACTCAGACGGGCAAAAAATTCCGCTTTTTTTTTGCAAGACCGACTTTATTTTGGATTTATTCTGGGGCCGTTCGTCTATTTTTTTTTTCAAATTTGCCAAGGAAGAACATACGTTACCCGCGGATTCGGTTCCGACATCGCCCGGCTCTTGCATTAGCATGAACATGAGCGGCTTTCTGTGTCTGAACTTGCGGTGGAGATGACGCCGCCACCGGAGTTGCACCCTTAGATTTCCGATTCCGGTCTTCCCACCAGTCCGGATAGACATGTAATTTGAAGCAGGTGCTCATGTCATGGCCAGCCTGCTTGCAATGGGTGCAAAAGAGCTTTGATTTGTTGATCA
The DNA here is from genome assembly GCA_036785695.1 of Gentiana straminea. Lineage (NCBI taxonomy): Eukaryota > Viridiplantae > Streptophyta > Magnoliopsida > Gentianales > Gentianaceae > Gentiana > Gentiana straminea. The sequence continues at coordinate 492,881 of JAVUPR010000158.1, read as the reverse complement.
TTCATACCAATCAAAAATTGGTGAAGCTTTTCCTCTTCTCGATCGATTTTGAATTTGCCCACGAGATTGCAGGTACACAATCCGCTAGAGCAGTGGTGCAGCAGTTTGAGACGATGAGATCGTCCTAAAGACCCATGAATGTGTTGTAATACTCCTCCTCTGTCATAGCCGAGGTCTGCTTGCAATCGATAAAAGTTGGCCACAATCATGAAGAAGATGAGGCACATTTTGAGAGGAAAGTTGTTAAAACGTTGGCCACAAATATCACCAAAAAAAATAATATGCGGAATTTTTAGCCCGTCCAAGTGAGAAAAGTTGGTCGGGACGTGTTATTTTAGTCTGTCCTCATGACAATATATCCCGTCCTGAATGCCAAATTTCCCGTCCTACCGAGTATTTTGATGCGGTTATGCTTGTATGAATTAAAAATAGGGGTATATAAAACAAACTATTTTTAAAGAAAGGTATATTTTTTCAATTCGGTCTTTTTGTATCAGGCCGTTACCTAACCAAAAAACCTCCAAAAATACTGAAATGTTTACCACATCTCAAACACATCTCGATCTACAATTTTCTTCTTTACACCCAATCCAAATTCAACGTGTATCTGGACTAAAAACACAGATTAATACAAACAATCTGTCCAGAAAAACTGCAGCAGTAAATCATCGTTTGAATTCGTTTTCAGTGGGTTAACCGGCTCAAAATTACCTGAATATTGGTGAACTTATAGAAAATTTGCATATCTACAATCTGAAATTTTTTCACAGATTGCACCACTTTCCGAAAAACGATTGTTTGAGCGACTTCTATAACAAAAAAAAAATCTAAAAATTTGACATCTTTTAGAAAACTCTCTGCTCTGAAACTTTTGTCTTTTGAGTTTTTCTAGATTCACAATAGTTTTCTGACCACATACCTTTCAACCTATTCTCGGTCTGAAAACCTAGTGTCCTTCTAGAGAGTCGGTTTTGATTGTTGTTTACTTTTAATTGCTTTTCTGGTTCGTTTGACAAGGGTGCTTTATACGACTTAGAAGGGGAGTGTAAATACATGAGTTTGTGAGATTTTTTTTTCTTTTGAGACAATGACAGAAAGAGATAACATTGTGCAAGGTGATGTCGAAAGCGATTTTTTTCGTACACGTTGTTTGATTGGTGAGAGGCTATGCTCTATGATTATTGATCCTGATTGTTGTGCTAACTTAGTCAGTACTTATGTGATTAATAAATTATCCATTCCTACTACACCACATCCTCAACCACATAAGTTGCAATGGCTGAATGATGTTGGTGACATGCGAGTTACCAAACAGGGCCCTAATCTCCTTCAATCTTGGTAAACTCGATGGGGAAGTTTTATGTGATGTAGTCCCCATGCACATCAGCCATATATTACTTGGAAGACCTTGGCAGTTTGATAAAAGAGTTACTTATGATGGGTATGCAAATAACTACACCTTGCACCATAAGGGTAAACACTTTACGCCCCTTGCGTTATCCCCTGAAGAGGCTCACAAAGATAAGGTTCGGTTCTCTAAAAACATTGAGGGGCACGTAATGGAGGAAAACGATCATTTGAAACTTGCATCAGAAAAAGAAAAAGAATTGGTTGAATCAGTGGGAGAATCTTTGGGTGATGTCATTGAGGAAGAATTGGTGAAGTCACTTGAAGAATCAACTGTGGATGAAACACTTACAGAGGGTAATGAGCACGTGGAGGAAATTGCTGGTGAACATACTCCTATATTTGTGGCTGAGAACATGTAGGAGAGTGGGGCATCTGATTCTCTCTCATTAGCGCCTTGTTCGAGCTCTATCTTATCTTATTTGCATGAACATGATGAGCATACACTTGAGAGGAATAACAATTTGTTGGATGTGCCGGATGCAACACCTCTAGTGTATATGACCGATCTTGACACCGTTGATATTAGTGGAAAGCCGGAGCACACTTTTATTGATTCTTTATCATGCAAATTGATGAGTACCCTAAATTGCATTCCTTCACTTATATGGATGCAATGCAGCATTTTATCAACATTCATATCAAGCCGAGAGATTGTTCTTACATTCCATTGGGGAAGCGTGAATCGTCATTTCGACATGCCATTGATATGCAGCTCAATATACGCAAGTTATTTGATCCTAGTATTCCATTGCCGATTTTTGCAGGTAGTTTGAGATTGGTGTGTATTTCTGAATTTTACGACGTCCTATTGATTCGAGGACAAATCCTTTCCAACCGGGAGGGAATGATGTGATCCATGATGACATTCACGACCCATTGGCACCTATGCGGCCCGTGATCATCGGTAGTTTGGGATGGGCCAATGGAAGAGATTGAGAGATGCTATGAATAACTTGGTGATAGAGACTTATTCGGAGTTTGGAGAGCCCGTGGAGAAGACTGAAGCACCAATAGTGACCCTCCTTAGTGGTATTGGGCCTGGTTAGAGTTTTATTGCGTGGTTTGCCTTCATATTGGGCAAAAATCCCAAGTTCTGGACGCCAAGAAAAGGATGGACTAAATTATGAAGTGTTGGACTTATTTTATTTTGATTATTCAGCTTTGGTTTAATTATTATCTAATAAAGGTCATTTGGGCCTAAGTAGACTAGGTAAGCCCATTTACTTAACATGGGGCGCATTTTCCTAGGTGGGAATTCTTCCACATTGCTTTTTCCCTTCTAGTTCTTTTGGTTGTAAGCCTATATAAGACAAACACTAGCTTTTCATTCAGCACACAATTATCATATGAAAATTCAGATTATTGATTTTTACTCAACCAAGTCGTGAGACTTGAACATCACTTGCGAGTGAGAATTTTCTTCGTCGTAGAAAGTTCAACCCTTCGAGAGTTTACCAGCACTGTGAGCAATTGTTGGGCGGTCTCATCCTACGATTTAGTTGGATTACTAGGTCTAGGATCCTTATCTCGTCATTGTTCCCCGTAGTTACTTCCTGGGCGAAACACCGGATCTGATTCCATCCAGAATCACATCAATTCGTTCCTGTAAATTGTTTCGTTTATTGAGTCTGTTCAGCAGTCCGTAATTATTTGAGTCATAACAGAGTTTGTGTGCTCGTTTCTGCGAAATTTTTGCCTCGGGAGCACGTCTCTCAATCCCGGTCGAATTTCTCAAGCTTGGTCGCCGAAATCTCAAGCACGTCTCTCAAGCACGTCTCATTATGCTTTTGCTCGACTCTGACTCCCGCATAATGAGACGTTCGAAGAGGCTTGGGAAAGATTCAAAGAAGCACAGTGGAGATGCCCACATCATGATATCATGTTGCCATTAAGGATGCACAATTTTTACCATGGATTGCGGGCAAGTGAGAAAATGAGAGTAGATGCATCGAGCAATGTGTGTTTCATGTTGTTGTCACCAGACGAAGCCTTTGAGAAGTTATAGCACATGGCACTCACTAGCCAGTGGAGAACACACAAAGCGAAGACATCACGATCAACTGAATCAATATTTAAAGAGGATGCGTCTCAAAAGATTCTATACTAGCTATTAGTGATCAATGAGAAGATGGATGGCATGCAAGATCACATCGCCAAAATGGATAAAGTTCAAGGAATTGAGACGACCAACACCGAGAACTTGAATTATGCGGGAAGGCAAGGAAATCCTTATAAGGGCGGATATCACCCGGGTTCTCACGATCACCCGGGTTTTCGATATAGTGATCCTAATGGTGGCGAGAGACCGAAACAAACCGGTGGTTTCCTTTCTCAATCAAACGAGACCCGGTGGATGGGAAGCGCCTATGGATAGAATGAGCTCAACTATGATCGATACGGTCAACCAGCGACGAAGTCCATGAGCGAGCTTAGTGCTAGCTTCACGCAATATTGTCAGAAGAATGATGTCAGACTGACAAATCAAGAGGCTTTAGTGTAGAATTCGTCACACCAAGTGGGGCAAATTGTGGAACAAGTGTCACCCCGTCCTCCGGGAGGTTTTCCAAGTAACACGAGAAAAACCCGAAGGATGTCAATTCCATCACGACAAGAAGCGGGAAGGAGATACCTTGACCGATTATGTCAACTATCTAGGAAGAAGCATAGAACATAGTAGAATGCGGAACAATAGGGGAACTGCACTGCGGAGCACCATCCCACAATCACGTGAATATGCAGAACCAACATATGATCAGGGACGGTAGCAACATGCAGCAAGTAAGTCTTCACAAACTAACTATTAATCATGCATCTTTACGCTATCCCCCTCGTAAATCTAAACCGAATCATGATGATGCTTGCTACAGAAAGTTCATTGAAATGTTTGAGAAATTGCAAGTGAACATCCCTTTAGTAGAAGTTCTAGCAGGAATTCCGGAGTACGCTAAGTTTATGAAGGAAGCGGTTTCTAGTAAAAGGAAGTTGTTGGATCTCGAGACTATTTGTTTGAACGAGGAATGCTCGGCGGTTTGCAACACAAGCCCTCCCAAATGTAAAGATCTTGGGAGATTCCTTATACCATGTACCATTGGAGGAGAATGTTTGAATAAGCTTTGTGCGACCTTGGAGCCGGTGTCAACTTTGATGCCACTTGTCTATTTTCTATAAGCAAGGCATGAAGCGAGGTAAAAGATACATCTATAACCCTTCGGTTGGTGATCCATGATGCAACCTTGTGGAGTTGTTGAGGATGTTTTAGTGAAAGTGGATAATTTTGTGTTCTTTGTAGACTTTGTGGTGTTGAACATGGAAGCCAATAGTTATGTTCCATTGATCCTAGGAAGACCCTTCCTAGCGACTAGTCGGACTCTAATAGATGTTCATAAGGGAGAGCTAGTATTACGAGTGAATGATGACAAGGTCGTGTTTAATGTGCTGAAGACGATGGGATATGCCTAAGACGAAGGAGAAGCATGATACATGATAGATGCCATTGACGAGGTTGTTTGAAGTTACATCAGCAAGTGGCACCCTGAAGTTGCCGAAACTCTCTTCTTGAAAGAAGAAGAAGAAGAAAGTGATGAGGAAACCTGACCTGGATGCAACGAAGGTCAAGTACTAGAGGTAGAGCCTGTATATTCTGTGAATATAGGTAGACCTATTCATAGACCTTCGTGGCATAAGTTCTTTGACCTACAATTGACTGAAAAGTTATTGAAGTCATCGTTGGAGGAGCCACCTAGAAAATTAACATTGAAACCTTTGCCATTCCACCTGAAGTACATGTTCTACAAGATGATACCCTTTCCCTCATAGTTTCACCATCATTTTCACCTTTGGAGGAGGAGAAGGCTGTTGAGAGTAATGAGAGAGCATAATGGAGCATTCGGGTGGACTATTTCAGACATTCGAGGAATAAGCCCCTCGGTCTGCATGCACAAGATATCTGTAGACCTTGCGAAGAAAGTTGTGGCTCAACCTCAGAGGAGGTTGAATCCTCAATTGAAGGATGTTGTGAAAGAAGAGGGTATAAAGATGTTGGAAATGAGAATCATTTTCCTAATTGCTGACAGTGAGCCCAATTCATGTGGTGCCCAAGAAAAGAGGATTTACGGTTCAACCTAACAAATTCGATGAGTTAATCAACTTTGTGAGATTGATTATTGGACATTGAGTATTCTTAGACTTCAAGAAAGCTGAATGATGCAACTCGTAAAGATCATTTTCCCTACCATTTATTGACTAGATGTTGGAAATCTTGCCGGCCATGCATTTCTTGTTTCTTAGATGGGTATTCTGGTTATTACCAGATACACATTGCTCCTGAGGACCACGAAAAGACAACATTCACATGTACCTACGGAACATTCGCGTACAATCGCATGCCTTTTGGACTATGTAATGCGCCAGCAACATTCCAATGGTTCATGATTTCACTCTTTGCGGATATGGTGGAAGATTTTCTAGAGATATTTATGGATGACTTTTCTGTATTCGGATATAACTATGGTGAATGCTTGGACAATTTTTTGACAGGCGGGAGACCAACCGTTCATTTGAAAATTGAAATTCGAAAGCATTAAAGTGTCCTATCAGTACATGCCATCATTACGGCAACCGTTATCAAATCATATTGGCCGATCAAAAAATGCGGTTCTTACAAGACCCAATGACAAGAAAGCCCATCTGAGCTCGCATAAGCATGGAACTCGCCTTCGAAGAGATATCTTTGTATGCCCGTCCGGTACGGCCACATATTCTGGAGATCGCCCTTGAGCGAATCCCCATAAGCCTAGTCGCTTTGGCATGGAACTGTGCGGACACGCCCACAAGCGTACAAGCACCTTAAAGTCCGGTCGCTTAGGCACAACACCACGCAAGCACGCCCACAAGCGTAACGTGTTTGAGCCCGTCTTTCATGGCACTACGTGAACGCACCCTTGAGCGCAACATGCACAAGCCCATCTTAGCACGGCCCGGTGATGACACGCCTCGAGCGTAACGTGTCTAAGCCCGTAGAATGGCACCATGTGGACACGCCCTCGAGCATAAAGCACATAAGCCCGGCTCATCCCCGACACTACATTTAGCTCGGTGTACGGCGGACCGATAAGAACTTACTCCTTGACGTATTCATGAGTGCACCATGAATAAATCAATGAGTAAGGGGTCATTGATATGACAAAACCCGACATGAAGCCCACGAATCCGATGAGTGGCCCAACATAAAACCCACAAAAAAAAAGGAAAAAAAGAAAAAGTAAAAGTAAAAGTAAAAGAAAACACACATAAATAATGGTCACCGGCCAACACCACCTACTGTCACAAAAGATAGGTAGATTTTGAGACACCATCAACTATAATTATTTCTTTTACATACTTTTGGTAAGGGTTTCTTAAATGGTATTGAATGTCTCTATTTATTGGTATTCTTAATTTGCATGCCAAACCTTAAATCAACTTATTACTCCTATCTTGGGTCTTCTGACACGGGTAATTCTTCCCTAGTCACTCCATCTGCACCGTAGACACACGTTGATGATTCTGGACCACACAGTTTGAAATTGAATAGAAACTGTGTTGTCCAGAATCATCCACATGTGTTACTCTGCAAATGTACTCATACTAAAGTTGCTCAACAAGTAGTAGGGTGCTTGCATGCTAAAGATACACTAGCAGCGGGGAAATACTTATGTGTGGAGGTGAAATAATAAAAACGCGCGGTTTGATACGAATGAAGCTTGTGTGGTTAATATTTACCTCGCTGCAGTCAAACAACTTCAACAGCAATACATCATCATCTAGAGATAGCTAGTCCTAAAGAGGACCCATTTAATTTAGGGGTTATAATATATATAATTAGTTAATATAATTGGTCATAAAATCAATTAATTAAGGGCACTTGGGTCCCCCTTCTTTGGTCTTCCAGTTGTTGTAGCAAGGGCAAACATACTTGTTGCCATAAAAGCCAGGGGGTACACAAAGACACTTTTTGCAGCATTTCTGGCAGAAAAACACGCATGGCTTGTGATATTGGGGTTTGCTGCATCTCCTTGTGCATTGTCTTGGGCATTCTGTTTCAGGAAATTACACCACACACAAAAAATTATTTCTGCTCAATTCATTATTGCTCCATTTCCCAACTTCTAGTCAAAACCTACTTTTTTTTTAATATATTTTTTTAATCCATATTTACATAACACTCAATTTATCGATTCACCATGCACACTAGTGACACTATGTATATCACATAAATCGACTTTAAAAAAAAATTAACTCTCAAGTCGAAAATCGATTTTCTTTAGAGTCGATTTAATATATAAGATTAATATTAAAAAAGAGATAGAGGAACTTACGAGAACCGCTCAAACTCCCCGAGTTGGTCCCGTTTGGTTTCAGACTGGACTGGTTCGATCCATTTGGATCCAACTTAATATTTTATTCACCCACTATCTTATTTACTATTATTTTATTAATTTTATTATTTTATTAATATTTCTCTCACCAATCATTTCACCATCAACAAATAAAATAATATTAATTAATTCATTTAATTCACCACCTACTATTATTCAACCAATTCTTTATCAATATAATATTTCATTAAAATTTCTCTTACTGAATCATTTCTTCATCAACACAAATTTTAATACAACATTTCAACCTTATAATCATTACTTTACATTATTTTATTTTATTTTAAATCTCATTACTCAATCCAACCCCACGTCCAACCCGAAACCAAACAGGGATGGTTCTAGAATAAAAGGCAAACAAGAACATTAACAACATTGCTTTACCGAAACACCTAAAAAAACAAAATTTGCAAAATTTAAACTATAAAAAACGGACAAAACAATTAAAAGCAACCTTGTAACGATGATGCCCTCCTCCAGATGCCACCACCACCTGAGCACAAAAACATTTTCGAACTTAATTAATTATCTCTTCTAACACATATTTTCACCATAAATAAAAATAAAAATAAAACGAATTGAGCGTCAACCCAAATTACCTCATTGTCTCATTCTTGAGCATCGTAAAAAAGATAAACCGAGAATTATGTTTCAATGATCCAGTATACCGCTTATATAATTTTTTTTGTGGAGAGAAGTCGACCATTTATTAAATAAAAGTTGTTATTACGGTATCCTGCTCTTTTACCACTGTCATTTGCCTTTTGGGGCCTATTTTCACCTTAGTACTTACGGAGGTGGATTATTTTTCAAATTAATTTACATGACTCGAAAAACATTAATTTATTGCTTTTTTGATATGATTTTGAATGTTCCTAAGACATTGTTTCATACATTTCTTAACCCATTAGAGTACGTATTCATTTCAACAAGCACAAGTTACGTGACTACGCAAAGCGAATACATGTAAAAAAACATGAGTATCACAAGAGTGTAAAACATATATATGTTTAATATATTAGACAACATAACATGAGTATGTATAAGATGTTAATTATCAACCTCCTCATCTGCTTAAGTTTTTGGGAAAGATGGTGTTAAAGTGTCCTCATCGGGAACTTGTAGTTGTTTCAACCATATTAAGAGATGGGCTTCCCTCACCTTACAACCTAGGTTTTGGGGTATGAGGTCCCTCCTCTTATATGGGTTTGGGCCTATGTTTTCCACGTGGTATCGAGCCACCTTTTATTGTAAGTTTTGGGCCTATTTGTTGGCCTTGTGTGCCCGGCCCACACTTAAGGGTGCGTGTTAAAGTGTCGCACATTGGGAATTTGTGGTTGTTTCACCCATCATATTAAGAGATGAGCTTCCCTCACCTCACAACCTAGTTTTTGCGGGATGAGGTCCCTCCTCTTATATGGGTTTGGGCCTATATTTTCCACGAGATGGTAATTCATTATGGTATCATAGCCGGAGGCAATGTGATCGAACCCCGGTGTCAACATTGCGATGACACCGGGGTTCAATCTGTATCGCCCTTTCCCGGAAACCGAGTCCTTATCCGGAAAGAGCACTCGGCACAAATATTATCAAATAAATTCAATAATATATGTAAGTCTTACGTCATACATCGAACTAAAACGACGCGGAAGATAAAACGACTCGGGAAAAGAAAAAGACAAAAGATCGAACACACGGTTTCCAATCTTTGCTAAACTAAATCCAATAAAGAGAACTAAAACATCCAACGTTAAATCCAAAGGAACCAAACAGAACTAATCCAAAAGAAAGACATCAATGTTTGAATTGAACCAACAACATTATTGAAAGAATTAAAACTAAAAGAACTAAATCTTCACGAGCTCCGTCTAACATGTCCTCGTCAAAGAACTCATCAGCGTTAGCAACCTGTTCATCTTCTTTGGGGAAAGAGAAAGACAACAAAAAGTAACGGGTTAAGTACAAAAGTACTTAGTAAAGAGTAGAAGATCGCATAACGTCGGTCTCATAAAGAAATAAAAGCAACGCCCTCTTTTATTAATTCATTCCGTTATTAGCCCTAGCTAACTATCACATTATGTTCATAGTATAACATGAGATTTCAAAGGTATTTAGCTTAGCTCAAGTTTGTTACATCATGAATAACAAGGGCACAACGCCTAGTAATAGGATGTACTAGGACAACTGGGTGCAACCTACTTAGAGACACGCTCTAGTAGCCCCGGGAATATCTGAGTCCCGATGGTGTGATAACCAGCAGAATGTACCAGACGTTTTATCTAGCCAATCGATTGACCGGCGTGGGTACAGTCTACTTTGTCTGGTCAGAGAACAAATCGCGATATTGTACTATGCCTTACCAAGCATTGCATGATGTTTAAGATTATTAATCTAGCACATATGTTTGATTAGATGTTTAACTAGCCACCTAAGTTGATTCACATAAAAGGCTCACCTATCAATCTACTCCCTCTTCCTAAGACCACTAGACACTAACAAAACCTAGCACATACACATAGATCGATAAACCACTAGCTTATCGAAGCACAAGGCAAATCCAAAGCTTTCGACGGTCCCACACTTCATCTTTTAGGAAATCCACATGGTGCCGAAACTAAACGCATCAAAAGCTAATTCAAGGCTTTGTCACATAAGGTTAAGTAGTAAAAACATGATTATGAAGCACCGAAACCAAGGCGACACGAAAAACGGTGAAAAACGGAATAAATAGGTCAAACACCCGTCTGACCCCTTGTGAACGCCCGTCTGACTTGGACGTGCGTCCACCAACCCCCAGACGCCCGTCCGTGAAATTCAGCCACATCCTGTATCTAAACTGACCCCTTAAACGCCCGTCCGAAATACCCCAGACGCCCGTTTGAGCTTCCGCTACCGCGGACGCCCGTCTGCCCTTATGCAGACGCCCGTCTGCCTTGGATTTACCCAGAAAATCTGCAACTGTCAAAACGCGACTCCATCCCAATTCCAACCCAAACTCCAACCAAAACGATTCAAAACCACGAAAATAAACATACAAATTGCTCTACATCTTTACGACACCTTAGTCATACGATAAGAACACCACGTTACCTTGATTTGCGAGCTACTACGATCCACGCTACCAAAGTCTTGAAAAAGGTTAAACTTTTAACTCCAAACCTATAAAAGATCAATCCAACGATGATCACTACGATGTTTAAACTCAGAAAAACGCAGCCTAACACGATGATGAATAAACCCTAATACCAAGAACGATGAGGGAAAGCTTACGTTAACGGATTTAGGGATTGCGATATCAAAACGATCCTCGTCTCGTGGTGATCCTTCCTCTCTTGAGATGTCTCATTGAGAAGAGCAACGGATTATCCTAGAGATTCGAAAGCCTCTTCTCCCCCTTTTTCTTCCAAACATGCGCCCACTTAGTTAGTTTTTTTTTCCGTAAACAACAACTAGGTTAATTTAGGATTAGTTTTCCTTTTATAATCCCAATTAAAATCTAATTATTCCTTATTAATTGAATCCAATTAATCCTTTTCTTTTTCTTTAATTCCATTAATTAAATAACATAATATTCGATTTTTGTTAAAAGACCGAATTGCCCTTTTTAAAAAATCGGGATATTACATTCCTCCCCCTTAAGAGGAGTTTCATCATCGAAACTAGATCGTACCTGGTAGATGAGGGAACTGCGGGAACTCGTTGAGCATATCCTTTTCCACTTCCCAAGTGGCTTCGTCGGTGCATGATTGCTCCATTGCACTAACACTAACGGGATCACTCGCCTCTTTATCATCTTTTCCTTCCAATCCAGAATCTTTATCGGCTTCTCCACATATGAAATATTATCTTGCAAAACTTCGGATCAATCTCAGATTCCACGTCCACTTTAGATAGACACTTCCTAAGCATCGATACATGGAAGACATTGTGGACTCTAGACATCGATTCTGGTAACCGTAGCCTATAAGCCAACTTCCCAACTCTTTCGATGACATCAAAAGGTCCTACGTACCTTGGACTTAGCTTTCCTTTCGTCCGAACCTCTTGACACCCTTCATTGGAGACGCTCGAAGGTAAACTCTATCCCCGACCTCAAACTCTAGCGGTCTTCTTCTAACATCGGCCCAACTCTTCTGACGATCTTGAGCGGCTTTCAGATTCTTCCTTATCACCTCGATCTTCTCCTTGGCTTCCTGAACCATCTCCGGCCCTGTGATATGTTTCTCTCCCACTTCATCCCAATAGAGTGGAGTCTTACACTTCCGACCGTACAAGGCCTCAAAAGGTGGCATTCCCAAACTAGCATGGTAACTATTGTTGTAAGCAAACTCGGCCAAATTGAGGCAATCTATCCATGATCCTCCGGCATCCAAAACACAAGCTCTAAGCATATCCTCAAGAGTCTGAATTGTTCTCTCTGACTGCCCATCCGTCTGCGGATGAAACGCTGTACTTAAATCAGTCTTCGTCCCAAAAGCTTTCTGCAAACACTTTCAGAAGCGACTGATAAATCTACTACTGTCCTTATCAGATACAATTGATAGAGGTACACCATGAAGCTTCACTATATTGTCGATATACATAGTAGCAAACTTCTTTATAGGCATGTCCACTTTACATGGCAAGAAATGGGCTGATTTTGTAAGTCTATCCACAATCACCCAAATCATGTCATGACCGCCCTTAGTCTTAGGCAAACCGGTGATGAAATCCATCGTGATATTCTCCCATTTCCATTCCGGTACCTCTAAGGGTTTCAACAAACCTCCTGGTCTTCGGTGTTGATGTAGCCCAATTCAAGAGGAAGATTGAGTCTTTTATTTAGTCTTTTAATTAGTCTTTTATTATCCCACATTGGTTAATTGTCTTTTATATTTATTATTATTTTTAATTATTGTTATTTTGTCCCACATTGCTAAAATGGCAATTGGACTTGGAGTCGTAGCCTATATAAGGCATTTCCTTGTATTTGAATAGGTAGCTTATTATTGAATCAAAAAAACTATTTTGGTTGAAATTCGAGAGATTGAATTTTTATCATAAGAAACTTTCGAGAGATTGGGTTTCTTTCAAGAAGTTTTCGGAGATTGGACTTCTTTCGATTATCTGAGATGGGGTAATTGGTTGGTGTTCCGAGAGATGGGATCACCGTAGTAAATATTCGAGATGGAGTATTTACATATCCTTTTGTTATTTTCGTTATATATATTCAAAAAGCCATAAAAATATACTTGTCATTGCTTTGAATCGTTTGTCTGTTGTGCTTTAATCAACGATCCTACGAGTTTCGGTTTACATCAAGTGGTATCGAGAGATCGGGCGATTAAAGCAACAACAACGCTTCTTTGCGTTTTTAACGAGAAAATCTGCTTTGCGTTTTTCCGGAGTTGAAGTCGGCGTTCTTGTTTCCCAAGAACCCTAATCGCAGCCGCCGTTTGAACCCTAATTGCTGCTACATATTACAATCGCTGAATTGCTGCATATTACATCAAGGAACCCTACGTATTGAGGTAAATCAGGCGTGACATATTATTCTTGGTCGAAACCCGAATTTTTCTGCTCTTGAAATCTGACTGTCCGACTTTGTTTCCAATCGTTCCCTATTCAAAACAAGTCTAAAAATCCTCAAAATTTACCAGTAGATAGAACATTGTATTGGCTATCTTTTGTCTCTTTGGCACTTTAGCAAATTCGGATTTTATCTTGATCAAATTTGGATCGGAATATTCTACTCGATTTTCTGGAACAGCTTGTAGTCGACTTTGTTTTTAAGGAGTTGTGGTGGTCGCAATTGAATGAAATTTTGTGAGCACATAGGAAATTCATTGTTCTACAACTTTGATTCTTTGAGTTTTTTCAGAATCTCGACCGGTTTTGCACAATAGTCGCCGTCACCTAGTTGACTGTTTCTGTCAAAACCCGTAACCCGAGAGTGACCTGTTTACGAATTCGATTTGAGTGGGTTATACCTGTCCAAAAATTCTGAAACTTAACAGTCTTAACCACAATTTCGTTCTATACAATTTTTGTTCTTTGTGTTTTCCCGAATTCCGTACCGTTTGGTCGTGACAAGAACCCTAAATTATTGCTTTGGGACGAAAATTTTTGTTGGGAAATTTACTTGCTGCGTTTTCTTGTTTTGTCTTGCGTTTCAATTTTCTGTTCTTGAAGTCGTAATCCTTGATTCACAAGAACCCTAATAGCAGCCGCACTCAAAAGCTCCTTACATCATCGAATTTTGCTTTGCTATTTTCGTAACCCTAGTTGTTCTTGAAATCCAAGAACCCTACGTGCAATGGATAAACTACTTGCAAAATTCGACCACATCCATACAGACTTCGAGCGACATCAAGTTGAATCCGATCGAACACATGCTGAAATTATGGCTGCCCTAGATGCATTACATGACACCCTCGCTCCACAAAGCAAATTAGAACGTATTGCGCAACTGAGATTGGAGGCAGAGCAACGGAAATTAGAACGTATTGAGCAACGGAGATTGGAGGCAGAGCAACGAAAATTAGAACGTATTGCGCAACGGAAATTGGAGGCAGAACGGAAATTAGAACGTATTGCGCAACGTGAATTAGAGCGGAACAACGGAAATTAGACCGTGCGAACGTTGGAGGAAATTGGACGCAAAGTGGAAGGCGTACGATGAACTTTTCTTTATCACGCATGGTGTAACACGTGAAGAAGCTATGGCTGGCAAACTGCCCAAATTCTCTCTTTCACATGCTAAATCGAATAAACAGGTTATTCCCAACCCCCCTACCGCTGTGGTACACGAGGAGGTTGACATTCTTATTGTTGATTCAGCCACGGAAGAGTTCATTGAGGTTCTAATGCACTTACTAATGATGTTGTTCCGATTGCTACTATTGATTCTCCTTTACCGGTACCCGACCATTCGACGAGTTTGCCGATGTCAAGGTGGATATTGGTGTTGACCCCATCACTATGCCCGTGGACTTACTTGCTTGAATCGATTGTGGTCAAACCGGGGACCGAACCGGTGCAATCGATGGTTCAAAGGTGCGCTCGGCAATTTTAGTTGCGGATTTGAAGCCGTTACAAGCGCCACATGTATATGTGGATCCATATTTGACATTGCCGCCCTTTGGATTTTGTTGTCGCCGATTTCTCCACTCGCGCCATTCCATGTTTTTGCAATGTTGTGATTCTGAGTCTCTCCGTGGTTGAGTGGACGTATGGAAGCACGATGTTCGTGTTCGATCCGGGTTGATTCGAGGACGAATCCTTTTGAAGCGGGAGGGAATGATGTAGCCCAATTCAAGAGGAAGATTGAGTCTTTTATTTAGTCTTTTAATTAGTCTTGTATTATCCCACATTAGTTAATTGTCTTTTATATTTATTATTATTTTTAATTATTGTTATTTTGTCCCACATTGCTAAAATGGCAATTGGACTTGGAGTCTGTAGCCTATATAAGGCATTTCCTTGTATTTGAATAGTTAGCTTATTATTGAATCAAAAAAACTATTTTGGTTGAAATTCAGAGATTGAATTTTTATCATAAGAAACTTTCAGAGATTCGGTTTCTTTCAAGAAGTTTTCAGAGATTGGACTTCTTTCGATTATCCTGAGATGGGGTAATTGGTTGGTGTTCCTGAGATGGGATCACCGTAGTAAATATTACGAGATGGAGTATTTACATATCCTTTTGTTATTTTCGTTATATATATATTCAAAAAGCCATAAAAATATACTTTTCATTGCTGAATCGTTTGCTGTGCTTTAATCAACGATCCTACGAGTTTCGGTTTACATCAGGTGTTCTGCTTTCACTCTCTGGCATGTATCACATCTTGCCACAAACTCTGCGATCCCTAACTTCATACCAGGCCACCAATATCTCTCATTGAGATCTCTATACATCTTAGTGGCTCCTGGATGTACCGCAAAAGCAATCTTATGAGCTTCATCCATAACCTTCTCCCTTAGGCCATCTACATCGGGCACACACAAACGGTCTCCGTACCAAAGATGACCACTCTTGTCCAACTGATAACCCACTGTAGGCTTCTCTCGAGCCACTCGCTTCAAATTAATCAACACCGGGTCTTTATCTTGCTTAGCCCGAATCTCATCTAGCAAATCTGACCTTGCCATCAATGGCGCCAAATTCTGAGCTTTTCCTTTCCTTTCAATCACTTGAATCTGCATCCTATCCAACTGATCTACGACATCTTGCAGGGTAGTGATAGCATTAACCGCTCTCCGGCTAAGCACATCAGCTACAACATTAGCTTTACCCGGGTGGTATTGAATGTCCAAGTCATAATCTTTCACGAACTCCAACCATCTTCTTTGTCTCATGTTCAGATTCTACGGAGTAAAGAAGAACTTAAGACTCTTATGATCCATGAAGATCCTTGCCTTGACACCATACAAATAGTGTCTCCAAAGCTTCAGAGCAAATACCACTGCTGCCAACTGCAGGTCAAGTGTAGGGTAATTCTTCTCATGCACCTTCAACTGCCTAGATGCATAAGCAATTACCTTTCCTGATTGCATCAAAACACAACCCAAACCTTGACCCGATGCATCTGTATATACATCATAGTTATCAAAAACTTTCGGTAATGCTAACACAGGTGCTATGGTCAACTTTTCTTTCAAAGTCCAGAAAGCTTCGTCACATTCATTGGTCCACTCATACTCAACGTTCTTTTGAGTGAGCCTCGTGAGAGGTGTAGCTATCTTAGAGAAATCCTTTATAAACTTCCGGTAGTACCCAGCTAAACCCAAGAAACTTCTTATCTCTCATTCGACGTCGGTCTAGGCCACTTAGAAACGGCTTCTATCTTCGCTGGATCCACTTTAATGCCTTCTCTAGAAATAATATGCCTAAGAAAACTAACCTAGTCCAACCAAAACTCGCACTTAGAAAACATGGCATACAATTTGTTCTCCTGTAAGGTCTATAGAACTATCCTTAGGTGTTCTTCATGCTCTTCCTCATCCTTAGAGTATACCAAGATATCATCTATGAAAACTATCACAAACTTATCGAGATAAGGCATGAAAAACTCTATGCATCAAGTCCATGAACTTCAATGGAGCATTAGTGAGTCCAAACGGCATGACAAAAAACTCATAATGTCCATATCTCGTACTGAAGGCTGTCTTAGGTATATCTGACACCTTGATCTTCAACTGATGATAACCGGACCTAAGATCAATCTTAGAGAACACCTTCTTACCTTGCAACTGACTGAACAGATCATCAATCCTTGGTAAAGGATACTTATTCTTGATTGTCAGTTTATTCAACTCTCTGTAGTCGATGCACAAATGCATACTCCCATCTTTCTTCTTCACAAACAAGACCGGTGCTCCCCACGGCGATGTACTTGGCTGGATGATGTTTTTCTCTAGCATCTCCTTAAGCTGAGTTTTCAACTCTTTCAACTCCGCTGGTGCCATCCTATAAGGTGTTTTAGCCACTGGTGATGCTCCTACGATCAATTCGATCTCGAACTCTATGGCCCTATCGGGCATATGTCCCGGCAAATCTTCCGGGAAAACTTCGGGAAAGTTCTTAACTACACGAGTCTCTCTTAACTCGGGCCTATGCTTTTCCTTATCTAATGCATAAACAATGAAACCACAACTCCTCTTCAAAGCTCTTAGGGCTTTAACTGCTTTGAGATAATCGGATAACGACCATTGCTAGGCTTGTATACGTTACCCCGAAACGTCTTAGCTGATTTTCCGGGGCCTTAAAGATCACCTTCTTACCTCTACAATCCAAGTAGACATAATTCTTGGACAACCAGTCCTTACCCAGGATAACATCAAAGTCTGAGAAATCCAACACGGTCAAGCATGCTGGCACTTGTAAGTCCCAACTCTGATATCAACTTGGGGTGTGACTTTAGCACATCTAGTAACTCTGCCCAAAGGTGTGGTTAAACTCAAAGGTCTCTCCAATTCCTTAAGAGATAGGTTCAACTTCTTAGCTATCTTAGAGGAAACAAAAGTCCCCGAAGCTTCAGTATCAAACAGAGCTGAAACTGCTAGATTACCTATGATTATGGTACCTAACAAGTGAATCAATTTAAGTACAAATATGTAATATCATATGCGCGAAAAAGGACAAAAATAATTCAGATGGAATCAGAGGTTTTGGCTCTCACACTGATGACCTGATCGGCGGCACCCCTAGCTGATCGGCGGCAACCCTTCGATCGGCGGCAATAGGTTGGCCATCATCGTTTTTTTTTTTTTTCCGGCTTCTGCGTTTTACGCCGGTGTTCTTTAGGCCCTAAGCGTCCCGTTTGCATCGGTCGGCGTCTTGAAGGCGTGGTCTCTCGCGCTAGTGGTCGGCGGCGGCCCTGCTTTGAACCAGGCTATGTTGCTGGTTTGCGGCAGGCTTCTATCAGCCTTAGGGTTTGATCGGTATTGCTCCAGCACAGCGGATTAAGGCTGTCCCTGCTCCTAGGCTTCTCCGGTTGTCTCCTGTTCTTCAGCTCCGTTGATTGGCTGCCCATCGACTTTTTTTGCTCTTCAAGTTGACGCACTATTTTTCAGTTATGGCGGACCCGCCGGGGGTCCTCCCCGTGCCCGACCTTCGAAGATGAAAATACAATGCGGCCACCCAAAATGTACGCGGCCGCAATCGGAGGAAATAAGGTAGACATCCCCGACTTTGGTGTTTATGGTACTTGTAAAGGTGAACCAGCTTTTTTTGTTTCGAGAGCCGAACTTGAAATTCTTGCACGGCCTTTTGAAAATGCTTTGGTTGCTCGCTTCCCGATTATCGGCCGAGAATTGATGACATCCGTAAATTTTTCGTTCGACTTGATTTAAAAGCTACTTGTAAAATTGGTTTGCTTGATGCGAAACATGTTCTTGTGCACCCTGGATGTCAAGAGGACTATAATCGTCTCTTTACGAGACGAGAGTGGAATATGGGCCCTAATAGATTTGTGTTGTCCAAGTGGACGGTTGATTTTCACTGTAATGTAGACTGTTCAATGGTCCCTATTTGGTTTGAATTCCCTGGACTGCCGTTACCGTATTTTAACCCGAAATATGTGAGCAAAATTGGGGGTCTTATTGGAAGACCGTTGCAGACGGATGCAGCTACTTCAGATATGCGACGACCGTCTGTTGCTAGGGCACTTGTTGAAGTCAATATTCAGAAACCCCATTGTACTCGAATCTGGCTAGGTGAAGATGTTCATAAGGGACATTGGGCTAAGTGGGCCGAGAGTCTAAGATTGTTCTAATGGGTTATATTGATAAAAAAAATTGGGTTATATTGGGTCGGTTGGGTAATTGGTATAATATATATAATTAATGTATAAAAAATTTGGTTTGGTTTGGATTGGATCGGGTATATTAAAAATATCTAAAACAAACCCAATGCGATTCGGTTTGGTTCCAAACCGAACCAATTCATTTGGTTTGTTTATTGGTTTGGATCGGTTTACGGTTTGGATTGATTTATTGGTTATTTTGCTCACCCTAAATTGTATATATATATATATATATATATATATATATATATATATATATATATGTGTGTGTGTGTGTGTGTGTGTGTGTGTGTGTGTGTGTGTGTGTGTATTGTTGGAGAAATTTGAATTAAAATTAATTCTAAAATTACAGAGGGTCACATCGGTTCAGTGAAAGGTTACAATTACGTAAGAGATTGTATCCTTTCGGTGAAAGGTTGCACCTGTTCGGTTGAATCATTTTTGAAAGGACGCAACCGGTATTGAATGGCTTCCTTACTCCTATAAATTCCCTCCATTTCGGAATGAAAAGAACACAGATTTTCTGCGCTTTTGCATACCAAAATTCTGCGAAAATAAAAAGCATTTTTCCGTATAAACATTTGCACTAGTCAGAGATATCGAGGCTGGATCAGTTCACCGCTTGTTCGCATTAAAGTGTTTCAACCAGAACAAGGAAAAGACTGTTATATCTTGGGAGACTTCTTGTCATAACCGTGGGCATTTAATCGGGGTAAGAAAGTCTTAAGGACAGTGTTTTCTACCCGACTCAGTCTAACGAATAAGTTTTCGTCTTATACTCTTGCTTTCAGCATTTTTTATTTCGAATATGTTTCAGTAATTTTCAATTAATGAAACGTTCATTCTTCTTATGTGTTCATCATGCCTGCAATATGTTTCTACAAGTTTATGTTATTCGATTTTCAGAAAATTTATAAACTGGTACTACACTACTAATTTTTTCCACAATCTTAAGACTTTTTAATGCTTCCTGTGTTAATAATCAGCTTTGTGTTTGATGTGCATATACTTTTGTAAAACTTTGAACACTAAATTGCATCTGCAATTCAGGAAAAATAACAAAGGGGAAATTTTTAGTAATACAAACAATTTTTACATAGTTTTCAGAAAAATGACATGACTAACTACATTGTTTTCAAGGCTATAATACTTTATAATTACTACGTATTTTCTGAAAACTCGAAAAATAAAAATTGTTTCTAAGGTGTTATAGATTACAAATACGTTTGTATTAATTGTTAAAAGTGTCCGTGAATTTTTAAAACAACTTTAGAAAAAGTTGAAGCAGAAAATTCATGTTTAACCGGATGCTTATTAGTTAAATGTGGTACAACAACATACTTATGTGCAAATCTTTCGATAAATTTATTTTACATTTTTTCTGTGATCTTAAACATCTTCTAAAATATGTTGGTATCAATTCTAGAGATGTGAAACGACTATTAGAAAAATCTGCAACATGAAATTGCGGAAAAATAGAATTTTTTGTGTGTAAAATGCACTTGTTGTCTTGTATACCTTTTGAATAATTATGTTAACAACATGATTTTCGTGTTAATATTATTCTACAAGTATGTGAGTATATTTTACTTGTAACAAAAATCTGCAATTTAGTTGAAAATATTGTTGTGCCAAAAAATATAAATATAGTTACGACTTTTTGGAAAATTGGAAAAATTGCCTACTATGTGTTGTAGTCCAAAATACTTTGTAAATACTCATTCATTTCTAAAAAGTTAAAGAACGAAAGTTGTTTATTTGGTGTTGTAGATTACAAAAATGTTCATGTTATGTGTTTAAAATGTTCATGGATTTTTAAAATTGCGATATACCAATATCGGAAAAAGTGTGCATAACAAAGTCTGTTTTGCAACTTTTATTGTTGATCTTCTGTTTATGAACATAAATGGAAGGAACATTGGAAACAACCCCTTTGCCGTTTTGGCAACCTATTGCTGTGCAAGGAACGAGTTCGTCTCACCACGAAAAACCGGAGAAGTTCAACGAGAAAAACTTCAAGAGATGGCATTAGAAAATGCTATTCTATTTGGTTACTTTGAGTTTGGAAAAATGGCTAACTGAGGATCCTTCTGCGGTGCAGAGGGTGAAAATATATTGTTGATCGGTTTATGGAATTCAAGATGATGGAATCCAAAACCGTTGTTAGCCAAATAAAAGAGTTGCAGATAATTATCGCCAAGTGTCTCGAGGAAGGTTTGGTTATTAATGAACCATTCCAAGTTGCGGAAAATAATTGGGAAACTTCCACCTTCGTGGAGAGATTTCAAAAATTATTTGAAGCATAAAACCAAGGAGATAACCATGAATAAGATGGTGGTGAAAATAAGGGTTGAAGAGAACAACCGGCAACTTGTCAGAGGAGGGAACATTGAACAATCCAAGGAAAATTTGGTGGAATCCGCTTCCGGTGAAAATAATGGCAAAGGCCGAAAAGAAAGTTCAAGGGTGAAAGTTCAAAGGGCAATCAAGAGGCTAATCCATTTAATGGTAAATGCTTTAATTGCGGGAAACAAGGACACCGCTTTGAATGAATGCCGAAAACCTCGGAAGTTTGACAATCAAACGTGGCGTAAAATAGTCACCTAGACTATGGATGAATTGAATTTGTCCGCTTGTTGATTGCACTGGAACTGATGATTGAACTTCTTTTGTTAAACTTTGAATCTAATTCATGGTTTGTAATAAACAATTTAATTTATACATTATTATATGTGTATAATAATTTGTATAAATGTGTATGTAGGTGTTTATGTAAACAGAGTTTAATGGTTGTGATAAGTTATGAATATATGTATAATATGTTGTTATATTCATATTAATTATAGATTTGCTTTCGGTTTTGTGATGTACATTTCAAGATGTAAAGACGAAGTTGTTTATGCGTTTGTTGATACGTTTAAATCTACATAATAAAAAGGTTAATCAATTCATGGTGATCAAGGTGGAAAAGTGTGATTCAAGATTTAATGAAGTTTGTTTTGGTACCGACAACATTCATCAAATCATTGAACTATACGTACCTTAATCAGTTAATGTTACAAAATGATGATTAACTTGAGGTTTACAAAAAACTGTGGGGGAAGAATATCTTCGGACTTAAACATCATCATATTCTTGGAAATGTGGGGGAGAATGGTTGAGGGAATTTACCTAAACAAATTGAAGTAAAGAAAGCAAGAAATGGAAAGGAAGTTGAAGTAATTCAAAGTTCCCTGAAAAGATATTGCTTGTGGCTTAAAGTCAATCACTGTTATTAGCATGCAATAGTAGGTAAGTGATAGAACAAGCACACTGTAATATGAAAATGCTAAGTTAAGATTCATATCTCGTAGACACAATACCATTTAAGAATGACCTCTAATGGTTTGATTTACTCGATTGTACAAAGTCGAAGGAGAATCTTGCGGATCCGCTTATAAAAAGGTTTAGGTAGAGATCGGGTGTCAATCTTTTGACAAACGAAATTGGACTGAAGCCTATTATGCATGTTCCCTTATAATGGCAACCCAACCATAGTGACTGGAGATCCCAAAATCATTGTTCAAAAGGGACAACTAAGTTATGAGGGACAATTAGCACTTACTCATTCTGTTAAAAGAAAAGTGATGTCTACTGAATGGTTCAAGGTTAATCATTATGCTTTTAATGATTCCAAATTCTTGGTAAAGCCAAGTGGGGTATTGAAGAATACTTTTTATAGGAGGTCGTCTATGTAAGTTGAAGTGGGGCCTCTTCTATGAGAATTTGAGGGCTGAATTCTCTAACACACTATCTGAAACCAAGGTGTTCCACGGCTAAAATGGACACAACCATGAGAACTTCGAAAAGCCAGGGGGTCTATTGTGTGGGTATCATTGTCTAGACATGCACCAAAGCTTGAGCAATTCAAGACATAGTTCACTGCTTAGCCGAGTATGTCCGATGGCATTCTACTAGGGAATGTTCAAGGCAGTAAACCACCTCGCCCGATGCAATAAAGCTCCGTTTGATATCCCTTTAGAGTCTGCACTGTATTTGCATTAATTTTCATTCATGTGGGGGATTGTTGGAGAAATCTGAATTAAAATTAATTCTAAAATTACGGAGGGTCGCATCGGTTCGGTGAAAGGTTACAACTACGTAAGAGGTTGTATTCTTTCGGTTAAAGGTTGCACCTGTTCGGTTGAATCATTTTTGAATGGACGCAACCGGTAGTGAATGGCTTCCTTACTCCTAAAAATTCCCTCCATTTCTGAATGAAAAGAACACAGATTTTCTGCACTTTTGCATACCAAAATTCTGCCAAAAAAAGCATTTTTCGGCCTAAACATTGGCATTAGTCAGAGATATCGAGGCCTGATTAGTTCAACGTTTGTGCGCATTGAAGTGCCGCAACCAGAACAAGGAAAATATTGTTGTATCTTGGGAGACTTCTTGCCATAACCGTGGGCATCTAATCGGGGCAATAAAGGCTTAAGGACAACGTTCTACGCGCCTCAGTCTAACGAATAAGTTTTCATCTTTTACTCTTGCTTTCTGCCTTTTTTTAATTCGAATATGTTGCTGTAATTCTCAATAATGAAATGTTCGTTCTTCTTATGTGTTCATCATGCCTGCAATAAGTTTCTACAAGTTTATGTTATTCAATTTTCGAAAAATTTATAAATTGATACTACACTACTAATTTTTCCAACATATATATACACATATATATATATATATATATATATATATATATATATATATATATATATAGATATACATATATACATATATATATATATATATACATATATACATATATACATATATATATATATATATATATATATATATATATACATATATACATATATATATATATATATATATATAACATTTTTCATCCCCATATAAATATCCACAATCCTAAATACTAAAAATATAAGCCTATTACATTCTCTCGCTTCCTCCGTTTCTCAATTTCTAGGAATATCTTTTCTCGCTCTTTTTAATATTCTAGAGTTTTCTTCCTCACAAAAGCCACCCACCTCCACCGGCCGTCGACTCTGTCGCCGTTAACTCATTTCTCCACCCCCACCTTTTGAACTATTGTTTTGATCAAATAATTATTGTCATTCTTTTTATATTAACATGAATATTTTTTAACATCATATATTTGGGACATTCATTTCCGACCCGACGTGATTCCGAATATTCGGGTGTCCCGATTGTCGGGACCCAACGTCTATCGGATACAGGCTCGGGAAGAAAATTTGAATCCCGAATCTTGTAGGGGCGGGTTTCGGGTAGCGGGTTTACGGGTCAGGTCCTGACCCGATGTCACGGTTTGGAATGATGATGCAGTTTGTGATCAGTGTAGGGACATAACGAAGGATAGCATAAACACCCAAAGACAAGTAATTTTTGGTAGTTGGGGGACTCCCGAAAAAATACACTCATAAGGAGATTTCATGTTAAAGAACGGGAGAGGGCATGCGATTAATGAGAGAGACGAGCGAGTTGAGAGGGCATAGGGCCAGAAGGTGGTGCGGAGAGAGTCATGTGAAAGAAGTGCAAGACCGGTTTCAATAATGTGTAGGTGACGACGTTCTGAAATGCCATTGTGCCCAGGTGTGTGAGGGGTGTGGTATGAAAGGAGATGCCAATGATGGCAAGGTAATGATGGAGGGAGATAAATTCGCCACCATTATCCGAGTAGACGGTTTTGATGGGGTGATTAAAGTATTTTTCAACGATTGTACGAAAACGAATAAAAGCGTGTGCAACATCGGATTTTCGATTGAGGGGATAAAACCACATGTAACGTGTGTAATGATCAACAAATATTTCGTAATATTGAAAACCACCCAGAGAAAGAACAGGAGAAGTCCAAACATCACAAAAAATAATTTCAAGGGGACGCGAAGAGCGTAAAGTAGATGGGCCAAAGGCCAGTTTATGACTTTGTTTTCTAGACACGTAGAACAATGCATAAAGGACGAATTCAATGAATCCAAACAATAAGTACAAAAAATTGTATTAAAATAGAACTAGCCGGATGGCCTAAACGATGAAGCCACACTTGAGTTGTGGCTTTATTGGTGGGAAAAGCAATCAAAGGTGCAACGGGCCATTCATAGAGTCCATTTTTAACCGGCCCACGGTGCAGGGTTTGACTCGTCAGGAGATCCTTAACAAGAAACTCAGAATGTGAGAATAAAATAGATAAGTTATTTGATTGACATAGCTGGGAAATAGAAATCAAGTTATGAGTCATACAAGGGACACATAAAACATTATTTAATGGAAAATTCTGTTAGCATAGTTTCAGAAAAGAATTAATTTTCTATCTTCAAGTCATCATTTTCTGAGAAAGAAATGGGATAATCATTAGGTAGTTGAACTTGAAAACAAATTACAGGAGGCTAGATTTCAAATAATGGAAACGCGTATATTCTCCATGTGTTCTCGGGGGGAGACACCCATCTTCCTTCCTTATATTCTTTTATTTCTTCAAGTGATGTAGTGTTGCTAACATGGTACGTATGTAATTTTTTCTGGACCCTTGTAGATATACTTGTACAAGTAATTTACAAGTTTAATATTAAAGAATATTTCAATATGTACATGACAATCATAACGAAGTAATATATGCGGGTTATAAGGAACGACCCAACGGTTATCTAATAAGTGTCCCCTCACACGTACTTTAATATTTGTATCACGATGCCTATAGAATGGGTAACTTTCACTTCCATGCGTAGTATACTCAACATCCATCGCTGTTAAAGATCTTAAATTCACCACGGGTAAATCAATTCATAAATTGGGGGGAATAACTAATCACTCATAATTAGAACGGATACATTTTAAACTCTTGTGTGATCTTGTGTTGAACATGCATAATCTTGTGTGTTCATCGTCACCATTGTTATTCTTGCACCGTTTGTTGGTCATAGACCATATTCGTGGCATTCAATCTTGATTAGTCTGTGTTTTTACGAGTCACTGTGGGATTCGACCTTGTCTCGCCAGTACTCTGCTACGATAAACCTAGTCTTATTGCTAGTAGTTGTGCATTGCACGCGCATCAAGCTTTTTAGCGCCGTTGCCGGGGACTAGTGTCAAAAACACTTTTTGATTTAAGATTGAGAATTCGTATATATTCGTGATGTGATCCATGATGACATTCCCGACCCATTGGCACCTACGCAGCCCGTGGATCATCTGGTAGTTCGAGATGGGCCAATAACGAGGCTCCAAAGGAAGAGATTGAGAGATGCTATGAACAACTTGGTGATAGAGACTTATTCGGAGTTTGAAGAGCCCATGGAGAAGACTGAGGCACCAATAGTGACCCTCCTTACTGGTATTGGGCCTGGTTAGAGCTTTATTGCATGGTTTGGCTTCATATTGGGCCAAAATCCACGTTCTGGACGTTAAGAAGAGGATGGACGAAATTGTGAAGTGTTGGACTTATTTTACTTTGATTATTCAGATTTTGTTTAATTATTATCTAATAAAGGTCATTTGGGCCTAAGTAGACTAGGTAAGCCCATTTACTTAACATGGGGTGCATTTTCCTACGTGGGAATTCTCCCACATTGCTTTTTCTCATCTAGTTCTTTTGGTTGTAAGCCTATATAAGGCAAACACTAGCTTTTCATTCAACACACAATTATCATATGAAAATTCAGATTATTGAGTTTTACTCAACCAAGTCGTGAGACTTGAACATCATTTGCGAGTGAGAATTTTCTTCATCGTAGAAAGTTCAACCCTTCGAGAATTTACCAGCACTGTGAGCAATTGTTGGGCGTTCTCTTCCTACGATTTAGTTGGATTACTAGGTCTAGGATACTAAGTTCGTCATTGTTCCCCCTAGTTACTTCCTAGGCGAAACATCGGATATGATTCCATCCGGAATCACATCGCTTGGTAGCGAGCTCGAACTTCGATAGCAAATATTTTTTTTTTTTGTTTTCCTTTATTCCGTATCATTCAAAAAAAAAAAAATTCGTGTTCTTGTTTTTATTTTTATTTCGCCGTCCAACTCCCCCCCCCCCCCCCCCAAGAACACAAGCAATCTTCATCCATCAACCCGGAAATTCCCTTGTATCTTCAAACTTTCATCCCGTAACCCTAATTTTGTTTTTCCGGACCGCTTTTGTATGACAAAAATTCAAAATATATACCTTTGGGTAAAAATAGTTTGTTTTATATACCCCTATTTTTAATTCTTACAAGTATAACCCTATCAAAATACTCGGAAGGACGGGCAATTTGGCATTCGGTACGGGATATATTGCCTTGAGGCAGGGTTATTTTTCATTGAGGCCGGACTAAAATAACATGTCCTGACCAACTTTTCTAACTCGGACGGGCAAAAAATTCCGCTTTTTTTTTGCAAGACCGACTTTATTTTGGATTTATTCTGGGGCCGTTCGTCTATTTTTTTTTTCAAATTTGCCAAGGAAGAACATCTGTTACCCGCAGATTCGGTTCCGACATCGCCCAAAGACCGCATTAGCATGAACATGAGCAAATTTCCCGTGTCCCGAACTTGCAGCCGGAGATGACGCCGCCACCGGAGTTGCACCCTTAGATTTCCGATTCCGGTCTTCCCACCAAATCCGGATAGACATGTAATTTGAAGCAGGTG
Organism: Gentiana straminea; assembly: GCA_036785695.1. Taxonomy (NCBI): domain Eukaryota; kingdom Viridiplantae; phylum Streptophyta; class Magnoliopsida; order Gentianales; family Gentianaceae; genus Gentiana; species Gentiana straminea. Next base: position 465,123 of record JAVUPR010000158.1, on the reverse strand, counting down.
CTCATGTCATGGCCACTCGCTTGCAATGGGTGCAAAAGAGCTTTGATTTGTTGATCATTCATACCAATCAAAAATTGGTGAAGCTTTTCCTCTTCTCGATCGATTTTGAATTTGCCCACGAGATTGCAGGTACACAATCCGCTAGAGCAGTGGTGCAGCAGTTTGAGACGATGAGATCGTCCTAAAGACCCATGAATGTGTTGTAATACTCCTCCACTGTCATAGCCGAGGTCTGCTTGCAATCGATAAAAGTTGGCCACAATCATGAAGAAGATGAGGCCTGTTTGAGAGGAAAGTTGTTAAAACGTTGGCCACAAATATCACCAAAAAAAATAATATGCGGAATTTTTAGCCCGTCCGAGTGAGAAAAGTTGGTCGGGACGTGTTATTTTAGTCTGTCCTCATGACAATATATCCCGTCCTGAATGCCAAATTTCCCGTCCTACCGAGTATTTTGATGCGGTTATGCTTGTAAGAATTAAAAATAGGGGTATATAAAACAAACTATTTTTAAAGAAAGGTATATTTTTTCAATTCGGTCTTTTTGTATCAGGCCGTTACCTAACCAAAAAACCTCCAAAAATACTGAAATGTTTACCACATCTCAAACACATCTCGATCTACAATTTTCTTCTTTACACCCAATCCAAATTCAACGTGTATCTGGACTAAAAACACAGATTAATACAAACAATCTGTCCAGAAAAACTGCAGCAGTAAATCATCGTTTGAATTCGTTTTCAGTGGGTTAACCGGCTCAAAATTACCTGAATATTGGTGAACTTATAGAAAATTTGCATATCTACAATCTGAAATTTTTTCACAGATTGCACCACTTTCCGAAAAACGATTGCTTGAGCGACTTCTATAACAAAAAAAAATCTAAAAATTTGACATCTTTTAGAAAACTCTCTGCTCTGAAACTTTTGTCTTTTGAGTTTTTCTAGATTCACAATAGTTTTCTGACCACATACCTTTCAACCTATTCTCGGTCTGAAAACCTAGTGTCCTTCTAGAGAGTCGGTTTTGATTGTTGTTTACTTTTAATTGCTTTTCTGGTTCGTTTGACAAGGGTGCTTTATACGACTTAGAAGGGGAGTGTAAATACATGAGTTTGTGAGATTTTTTTTTCTTTTGAGACAATGACAGAAAGAGATAACATTGTGCAAGGTGATGTCGAAAGCGATTTTTTTCGTACACGTTGTTTGATTGGTGAGAGGCTATGCTCTATGATTATTGATCCTGATTGTTGTGCTAACTTAGTCAGTACTTATGTGATTAATAAATTATCCATTCCTACTACACCACATCCTCAACCACATAAGTTGCAATGGCTGAATGATGTTGGTGACATGCGAGTTACCAAACAGGCCCTAATCTCCTTCAATCTTGGTAAACTCGATGGGGAAGTTTTATGTGATGTAGTCCCCATGCACATCAGCCATATATTACTTGGAAGACCTTGGCAGTTTGATAAAAGAGTTACTTATGATGGGTATGCAAATAACTACACCTTGCACCATAAGGGTAAACACTTTACGCCCTTGCGTTATCCCCCGAAGAGGCTCACAAAGATAAGGTTCGGTTCTCTAAAAACATTGAGGGGCACGTAATGGAGGAAAACGATCATTTGAAACTTGCATCAGAAAAAGAAAAAGAATTGGTTGAATCAGTGGGAGAATCTTTGGGTGATGTCATTGAGGAAGAATTGGTGAAGTCACTTGAAGAATCAACTGTGGATGAAACACTTACAGAGGGTAATGAGCACGTGGAGGAAATTGCTGGTGAACATACTCCTATATTTGTGGCTGAGAACATGTAGGAGAGTGGGGCATCTGATTCTCTCTCATTAGCGCCTTGTTCGAGCTCTATCTTATCTTATTTGCATGAACATGATGAGCATACACTTGAGAGGAATAACAATTTGTTGGATGTGCCGGATGCAACACCTCTAGTGTATATGACCGATCTTGACACCGTTGATATTAGTGGAAAGCCGGAGCACACTTTTATTGATTCTTTATCATGCAAATTGATGAGTACCCTAAATTGCATTCCTTCACTTATATGGATGCAATGCAAAGCATTTTATCAACATTCATATCAAGCCGAGAGATTGTTCTTACATTCCATTGGGGAAGCGTGAATCGTCATTTCGACATGCCATTGATATGCAGCTCAATATACGCAAGTTATTTGATCCTAGTATTCCATTGCCGATTTTTGCAGGTAGTTTGAGATTGGTGTGTATTTCTGAATTTTACGACGTCCTATTGATTCGAGGACAAATCCTTTCCAACCGGGAGGGAATGATGTGATCCATGATGACATTCCTGACCCATTGGCACCTATGCAGCCCGTGATCATCTGGTAGTTTGGGATGGGCCAATGGAAGAGATTGAGAGATGCTATGAATAACTTGGTGATAGAGACTTATTCGGAGTTTGGAGAGCCCGTGGAGAAGACTGAAGCACCAATAGTGACCCTCCTTAGTGGTATTGGGCCTGGTTAGAGTTTTATTGCGTGGTTTGCCTTCATATTGGGCAAAAATCCCAAGTTCTGGACGCCAAGAAAAGGATGGACTAAATTATGAAGTGTTGGACTTATTTTATTTTGATTATTCAGCTTTGGTTTAATTATTATCTAATAAAGGTCATTTGGGCCTAAGTAGACTAGGTAAGCCCATTTACTTAACATGGGGCGCATTTTCCTAGGTGGGAATTCTTCCACATTGCTTTTTCCCTTCTAGTTCTTTTGGTTGTAAGCCTATATAAGACAAACACTAGCTTTTCATTCAAGACACAATTATCATATGAAAATTCGATTATTGATTTTTACTCAACCAAGTCGTGAGACTTGAACATCACTTGCGAGTGAGAATTTTCTTCGTCGTAGAAAGTTCAACCCTTCGAGAGTTTACCAGCACTGTGAGCAATTGTTGGGCGGTCTCATCCTACGATTTAGTTGGATTACTAGGTCTAGGATCCTTATCTCGTCATTGTTCCCCGTAGTTACTTCCTGGGCGAAACACCGGATCTGATTCCATCCAGAATCACATCAATTCGTTCCTGTAAATTGTTTCGTTTATTGAGTCTGTTCAGCAGTCCGTAATTATTTGAGTCATAACAGAGTTTGTTTGCTCGTTTCTGCGAAATTTTTGCCTCGGGAGCACGTCTCTCAATCCCGGTCTGAATTTCTCAAGCTTGGCTGCCGAAATCTCAAGCACGTCTCTCAAGCACGTCTCATTATGCTTTTGCTCGACTCTGACTCCCGCATAATGAGACGTTCGAAGAGGCTTGGGAAAGATTCAAAGAAGCACAGTGGAGATGCCCACATCATGATATCATGTTGCCATTAAGGATGCACAATTTTTACCATGGATTGCGGGCAAGTGAGAAAATGAGAGTAGATGCATCGAGCAATGTGTGTTTCATGTTGTTGTCACCAGACGAAGCCTTTGAGAAGTTATAGCACATGGCACTCACTAGCCAGTGGAGAACACACAAAGCGAAGACATCACGATCAACTGAATCAATATTTAAAGAGGATGCGTCTCAAAAGATTCTATACTAGCTATTAGTGATCAATGAGAAGATGGATGGCATGCAAGATCACATCGCCAAAATGGATAAAGTTCAAGGAATTGAGACGACCAACACCGAGAACTTGAATTATCTGGGAAGGCAAGGAAATCCTTATAAGGGCGGATATCACCCAGGTTCTCACGATCACCCAGGTTTTCGATATAGTGATCCTAATGGTGGCGAGAGACCGAAACAAACTGGTGGTTTCCTTTCTCAATCAAACAGACCCGGTGGATGGGAAGCGCCTATGGATAGAATGAGCTCAACTATGATCGATACGGTCAACCAACTGACGAAGTCCATGAGCGAGCTTAGTGCTAGCTTCACGCAATATTGTCAGAAGAATGATGTCAGACTGACAAATCAAGAGGCTTTAGTGTAGAATTCGTCACACCAAGTGGGGCAAATTGTGGAACAAGTGTCACCCCGTCCTCCGGGAGGTTTTCCAAGTAACACTGAGAAAAACCCGAAGGATGTCAATTCCATCACGACAAGAAGCGGGAAGGAGATACCTTGACCAGTTATGTCAACTATCTAGGAAGAAGCATAGAACATAGTAGAATCTGGAACAATAGGGGAACTGCACCTGCGGAGCACCATCCCACAATCACGTGAATATGCAGAACCAACATATGATCAGGGACGGTAGCAACATGCAGCAAGTAAGTCTTCACAAACTAACTATTAATCATGCATCTTTACGCTATCCCCCTCGTAAATCTAAACCGAATCATGATGATGCTTGCTACAGAAAGTTCATTGAAATGTTTGAGAAATTGCAAGTGAACATCCCTTTAGTAGAAGTTCTAGCAGGAATTCCGGAGTACGCTAAGTTTATGAAGGAAGCGGTTTCTAGTAAAAGGAAGTTGTTGGATCTCGAGACTATTTGTTTGAACGAGGAATGCTCGGCAGTTTTGCAACACAAGCTGCCTCCCAAATGTAAAGATCTTGGGAGATTCCTTATACCATGTACCATTGGAGGAGAATGTTTGAATAAGCTTTGTGCGACCTTGGAGCCAGTGTCAACCTGATGCCACTGTCTATTTTCTATAAGCAAGGCATGAAGCAGGTAAAAGATACATCTATAACCCTTCAGTTGGCTGATCCATGATGCAACCTTGTGGAGTTGTTGAGGATGTTTTAGTGAAAGTGGATAATTTTGTGTTCTTTGTAGACTTTGTGGTGTTGAACATGGAAGCCAATAGTTATGTTCCATTGATCCTAGGAAGACCCTTCCTAGCGACTAGTCGGACTCTAATAGATGTTCATAAGGGAGAGCTAGTATTACGAGTGAATGATGACAAGGTCGTGTTTAATGTGCTGAAGACGATGGGATATGCCTAAGACGAAGGAGAAGCATGATACATGATAGATGCCATTGACGAGGTTGTTTGAAGTTACATCGCAAGTGGCACCCCGAAGTTGCCGAAACTCTCTTCTTGAAAGAAGAAGAAGAAGAAAGTGATGAGGAAACCTGACCTGGATGCAACGAAGGTCAAGTACTAGAGGTAGAGCCTGTATATTCTGTGAATATAGGTAGACCTATTCATAGACCTTCGTGGCATAAGTTCTTTGACCTACAATTGACTGAAAAGTTATTGAAGTCATCGTTGGAGGAGCCACCTAGAAAATTAACATTGAAACCTTTGCCATTCCACCTGAAGTACATGTTCTACAAGATGATACCCTTTCCCTCATAGTTTCACCATCATTTTCACCTTTGGAGGAGGAGAAGCTGTTGAGAGTAATGAGAGAGCATAATGGAGCATTCGGGTGGACTATTTCAGACATTCGAGGAATAAGCCCCTCGGTCTGCATGCACAAGATATCTGTAGACCTTGCGAAGAAAGTTGTGGCTCAACCTCAGAGGAGGTTGAATCCTCAATTGAAGGATGTTGTGAAAGAAGAGGGTATAAAGATGTTGGAAATGAGAATCATTTTCCTAATTGCTGACAGTGAGCCCAATTCATGTGGTGCCCAAGAAAAGAGGATTTACGGTTCAACCTAACAAATTCGATGAGTTAATCACTGTGAGATTGATTATTGGACATTGAGTATTCATAGACTTCAAGAAACTGAATGATGCAACTCGTAAAGATCATTTTCCCTACCATTTATTGACTAGATGTTGGAAATACTGACCGGCCATGCATTTTACTGTTTCTTAGATGGGTATTCTGGTTATTACCAGATACACATTGCTCCTGAGGACCACGAAAAGACAACATTCACATGTACCTACGGAACATTCGCGTACAATCGCATGCCTTTTGGACTATGTAATGCGCCAGCAACATTCCAATGGTTCATGATTTCACTCTTTGCGGATATGGTGGAAGATTTTCTAGAGATATTTATGGATGACTTTTACGTATTCGGATATAACTATGGTGAATGCTTGGACAATTTTTTGACAGACGGGAGACCAACCGTTCATTTGAAAATTGAAATTCGAAAGCATTAAAGTGTCCTATCAGTACATGCCATCATTACGGCAACCGTTATCAAATCATATTGGCCGATCAAAAAATGCGGTTCTTACAAGACCCAATGACAAGAAAGCCCATCTGAGCTCGCATAAGCATGGAACTCGCCTTCGAAGAGATATCTTTGTATGCCCGTCCGGTACGGCCACATATTCTGGAGATCGCCCTTGAGCGAATCCCCATAAGCCTAGTCGCTTTGGCATGGAACTGTGCGGACACGCCCACAAGCGTACAAGCACCTTAAAGTCCGGTCGCTTAGGCACAACACCACGCAAGCACGCCCACAAGCGTAACGTGTTTGAGCCCGTCTTTCATGGCACTACGTGAACGCACCCTTGAGCGCAACATGCACAAGCCCATCTTAGCACGGCCCGGTGATGACACGCCCTCGAGCGTAACGTGTCTAAGCCCATAGAATGGCACCATGTGGACACGCCCTCGAGCATAAAGCACATAAGCCCGGCTCATCCCCGACACTACATTTAGCTCGGTGTACGGCAGACCGATAAGAACTTACTCCTTGACGTATTCATGAGTGCACCATGAATAAATCAATGAGTAAGGGGTCATTGATATGACAAAACCCGACATGAAGCCCACGAATCCGATGAGTGGCCCAACATAAAACCCACAAAAAAAAAGGAAAAAAAGAAAAAGTAAAAGTAAAAGTAAAAGAAAACACACATAAATAATGGTCACCGGCCAACACCACCTACTGTCACAAAAGATAGGTAGATTTTGAGACACCATCAACTATAATTATTTCTTTTACATACTTTTGGTAAGGGTTTCTTAAATGGTATTGAATGTCTCTATTTATTGGTATTCTTAATTTGCATGCCAAACCTTAAATCAACTTATTACTCCTATCTTGGGTCTTCGACACGGGTAATTCTTCCCTAGTCACTCCATCCGCACCGTAGACACACGTTGATGATTCTGGACCACACAGTTTGAAATTGAATAGAAACTGTGTTGTCCAGAATCATCCACATGTGTTACTCTGCAAATGTACTCATACTAAAGTTGCTCAACAAGTAGTAGGGTGCTTGCATGCTAAAGATACACTAGCAGCAGGGAAATACTTATGTGTGGAGGTGAAATAATAAAAACCACACAGTTTCAATACAGAATGAAACTGTGTGGTTAATATTTACCTCGCTGCAGTCAAACAACTTCAACAGCAATACATCATCATCTAGAGATAGCTAGTCCTAAAGAGGACCCATTTAATTTAGGGGTTATAATATATATAATTAGTTAATATAATTGGTCATAAAATCAATTAATTAAGGGCACTTGGGTCCCCCTTCTTTGGTCTTCCAGTTGTTGTAGCAAGGGCAAACATACTTGTTGCCATAAAAGCCAGGGGGTACACAAAGACACTTTTTGCAGCATTTCTGGCAGAAAAACACGCATGGCTTGTGATATTGGGGTTTGCTGCATCTCCTTGTGCATTGTCTTGGGCATTCTGTTTCAGGAAATTACACCACACACAAAAAATTATTTCTGCTCAATTCATTATTGCTCCATTTCCCAACTTCTAGTCAAAACCTACTTTTTTTTAATATATTTTTTTTAATCCATATTTACATAACACTCAATTTATCGATTCACCATGCACACTAGTGACACTATGTATATCACATAAATCGACTTTAAAAAAAAATTAACTCTCAAGTCGAAAATCGATTTTCTTTAGAGTCGATTTAATATATAAGATTAATATTAAAAAAGAGATAGAGGAACTTACGAGAACCGCTCAAACTCCCCGAGTTGGTCCCGTTTGGTTTCAGACTGGACTGGTTCGATCCATTTGGATCCAACTTAATATTTTATTCACCCACTATCTTATTTACTATTATTTTATTAATTTTATTATTTTATTAATATTTCTCTCACCAATCATTTCACCATCAACAAATAAAATAATATTAATTAATTCATTTAATTCACCACCTACACTATTCAACCATTACTTTATCAATATAATATTTCATTAAAATTTCTCTTACGAATCATTTCTTCATCAACACAAATTTTAATACAACATTTCAACCTTATAATCATTACTTTACATTATTTTATTTTATTTTCTGTCTCATTACTCAATCCAACCCCAATCCAACCCGAAACCAAACAGGGATGGTTCTAGAATAAAAGGCAAACAAGAACATTAACAACATTGCTTTACCGAAACACCTAAAAAAACAAAATTTGCAAAATTTAAACTATAAAAAACGGACAAAACAATTAAAAGCAACCTTGTAATGATGATGCCCTCCTCCAGATGCCACCACCACCTGAGCACAAAAACATTTTCGAACTTAATTAATTATCTCTTCTAACACATATTTTCACCATAAATAAAAATAAAAATAAAACGAATTGAGCGTCAACCCAAATTACCTCATTGTCTCATTCTTGAGCATCGTAAAAAAGATAAACCGAGAATTATGTTTCAATGATCCAGTATACCGCTTATATAATTTTTTTTGTGGAGAGAAGTCGACCATTTATTAAATAAAAGTTGTTATTACGGTATCCTGCTCTTTTACCACTGTCATTTGCCTTTTGGGGCCTATTTTCACCTTAGTACTTACGGAGGTGGATTATTTTTCAAATTAATTTACATGACTCGAAAAACATTAATTTATTGCTTTTTTGATATGATTTTGAATGTTCCTAAGACATTGTTTCATACATTTCTTAACCCATTAGAGTACGTATTCATTTCAACAAGCACAAGTTACGTGACTACGCAAAGCGAATACATGTAAAAAAACATGAGTATCACAAGAGTGTAAAACATATATATGTTTAATATATTAGACAACATAACATGAGTATGTATAAGATGTTAATTATCAACCTCCTCATCTGCTTAAGTTTTTGGGAAAGATGGTGTTAAAGTGTCCCTCATTGGGAACTTGTAGTTGTTTCACCCACCTAGGTTTTGGGGTATGAGGTCCCTCCTCTTATATGGGTTTGGGCCTATGTTTTCCACATGGTATCAGAGCCACCTTTTATTGTAAGTTTTGGGCCTATTTGTTGGCCTTGTGTGCCCGGCCCACACTTAAGGGTGCGTGTTAAAGTGTCCCACATTGGGAATTTGTGGTTGTTTCACCCATCATATTAAGAGATGAGCTTCCCTCACCTCACAACCTAGTTTTTGCGGGATGAGGTCCCTCCTCTTATATGGGTTTGGGCCTATATTTTCCACAGATGGTAATTCATTATGGTATCATAGCCGGAGGCAATGTGATCGAACCCCGGTGTCAACATTACTGATGACACCAGGGTTCAATCTGTATCGCCCCTTTCCCGGAAACCGAGTCCTTATCCGGAAAGAGCACTCGGCACAAATATTATCAAATAAATTCAATAATATATGTAAGTCTTACGTCATACATCAGAACTAAAACGACGCGGAAGATAAAACGACTCGGGAAAAGAAAAAGACAAAAGATCGAACACACGGTTTCCAATGCTGCTAAACTAAATCCAATAAAGAGAACTAAAACATCCAACGTTAAATCCAAAGGAACCAAACAGAACTAATCCAAAAGAAAGACATCAATGTTTGAATTGAACCAACAACATTATTGAAAGAATTAAAACTAAAAGAACTAAATCTTCACGAGCTCCGTCTAACATGTCCTCGTCAAAGAACTCATCAGCGTTAGCAACCTGTTCATCTTCTTTGGGGAAAGAGAAAGACAACAAAAAGTAACGGGTTAAGTACAAAAGTACTTAGTAAAGAGTAGAAGATCGCATAACGTCGGTCTCATAAAGAAATAAAAGCAACGCCCTCTTTTATTAATTCATTCCGTTATTAGCCCTAGCTAACTATCACATTATGTTCATAGTATAACATGAGATTTCAAAGGTATTTAGCTTAGCTCAAGTTTGTTACATCATGAATAACAAGGGCACAACGCCTAGTAATAGGATGTACTAGGACAATCTGGTGCAACCTACTTAGAGACACGCTCTAAAGTAGCCCCGGGAATATCCGAGTCCCGATGGTGTGATAACCAGCAGAATGTACCAGACGTTTTATCTAGCCAATCGATTGACCGGCGTGGGTACAGTCTACTTTGTCTGGTCAGAGAACAAATCGCGATATTGTACTATGCCTTACCAAGCATTGCATGATGTTTAAGATTATTAATCTAGCACATATGTTTGATTAGATGTTTAACTAGCCACCTAAGTTGATTCACATAAAAGGCTCACCTATCAATCTACTCCCTCTTCCTAAGACCACTAGACACTAACAAAACCTAGCACATACACATAGATCGATAAACCCTAGCTTATCGAAGCACAAGGCAAATCCAAAGCTTTCGACGGTCCCACACTTCATCTTTTAGGAAATCCACGTGGTGCCGAAACTAAACGCATCAAAAGCTAATTCAAGGCTTTGTCACATAAGGTTAAGTAGTAAAAACATGATTATGAAGCCTGAAACCAAGCTGACACGAAAAACAGTGAAAAACGGAATAAATAGGTCAAACACCCGTCTGACCCCTTGTGAACGCCCGTCTGACTTGGACGTGCGTCCACCAACCCCCAGACGCCCGTCCGTGAAATTCAGCCACATCCTGTATCTAAACTGACCCCTTAAACGCCCGTCCGAAATACCCCAGACGCCCGTTTGAGCTTCCGCTACCGCGGACGCCCGTCTGCCCTTATGCAGACGCCCGTCTGCCTTGGATTTACCCAGAAAATCTGCAACTGTCAAAACGCGACTCCATCCCAATTCCAACCCAAACTCCAACCAAAACAGATTCAAAACCACGAAAATAAACATACAAATTGCTCTACATCTTTACGACACCTTAGTCATACGATAAGAACACCACGTTACCTTGATTTGCGAGCTACTACGATCCACGCTACCAAAGTCTTGAAAAAGGTTAAACTTTTAACTCCAAACCTATAAAAGATCAATCCAACGATGATCACTACGATGTTAAAACTCAGAAAAACGCAGCCTAACACGATGATGAATAAACCCTAATACCAAGAACGATGAGGGAAAGCTTACGTTAACGGATTTAGGGATTGCTGATATCAAAACGATCCTCGTCTCGTGGTGATCCTTCCTCTCTTGAGATGTCTGTTGAGAAGAGCAACGGATTATCCTAGAGATTCGAAAGCCTCTTCTCCCCCTTTTTCTTCCAAACATGCGCCCCTTAGTTAGTTTTTTTTTCCGTAAACAACAACTAGGTTAATTTAGGATTAGTTTTCCTTTTATAATCCCAATTAAAATCTAATTATTCCTTATTAATTGAATCCAATTAATCCTTTTCTTTTTCTTTAATTCCATTAATTAAATAACATAATATTCTGATTTTTGTTAAAAGACCGAATTGCCCTTTTTAAAAAATCGGGATATTACATTCCTCCCCCCTTAAGAGGAGTTTCATCATCGAAACTAGATCGTACCTGGTAGATGAGGGAACTCTGGGAACTCGTTGAGCATATCCTTTTCCACTTCCCAAGTGGCTTCTGTCGGTGCATGATTGCTCCATTGCACTAACACTAACGGGATCACTCGCCTCTTTATCATCTTTTCCTTCCAATCCAGAATCTTTATCGGCTTCTCCACATATGAAATATTATCTTGCAAAACTTCTGGATCAATCTCAGATTCCACGTCCACTTTAGATAGACACTTCCTAAGCATCGATACATGGAAGACATTGTGGACTCTAGACATCGATTCTGGTAACCGTAGCCTATAAGCCAACTTCCCAACTCTTTCGATGACATCAAAAGGTCCTACGTACCTTGGACTTAGCTTTCCTTTCTGTCCGAACCTCTTGACACCCTTCATTGGAGACGCTCGAAGGTAAACTCTATCCCCGACCTCAAACTCTAGCGGTCTTCTTCTAACATCGGCCCAACTCTTCTGACGATCTTGAGCGGCTTTCAGATTCTTCCTTATCACCTCGATCTTCTCCTTGGCTTCCTGAACCATCTCCGGCCCTGTGATATGTTTCTCTCCCACTTCATCCCAATAGAGTGGAGTCTTACACTTCCGACCGTACAAGGCCTCAAAAGGTGGCATTCCCAAACTAGCATGGTAACTATTGTTGTAAGCAAACTCGGCCAAATTGAGGCAATCTATCCATGATCCTCCGGCATCCAAAACACAAGCTCTAAGCATATCCTCAAGAGTCCGAATTGTTCTCTCGATCGCCCATCCGTCTCGCGGATGAAACGCCGTACTTAAATCGCCTTCGTCCCAAAAGCTTTCTGCAAACACTTTCAGAAGCGACTGATAAATCTACTACTGTCCTTATCAGATACAATTGATAGAGGCACACCATGAAGCTTCACTATATTGTCGATATACATAGTAGCAAACTTCTTTATAGGCATGTCCACTTTACATGGCAAGAAATGGGCTGATTTTGTAAGTCTATCCACAATCACCCAAATCATGTCATGACCGCCCTTAGTCTTAGGCAAACCGGTGATGAAATCCATCGTGATATTCTCCCATTTCCATTCCGGTACCTCTAAGGGTTTCAACAAACCTCCTGGTCTTCGGTGTTGATGTAGCCCAATTCAAGAGGAAGATTGAGTCTTTTATTTAGTCTTTTAATTAGTCTTTTATTATCCCACATTGGTTAATTGTCTTTTATATTTATTATTATTTTTAATTATTGTTATTTTGTCCCACATTGCTAAAATGGCAATTGGACTTGGAGTCTGTAGCCTATATAAGGCATTTCCTTGTATTTGAATAGGTAGCTTATTATTGAATCAAAAAAACTATTTTGGTTGAAATTCAGAGATTGAATTTTTATCATAAGAAACTTTCAGAGATTGGGTTTCTTTCAAGAAGTTTTCAGAGATTGGACTTCTTTCGATTATCCTGAGATGGGGTAATTGGTTGGTGTTCCAGAGATGGGATCACCGTAGTAAATATTCTGAGATGGAGTATTTACATATCCTTTTGTTATTTTCGTTATATATATTCAAAAAGCCATAAAAATATACTTGTCATTGCTTTGAATCGTTTGCTTTGTGCTTTAATCAACGATCCTACGAGTTTCGGTTTACATCAAGTGGTATCGTAGATCGTGCGATTAAAGCAACAACAACGCTCGCTTGCGTTTTTAACGAGAAAATCTCTTGCGTTTTTCCGGAGTTGAAGTCGGCGTTCTTGTTTCCCAAGAACCCTAATCGCAGCCGCCGTTTGAACCCTAATTGCTGCTACATATTACAATCGCTGAATTGCTGCATATTACATCAAGGAACCCTACGTATTGAGGTAAATCAGGCGTGACATATTATTCTTGGTCGAAACCCGAATTTTTCTGCTCTTGAAATCTGACTGTCCGACTTTGTTTCCAATCGTTCCCTATTCAAAACAAGTCTAAAAATCCTCAAAATTTACCAGTAGATAGAACATTGTATTGGCTATCTTTTGTCTCTTTGGCACTTTAGCAAATTCGGATTTTATCTTGATCAAATTTGGATCGGAATATTCTACTCGATTTTCTGGAACAGCTTGTAGTCGACTTTGTTTTTAAGGAGTTGTGGTGGTCGCAATTGAATGAAATTTTGTGAGCACATAGGAAATTCATTGTTCTACAACTTTGATTCTTTGAGTTTTTTCAGAATCTCGACCGGTTTTGCACAATAGTCGCCGTCACCTAGTTGACTGTTTCTGTCAAAACCCGTAACCCGAGAGTGACCTGTTTACGAATTCGATTTGAGTGGGTTATACCTGTCCAAAAATTCTGAAACTTAACAGTCTTAACCACAATTTCGTTCTATACAATTTTTGTTCTTTGTGTTTTCCCGAATTCCGTACCGTTTGGTCGTGACAAGAACCCTAAATTATTGCTTTGGGACGAAAATTTTTGTTGGGAAATTTACTCGCTGCGTTTTCTTGTTTTGCCGTCTTTGCGTTTCAATTTTCTCGTTCTTGAAGTCGTAATCCTTGATTCACAAGAACCCTAATAGCAGCCGCACTCAAAAGCTCCTTACATCATCGAATTTTGCTGCTATTTTCGTAACCCTAGCCGTTCTTGAAATCCAAGAACCCTACGTGCAATGGATAAACTACTTGCAAAATTCGACCACATCCATACGTACTTCGAGCGACATCAAGTTGAATCCGATCGAACACATGCTGAAATTATGGCTGCCCTAGATGCATTACATGACACCCTCGCTCCACAAAGCAAATTAGAACGTATTGCGCAACTGAGATTGGAGGCAGAGCAACGGAAATTAGAACGTATTGAGCAACGGAGATTGGAGGCAGAGCAACGAAAATTAGAACGTATTGCGCAACGGAAATTGGAGGCAGAACGGAAATTAGAACGTATTGCGCAACGTGAATTAGAGGCAGAACAACGGAAATTAGACCGTGCAGAACGTTGGAGGAAATTGGACGCAAAGTGGAAGGCGTACGATGAACTTTTCTTTATCACGCATGGTGTAACACGTGAAGAAGCTATGGCTGGCAAACTGCCCAAATTCTCTCTTTCACATGCTAAATCGAATAAACAGGTTATTCCCAACCCCCCTACCGCTGTGGTACACGAGGAGGTTGACATTCTTATTGTTGATTCAGCCACGGAAGAGTTCATTGAGGTTCCTAATGCACTTACTAATGATGTTGTTCCAGTTGCTACTATTGATTCTCCTTTACCGGTACCCGACCATTCTGACGAGTTTGCCGATGTCAAGGTGGATATTGGTGTTGACCCCATCACTATGCCCGTGGACTTACTTGCTGAATCGATTGTGGTCAAACCGGGGACCGAACCGGTGCAATCTGATGGTTCAAAGGTGCGCTCGGCAATTTTAGTTGCGGATTTGAAGGCGTTACAAGCGCCACATGTATATGTGGATCCATATTTACAGCATTGCCGCCCTTTGGATTTTGTTGTCGCTGATTTCTCCACTCGCGCCATTCCATGTTTTTGCAATGTTGTGATTCTGAGTCTCTCCGTGGTTGAGTGGACGTATGGAAGCACGATATTCGTGTTCGATCCGGGTTGATTCGAGGACGAATCCTTTTGAAGCGGGAGGGAATGATGTAGCCCAATTCAAGAGGAAGATTGAGTCTTTTATTTAGTCTTTTAATTAGTCTTGTATTATCCCACATTGGTTAATTGTCTTTTATATTTATTATTATTTTTAATTATTGTTATTTTGTCCCACATTGCTAAAATGGCAATTGGACTTGGAGTCTGTAGCCTATATAAGGCATTTCCTTGTATTTGAATAGTTAGCTTATTATTGAATCAAAAAAACTATTTTGGTTGAAATTCAGAGATTGAATTTTTATCATAAGAAACTTTCAGAGATTCGGTTTCTTTCAAGAAGTTTTCAGAGATTGGACTTCTTTCGATTATCCTGAGATGGGGTAATTGGTTGGTGTTCCTAAGATGGGATCACCGTAGTAAATATTCTGAGATGGAGTATTTACATATCCTTTTGTTATTTTCGTTATATATATATTCAAAAAGCCATAAAAATATACTTTTCATTGCTGAATCGTTTGCTGTGCTTTAATCAACGATCCTACGAGTTTCGGTTTACATCAGGTGTTCTGCTTTCACTCTCTGGCATGTATCACATCTTGCCACAAACTCTGCGATCCCTAACTTCATACCAGGCCACCAATATCTCTCATTGAGATCTCTATACATCTTAGTGGCTCCCGGATGTACCGCAAAAGCAATCTTATGAGCTTCATCCCTAACCTTCTCCCTTAGGCCATCTACATCGGGCACACACAAACGGTCTCCGTACCAAAGATGACCACTCTTGTCCAACTGATAACCCACTGTAGGCTTCTCTCGAGCCACTCGCTTCAAATTAATCAACACCGGGTCTTTATCTTGCTTAGCCCGAATCTCATCTAGCAAATCTGACCTTGCCATCAATGGCGCCAAATTCTGAGCTTCTCCTTTCCTTTCAATCACTTGAATCTGCATCCTATCCAACTGATCTACGACATCTTGCAGGGTAGTGATAGCATTAACCGCTCTCCGGCTAAGCACATCAGCTACAACATTAGCTTTACCCGGGTGGTATTGAATGTCCAAGTCATAATCTTTCACGAACTCCAACCATCTTCTTTGTCTCATGTTCGATTCTACGGAGTAAAGAAGAACTTAAGACTCTTATGATCCATGAAGATCCTTGCCTTGACACCATACAAATAGTGTCTCCAAAGCTTCGAGCAAATACCACCGTTGCCAACCGGTCATGTGTAGGGTAATTCTTCTCATGCACCTTCAACTGCCTAGATGCATAAGCAATTACCTTTCCTGATTGCATCAAAACACAACCCAAACCTTGACCCGATGCATCTGTATATACATCATAGTTATCAAAAACTTTCGGTAATGCTAACACAGGTGCTATGGTCAACTTTTCTTTCAAAGTCCAGAAAGCTTCGTCACATTCATTGGTCCACTCATACTCAACGTTCTTTTGAGTGAGCCTCGTGAGAGGTGTAGCTATCTTAGAGAAATCCTTTATAAACTTCCGGTAGTACCCAGCTAAACCCAAGAAACTTCTTATCTCTGTTACTGACGTCGGTCTAGGCCACTTAGAAACGGCTTCTATCTTCGCTGGATCCACTTTAATGCCTTCTCTAGAAATAATATGCCTAAGAAAACTAACCTAGTCCAACCAAAACTCGCACTTAGAAAACATGGCATACAATTTGTTCTCCTGTAAGGTCTATAGAACTATCCTTAGGTGTTCTTCATGCTCTTCCTCATCCTTAGAGTATACCAAGATATCATCTATGAAAACTATCACAAACTTATCGAGATAAGGCATGAAAAACTCTATGCATCAAGTCCATGAACTTCAATGGAGCATTAGTGAGTCCAAACGGCATGACAAAAAACTCATAATGTCCATATCTCGTACTGAAGGCTGTCTTAGGTATATCTGACACCTTGATCTTCAACTGATGATAACCGGACCTAAGATCAATCTTAGAGAACACCTTCTTACCTTGCAACCGATCGAACGGATCATCAATCCTTGGTAAAGGATACTTATTCTTGATTGTCGGTTTATTCAACTCTCTCGTAGTCGATGCACAAATGCATACTCCCATCTTTCTTCTTCACAAACAAGACCGGTGCTCCCCACGGCGATGTACTTGGCTGGATGATGTTTTTCTCTAGCATCTCCTTAAGCTGAGTTTTCAACTCTTTCAACTCCGCTGGTGCCATCCTATAAGGTGTTTTAGCCACTGGTGATGCTCCTACGATCAATTCGATCTCGAACTCTATGGCCCTATCAGGCATATGTCCTGGCAAATCTTCCGGGAAAACTTCGGGAAAGTTCTTAACTACACGAGTCTCTCTTAACTCGGGCCTATGCTTTTCCTTATCTAATGCATAAACAATGAAACCCTGGCAACTCCTCTTCAAAGCTCTTAGGGCTTTAACTGCTGAGATAATCGGATAACGACCATTGCTAGGCTTGTATACGTTACCCTGAAACGTCTTAGCTGATTTTCCTGGGGCCTTAAAGATCACCTTCTTACCTCTACAATCCAAGTAGACATAATTCTTGGACAACCAGTCCTTACCCAGGATAACATCAAAGTCTGAGAAATCCAACACGGTCAAGCATGCTGGCACTTGTAAGTCCCAACTCTGATATCAACTTGGGGTGTGACTTTAGCACATCTAGTAACTCTGCCCAAAGGTGTGGTTAAACTCAAAGGTCTCTCCAATTCCTTAAGAGATAGGTTCAACTTCTTAGCTATCTTAGAGGAAACAAAAGTCCCCGAAGCTTCGGTATCAAACGAGCCGAAACCGCTAGATTACCTATGATTATGGTACCTAACAAGTGAATCAATTTAAGTACAAATATGTAATATCATATGCGCGAAAAAGGACAAAAATAATTCAGATGGAATCAGAGGTTTTGGCTCTCACACTGATGACCTGATCGGCGGCACCCCTAGCTGATCGGCGGCAACCCTTACTGATCGGCGGCAATAGGTTGGCCATCATCGTTTTTTTTTCCGGCTTCTCTGCGTTTTCTGCCCGGTGTTCTTTAGGCCCTAAGCGTCCTGCTGCATCGGTCGGCGTCTTGAAGCTGTGGTCTCTGCGCTAGGGTCAGCGGCGGCCCTGCTTTGAACCAGGCTATGTTGCTGGTTTGCGGCAGGCTTCTATCAGCCTTAGGGTTTGATCGGTATTGCTCCAGCACAGCGGATTAAGGCTGTCCCTGCTCCTAGGCTTCTCCGGTTGTCTCCTGTTCTTCAGCTCCGTTGATTGGCTGCCCATCGACTTTTTTTGCTCTTCAAGTTGACGCACTATTTTTCAGTTATGGCGGACCCGCCGGGGGTCCTCCCTGTGCCCGACCTTCAGCATGAAAATACAATGCAGCCACCCAAAATGTACGCAGCCGCAACTGGAGGAAATAAGGTAGACATCCCTGACTTTGGTGTTTATGGTACTTGTAAAGGTGAACCAGCTTTTTTTGTTTCGAGAGCTGAACTTGAAATTCTTGCACGGCCTTTTGAAAATGCTTTGGTTGCTCGCTTCCCTGATTATCGGCCGAGAATTGATGACATCCGTAAATTTTTCGTTCGACTTGATTTAAAAGCTACTTGTAAAATTGGTTTGCTTGATGCGAAACATGTTCTTGTGCACCCTGGATGTCAAGAGGACTATAATCGTCTCTTTACGAGACGAGAGTGGAATATGGGCCCTAATAGATTTGTGTTGTCCAAGTGGATGGTTGATTTTCACCGTAATGTAGATCGTTCAATGGTCCCTATTTGGTTTGAATTCCCCGGACTTTGCCGTTACCGTATTTTAACCCGAAATATGTGAGCAAAATTGGGGGTCTTATTGGAAGACCGTTGCAGACGGATGCAGCTACTTCAGATATGCGACGACCGTCTGTTGCTAGGGCACTTGTTGAAGTCAATATTCAGAAACCCCATTGTACTCGAATCTGGCTAGGTGAAGATGTTCATAAGGGACATTGGCAAGAAGTCCATGCAGAATACTGGCCTGAATATTGCACTTTCTGTCATAGGATTGGTCACTCAGAGCAAAAATGCTTACGTAAGAACCCACCACCAGAAAATCGTAAGAAACCAAACCCCGGTGGTGGGGCGTCGACTTCCAATGGGAAAGGGGGTAGTGGCCCAACTCACGTACATGACCCCCAACAAATCTACCAGGTTAAACAGAGAATACTCTACCCGTCACCGAACCAACTATGAATACTGGGAGGGACTTGACTAATACTATTGTTCCTAATGCACCTAACAATACTCCAACTCAGGCTTCGAGCCCTAGACCCACAACAACCAAAGATACTCAGAACTCTTTCCATGTTCTACAGGAGCTTAATGATGATGACATTCTTGAGATTGCGCATCAATCACTTATGAAAGAAGACAGGGTTAGACAGGTGGAAAATAGGCCGATGTCAGCTGGCTATGATACCGAGCGCACTATCGCGTTGCCGGATTTGATGGACTTTCATACCTCGTTAGATCAACGGTTGCTTAATTCGGGTATTGTTATGGACTTGGAAAAAGCGGAGGATTCTCCTTCGCATAATAGTAGCGAGGATATGCAGGAAGGTTTTGTAGAGGAATCGCATCGACACGGTCATTTGGAGGACAAAGGTGATAAGGAAAATGACCCGCTAGTCGAGGGTAGCGAATTGGTAACAGATGACCTTATGCTGCAGCGAGATAATGATTTGACCGAGGTGACCACTGGTCAGGATAAAATGCCATTAAATCCTTCCGTGGCCCAGGGAGAGACCAGTGACAAAGAAGATGGATCATCCAATCCCCCTGGTACTTCCAACTACTCTACACATAAAAAAGGGAGGAAAAAAAGGAAAGCTCAAGCTCATCACACAGGAAACGGTACCTTCTCAAACTTACCATTTACGCTCTTCCGATGTTTAGCCCGATAAATATTTTGTTTTGGAATGTGCGTTGTGTTGGCAATGATAATACTCAAACTTTCCTTAAGCATATATGTAACCAGAATAATGTTAAAATACTTGTTCTTATTGAACCTCTTTGTTCTGCAAAGTTCACTACAAGTATCCGTCTTAAACTGGGGTTCGACTATTGTGAATCTGTTTTGCGAGGGAAAATTTCGTTCTTATGGTCGGGGGTCGATTGTTCGCTGGATACGGATTGTGATCAGATGTGTACGGCCGGCATTAAAGATCAAAATGGAGATAATTTCTATGTTTCGGGGATATATGCTAAACACAGTAGGCTTGCTAGAGACTCGTTATGGCATGCGACACAGGCTCGGGCCTAGAATAACAATAGCCCTTGGATACTGGGTGGTGATTTCAACATTATCCGCCAGGCGGATGAGAGGAAAGGGGGCGGCCCCCCTAGGGTCAATGACATGCAAGACTTCAATGACTGTGTTCAGAGGGCTAGTCTCACTGAAGCTTCCTTCGAGGGGTCTCAATTTACATGGTACAATCGCAAGATATGGCAACGATTGGATAGGGTTTTCGTTAATGATATGTGGATGGAACGATTTGATGTCACGAAAGTTTCCCATCTGCCCAGGGTCCACTCAGATCATAGCCCTCTCCTAACTATGTGTGGTTCGAAGAGTCCGGGTAAGTCCTCTTTTCACTTTGTTAATGTTAGGACTGAAGATGCTACGTTCGTAGACCTTGTGAAATCGGTTTGGGAGGAACCTGAAGAAGGCTAGGGTATGCGTCTTCTGGCTGGGAAGCTTAAGAAGATGGCTTTTATATTAACTGATTGGAATCGTGTGGTGTTCGGGAATATTTTTGAGAATACTAAGAAAGCGTTGACAGCGGTTAATGAGAAGACCATTCGTCATGATCAAGATGGGTCGACAACTTCTAAGGAAGAACTTGATCCAGCTATCTTTGAGTATGAGAGGTGTAATAATGTTGAGACTCGGTTCCTCAAGCAGAGAGCGTCTATAAAGTGGATTGAAGCTGGGGATGCCAAAAGTAAATTTTTCCATGCTATCTGTAAACAGAGAAGGAATCAAAACTACATTCATAGGATTAAGGCGGAGGACGGCAGTTTGATTGACAATCAGGAAGATATTCGTGCTTCATCTGTGACTTTCTATGAGAAACTTTTCTCCGTGGATAGGGAGGGGTTGGGAACACCTCTTGTTAACTTCTCCCTCCCTCAAATATCTCATGCGCAGAACGTGGTCCTCATGGATAATCCTTCGTTGGAAGAGATTCATGATACGGTGTCATCTATGAGCTCTGATAGTGCGGCAGGTCCTGATGGTTACACGGAACACTTCTTTTAAGTTTGCTGGCAGATTATTCAGTAGGATGTGCTTAACGCAGTTATTGATTTCTTCGCGGGCGGACACCTTCCTCGCTACTTCTTCACCTCCACGATTATTTTGTTGCCCAAGAAGAAAGGGGCCGACAACTGGAAGGACTTCCGTCCTATTAGTCTTTGCACGGTGTTCTCCAAAATTATCACCAAGGTTATTATGCAGTGGTTGAATCCCTTTCTACCCCTGCTCGTGGCAGATCAGCAGACTGGCTTTGTCCCTGGTAGAGGCATCACTGACAATATTCTTCTTGCCCAGGAGTTATGCAAATATGTTAATAAAAAACTCCGACACCCCAATATTATGCTTAAACTAGATATGGAAAAAGCTTATGATCGCATGAATTGGGGTTTTATTATGAAGAAGTTGAGGATGTTCGGTTTTCAAGAGCCTTTTGTTGATCTTATTTTCAGAACACTTGCTGATAACTGGTTTTGCGTCCTGCTCAATGGGGTGCCTTTCAACCACTTTCACGCAACTCGCGGAGTTAAGCAGGGAGACCTACTTTCTCCTGCTCTATTTCTTTTGGCGGCTGAGTATTTCGGAAGGCTGATTAACGATTTTATGTCTCAGAATCCTGGCATGCAGTTTCAGTCGAAAGTAAAGGGTATCTGTTAACGGTGAATTTTATGGTTTTTTATCGCTTTATTCAGTAACAATATTCTTCGTATTTTATTACTTTTTATAGAAAGGTAGGAGTTTAATTGAAATATTGAGATAATGAAGTTCGAAATGTTTAAAAGTGCAAAATCGAGTTGTGTATGTGTTTTTTTATGTGTTTATGTACGATTTTACACTTTTCTCGTGTTTACCATCTTGTAGGTATGCTTGCATGCCTGAGAAGGAGCTTAAAAGATGTTTACTTGAAGATTTAATGGCAAGAAAGAGATACAAAAATTGAGATTGGCATGAAGACACATTGATGGCTGAACTGGCGTCTGAGTCCCGTCCAGTCGACGGGCGTTTGAAGGACCAGACGGGCGTCCAGGAGAGGAAACTTGATTCAGAGTTTCGAAAATTCCAGTGGATGAGCGTCCGTTTTTGCATAGGACGGACGTCCGAGAAGACTCGGCCCGACTCGATGAATTTTGTGAAGACTGGACGGGCGTCCAATCGCCGACTTAACCCTAGCCGCCTCAAAATCTTATAAATATCAGCGCATATCAAACCCTAGGGCATCATATCATTCATTCAGAAATTCACAGCAGCCGCATATTCCACAAAGAGCAAACACAGAGATGAATTCTTCCATCTCAACAATCATGATCACCAATATGATTGTTGGCTAAGCATCTTGCGGTGGGACAACGGAGGAAACCAACCAACAACCACACCAACTAGAAGATTTTAAGCTATATCTTTAGTGAGTTAAATTTACTGTTCTTCATCAATTGAATTTTGTAATAATTGTTTATGTTTTATTGAATCGAGAGATCGATGAAACTACCGTTCTAATTGAATTTATATAAGAATATTATTCAAGTTGTGATTTTTTCAATTGACGCAATTAATTGTGATTCAAGAGATTGTTTATGATTAATTGAGTAGTGTATTGGAGACAATCTCATGATCGTGTTATGCTTGCTAGTTTAGTTTTGCTTGAGAAAGAAAACGAAACCCTAGAAATTGATTAAAGAGATTTAATCGAATTCGTGATTTGATCATTACTAAAAATCGTACCTTTAGCTCATAATCTAGTGGGGTTGGTTGGTTGATTGGTGGATTCTAGTTGCCTTGCCGTTCTTTTAATTCTTTGATAAACCAATTTGTTCGTATCAATTGTGATTGCTACGATTAGTTATTTCAAGAACTTTAGTTGTTACCCGCTGTTTTCTGCATATTTCTGTTTTCCAGCACGTCACCGGACGCTCGTCCACCCTCAGTGAACGGCCGTCCAGTGTTGTATTTTTCAGTTTTCTGCTATTTTAGTCACTGCTCTTCGTTTCTATTTTACAATTAATATAAACCTTAGTTTTAGATAATAATTTGTGACATAATCGATATAATAACTGCACCTTAATCCGATAAATATTCGACTCCCTTAGGACGACCCGTTAACACCCTTTACTACAAGCCTTATACTTGGGGTGTTTCGGTTTATAAATTGAAAACTAGTTTTTACCGAACAAGTTTTTGGTGCCGTTGCCGGGGAGTCGGTAACGGTTGTCGGATTCTTATAGGTGCTAATCTAAAAGGTACGTTTATTTTATTTTATCATAGTTTGTTTTTTTTTATATTTTTCATATTTGACTTTTATTTTTCATAGTTTAGATTTGCCTTAGATTTTAGCAGCCTTTATTAAAAATAAAAAATAAAAAAAAAGAGAAGAAACTTTCTGAACGCCCGTCTGCCCCCCCCCCCCATTTGTCTTCTGAACGCTAGTTTAGTGACCTGAACGAGCGTTCACCTCCAGAAATTCCCCTGAACCAGCGTTCACTCATACTGAACGCCGGTTCAATCTCTTAAATTGTCACCTCTCTTCTTCTCTCTTCTCTCTTTCTAAACCTCTAAACCCTCTAATCTTCTCTACATTCGTTCTCATCAACCCTAAGGTTGATTTCTTCCTGTTCTGCTCTTCTTGTTTTTGCAAACCAGGAGTAAGAAGGGACCTCTTACCTTTAATCCCGAACCTGAGCGATCTATTCTCAGGAGAAAGCTCTTCCCTAATCCAGACGTTATGGCTAACGAAGTTCCAAATCCAGATCCTCAAGCCCAAATGAATCTGATCCTTCAACAGATGCAGGCAATACAACAACAACAAAATCAACAAGCTGGGATAAATAATCAATTTCAACAATTCCGTCAAAACCAGCTAAACCATTTAAATCAAGACCCCTATGCCCCCTATCTTGACCAAGACTTCCTGGAAGGGCAAAGACATATTCGCCCTCCAGACATGGGGCAACTGAACTTCGATCTGAAAAATGGAGTGGTTGGGCTGGTCCAGAATAGTTCTTTTCATGGTACTGCTGAAGAAGATCCTCATGACTTCTTGTCCACCTTCGTTCAAATCTGCGAAGCAGGCCACTATCCTGTTATTGATTCTGAGATTGTCAAGTTAAAACTCTTCCCGTTTGCTCTAAAGGGTGAAGCAAACCGTTGGTTCAAATCTTTAGCCCATCATTCTCTCCATTCCTGGAATGATGTCAAAAGGGCCTTTGCTCTGAAGTTTGTCTCACCTGGGACAATCATGGACATGAAAAGGGAGATAGCCACATTTGAACAGCTTGATGGTGAGAGTGTGGGGAAAGCATGGGAGAGACTAAATCTGCTGATGAGGAAGTGCCCCAACCATGGATACAGTAGACATGAGCTACTAGAGTTATTCTACAGAGGTGTCTCTCAACCAAATAGAGACTACCTTGATTGAACTGCTCATGGATCCTTCCTAGGGGGAGGTGATGACGCTGCTTATAGGGTAGCTGAAACTATAGCAAAGAATAACATGTGGTCAACTCCAAGGAAGACCAATGTTAGTGGGAATAAGAAGGAATCTGCTGCGAGCAATTCTGAGACTAAGATGTTAGTTGCTCAAATGGAAGTAATGAGCAAGCAGCTAGCCAATTTACAAATGCAACAGCAACGAAGGCCGTCAGATGTGAACTACCTGGGAATGCAGGCGGGAAATGAGATGAATGAGGAAGTGAATTTAATGGAGAATCATAACCAAACCTTCAGAAACTTCAATCAGGACCAGAACCATTCCGGATTTCAACGTCCCAATTTTAATCAAGCCAATGCACCACCTGGCCCATCCAATTCAAAACCTTCTTTCAACTCAAGTTATCAAAGACCACCTCCTGGGATGGTCAATCAATCTCACAATCCTAACTCCCAAAGACCTCAAGGTGGTTGGAATCAAAACCAACATCATAACCAAACCACCTCTTGTGTCCCTCAACATAAGTTTGATGAGCTAGTAGACATGGTGAAGACCCTGGCTACTAGTGTCAAGGCAATAGAGAGACAGGTTGGTCAGATGGCAGACCAACAAGCAAACAGACCCCACGGTAAACTTCCAAGTTATACCGAAAGAAATCCTAAAGCAGATATCAATGTTTGCACTGCCATCACACCTCAATGGGAGTATGGAGACGAAGAGCTGAATGAGGTCACTCTAAGAAGTGGTAAGTAGGCGGGACCCGGAAAGATGTCGGGAAACGAGTAGCCCCTCCTGACACCATAAGTTCAGGAGGGGGCAATCAGAAGTTAAATACCGAAGAAAGCAACAGTGAGGAGGAGCTTAATGATGATGATTCTTCGGGGGATGAAAATTATTCTGATAAAGAAATGAGGAAAAGTCAGGTGGCTGTACCCCTGACAAAGAAGAGGAAGGAAAATTTTGTCAGATGGAAGGATAAGGAAGACGAAGCCATAAGAAATCAAGCCATGAACAATGATAAAGCCCTTCCTTATCCACCAAAGAAGAAAGAGAATACCCTCAGTCATGACAGACAATATGACGGAGTGAAGAGGATGCTCAGAGACACCAAAGTGAGTATACCCCTAGCTGAGGTATTGACTGAAATGCCCAAGTGCTCTAAGTATCTTAAGGAAGTTTGCGGGAGCAAGAAGAAGCTTCAAGGGATGGCGGAAGAAGTTTTAAGAGAAGATTGCTCTATGGTTTCACAAAAAGTTGCTACTAAGCGAGGTGACCCCGGAAGACCTTCAATCTCTTGTTAGATTGAAGGCCACATGTTCCAAAACGTCTTATGCGACTCAGGGGCCTCTATAAATGTGATGCCATTGAACGTATGCAAAAAGCTCGATTTAGAGAAAAGAATGCGGGAACGCCCTATTTCTCTTCAGATGGTAGACCGATCTAGCCGCTCAGTAGCTGGTTGTGTTACTAATGTTCTTCTCCATGTTGAAGACTTGGTTTTCCCTACCGACTGGGTTATCTTAGACTATCCGCCTGACAAAGAGATGCCCCTAATTCTAGGCCGGACCTTTTTAGACACCTCTGCCGCCCTCATCGATTTTTGTAAGGGTTAGATTACGCTTAGAGTTGATGATACATCTGTTACCTTCACACGAGGGAAAAGTCCTGAGAAAACCTTGATTGAAGAAATCTCGTTCGTCGAGGCAATTTATGAGGACGAAGAAGATGCCAACTCTGAAGAAGCGGAAGAGCTAACAGAGATAGGTGTTTTCGAAGCTATAAAAACTAAAGATCAAGCTGATTATGGACCATCTTCTGTTTCATCACAGGCCGTAGTCACTGACGAGTCGTCTTCACAACTTGCTCACACTAAGCCTGTCAATGAACACGAAACATGGAATTTCCCAGCGATGACCGATGGTTTCAAAGAGCTGCATCAGGAAGACTTTAACCCTGTAGAAGAGGAAGCCCTTATGGGTAGTTGGGACGAAGTGGATTTCTGGAGAGAGACTATTCATTAGGAGGTTGATGATTGGGAACAGCTAGCAAAGGAGCTAGAAGATGAGGAGTTGAGTAACATGATCAAGCATAAGAATGAGGAAGCGGGTGCTGACAGAAGGATCCCTATGGATGATGTGATCAAGTACCTTTCGGGGGTTATGCCTCGGGAAGATGAGGTATTCTTCAGTCAACCACTTCAAGCCCATAAGGAAAAAGGTGGCCCGTTAAAATCCAGTATTGAGCAACCACCTACTGACTTGGAGCTTAAACCGCTTCCGCAACACCTTAAGTACATTTTTCTTAAGGACGGTGAGAAGTTTCCCTTAATCATCTCTTCAAAACTCGAGCTCGAACAAGAAGCACTGCTGATAAAAGTGCTTGAAAAAAACATCCTCGCGTTCGGATGGCAAGTGGGTGATATCCGAGGAATCGGCCCGATGTGTGCATGCATAAAATCCGAACAGAGAAAGAGCGAAGAAAGTCAGACAACCTCAGCGAAGGCTGAATCCATACATGCAGGAGGTTGTCAAGAAAGAAGTCATCAAATGGTTAGGCATGGGAATCATCTATGCAATCGCCGACAGTGAGTGGGTTAGCCCCACTCAAGTTGTGCCAAAGAAGGGAGGTATTACCGTGGAAAAGAATGAAAATGGGGAAGAAGTAGCTTTACGCCTTGTGACTGGCTACAGGGTCTGCATTGATTATCGCAGATTGAATGAAGTCACCGCCAAAGACCATTTCCCCTTACCTTTCATTGACCAGCTTCTTGAAAGGCTGAGTGGTCATAAGTATTATTGTTTTCTCGATGGATATTCTGGTTACTTCCAGATAGCCATCGACCCTAATGACCAGGAGAAGACTACGTTTACGTGTCCATCAGGTACTTTTGCTTTTCACAGAATGCCTTTCGGGTTATGCAATGCACCAGCAACATTTCAACGGTGCATGTTGGCCATTTTCGATGGACTTGTGGAGAAATGTATGGAAGTCTTCATGGATGACTTCTCAGTCTATGGCGATAGCTTTGATGAGATCTTGGGAAATCTAGATATGGTACTTCAACGATGTGTTGAAAAGAATTTAGTATTCAACTGGGAGAAATGCCATTTTCTAGTAGATGAAGGAATTGTTCTAGGACACAAGGTGTCCAGTCCTGGTATTCAGGTTGATAAGGCTAAAGTAGAGGCCATTGAAAAGATGGCGTACCCGAAAACAGTGAAAGAGGTACGAGGTTTTCTTGGGTCATGTTGGCTTCTACAGGCGGTTTATTCAGGGTTTTTCCACCATCGCCAAGCCCTTATCTAACCTTCTGAAAGATGATGTTGAGTTCTTGTTTGATGAGAAATGCAAGGAAGCTTTCAATTGCCTAAAGGATAAGCTCATAAGTGCCCCTATCTTAATCACACCTGACTGGACTAAGCCTTTTGAATTAATGTGCGATGCCTCTAACTACGCGGTGGGCGCGCTTTTAGGCCGGAGAATTGACAAAAAGTTCGGGCCCATTTACTATGCGAGCCGCACCTTGAACCCGGCTCAATGCAATTACACCACGGCGAGAAGGAATTCTTAGCCGTCGTTTTTGCTATCGACAAGTTTAGAAGTTACCTTCTCGGGTCTCAAGTTGTGGTTTGGACAGACCATGCAGCCCTACGCTACCTTATGGACAAAGCAGATGCAAAACCAAGGTTACTCAGATGGATTCTAATTTTGCAAGAGTTTGACCTTGAGATCAAAGATAAGAAGGGTAGTGATAACATTGTGGTTGATCACCTGTCTCGCCTAGTAAATGAGGGTGGCGAAAAGCACAAAGAAATAGGCATCGATTTCCCTACTGAGCAATTGATGAAGCTTGATACAGTTAGGCCATGGTACGCTGATTACGTCAACTATTTAGCAAGTGGGCATTTAGAGGAAATGACGTATCAGCAGAGGAAGAAGTTCTTTTCTGATTTAAAGTATCTCGTGTGGGAGGATCCTTATCTGTTCAAGGTCTGTAAAGATGGGTTGCTTGAAGGTGTGTTCCGGAAGATGAGCAATGGGATATTCTGGAACAATGTCATAGTGGTCCCACAGGAGGACACTACGGAACACCCAAGACTGTTGCAAAAATCCTCCAAGCGGGATTTTACTGGCCGACTCTTTTTAAAGATGTAGAAGCCTTTTGTAAAGGTTGCGATAGGTGCCAGAGGATTTGGAGGCAAAGTAATATGATGGAAATGCCACTTAGGCCCATTCTAGAATGCGAAGTCTTCGACGTGTGGGGCATTGATTTCATGGGCCCCTTCCCATCTTCATGCTCCAATAAATACATTCTCGTCTGTGTAGACTACGTTTCCAAATGGGTGGAGGCAATAGCCACCCAAACTAATGATCACAAAGTTGTGAAGAAATTCTTGCAAAAAAGAATATCTTCACCAGATTCAGCTGTCCTAGAGCCCTCATTAGTGATGAAGGTACTCATTTTTGCAACGCGCCGCTTGATAAAATTCTTGAGAAATATGGTGTCAGACATAAAATCGGTACACCATATCATCCCCAAACAAGTGGCCAAGTCGAGGTAAGCAACCGGAGCCTTAAAAGGATTCTAGAAAAGACCGTGAACGCAAATAGATCCAACTGGAGTCTAAAGTTGGATGACGCACTTTGGGCCTATCGCACTGCGTTTAAGACCCCTATGGGCACGTCACCCTTCCAAATGGTTTATGGAAAGGCATGCCATTTACCAGTTGAGCTTGAACACGGAGCTTACTGGGCTATTAAATTCTTGAATTTCGATAGCCAACTCTGTGGGGAAAAGAGGTTATTGCAATTAAATGAGCTCGACGAATTTAGACTCAGAGCATATGAGAATGTCAAAATCAGTAAGGAAAAACTAAGGTACTCCATGATGCTAAGATCAAGGATCGAGAATTCAAAGTGGGTGATATGGCTTTGCTTTATAATACCAGGCTCCATCTGTTTGCCGGTAAGCTCAAATCTAGATGGTCTGGTCCCTTTGAGATTCTCGATGTCAATGCAAGTGGAGCGATCACGTTAAACGGGTATGATAATCAACCCTTTAAGGTAAATGGTCAAAGACTCAAAAAATATTTTGGCCAACCAAAAGAAAAGTCTGAGACCCTGTACTTTTAAAAGATGGTTGAAACGACTGATATTCTGATCTGTGATGAGATCCCATCCGAATTCTTTCATTCGGATGATGAAATTTCTACATTTACCCGTGAGGACCCTTCTTCCAAGACATCTGAACAAGTCAGTATACCTAAGCGTAACCTGCACAAGAACGGGACGAAGAAGAGAGTCAGTGCTATCTGGAGAGTTAAGTTTAAACACTTAGTAGAGCACGTGACATGTTGCTGTTGCGGCCACACCCCTGTCCTTCATTCTGATTCCGATGAAGAAGTGGCCAGAAGTAAACCGAAGTGGCCCGATCCAGGTTAACTTTGAAATTTGTGTCAAGCTAATGACATAAAAGAAGCGCTCATAGGAAGCAGCCTAGTCTTTTAGGTTACTTTTTAGTTAAGTTTTTAGGGCATTAGGAATAACACCATGGTGATTTGTGTGTTGGTTATCCATGTCCTATTTGTGAATGCTTTATGTGCCTACATGTTTACTCATATACCCCTTGTACCCCGAGATTATATGCTATGTCGAGTGTTGCAGACATTGTTGCGCGCTTTTTGCCAGTTGTCACTTTTAGTGTTGTCTGTTCATGCTACGAGTTGCAGCGGTACATTCATGCTACGGCCTGACCTCTGCCAACCTACAACCCAACAATCATTTTGAAAACCAGCTAAGTATTCTTTTCTTTTATCTGCACATTCTGAGGAAATAATGTGATTTAAGTGTGGGGGGGTGTCTAAATTGGGTATGTTGTCATGCTATATTTCGAAAAGCGAGCAAATGTGAATTCCTTGGCAAAAATCTAAAATTTTCAAAGTAAACGTGGATAATTGTAAATCTTGAGCATGTAATTGAAACAAAAAGGCTCGCCAGTTGTAGTTTCCTGACGGTGATTGTCTGTAACTTCTGTGAGATAGTTATAGCATGCTTTTACTAATATGAGATAGTATTCATTTCATATTCACGTAAGCCTTTGAAATTGAAGCGACATTTTTAAACTTTATCCTTTCACTATCCTAGTGATTTATCCTAGAGAGACTTGTGCTTAATAGTAACGGTAAACATTACACCTAATTTCTAACCGTGTACTATGAATATCTGAAGGTTTGAATGTGATAGGAGGAATATATCTTAAGGTTTGTACACCAATCCAAGATGAATAATATGAATAAAATATGTGTATGTCGGATGTAGCTGCCAATGATTTGAGTGCGGTAGGGCATTATCACGAAATGCCCTATACCACTATGAGGTTCAATAGCTCTCGACTGCCTGATGATAGTAGTCCAGCTAGGGTGTTATCACGAAACATCCTATTGCTGGGAATGAGGGCATATGCTATATATGTGGAATTAAGTTAATCTTAAAGAAAATTTGGCAAATGGTACTATGGAAAGTTGGTAGGAACCGTAGTTATCTTCTAACTATCCCAAGTATAAACCGAATGATATGTTTTAGGGATTATCGTAATAAGTACACGGGAAGACTTTTTGTGGAATGGTTACTGCCTATACCTAGGAAAGTCATTAGGATTATTTGAACGGATTTTGTGCGAAAGAATAGTGGAGATTGAAAAGGGCTTTTCACACACACTGAATCTATCTCTATGTTGGTATTAATTGCTATATTTGTCGTAGCTTTTGTTGCGTGAGTTGGAAATCTATATGGATTGCATGAAAGTGAGCTAGTTTTGATTATTTTGTTCGGGACGAACAAAATTTTAAGTTTGGGGGAGTTGTTAACGGTGAATTTTATGGTTTTTATCGCTTTATTCCGTAACAATATTCTTCGTATTTTATTACTTTTTATAGAAAAGTAGGAGTTTAATTGAAATTTTGAGATAATGAAGTTCGAAATGTTTAAAAGTGCAAAATCGAGTTGTGTAAGTGTTTTTTTTATGTGTTTATGTACGATTTTACACTTTGCTCGTGTTTACCATCTTGTAGGTATGCTTGCATGCCTGAGAAGGAGCTTAAAAGATGTTTACTTGAAGATTTAATGGCAAGAAAGAGATACAAAAATTGAGGTTGGCATGAAGACACATTGATGGCTGAACTGGCGTCTGAGTCCCGTCCAGTAGACGGGCGTTTGAAGGACCAGACGGGCGTCCAGGAGAGGAAACTTGATTCAGAGTTTCGAAAATTCCAGTGGACGAGCGTCCGTTTTTGCATCAGACGGACGTCCGAGAAGACGCGGCCCGACTCGATGAATTTTGTGAAGACTGGACGGGCGTCTACCTTGTTGGACGGGCGTCCAATCGCCGACTTAACCCTAGCCGCCTCAAAATCTTATAAATACCAGCGCATATCAAACCCTAGGGCATCATATCATTCATTCAGAAATTCACAGCAGCCGCATATTCCACAAAGAGAAAACACAGAGATGAATTCTTCCATCTCAACAATCATGATCACCAATATGATTGTTGGCTAAGCATCTTGCGGTGGGACAACGGAGGAAACCAACCAACAACCACACCAACTAGAAGATTTTAAGCTATATCTTTAGTGAGTTAAATTTACTGTTTTTCATCAATTGAATATTGTAATAATTGTTTATGTTTTATTGAATCGAGAGATCGATGAAACTACCGTTCTAATTGAATTTATATGAGAATATTATTCAAGTTGTGATTTTTTCAATTGATTCAAATAATTGTGATTCAAGAGATTGTTTATGATTAATTGAGTAGAGTATTGGAGACAATCTCATGATCGTGTTATGCATGCTAGTTTAGTTTTTCTTGAGAAAGAAAACGAAACCTTAGAAATTGATTAAAGAGATTTAATCGAATTCGTGATTTGATCATTACTAAAAATCGTACCTTTAGCTCATAATCTAGTGGGGTTGGTTGGTTGATTGGTGGATTCTAGTTGCCTTGCCGTTCTTTTAATTCTTTGATAAACCATTTTGTTCGTATCAATTGGGATTGCTACGATTAGTTATTTCAAGAACTTTAGTTGTTACCCGCTGTTTTCTGCATATTTCTGTTTTCCAGCACGTCACCGGACGCTCGTTCACCCTCAGTGAACGGCCGTCCAGTGTTGAATTTTTCTGTTTTTTGCTATTTTAGTCACTGCTCTTCGTTTCTATTTTACAATTAATATAAACCTTAGTTTTAGATAATAATTTGTGACATAATCGATATAATAACTGCACCTTAATCCGATAAACATTCGACTCCCTTAGGACGACCCGTTAACACCCTTTACTACAAGCCTTATACTTGGGGTGTTTCGGTTTATAAATTTAAAACTAGTTTTTACCGAACAGTATCCATTATCTTGCCTTTGCGGATGACACGATCTTATTTACCAGTTGTAATAGAAAGGGGTTGCGGGCCCTCAAAGACCTCTTCAAACATTAGGAATTAGTTTCGGTGCAGCGTATCAACTCTTCTAAAAGTACGTTCATTGGGCATAATTTGACGTCTACTAAGTCGGGGTGGGTGCGCAATATTCTGGGCTTTCTGCGTGAGAACATGCCTTTTCGTTACTTGGGAGCTCCACTTTTTAGAGGGCGTAATCGCATCCTCTACTACTAGGACATTATTGATAAGGTTCAGCGGAAGCTTCATCACTGGGGAAACATGCTTCTTTCTTTTGGCGGGAAACTCATTCTCCTCAGACATGTTTTGACGTCCATTCCTATATTTATCCTTCAAGTGCTGGTGCCCCCCAAAGAAGTTATTCATCGTATCCATCGTATCTTTAATAAATTCTTGTGGGATAGTGGGCCGGATATACACTGGAGATCATGGGATAAACTATGTACACCGACTGAGGAAGGTGGGCTGGGCGTTCGGAATCTTTTTGATGTTATTGACACTTTCGCGATCAAGCTGTGGGTTCGAATGCGGCAAAAACTGGGTATATGGGCTAAGGCCATCTTCAATACCTACATAGTTGATAAGTCTCCGCTGGATGTCCCTGAGCCCAAGGTCACTACACCGATGTTACGCAGAGTGTGGAAGATGAGAGATAAAGCTGAACAATTCATATCTTGGAGGGTAAATGCGGGAAACATTGACTTCTGGCGAGACAAGTGGACGGAGGCAAATCTGGGAGATTCTCTGGACGGCCTATTTTGGAAGGTTAAGGATTTTTGGGTGAATGATCAGTGGAATACCAATCTTCTGCACCATTATTTACCCAGTCACGTCGTGGAAGAGATCATTCTTATTCCTTTCTTACGTGAGAAGGAAGATGAGCTCCTTTGGACCCTTAGCCCTGATGGGTGGTTTAGCACACGGTCAACGTGGAACATGGTTCGCACTACTCATCCGAACATGGTTCGCACTACTCATCCCTCCAATGCTTTATTTAAGATAATTTGGAACAGCCTCCTCCCCCTCAAAATTTCTTTCTTCTGTTGGAGGTTACTTCATAACATTCTTCCTACTGACCCGAACATTCAGCGACGTGGTATAACTCTGGTGTCTAAATGCTTTGCGTGCCATCATGGGGAGGATCTGCGTCACCCGTTTATTGATTGTCACTTTGCTAGTTCTGTTTGGACTTACTTTATGAATCACTTCGGGCTACGGTTTACTCCTACGTTAGGGATAGTGCATATGTTGCAGTTCTGGAAGAATTCAGCTCCTAGTATCTCCAGCCTTAACCTTATTGTACCGGTTATCGTTTGTTGGGGTATTTGGGCTGAGAGGAATAGATGCAGGCATGACGAAGTCCGTCCTTCTACTCAGCGCACCATCATTCAGATTGAGCGGGCTATTAGGTAACTTGCTTTTCGGAAGGAACTGGACGCCAAACTCTTGGGACCCGACATAGGCACTCCTTTCTTCCAACCCTTCAGGTTCAAATCGACCCCTAAGCGGAAAGTGACATACCTTAGATGGGCGCCCCCACGCTCTGGCAATATCAAATTGAATGTGGATGGGAGTGTCAGGAATGGAATTGCGTATGGTGGAGGTATCCTCGGGGACTCTGATGGCGGGTTTATTATGGCTTTTAATTCGTGTTTTAGGCAGGGGACGGTGGTGGATGCTGAGGTTAAAGCTCTATTATTTGGTCTTCGCATGCGCACTTATGCACAGGCTGTGGATATCGAATCGGATTCTCTTTATGTGTATCGTATGGTGTCTGGTGCTAGTGGCGAGGGATGGCCCCTGTGCCTCTCCATCACTCAGATCTGTACTATCCTTAAACCGCTGCCATATACTATATCTCACGTCTACAGGGAGTGCAACAGGGTCGCTGACGCCCTAGCAGCGCTAGAAGGGGATGATCACATTTTTATTCGCCAGAGGGATGTCCCACCCCACCTTTTGAATTTAATCCATGATGATTTACATGGCCCAGCTCATATCCGATACATCACTGATAATCCGGGAAGCACTCTTCACTTGTGAAGGGTGCAAACCAGGTCATATTGTTCATTTCACCTACTTTTCCGTTTTCACCAATTCGTACCCATATACTGTGTATCACACTTTGTGCAGATCGATGCAGCTCGCTAAAGATTATAGCCGTGCAGTTTGCCTGACGTTACTCATGGACGTAGCATACACGATCGTGCCTACCTTTGGGCACACCCCTACTGCATTGCTAGGGGTGCAATCCAGGTGTCTTTGTTGCTTTTGCTGTCAAACGTTGTGCTCGTACTTTTTCTAGTTTTTGATCTTCCCCTCTATTTACTTGGTACAGCTTCTGACATGGGTGTAGCTACTCACTTTACGGACCGGTCATGTCAAAAATTCACCAGGAATGACCACAAATCTCTGTTGCTCGTGCAAGTTCAGATGAGGGTGCGGAGCGATCTTCGACTATTTCTCCCCCGATCGTATACACCAGACATACGACAAAGTTACAACATTTATTCCACTTTGATTTCCACTGATGTAATTATCTATGGGGCAGGGATTCTATTGAGAGTGCATAGAGCGAGTACTCTTCCCTATGTGATGGATTTTCCTACCCTGGGTTTGCCACACATAGGGTTTAAGGAGGCCATGCTATGCACTCTATCACGTAAACTTGGGGCGGGCCGGGATATGGCAATGAACTTTGTAGCTCTTTATTTGGTTTATCAATAAAAATAAAGTTGCTCTAAAAAAATGTAATATCATATGCGCGCTATATCATATTAAATATTTATAATAAACACAAACACTGAAAAGTACCTGTCACCACAAGGTCATCTAACTCTTCCGGTTCTGCATCTGCCGCAAAGACACGAACTGGTCTGCTGCCCATAGAACGATTACCCTGCTGGTTACCTTGTCCTCCTGCCTGATTTCCTTGAGAGAGCTTATTAGGACACGCCTTCGAGTAATGTCCCACTTCCCCGCAGTGGAAAAAACTCAAGCTACCTGCCATGCACTCTCCTGTATGTGTCTTGTTACACTTAGCACAAACTGATGGCGTCCTACTTGCTGAACTCTTCGTAGCTCTATTTCCTGTCCTCTTAACATTTTGCTGCGGTGCTCCTCTGTTACTTCCTTGATAATTCGAAAAAGACCTCTTATCTCCAACTACAACCGTCTGTCTACTGGCAAATCTTTCCGCAATCAAGGCTCTATCCATGACGCTTGCCATGCTAGTGGGTCTATCTCCTAGCATGCCCTTTGCCACTTCATGTGACAATCCTTCCATAAACTTGTCAATCTTCTTCTCTTCACTCCTCATGATTTCAGGGTAGAATCTGCCCAACTCATGGAATTTCTGGGAGTACTGAGTCACTGTAGTGTAACTTCCTTGTTTCAAACTCAGAAACTCATTAGCCTTTGCATTCTGTGCTGTTCTAGGGAAGTATTCCTTGTAGAACAGGTCCTTAAACACTGCCCAATCCGTGATCCTCATATTAACCTGCTCATAAGCTTCCATCCAACTTTCTGCATTCCCTGCCAACAAGGATATGGCTAAATGAGCCCACTCAGATTCTGGAGCTTTCACATTCCTGCACGTCCTTTCAAACCCATGAATCCATAAATCTGCTGCTGCTGGCTCAACATTTCCAAAGAATTCTGGCACCCTGTGCTTCTTCATTTTATCATACCAATCCACTTGTCCGTCGTAGCCCCCAAACCGATGATGCTTGTACCGGCTACTGAACTGGTGGAGCATTCGATACCGTGGGTTGAGGCTATTTGAACCCGCTTGTTGGGGGTGAGTCTGTTGCGGATAGGTGTAGCCAGGTGCTATAAAAGTATCAGATCTAGGTGGTGGTGGAAGTAGAACCGTTGGCTGAGGTGTAAAACTTAATGGTGTGGGGGAAAACACTGATGCCTGTGGTCGACTGAAAAACTGACTAGCCGGTGGCACAGACGCTTGCTGAAGTTGCACAGAAACGGTTGGGAAAGTACTCACCGGTGGATGAGAAAGTCCTAATCTTGTCCAGCTTGTGGTCATTTGAGGCACAGACACTCCTGATGTTACTCCTGCTGAAGTGGTGATAACCGGTAGGCTAGGGTTAAACTGTGAAGGACGCCCTTGTTCCACTCTTCCCCTGACGATGATATCTGGTCCTTGGTTCACCCCACGCATGATGTTGCTCACAGACGGGGTGTTAACTTAGGAAACTGTAGGGCCCTGGGTAGTTAGTCCACTTCTTCTCCTTCTCGGAATCACAACCCCGGTAAAACCTGCCTCAGTGTTACCCGTCTGGGTGTTAGCTGCCTCGGTGTTATTCATATTAGCTCCTCCTCTAGTAAGAACCATTCTGTAACCAAGAAAAGAGAGGGGTTACTAAAGCTCTAGCACTTATCTTAAAGAAGAAATCAAGTCCTACACAGCAAAGAAAACCTGTCTCTGATACCAACTGTAACGCCCCTTTCCCGGAAACCGAGTCCTTGTCCGAAAAGAGCGCTCGGCATAAATATTATCAAATAAATTCAATAATATATGTAAGCCTTACGTCATACATCAGAACTAAAATGACGCGGAAGATAAAACGACTCGGGAAAAGCAAAAGACAAAAGATCGAACACACGGTTTCCAATGCTGCTAAACTAAATCCAATAAAGAGAACTAAAACATCCAACGTTAAATCCAAAGGAACCAAACAGAACTAATCCAAAAGAAAGACATCAATGTTTGAATTGAACCAACAACATTATTGAAAGAATTAAAACTAAAAGAACTAAATCTTCACGAGCTCCGTCTCACACGTCCTCGTCAAAGAACTCATCAGCGTTAGCAACCTGTTCATTTTCTTTGGGGAAAGAGAAAGACAAACAAAAAGTAACGGGGTAAGTACATAAGTACTTAGTAACGCATTGAAGATCGCATAACGTCGGTCTCATAAAGAAATAAAAGCAACGCCGGCTTTTATTAATTCATGCCGTTATTAGCCCTAGCTAACTATCACATTATGGTCATAGCATAACATGAGATTCCAAAGGTAACTAGCTTAGCTCAAGTTTGTTACATCATGAATAACAAGGGCACAACGCCTAGTAATAGGATGTACTAGGACAACTGGGTGCAACCTACTTAGAGACACGCTCTAGTAGCCCCGGGAATATCTGAGTCCCGATGGTGTGATAACCGGTAGAATGTACCAGACGCTTTATCTAGCCAATCGATTGACCGGCGTGGGTACAGTCTACTTTGTCTGGTCAGAGAATCAACAAAAATTGCTTCTACAACTACGAAAGACATTTTATTGACCTCGTATCTACTTCAATTAATATGGAAATAGGATAATCTCTTGCGTTGTAGGAATTTTCTATTGAATGAAGCAGTGTTTTCCATCAAGAAA
The DNA here is from genome assembly GCA_036785695.1 of Gentiana straminea. Classification (NCBI taxonomy): domain Eukaryota; kingdom Viridiplantae; phylum Streptophyta; class Magnoliopsida; order Gentianales; family Gentianaceae; genus Gentiana; species Gentiana straminea. The sequence goes on along the minus strand of JAVUPR010000158.1, from coordinate 426,473 downwards.
GACGAAGCAAAACAAAAAATAAAATTTTTAGCACTTACTTTCTATACTAATTAAAATTGCGTTGCTGTGGCAGAAGGATGATAGCTATACTGATTCGGTATACTCTAGAGACGCCCTCGGTACATTATTGACAATCTCACAAAATATAAGTTTCAGTGAATTTCCATTTACTGATCTTATCTTTTATGGAATCGATCCCCCTTGACTGTACAAGAATATGTGGAGCTCGGCATGTCCGGAAGCACGGGAGAACGCTTGTTTGCCGATATTATTACCAGTATTCGCTACTGGGTCATTCATAGCATTACTATACCTTCCATATTCATTGCGGGTTGGTTATTCGTCAGCACCGGCTTAGCTTATGATGTCACATCGCGATATTGTACTATGCCTTACCAAGCATTGCATGATGTTTAAGATTATTAATCTAGCACATATGTTTGATTAGATGTTTAATTACCCACCTAAGTTGATTCACATAAAAGGCTCACCTATCAATTTACTCCCTCTTCCTAAGACCACTATACACTAACCCCTAGCACATACACAGACATCGATAAACCCTAGCTTATCGAAGCACAAGGCAAATCCAAAGCTTTCGATGGTCCCACACTTCATCTTTTAAGGAATCCACGTGGTGCCGAAACTAAATGCATCAAAAGCTAATTCAAGGCTTTGTCACATAAGGTTAAGCAGTAAAAACATGATTATGAAGCCTGAAACCAAGCTGACACGAAAAACAGTGAAAAACAGAATAAATAGGTCAAACGCCCGTCTGACCCCATGTGAACGCCCGTCTGACTTGGACGTGCGTCCACCAACCCCAGACGCCCGTCCGTGAAATTCAGCCACATCCTGTATCTAAACTGACCCCTTAAATGCCCGTCCGAAATACCCCAGACGCCGGTTTGAGGTTCCGCTACTGCGTACGCCCGTCTGCCTGGGATTTACCAAGAAAATCTGCAACTGTCAAAACGTGACTCCATCCCAATTCCAACCCAAACTCCAACCAAAACAGATTCAAAACCACGAAAATAAACATACAAATTGCTCTACATCTTTACGACACCTTAGTCATACGATAAGAACACCACGTTACCTGATTTGCGAGCTACTACGATCCACGCTACCAAAGTCTTGAAAAAGGTTAAACCTTTAACTCCAAACCTATAAAAGATCAATCCAACGATGATCACTACGATGTTTAAACTCAGAAAAACGCACCCTAACATGATTATGAATAAACCCTAATACCAAGAACGATGAGAGTAAACTTACGTTAACGGATTTAGGGATTGTTGATATCAAAACGATCCTCGTCTCGTGGTGATCCTTTCTCTCTTGAGATGTCTGTTGAGAAGAGCAACGGATTAGCCTAGAGATTCGAAAACCTCTTTCCCCCTTTTTCTTCCAAACTTGCACCCCTTAGTTAGTTTTTTTTTTCGTAAACAACAACTAGGTAGGTTAATTTAGGATTAGTTTTCCTTTTATAATCCCAATTAAAATCTAATTATTCCTTATTAATTGAATCCAATTAATCCTTTTCCTTTTCTTTAATTCCATTAATTAAATAACATAATATTCTGATTTTTGCTAAAAGGCCGAATTACCCTTTTTCAAAAATCGGGATATTACACAATCTCATGACCCCGGTGCGAATAAATGTTCTGTATTAGAAATTAAAAGATGTTTAGAAAAACAGAATTTGAAATAAATAAGATGAAACAATAATTTAGGGGACTCACAGAAGTTTGGTGCAGCAGAGAGATGACAAAGAGTGAAAGAAGCAGCAAAGGTATGAATTTCGCCATCAGCACAAAAAACCCACTACAAAAAAATAAGAGTAGGAGTGCCCCAATAACTGAGGCTAACGTTAGTTTTTGTTATGGCTAGAGGTGGGGGACATCATTATTTATATAGACAGAATGTGATAATGGCATACGGAAAGTGTTGGCATATTGTTTCAATCACGTACACTAAATTTACCTATATTATTTAAAATCCTTGATTATAATCGAGGGCAGAGCCAGGATTTCTCTGTCGGGGGCTAGAATAAATTTTTTTCATGATAGTTGTTTTGTACCAATTTTTTTTCAAGTACACTTGAGCAAAAAAAATTACACAGAAACACCCAATAGATAACATTTTATAAAAGTTGTGAACAAAAGGCGATAAAATAGAATTTGAATACAACATGTCTACTACTACCCAATTCATCATTGAAAAACTAGTTTTTCATTTAAAATGTCAACATGACTAGATACTAAATACTCCGAATCACTTCAATTGCACCCTACGATGTTTCTGGGAATTGAATTCATCAATAAAGGAATCAACATCAAGATTTTGAGAGAAGTCTCTTTCAATATAAACCGTCATGGAATCCGCATGGAACTCTTCGTCCATTTTACTACGGAGAATAGATTTAACATACTTCATAGCTGAAAATGCTCTCTCTGTGGTTGCCGTTGAGACCGGGAGAGTTAAGATGAGACGAATCAACTTATCAATCAAAAAGTATATTTGAGATTTGTTTGTCTCAACTAATTTCTGACACAAATCTGAAATGGTGGACAAACTCTGAAACATTGGATGTTGAATGACATCATACTCATAATGTGCCCATTGCGATTTAATCAAATGCATATCTTGGCCAGTGATGTCGCAGGGATAAAAGTATTTTGCAAGGGTGCATATATTCTCAATGTTGAAGGACTTGAAATCATCCTTTGGATAGAATGATGTACTTAGTTTGAGGAGCTCAACTGCTTCGTCACTAAATCTGTCGTTTAACTCTTGCAGCTGAAAATCAATTGCATTGTTAAATATGTCAAAATGGTAGTAATGCTCAACTATGATATTGCCTCTTTTTTGACATGAACGACCAGTAGCATCTACATGACGAGAACTCATGCCTGGAATGGGAAAATTATTTTCTATGCAAACTTTTATCACACCCTCCATCAACGTATCGAAACCTTCGGCCTTTAGCCAACCAAGAAGTTTTTTGATAGATGAGACAACATCCATAGCACTCAAGATACCAACATTTTTTCGCTGCAAGGCTTTAGAAAGTAACTCGGTTATTGCAATGATTTTGTGCATATTATGTAAGATAATGATGAAATCAAATGATCTCATCGTGATCAAAGAATCACTCGCTTCTCCACTTGCAGCTCGAGACAACCCATCATCAATAATTGTTCCAAGTGTCATAATAATAGATGTGTACATATCTATCATACCACAAATTGAATCAAAATGTGAACTCCACCGAGGCACTCCAGCATGGTGCAATGGTACGGTTGGCCCCTCTACCAGTCTTACGTTCACCAGAAGCTATAGAATCTACAATCTCATTAGCTTGATTTGATTGCAACTCATTGTGACGTTTGGGAAAAAGCTTTAATGATATTCACAATGGTGGTCAATTTAGAAAAGAATAAATAGACTTGTTCTTCTCAGCAGCAGCAACTAATGCTAATAGTAAATGGTGTGCAAAACAATGAACATAATATGCAGATGGACAATCTCTAAGAAATAGCGCTTGTAACCCATTCCATGCACCACGCATGTTACTAGCACCATCGTAGCCCTGGCCTTGCATGTCATTAACATCTAAATTGGATCGAATAAGAGCATCACATATCTCTTTTTTAAGATTTGCTTCCGTTGTATCCATAACATGTATAATATCAAGAAAGCGCTCATGCACAAAACCATAAGCATCCACAAATCTCACAACAATAGCCATTTTTTCCTTGTTAGACGATTCCTTGGATTCATCAACCAAGCAACAAAATTTAGCGTCCCCGATTTCGTCATGAATCTTTCTTCTTACTTTATTAGCAAGGTTATGTAGAACCTGTTTCTGAATCCCGGGTGATGTGAACTTTGCATTTGCAGGAGCGTTTCCTAAGACAACGACACCAGTATCTAATCTCAACTTTCCCATAAACTTTATCACCTCCAGAAAGTTGCCTTGATTTTTTGAATGCAATGACTTGTCATGTCATCTTAAAGCACAACCTTGAAATGTAAGCCAATTAATACCCTCAACTATTGTTCCTAACCGTAGCCGGTTTTTTTTAATATCCTCCTCACTTGCTTTATTTACCACCGTGTCAATATGTTGAGGTACATTCACTAACGCATGAACCGAATCCACAGAATTATTATGTGGTGAATTAGGACCACCCACATGTTTCAAGAAGTGTAACATCCCGACTTTTCAAGAAAGGGTAATATTATAATTTGGTGTATTTACTACGACTTAATTGTTATTTGTCTTTCATTTAATTGAAAAGGAGTTAAGTAAAAGGATTTGGAAAGTAATTATATGGAATAAAGAGATTTAGTTAATTAATTAATAGAATTAATTATTGGCTATTTAAGGAAATAATCCCCAAAATTCCCTTATAATTGTGTCATGCAAATTCTGAAGAAAAAAAAGAGAAGGAACGACGTGAAAAAAAAGTTGAGGAACGCAGAAGGCAACGCAAGTTGCCTGGAACGAAAACTTCAACCGTGCGGCCAATCCGTTCATCGTTTCAAGATGCCGCAGGAGAGAAAAGTCATCAGCGCGAAGAGACGCAACTTTGGAAAATAATATATCCTCATTCTGTAATTTTTCGGTTTAGCCCTAGTTTTTGGTATTCGTCAAGTTCGATTCTTCAGAAATTCGTATCTTTCAATCCGTAGCTCTGTTTCGCAGCCATGAGTAGTCAAAACGATCGTCTTGGAGCGTAGATCCTTCTAAAAATAGTTTGCAGCAGTTAATCCAGGTAATCTGCAGTTTTATGCACTTTTTCAGTTTCGGTTTTGCAAAGAAAATAAGATTTTAGGGTTTCTTGTTGATCAATAGGTTTTGGGGTTTGAGTATCAACAGTTATTGTGGTTGCTTGGCATTTTGCTTTCAGTTTTGCTGGAAATTAAGGTAAGAGGCTCTTCCTAATGAGTAATTATAGTTTTATAATGATAGGTTGAGTTTTGGTGATAGAATTCATGCTAAGTAGTAATTAATGAGTTGTGATATGTTTTGGTATATTTTTGTTGAGTTTTAAATTTCTATTTTTTTTATTCAAAAACATTAACTAAACATAAACAAGCCTCGATTGAGTTCTGATGCATTTGGTTCCGGCACCGGACGTACTCTTAAAGGGAGTTGAAGTCCGGGACCGTCGGAAAGGCATGAAAGGGCTTGTGCTTTTATGAACTAGAGTTCATCAATGTCTGTGTATGTGCTAGGCCTTGTCCATGTCTAGTTGTCTAAGTACGAGAGTTGAGTTTGTGGGGGAGCTTACTTGAAAACACTTAGGTGGCTAGTTAATAACCATTAATAAATACATACTTGTGTAACTAAAAGATTAAACATCATGTCATCCTTGGTAAGACACAAGTCTATATCGCAATGTGTTGGCTTTCGGATAAAACGAGTAAACTTGATGGCCTTTGTAGAGGCACCAGGAGTAGAGGGTACTCGTTGTGGATAACTTTGCTGGCCATTAGAGGGCACCAGGAGTAAAGGGACTTCACAAGTTGATAACTCTGCTAGCCCAAGGGCACCAGGAGTAGAGGGACTATGCAGTTGAATAACTCCGTAGGTTCACAAGACCCCAAGTACGGAGGGACTTCGCTGAATGAGTATACTATCGGGACTAGCCCATGGCTATTGGTGAGATCCACCAATAGGTTGCACCCAGATGTCTCGTGGTGGGCAGCACCATGCGTAGTGCCGTAGAATGCAGATGTAACAAAGATAAGCTAAGTTAGATCAGTTAGTCATGACATGTTGATGGACATGGAGTGAACCCTAGATTGAGTCGGTCTTATAAAGATAACTTAATAATTAATAATATGAACCTTTTCATTGTAGAACTTAGTTATTCATTAGCTTCTCACTTTTACTAAGTACTCTGTACTTACCTCCTTTGTATTTTTTTTTGTATGCATTGTGGGGTGAGAAGACGAACAGGCTGACCACGAGTTTGTTGAGGACTACGAGGAAGAGTTTTGACGATGCTTTGTTTTACTTTTAATTCTAGACTTTGTAGACAAGTTGTACTTTCAAGACATCGTACTTTGTAATCTTTGGAGATCGTTGTTGTTTGTTAATTCTTCCCATCTTTAGAATGGTTATTTTCTATTCATAGTAGCATTTATTATTTTACCCGAGTCTTTTGGGATTCTGTTTACTTTTATTTGATACGATGACGTAGAGGCTTGCGTATAATATTAAATTTATTTAATGTTGTACGCGCTGAACGTTCTCTTCCGGATAAGGGCTCGCTATCCGGGAGCGGGGCGTTACAGTTGGTATCAGAGCGAAGCGTCCTTTCTTTCCTAGGCTTCTTCCCTCTAAGATAAGACTTTTTTAGACCTTTTAAAACCCTTATGATCTCTCTTGATCTTGGTGGTAAACCCTCATAGGATTAGGAATCCTTAGAACGTGGTTAAGTTGCACTAGGACCAAGTGAAAAGTCTCTTTAGGCGAAGGTTGAGTTTTAAGCTCACATCTCTTATGTGATCCTCTTAAGTTTTGTTCCTTTCAAAAACCTTTACTAGGATCCCTCTTTCCTTTTGGAATCTTCGAATCTTTCTCTAATGTTCTTTCTTTTTGTGGTTTTAATTCTTTCGTAATGCTACATTTGGTTCAAATCACTTCCTTGTAACTTGGTGTTATGCAAAATGAGTAAACGATTTTGTTCATGTTTTTACATGCCATGTTATTTCATTTTTTGTTCCAAGAATTCTGTAAATTTTCAGCCACTTAGAAAGTTATCTTATCTAAAATTGATTTCTTTACATCAATTTAGTTTTCAATATGGATTGTTCACAAATTGTTTCACAAGGAGGGGTACTCTATTCAGAAAATTATGCAGCGGTACTCTTACTTATCATTCTGTTTTTAATAAGCTAAACACCTCCAAATGACTTGTATTTTTGATATGTTGTAGAAAACAACTTGCACTATAATTTTTGATTTGGAACTAAGTGAAAATTCGTTTTGGTCTGAGCAGAATCTACAACACTCGATAGTTGATGAAGTCCTGAAAACATTTGACAGCTTATTACAGTAGATGAAAAAAATTATTTTGACCGACCTATGGCTTCCCAAATATTTTGATTTTTGGGCATCATATGTAAAACTTATATACTCACAGATTTCTCTTTGCCTCATGTTCAAAATCAGTTCAATTTGTTTTGTGCAAATCAGTTATTTCATGGTTTATGTATGCACCTGAATTTCTCAAAACCATTTAACTCCTCTGGTCAAGAAAGGATAAATGTCTTTCTTTCACCCTGTAAATTATGGTGTAGTAGGTTATAGGAGATGAGAATACTTTGATTTATCTGATTCTTAAGCTAGTTGTTACCCAGGATAAGAAGTTTGGTAGGTAGAGACTATGTGTTGTCGTTATAGTGCACCTTGATGGCAAGAAACGATTGCGTGGTGATTTTCCAATATTATGTCTTCATTAATAAGGTTCTCTTTTATAATCATCTAGTTTCCTACTTCGTTATCCCAATTTCAAATGTTTCTCCATCCATACTAATGGTAACCCATGCTCTGGTTAAATCCTCCATTTGAAACTTCTGAAACTCGGTAAAAGTCCCTTTTTACGAATTTTTGTTTTTCAAGTGTATATTTTTCTGATGTGCCTTATTTTTTTAAGATGTTTTCATCGTGTCAAATGCTTGATTTAAGAAAATTAAGTTTTTCATCCTTCGAACTATTTTAATTGACAATTGCATATCATTCCAACTATATCATGTTTAGCTATTTCGGGGCAACACACTTTTGCATCCTAGTGATCACCCTTAATGCATCCCATACAAGATGTTTTAGTACATACAAACTTGTGTTTAAAGACTCGACTCTACAAATCCTTCGTTTCCTCTTTTCGCTATCGCTTGGTTTATGTTTACCAAAGTTCTTTGGCCTTGCTTTGCTCGAGATGGGTTCCACACAAACTCCATATGCAAATTTTATCCTTTCCAAGTACTCCTCAGTCATTTCAACTATTAGTGTTAAAGGTCTCCTACTTTGGCAGATAGATTTCATCATCCTCATGTTTTGCATTATCCAACATGAGTGAATGCTTTTGTTTCTGTGTTTTCCTTTCAGGTTAAACCACTTACCATGCTCTAAAAATTCTGGAAATTTTCCACAATATAGACCGAAGTCTTTTCTAAAATTTATCTTTTTACACAAACTCAATAATTGTTATGGATTGTTTAGAAAATTCATGTTTATGCCGGACACTTTGTCCAGAAAATCTTTAGCAGCACCTTTACTTTTTCTTTTGTTTTGAACCGGTTAAACACCCTCAATTGACCTAAATTTTTGATATGTTGCAGACAAAAATTTTATCTATAATTTTAATTTTGGAATTAAGTTCAGATTATTTTTCGTCTGATCTCGATTTGCAATTCAACTCAGTGTTTATTAATCTGGAAATTCTGACAGCTTGTGCAATCGTCAGAAATAACTGTTTTTGACCGACCTTATCTCATTCAAAAATTCCAATATTTTTATATCACATGTGAAACTCCGGTATCTAAATCTTTACTCTATGGATCGTGCTCAAATTCCTCTTCGTTTGTTCTGTACAAATTGATAATGTCAGATCCGGAGTGAATATCTTACAAATCAACCAAAAAAGAATCCTCACCTCTTTGACATAGGGTTTGGGCTAAGAGGGTAGCGAGTTACGATTGTTTTGTTTAGGAGTTCCCCATAGTTTGATCTCCTTCTGAGTTAAATCTTTAGTTGGATGCTTGTAAAGCTAACGTTATAGTTTCTTTTGCAGTTGTAAACAAGAACCAACATGCTATCTCCTCCAGCATGCCATGTTTGATGTTCAGACCCTTTTCGTGCCCTTTTATAATTATACATTTTATGGTGATTTATTTCTCATGTAATACCTCATTTGAGAACTTTAAGCTTATCAAATCCTTTTCACATGTTGTCATGAGTTACCTCATAATCATATCGCCGTAAGCCCTTCTTCTAAACAAGTTCTTACCTTCTTAGTTTTCAAATCAAGAAACAAGTGTTGCACTCCCATAATTATTTTCAAATTCAAATTTGACTATGCCTTCTGATGTCAGAACATGACATTCTTTTTCAGTTACTTGTCCTTAACCTTCTTGCAATTTATGCTAAACCAGTTTCAAGCAGAAGGTAGTCTTTGCCAAGGTGCCTTCCGAACCTTTCTAGCCAATTAGCTTTTGAATTCCAAAACTTCTAGTTTCCAATTTAGATTAATGTACCTTGTACCCTTTAGTTTTAACTCTCTTTCAGGATATTTAGTGCCATGAACTGCCAGATACCCCTTTTGACATTCCATCTTCTATTTTGGCGTTTCTATTACATTTTTGTCATACTAGTTGAAAGTCTATTTTGTTTCAACCATTTCTTTCCCACACGAGGGATAACCTTGAGCCCTTATTTTCCTGGCAGTGTACCATTTCTCTCGAGTAGTGCAACCTTGAAACTTTGAATTGGATCATCAATGATCTTCACACTTTATTTGAAATCGGCATGTTTAAAGACCCTTTAATTTACTTATTTTAATTGTATCAGAGCAACATAGATCTAGAAATTAGGAAAAACTGACCTCGGTAACCCGGCGGTATATACCGGTTTACCGAGGAAATATTTAGAAAACCTAAAACTGGGATTCACAACAGGTATGTTGATCGACATGTTTAATTAATAGTAGGTTAGATCAAGCCAATCAGCTTATTGTAATTGTAAACTTGCATGAATTACGAATAGTGAAGTGCTAAGTTTGGACATAGTCTATAATGGACCTAGGAACGTGCTGGTCATTGTCGACAGTTGTCTAGGCGGGTTAGCGGTATGAGTTAGTGCTCGATTTCGGCAATTCTAGTTCTTTATGCGTATGGGCTATTACGGACCAATTAAGGAGGGTAGCTTGTGTATAGATTGTCTACAGCCATTGTCGGAGTAGATAGGAGTACGAATTGCACCCGTAGCTGATAATGATAATTAAAATGAAAGCTCGTGATTAATCTAAGGAAATTATGTGGGAAGTAAACATAACGATTAACTAATCCAAGTTAGTAGATCGGTGAGGAGAGGGAGGGGAATATCATAAATGTTTTCTTTATTGTTATTGTTGGTCAATGACCGCCTCTATGTTGCTTCTTAATTACGTTAGAATCATTTATATTTATTGTTGCATTGTCTCTGTGGGATCGACCTTGACTCACATTTACTATACAACGATGTGCCTAGTATTCTTGCTAGTAATATCGACATTAGTGACTTACACGCGATCAAGATTTTTGGTGCCGTTGCCGGAGACAATGGACAATTTTAAATATAATTTAATTCTAATTAAGTATTCTTTTTATTTTATTTTATTTTATTTTGAGTCTTCAGTCGTTCTGTATCAAACCTTCATTGTTAAACTGCAATAAAGAGAAATTTCAGGGCCGGTTTGCCTTGGCTAATTGAAGTGAAACTGCTTGGAGGAAAGCTTCAAATCGTAAGAATCTTAGGATCATGGATTGAAGTTTTTGGATAATCCTCAACACAACCACAACCTTTGTGGAAGCACCTTGGAATAATAAGCTCCACAACACAATCACAACTCGTGTGAAGGCACCTTGGAATAAACATCAACACTATGAAAACCTGTTTCTAAGCACCTTGGTATATGGATAACCACAAGGATTGCTCTAGTGAAGAATAAACTATGACTTATATTGATAACAAGTTCTATTATTTTCAAGTACAATACATGGGTATTTATAGTACTCAAGATACATAAGATTGGCCAAATTCACACAAGAATTCCGTGCTATACACATTTCTAAGCATCAATGTTAGGAACATTTTATTGTGTTTTAATTATGGCCATACTAACTATTATAGCAAGCCTGAAATAAGTTAGAATTCTCTGTATAAGTCTTTACTTAGAGTCTGACATGTTGTTTAAGTTGTGTAGTATTGTACTAGTTGATAGGACGGCTAAGTAAGAATGGATATTCGGCAGAGTGAAGCCAGCCAAGTACCAGTAGAGAAGCATGCAGACATTATGGTCTGACTGATAACCGAGGAAGTCTGTGATGACATTGGATAAGTCTAAGTTACAATCGAAGCGATGAAACATAATGTTTAAATATGGTGTACACTGATCTCAAATAAATCAAGGATCTGTGAAGTACAAAGATTCTCCTAAATCTAAAAGAATGAAGGAAACAATGAATCGGCAAAGTGAACTGACTATCGGCGAAGTGAGGACAAAGTAGTGAAGGAAGATCTAAATAGCAATGTCGGATAGTCACTTAACTGTTCAGAGAATGGCAAAGTAAACCTTACTTGATCAGATTTTAAAATATGAAGAAGATACAGAGGATCAAACATTAAATGCTAAATCAATAGAGGATCGATCTAGGAGGGATTTTCTGATAAACGTTCGAAGTAATCCGATCATTAAAATCAAGGAGAATATAATTAAGGGGGAATCAAGAATAAAATCAAAGATTATTCCCCTCATTAATATAGCCAACGGATGGAAATTCAAATCAAGGATTATCAAGGCTATAAATAGAAGGAATTGACAGTCAAGAAAAAATAAGAAAAAGAACGATTGTATCTAACCAAAAATGCTGTCAAAGTGAAAAGCCTTCTATCTGTGCTGAAAAAGAAACATCTAGTGATCTACTCAAAACTGACAACTAAAATTCCAATCAAGCATTGAGTTTGATCAACATGTTTTTTGATTCCAATTCACTTCAATCAAGCAACTGAATCAGAGCCATCTAAGAAGGAGTTGTGTGTATGTGATAGCTGCTGAAAGATTTGTTCTCAAGGAGTAGTGAAAGAGACTGAGTCACTAAAGCTGTTGAAGCCAGGGAGTGATAGTCTTGAAGATTGTGAAGCATATGTAGTCAAGGACAATCAGGCTAATGTATCTGTGAAAACAATAGTGAATTCCTCCAATCATCACAGGAGAAGAGTGGATTAAGGGATTACACCACCCTGAACCACTATAAACCTTTGTGTCAATTTACTTTCAGCAATTTACCTTATTGCATTTGTTTAATTGCTTATATTATATCTTATATCTGTGATTACATAATCTACTTTGAAACAACATATTAAGAAGGGACTTATCCGCTGCCCAAAAGCTTTTGAATACAAGAAAAGTTTTTGAAACTCCACTATAGTCATTCACCCCCGGCCCCTTGACTATATGTTACCCTTCTCTGGGACCAACAATTGGTATCGGAGCAGTGTTCCTTGTATCAGAACCTATTCAGATCTATTTTCCGGTAACAATGAGATCACATATTTTCAAAGTAGTTTTCAAATTTCTGCTTTCTATACATATAAATATATACATATCTCTTATCTGTATTTATGGATTCCTTAAATTTTATGTCTAAAGTACCTGTATTTAATGTTAATAATTTTAATGAATACAAAATAAGAATGTTGTATCATCTTTCCGCAACTAATAAGGAGATGCTGAATGTAATTTATGATGGCCCATTTGAGATTACTACTGCGGTAAGCACATGAGCAGATGAAGGAAAAGTAATAGAAAAACTCAAGAAAGATTGGACGAAGGATGACAGGAGAAGAGCAAATCTTGATATTGTTGCAAAAGACATGATTTTGAAGACTCTGGATAGTAACATGTTCATGAGGATCAAAGAATGCAAAACAACAAAGGAGATGTGGGACAAATTGGCACTGATCAATGAAGGATCAGAAGCAGTCAAAGAAAACAAATTGTCTGTTGCAAAACAGAAATTTGAGAACTTCAAAATGAAGACTGGTGAAACCATTGATCAAATGGACAACAGATTTTCAAGCATCATAAGTGAACTACAACAACTTGGACACACATATCCACAGAAAGATGTGTGCCTGATGATCTTGAGAGGCCTACCTGAAAGATGAAAGATCATTACATCTGTAATCAGAGCGACAACAAATCTCACAACCACTGATACCTTAACTCTAATGTCTTAATTAAAGTCTCATGAATTTGAGTTGAATGGTGAAGACGATTACTACCGGCGGAGGCATAAAAGTCCAGTGCACTGGTTGTACCTCAGCAAAGTAACACAGCTAATGCAAACAGCAAAGAGACACTGGAGCTGAAGGAACATGTAGCTTTACTGCTTAAACGTTTTGACAGGTTTACCAAGAAGAAGCAATTCAAAGGAGGTTCATCATCATATAAAAAGTCAAGCTCAAACAAACACATGAAGAAAAAGGATGATGAATACAGATGCTTCAATTGCATAAAGAAAGGTCATTTCAAGGCAGATTGCCCTGAAGAAAATGACAAAGATGAGAAGAAGAATAAGTACAAAATAACTGAAAAGAGGAAAAGCAAGAAGACACTCAAAGCTGAAACCAGCTGTGAAAAGAACTAAGAATCATCAGACAATGATTCAGATGATGATGAAGCTGACAGTTCAGAAAATGAAAAAGCTTACCTCTGCCTTATGGCTAAAGAATCTAATGAAATTGAGGTAACATCTAGCTCATGCTCATCATCTAGTGCATCCACTTCCAACTCTGCACAATCTTCTATTCTCCCACTAGATTCTGCAAACATAATCCAAAATCTCATGAGTAATCTTGATGAAATTGAGTTGAATCATGAAATTCTGGAATAAGAGTGTGAGAATCTAAGAAAGGATAATAAAAGTTTAAAGAAAGAATTGGATAAAGTAAAAGCTGAACAAAATAGTAAGGAGACTCACTCAACTGATCAACAAGCAGCAGATGATCAAACATCTGATGTTGACAGACCTGAAAATCTCCCTACCAATTAAGATAACCACTGCACCACTAAATGCACCAGCTTACAAACCACCAAAAATTTGGATCCAGATCTGGTCTTGGCTACAATAGTCAGGATGAGAATGAAAACGATGGACAACACAATTCTGAATCTAGGACCAAGAATAGACCAAAGTTCAGAAAAGGACAAACCATGGTTTCAACCACTCATCCTGCACCGGTGAAGTCAAAACCCAGTGTAGTGAAATAGCAAACCAAACCATCAATCTAGTCCACAAAAAGCAAAGTTTTCTGAAAGGTAAAGGAAAACTTTACCCTTCAGAAGATGACTGGAATGTTGCATCTCCAAAATACAGTAAGAAACCATTTCATGCCATGCATCATTTTTTTAATAAAAACCAACCAAGGGTTATTCCTAGACACATGAAGCAACATAGGTTTCATACTGCATATTGGAAAGTGAAAAAGGATGCAAATGCACCCAAAAGCAGAGAAGAGTATCAGAATACCTTCAGTAGAAATATTAGAAGCTACTCTTCCATGCCTTATACATATGAAGTTGATGACTTTAATTATCCAAAAAGAAGACAATTTGGATATACACTTGGAGTAGGAGGCATGAGTGCTAGCAGGTATGGACCCAAACAGTGTTGGGTACCTAAACATAATTAATTTGTTTTGTAGGATGTCTGGTACGTATACAATGGATGTTCCAGACACTTGACAGGAAACAAGGAATGGCTCACTGAATTTAAAGCTTTTGAAGGACCCAAAGTCACCTTTGAAGGCAAAAAAACCCTAGTAAAATTAAGGGGATGTCATAATGCTCAAAAGCAATTTGAAGATTCACAATGTGGCATATGTTAATGGACTAAGCTTCAACCTACTGAGTATCAGTCAGTTCTGTGACAAAAATGGCTACAATGTGCACTTCAACAAGGAAGGATGCAAAGTGATTCACAGACAAACCAACACCGTGGTTCTTGCAGGAAAAAGAGAAGACAACATGTATGTGGTGGATTAGAGAACAGCTAAAGCAGAAACATGTTTGCTTGTCAAAATTAAACAATCAACCAGCTGGATTTGGCATAGAAGATTAAATCACCTAAATTTTAAGACCATCAACACATTATCAAAGAACAAGTTTGTCGAAGGCCTGCCAGACATCATATTCAAGATGGAAAGCCTCTGTGATGCATAAGGGAAAACAAATAAAAAGCTCATTCAAGTCAAAGCCCTATCAATCAACAACAAGAATCCTACATCTGCTACATATGGATCTTTTTGGACTAGTCACACCAGTTAGTATAAGTGGAAAGAAATACACGCTAGTTGTGGTGGATGACTTCTCAAAATACACCTGGACTATATTCATGAACAAAAAGAGAGAGACACTCAAGAAGCTGTCAGATTTGTTAAGAAGAATGCAAAATGAGAAGGAACTGATGATCATCAACAGCAGATCAGATAGAGGCACAGAGTTTCTAAATGAAATTATCAGAACCTACAGTGAAGAAAATGGAGTACTGCACCAACTATCAGCAGTAGGGACTCCACAATAGAATGGTGTAGTAGAAAGAAGAAACAGAACTCTCAAAGAAGCAGTCAAAACAATGATTGCCGGAGCATGTTTTCCCAAGAGATTCAGGGCTAAAGCTACAAATACTGCATGATATACTGAAAACAGATCAATCATCAACAAACATCATGGAAAAACTCCATATGAAATATGGAAGGGAAGAAAACCTAATATCTCATATTTGCATAAATTTGGATCTAAATGCTTTGTGTTGAATAGGAATCAGTTACACACTTTGGATGAAAAAGCTGATGAAGCAATCTTTATAGGATATCAGACACCAGCAAAGCATTCAGAGTACTCAACAAAAGGACCCTGGT
This sequence comes from Gentiana straminea, assembly GCA_036785695.1. Lineage (NCBI taxonomy): Eukaryota > Viridiplantae > Streptophyta > Magnoliopsida > Gentianales > Gentianaceae > Gentiana > Gentiana straminea. Next base: position 410,773 of record JAVUPR010000158.1, on the reverse strand, counting down.
GATTGAAGAATCAATTCATGTAGTCTTTGATGAGTCAAACACAAATGGTGAAAGCCTTCAAGAACTTGAAGAAGCAGGACCAAGACAAGCCTACATGAATACAATAGTACAAGCTACCATTCTAAATCACAATCTTGGAAATCAAGATGAACCACTAGTCAATAAGACAGAAGAGGTACCAGCACAAGAGTATGAAGCTAATACACAAGCTGAAGTTGTGGAAGCACCAAGTCAAGAAAAACTTCAATCAGATCTCAACTGGCTATAAGATCATCCTGAAGATCAAGTCATTGGAGATATTCACACAGGAGTCAGAACCAGAAGACAACTAGAGCATATTCTAACATGTTTTCTATCTCAAATAAACCCTAAAACAATAGATGATGCAATCCAAGATGCTGATTGAATTACAGCTATGCAAGAAGAACAAAATGAGTTTGAAAGAAATGAGGTCTGGGAACTGGTTGACAGACCAATCATAGCCAACATCATTGAAACAAAATGGGTATTCAGAAACAAGATGGATGAACAAGGAACAGTTGTTAGAATCAAAGCAAGGCTAGTTGCAAAAGGCTACTCTCAAGCAGGAGGAATAGATTATGATAAAACCTTTGCCCCAGTAGCAAGATTGGAAGCAATCAGACTCTTTCTAGATTTTGCAGCCCACAAAAACTTCAAAGTATCAAATGGATGTCAAGAGTGCATTTCTGAATGGACTTTTGGAAGATGAAGTATATGTGGAACAACCTCCTGGTTTTCAACTCAAAGGGAAAGAAGATAAGGTGTACAGGCTCAAAAAGGCACTTTATGGACTCAAAGAGGCACCTAGAGCTTGGTATGAGACACTATCACCATTCTTGATCAAGAATGGATTCAACAAGAAAACTATAGATAAGACTCTTTTCAAATTAGAGGAAGGAACAAGTACATTGCTAGTACAAATCTATGTTGATGAATTTATTTTTGGATCAGAGGATGAAATGTTGTGTGAGAAATTTGCAAACCTAATGAAGAGCAAATTTCAGATAAGCATGATGGGAGAATTAAATTACTTCCTTGGGCTACAAGTAAAAAAATGAAAGATGGCATTTTCACAAATCAAGCCAAATACACTAAAGACCTAATTCAAAAGTATGGTATGGACACAAGTGGCACATCAGATACACCAATGTGTGCAAGAGTCACTCTTGGAAAAGATGAAAGTGGAAAAGATGTTGATCAAAAACTGTATAGAGGAATCATTAGATCCCTACTTTATCTAATTGCAAGCAGACCTGATATAGCTTTTGCAGTAGGAGTGTGTGCAAGATTTCAAGCTCAACCAAAGGAATCACATCTTTTAACAGCTAAAAGAATAATCAAATACCTGAAGAACACCATCAATGTTGGAATTTGGTATCCAAAAGATGGAGGAATCAAATTGAGATCACATTGACACTCTCACTATGCTGGATGCAAGATAGATAGAAAAAGCACCTATAGAACATGTCAGATGCTAGGCAGCAGACTAGTATCTTGGTTTAGCAAAAAGCAAAACTCTATATCCATATCAACAACTAGCAGAATATATAGCAGCAGGTAGTTGTTGTGCACAAGTACTCTAGATCAGACAACAGCTAAGGGATTATGGAATGCAGGAGAAGACAATTCCAATAATGTGTGACAATACAAGTGCAATATCCATTGCTGAAAATCCAGTATTACACTCAAGAACAAAGCACATTGATGTAAGACATCATTTCATCAGAGATCATGTTGAGAAATGAGATGTCATACTAAGATACATACCTACTGAAGATCAATTGGCTGATATCTTCATAAAACCACTCAGTCATGAAAGATTCAGCAAATTGAGAATTGAGTTGGGAATGATAGAAATTGACTAAAGACTAAGAAGCAGCTAACTGAAGTAATCAGCTAAGTAAATTCACCAGCTGATTCAACCTTTGCCATTACAGGAGATGTAGTAGATAAGGCACTGGTACTCAACGAAGTTAACTTCACTGATTGTTAGGAACAGTTATATACAGCAGCTCAGTGAAGAAGTCACTACACCGGCTAAGTGACCAGCCAAGACACTCCACCGAAATATGAATTGGAGTCACCAATAAACTAAAAGTGTGAATCAAATCAACCTTATACACGTGGAAAATCAAGAAGTTATGGAGGATTACGCTGTGAAAGATTATACATGTGGAGATCAATTTACAATTGTGGAGGTAACCATATTATTTTTGAATTACAAACGCCTCGATTCCCGGGATCTATCATTACTTACCTCAATCCACTCCCCCACTATACTCAAATTCCAAGATTTATATACATAAAATCACGCCATTACGTCACAAAATCCTTCCATATTAAACCACGTTCACACTACACAAATCATCCCATATAAACCACACTTAGAGATTTTTCAGAATTCTTTATGCTCTATTGCAAATCATAAACCCTACTTTCTCACTGCAAAATCAAAGCCCTCTCTCAAATCTCAAACAATGGCTTCATCCTCTTCAAACACTCAAGCTTGAAAACAACATGAGATATCAATTGCCACTGGGTCATTCTTGCAAGATGAACACTACTTAAAGCTATGTGGAAATGACAAAGACGCACAAAAATTGGCAACTGCATGCAGAAACCTAAGATTATCAACTTTTCTAAATCCTCCAATCACCGATATTTGCTGTGAAAGTCTAATCTCTTTCTGGAAGACTGCAAAATATGTCTCTGGGCTCCTTACAGAAGAAGGTGCCAAATGGGAGGAAGACAAGGTCGTTGCATCTGTCAATGGCACAGAAGTGGTCATTACAGAAAAGGTAATTCGCAAACATCTCAAACTTTCAAATAAAGGTCAGGCAAAAGTGGCTCTCGTTCCACAAAACCTGGACGAATTCTAGGATACAATAGCTAAAACGGCAAACCCAGGCCCTAAGAAATTCAACTTTCTTAGATCTGCCTTGAAGAAGTCATTCAATGAATTCAGAGCCTTAGTCGGAAAAACAATTGAAGGAAAGTTAGGGGCAAACAATGCCTTAAATGGATGCAGAAAATTGTTGAGTTTTATTACTGTGTTTATTGAGAAAATTTTGGTATACTTATGTTCAGGCTTATGAGGGTTTTGGCATCATCCAAAAGGGGGAAATTGTTAGGAACATTTTATTGTGTTTTGGTGATGGCCATACTAACCGTTATAGCATGCCTGAAATAAGTTAGAATTATCTGTATAAGTCTTTACTTAGAGTCTGGCATTTTTTATAAGTTGAGTCAGACAAGTATTGTACTAGTTGGTAGGACGACTAAGTAAGAACGGATTCGGCAGAGTGAAGCCAGCCAACTACCAGCAGAGAAGCATGAAGACATTATGGTCTGACTTATAACCAAGGAAGTCTGTGATGACATTGGATAGGTCTGAGTACATTCCAAGTGATGAAACTTAAAGTTCAAATATGGTGTACACAGATCTCACATAAATCAAGGATCAGTGAAGTACAAAGATTCTCGTAAATCTAAAAGAATAAAGGAAACAGTGAATCGGCAAAGTGAACTGACTATCGGCGAAGTGAAGACAATGCAGTGAAGGAAGATCTAAACGGCAAAGTCAGATAGTCACTTAACTGTTCAGAGAACGGCCAAGTAAACCATACTTGACCAGATTTTGAAATAAGAAGAAGATACAAAGGATCAAGCGTTAAATGCACAATCAATAGAGGATCAATAAAGGACGGATTTTCTAATAAATGTTTGAAGAATAATCCGATCACTAAAATCAAGGAGAATATGATTAAGGGGGAATCAAAAATAAAATCAAGGATTATTCCCCTCATTAATATAGCCAATGAACGGAAATTCAAATCAAGGATTATCAAAGATATGAATAGAAGGCATTGACAGTCAAGAATAAATAGAAAAAGAACGCTTGAATCTGAGCAAAAATGATGTCAAAGTTAAAAGCCTTCTATCTGTGCTGAAAAAGAAACATCTACTGATCTACTCAAAATCGAGAACTAAAATTCCAATCAAGCATTGAGTTTGATCAACAAGTTTTGTGAATCCAATTCACTTCACCGATGCAACTGAATCAGAGCCATCTGAGAAGGAGTTGGGGGTGTGTGTTAGCTGCTGAAAGATTTGTTCTCTAGGAGCATTGAAAGAGACTGAGTCACTGAAGCTGTTGAAGCTAAGGAGTGATAGTCTTGAAGATTGTGAAGCTTGTGTAGTCAAGGACAATCAGGATATTGTATCTGTGAAAACAATAGTGACTTCCTCCAATCATCATAGGAGTAGAGTGGATTAAGGGATTACACCACCCTGAACCACCATAAACCTTTGTGTCAATTTACTTTCAGCAATTTACCTTACTGCATTTGTTTAATTGTTTATATTATATCTTATATCTGTGATTACATAATCTACTTTGAAACAACATATTAAGAAGGGAATTAAATGCTGCCCAAAAGCTTTTGAATACAAGAAAAGTTTTTTGAAACTCCACTACAGTCATTCACCCCCCCTCCCCACTCTGACTATCGTTTTACCCTTCTTTGGGACAAACAATCAACTTTTTTGGTTTTTCCAAGCACGTCCTCCAAAGGATGCAAATCTTGATGTATCTTAATTGCTTGAATGTATCATGAATCTACTTGATACATGAATCGAAGTACTTGAATCTTTATCCATTTTGGCGCCTCCCATGTTGATTTTCAACATTATATTTAGCTACATAATAAAGTATGTAACGTAATATAGAATCATAGTATAATTAAATAATTATTCTGATATTCCGTAAGCATAAATGATGGACTTAATGATGCCAACATCTTCGTTATTCTTGGACATTGACTCGTTCATTATTTATATGAACTATTTTGTCCAACGAGTCGAGCCTCATTTTATGTTTGAGGTGAAATCCATGACCAACTAGAATTGTTAAGGGTTACGGTGTAGAATTCGGGTCCAGAATCATATCACACCCTCCCGGTTGTGAAGGATTCGTCCTCGAATCAATAGGATGTCTTAAAACAGAGAAAGATCAACCATAGAATGTGAACAATGATCAAAGATTATTAACCGAACACCGGGGTCAAATGTGAGGCGACATGACACATTCGTAAGATTAGCATGCTTCGGTGCAGTTTCTTGCCTCAAATTGGTATCTTCCAACTGGTGGGACATCTAGTCAAGTAGCTCATGACTATCCTTCTTTGATGAATCCAAACGATATGAAGCTTTAGTCGAATCAGCATTGAAGACTTCTAAAAACGGATCATAGTAAACATGTGTAGGCTTTCCACTAGCATGATCATGATTAAGGGTCATCGTAAGTAACGAGCTTCCTTTAATTGAATAATCACCATGTACCTGCAAAGATAAATCAAGAGACTCCGCCAGTGTAGCATGAATTTCTTCTTGCATAGATGGACTCGCAACATGGTCATCAACAACATCAACAAATGTTTTAGCAATTTGAACTATATCATTCACAATTAATCCCTCATCATGTATAACTACTTCTTCCACAATATCCTCCAAATTCTCCTGAGATATCTCTACTTTCTCATCAACGAATTCAGATTCACATTCTTCCTCAATCTCCACCACTTGCTCACATTCCTCCGCTTTCAACTCCACCTCACTATTGTTCTTAGCTTCATTCTCTTCAAGAACTTTATTTATCCTTTCGTCCCACTCGGCATTAAAAATTCTTGACATTTCCTCCACAGTTCAAATAATATCATCTTTAAGACTTCTTTTCAATTGTTCATTATAGGCATCGTCATGATTCTTTGACTTTTTGTGGCTTACAATTTCTGCCTTTGCCTTTCCCTTTTCCAACTTCCTCCGTACCCGGGATTCCTCAGAAAATAACATAGTGTATTTAAATAAAAAAAAAAGATCTTGGGATTCAGACAGAGAGTTGGGGAGCTGTTTTTAATACGTTAGGCTTCGAATTTTGAGATGCGGTCAAGAGAGAAAATGTATATAAACGGATGATTTAGATGTGATAAAAATTTCAGGTCGTTCTGAGATGTATAGGTTGGCCAAACAATCGGATTTCTGAGACTAGTGCAATCTGTCAGAAAATTTCCAGATTTACAACATTGACTTATGTCGCAGATTGTGGTCAAAAGGTTGATAATCTGGGAAAACTCAAAGAACGAAAGTTGTAGAACAAGGAATTTTATATGATATCACCAAATTTGAAGAGTTTTGGATTGGAAAAACGTATTCAAAACCGAGTTGGAATACAAACTGTCACTGCATAATTTTTTTTAATTTTTTCTTTATAAGATAAAAAGAAATAAAAATGATATAATACTGTCAATCTAACTTGATCTCTAATACCAACTGAAGTGAAACCGCCTGGATAAAGTCTTTAAATCGAATAAATCTTAGGATCATGGATTGAAGTATTTGGATAATCCTCAACACAACCACAACATGTGTGGAAGCACCTTGAAATAATAAGGTCCGCGACACAATCACAAATCGTGTGAAGGCACCTTGGAATAAACCTCAACACTTAGAAAACCTGTTTCTAAGCACCTTGGTATATGGATAACCACAAGGATTGCTCAAGTCATGGATAATCCAAGATTTGAATTCCCTTTCCAGAGAAACTCACACAACACTTTTCCAATATGAAGACTAAAATATGATATTGATAACAAGTTCTATTCTTTTCAAGTACAATACATGAGTATTTAAAATACTCAAGATACATAAGATTGGCCAAATTCACACAAGAATTTCGTGCTATACACATTTCTAAGCATCAACTTTTTGGTTTTTCCAAGCACGTCGTCCAAAGGTTGCAACTCTTGATGTATCTTAATTTCTTGAATGTATCTTGAATATCCTTGATACATGAATCCAAGTACTTGAATCTTTATCCATTTTGGCACCTCCCATGTTGATTTTCAACATTATATTTAGCTACATAAAACAAAGTATTTAATGTAATAAATAATCATACTATAATTGAATAATTATTCCGATATTCCGTAAGCATGAATGACGGACTTAATGATCCCAAAATCATCATTATTTATATGAACAATTTTGTTCAACGAGTCGAGCCTCATTTTATGTTGGAGGTGAATTCCAAGACCAACTACAATTGTTAAGGGATCCGGTGTAGAATTCGGGTCCAGAATCATATCACTAACCCCCGGGTTACCGAGGCCTGAAAAATCAATTTCTGTACATCTCCTGTTATTCTGTGTTATTCCCTGTTGATTTTAGTTAGTAGGTCCGCAGCAGTTGGGATCACACCCAACTGAAGCGGAAGTTGCTGACGTTTTCCTTGTTTTATTTTGTCTTTTCACATGACGAATAGAACACCTCAGAAATTCAATCAAATTAGAGTTGAAAAAGAGCAAACTAGTCAAGCTGTATGTCTAAAGCGATATTGAACATCACACTGATTTCCATGTACCCCTGGATATGAAGCAAGAGAGCATTATGAAGCTATAAAGAAACGGTTGGAAAAGGAGAAAGAAGCAATCAAGCAAGAGCCTAAAAAGAACTTAGAGGAGTATAGCACGTATCGTCCAGGTGAGTTCCCTTCTGAGCTAATTGATATATAGGCTTCGAATTATGATTCTGATGATCCTGAAGAGGATCCTGACACGATGTTTTCTGAGCCTGAGGATTACCTAGACTCAGACACCGTGGTAAAGTTAGGAGACCCTACCACGTTCAGACTCCCAATTTCTGTTAATAGTATATCAATATGTTTAGGTCTCTGCGACTCTGGCTCAAGTTGCAACATTCTACACTTTTCCCTCTGTCAAAAGATCATGCTTCCAGTCGTAATGAATCAAACCATGACCATGACCTTCGTCGATAAAACTAGAGATATGCCTGCAGGTCTGCGTAGGAAGTGTAAGATTAAGGCATGAGGGTTAACATATCCTATTTACTTCATGGTCATAAGTGTACCTGAGGACCTAAGTGCCCCAGTTTTGTTAGGGAGACCTTTCTTAGCGACAAATAGGGTGGTTACGGATTTTTATAATAGGGAGATTACTCTAAGGTTGAATAAGGACGCTGTATCTTTTAAGATCTTAGAACCCTTAGAAAACCGACCGGAAAGTTGCAAGATGACGTATGCTTCAGGTGAGGTGGAAATTATGGAAATAGAGGGGCATCAGAATAGAGAGGTTGTAGTAGAAACCGTTGAGCAAGAATTTATGAGACTAATGCTGAGAGAATGAGAAGAGAAGGACCATGACAAGATGCTCACGGAAGCTAGTCCTTCCGTGTTGCGTAGTGAACGAGTTGTGCTAAAAGGTTGAAAATGTGGAGTGCTTGGGTTCAAAGTCTAAATCTCGACGTAGAGGCAGACCTAGCACACAAGCAAAGAGAGAAAGGCATTCTATGAAGAGAGCTCAAAAAGATTCTATAAAGGTACAAGCCTCTAGATCTAAAGTTTGGCGAGTTAAAGCTTCAACCCTTGAATGATCGGAGATCTGAAGAAAGTCGAGCTGGCGACTATAAACTCAGAACTAATTCATTAAACCCTTAGGTAGATTAGGAATGAATAAAAGTAGACAGATGAAGGGATGAGCTTTTTTTCATTCTACCGCACCTTTGGGCTTGAAACCGAATGGTCATGGAAAAGTTTTTTTACTCGTTGCGGATTCTAGTGAAGTAGGTTAGGTTTTGAGTCAGGAATAGTAGTGGAAAAAGTAAAGGTCTAATCAATTTGAGATCAGAATCGAGCAGAGAGGTTGAGCATAGTGTGTAGTGAAGGCAGAAAGAAAAATCTGGGAAAACGTAACCATAATAAACCCTAGGCTACCTCCGGTTTACCGAGGGTGGATTTTTAAATTTTTGAACGTCTGGTTGTAAAGCTGAATTGTTAGAGACACGTGGAGGACACATGGTGCACCAGATACAGTCAGTCAGCAGAAATGCCACATTTTTTCCCCTCTTTCAAAATTTTCGTCCTTTTCCACACTCTACCATAACTCCACCTCAATCCCATCAATCACCTCCTCAAATCGCTCACCCTATAACTCCTCTACCACTATCCCACTAAATCCTTCCACCTTCACTCCTTTATTCCTATTTCTACCACCCTTCATCACCAATCTTATCATTCTTATCAAATACTTTCTCCTGCATCACCAACTACTCCCATTTCTTCTTTCTCCATCTAATTCGGCCACCCTCACCACAATATAACCATCATAACCAAACCATTTCCTTCCTTTTTTCCAAACCCTAAACACCACATCCAACACCCCTATTGATGATTAGTAGTGCTGCTGCTATGGTGAGTGCTGCAACTCTTCATCTTTTATCATCAGAAGCACAGTCCCGGAATGAAAATCAAAAAAATCTGGCCGGTAACCCGACCAGGACTGCCGAGTTACCAGGGTGAGTTTTCCATAATCAGCTTCTATCATCATTCAGGTTGGGTCCAAAGCGTAGCCATTCAGCTGTTCGTACCAATGGCAATCAAAGTGTGTATGTAGATGCTAATTCCTTGATAGATGGGGTTGAGCAATTCCATTCTTTGGCTATCTACGAGTCGTTCTGAAGGCATTGGAATGCAAGACCAGTGGCTTGAGAATGAGGGGTAGAACTAGACAATTGCGGTTGGATTTTTCCGGGTGCCCAACAAGCACAAGATATATTGGACATGGCTGAGGTACCGGCCCGGTTCAACGCCACAGTGATAAGGGAATTTTATGCTTATGTTTCGCATAACCCCGGAGCAACATATGCTATGGATCACTGTATCAAGGTAGACTTCTCTATCGAGTGGATCAACGCTCATTTTGGGCTTAGACATCCACCGGTGGGCCAGGGTGAGTACACATCCTCGAGCAATATTCAAGATCTTGAGAGGATGAACATGATTGCTGATTACTTTGGGGTGCAATGGAAGTGCAATGCTGTTGGAGCCCCCACCATCTTCCTAGAGAATGAGTTATCTTGGGACGGGAAGATGGTTACAGATTTGTTTGTGCCCGCCTTCTACCGACAAAGCACATGTTCTCTGTCACCACCAAGAGGGCGGAATTAATGTTTTATCTGGAGCAAGGATCTCCAATCAATATCGGTCTATTGATGTATAGCTTCAGAGCGCGAGTTGTTACCATACGGGCCGATGATTGATATGTTTGCTTTGGAGGACGAGGTGAATATGCTCGTCAGTGATGATTAGGAAGACCCTGAGCCAATGCTTAGTTCACAGTCAGTTTCGAGAGTACAAAGACGGGTTGAAAGAGCTGAAAGGGAGCGTACTCCGGTGCATGGAGCACCCCAGACTCAGAGAGCCGTGCTTGAAGAGCACTCGCGAGAGATTGTGAGTCTGCATCGCAAGATGGATCGGATTATTGACATTCTAGGAGTTCCGCCTGCTACCCCGCCACCTAGGACTGCCCCTCGTCATAATGCATCCTCTTCAACCGCTACTACCTCCAGTTGTGGTCCACCTCCCGGTTTTGAGCCTAGAGATGACTGGAAGGGTTATTCTGATGAGGAAGATTATATTTTCTTTCTTTTTATTTTGTTTTCCATTTTCTTGTTTTTATTTTTCCTATCCAGTTGATGTAGCAGAATTTTATAATATAATGATTTTGTCGGATTAAATTGTTTTGGAGTTATTTATTTTCTCTTTTACTGCCGCACTTTTAATATACAGTTTCTTGTCACCACTATTATTCTTGGTTTGTTTGAGTTATTTAGCACAGATTTTGCATGGACTACTTACATGTGCCCGGTGATTTGTACGGCGATCCGATTGTTCTTTGGTTCCACGCTTAACCGATGCTAAGTTCTTTTTTAAATTTTATTTTCCATCTTACACATTGGGGACAATGTTTCGATTAAGTGGGTGGTAACAGACGTCACTTAGCCTCTTAGCAGTATATTCCATGAATTGCATGATTATCTTGATTCTCTTTGATGCACGATTCACCACTTAGATTTTGATTCATTTCAACAGAATTTCAAAAAAATATGATATCTTTGATGTTTTCGAGTTAATTGACTTCATCATTGTTTTACTTGGTACGAGTAAGAGTAAATGCCCACTTCTAAAGTAGTGGCGTATTAAGTTCATATTCTGTTATGAGCCACCATCCTAAGCACGTATAACTCACTTCCCTGGGTGTGTAGTCGATAACATATTGCTTTGACTGGAGTTGGCCCTGGCTTCATCACAAATCATGTTCCACCAATGCTATAAAAACAAAGGAATTTCGGATTCGGTAGTGAGGATAACTAAATCAATGAGAGTTCACCAGCCAAGAAAGAGAAGTGCATTGAAATATATACATCTATATTCTCGTTGGCAATATCTTAGTCGACAGAGCGTAAGATGCACGACTTTTGCATAGACCGATAAACGTGAGCCTAAGAGTAATATATGCTCGTTTCTCGATCTACCTTGCCATCTAAATTAAGTAATAAATAACATGTTCGATACTGGTTAGCTCGACTATGGGTTGGTGTAATGTGAGATTGTCTGAATTACTAAGCGGTTGTGAACGTTATTGCACACACACATTGGCTCATGACGTGAATACTGTTTAAGGCGTTACTGATGGATATGAGTGGCATGATCTCGATGTTGACTTTGTAAGGCATAGTTGTTTTTACTTAACTTGTACACTGATCAGAGTGTTGTTTTATTTTCACCTATTTTCTCGAGACAATCAAAAGCTAAGTGGGGGTAGTTGATAACGCTCTAAATGGTACCAATAGTTATACATGTATTCACCCTGAATTCTACTCAATAGAGGATAAATTGGCTCGTTATTATATGGAATATATGTTAAATGCTATGCGAGTGTTTCCAGGATCATATTATGCATCTATGCTATTTTTCCGATGATTTGGTACTGTTTTGTCTCATTTTGCGTTTTTTACAGGATGTACCGGCTCTGGAGCATTGGAGAAATACATTGGGAAAAGTGATTAAAGTCCAAGAAGATGCATGCTGAAGAAAGAGAGGAAAAGTAGGCCCGGTAACCTGAGGGCTAGGCCCTGTAAACCGGCGACTTGTTCGACATGAAATTGATTCTGCCGTATTATCAAGGTCGGTTAGGGTTTTAAGGAGTCTTAAGTCGGCTATTGTATCTATACAAAGCCGTATATACTGAAAGCATTAACAGATAATCCATAAGTTTTAATAAGTTTTATATATTACATTACATACAATATATATTATTATGCAATAAAGTTTTCTTAAGCTTTGGAGAGTTATTTCGGGTTTCCTCCCTTCTTCCATCATCTCTAGCTTGAGTAGATCGAGCTAGATATCCATTGTCGAAGGAATGAAGCTTTGAACGTTTCTTTATTGTCTTCAATATGGTAGATCTATTTGTATTTATGTGTTTTAGTTAATCTACATGTTTAAAGACCCCATAATTTACTTATTTTAATCGTATCAGAGCGATGTAGATCTAGAAATTAGAAAAAACTAACCTCGGTAACCCGGCGGTCTATACCGGTTTACCGAGGCAATATTTAGAAAACCTAAAACTGGGATTCACTACAGCTACGTTGATCGACAGGTTTAATTAACAGTAGGTTAGATCTGGCCAATCTGCTTATGGTAATCGTAAACTGGAATAAAATATGAATAGTGAAGTGCTAGTTTGGACATAGTCTAGAATGGTCCCTAGGAACGTGCTGGCCAATGTCGACAGCTGTCTAGGCGGGTTAGCAGCATGAGTTAGCGCTCGATATCGGCAATTCTAGTTCTTTATGCATATGGGATATTACGAACAAATTAACGAGGGTAGCTTGCATATAGATTGTCTACTGCCATTGTCGGAGTAGATAGGAGTAGGAATTTCACCCGTAGCTGATAATGATAATTAAAATGAAAGCTCACGATTAATCTAAGGAAATTCTATGGGGAAGTAAACATAACGATTAACTAATCCAAATTAGTAGATCGGTGAGGAGAGGGAGAGGAATACCATGTTTGTTTTCTTTTATGTTGTTGGTCAATGACCGCATCTATGTTGCTTCCTAATTAGGTTAGAATCGTTTATATTTATACTTGCATTGTCTCTGTGGGATCGACCTTGACACACATTTACTATACTACGATGTGCAGAGTATTCTTGCTAATACTATCGACGTTAGTGACTTACACGCGATCACATATCCAGATTATTTTATCCACAGTTGATTAAGGAGGGCAACTAGAGGTTCATCCATATCATAATATTTTGGATTGGAACCACCTATGGAAGAACATTCACTTTCAGCAGGAGTGTTATTAGATACAGTCTTATATACCTCCTCAATATCCTCCATGTGTGCTATAAGAGCGGTGTCATCTGATTAATTTCTAGATAAATTTTTTTCAGACTTCACTACATAACAAGATTAACCAACAACTAGTGCTTTCCTGGCAGGTTTCCTATGCTGACTTCATTGTTACACCTGGTCCGGATTGTCTGGTCTGAAATGTCCTGGCTTTTTGCAGTTAAAGCAAAAGTAGTCATGATCGTTCTTTGGTTCCTCCATTTTTTCCAGTAGGTTTCCTGGCATAATTCTTTCGGGAGGTTCTTCCAGTTTTCAATGTTCTGAGTCTCATTGTCATCAATGATATTTATTGCTACATATCATCTGTTCATAATCATAATTATTTGATGATTCTTCACTATGTGTGGCAGCCGGTGTTGTGGTTTTTGGATTTTCTTTTTCGGCATGCAATAAGATCTTCACTATATTCATAAGCCTTCGGGTCAGAGAATATCTTGATGGTATCTTCTTGTTCATGCTTTCGGGATACTTCTATTACATTAACCTTCATCTTCCAGTTTTCTCTTGGCGGTAAAGCCTTAAAAACTCTTGTGTTGATTTCCTCTTTTGTGTAAACCACATTCCGCAGGGTGAGTCATCCAAAATAGCATTGAATCTCGATTCCATTTGCTCAATGGTTTCGGTAGACTTCATTTTGTATTCTTGAAACTTTTGTTTGGCCACAACAACTTTGTTCTTTTTGATAGCATCGGAGCCCTGATTGATTAGTTGCAGTTTCTCATATGTTGGTCCCAGAATGGTGAAACATAGTCAGGGGGGAGTGACTATATTGTGAGTTTAAAAACATTGAACTTCAAGAGCTACAAAAAAAATTCTGGTGAAAAGCCATTGTGTAGCAGAATATTAAAACCCTTCTAAGACGTATTTTCAAACCACTTAAGAAATCACAAGCATATAAATAAGGCACTGAATATAAATGTAGAAAGTAAATGTCATAAGTAAATAACACAATGTTTATAGTGGTTCAGGGTGGTGTAATCCCTTAGTCCACTCTTCACCTAGGATGATTGGAGGAATTCAATATTGTTTTTCACCAATACAATTGTATGATTGACCTTGGCTACAAAAGCTTCACAATCTCAAGACTATCACTCCATAGCTACAAGAGCTTCAGTGACTCAATCTTCAACGCCTCTCCTTGAGAACAAATCCTTCAGCAGCTATCAGAAAAGGTTGCAATTCCTTCTCAGACGATGTGATTCAATTGAAAAAGTTGGAAATGAATTGGATTCACATTGGCTTGATCAAACTCAGTAATTGATATATATTTGATGCTTTGTTTTCTGAGTTTGATATTCATGATATTTTTTTTAAGTTCAGAAAGATGGCTTGTGAAAATGATAGAGTTTCTGCACTTAGAGTTCTTGATCATTTTCTTGATTGATATGTGTTATATATGTCTATCAATGACTTCTATTTATAGCCTTAATTTCTTTGATTTGAATTTTTGTTTGTTGGCTAATTAATGTAGAGAATAATCCATGATTCAATCCTTGATTTCACTCTCCTTAATTTCAGTGATCCGGTTTTTCTTCAAATGACCATCATAAAATCCGTCCTTGATTGATTATGCATTAAATGTGTGATTTCCTTGTTTTCCACGTTCTGAATCAAATTTAGACAGTATACTTGACTCTGTTGCCTTTCTGCCGGTTCATTGACTACTTCACTTTGCTTGTCACTAAGTTTCTATCAGTCTGCTGCTTTGTTTCTACTTACACTGATCTAATGGTACTGATGCAGTTGATAGAGCTTTACTTCTTTGATCCTTGTTTTTTGTGAGATCAGTGTACACCATAATTGAAAATTAGCTTTCATCACTTGTAAAATATATCTTAGACTTACCCAAGGTCATCACAGACTTCCCTGGTTATACAGTCCATAAGTCTTCACATTGCTCTAATACTACTTGGTTGTCTTCACTCAGCTGATCTTCTGTCCTTCAATTCACTGAGCCATCCCACCAGTCTCGTACAATGTTTATCTGACTGAACTTATACAACATGTCAGACTCTAAGTAAAGTCTTATACATATAGTACTAACTTATTTCAGGCTTGCTATAACAGCTAGTATGGCCATCGTCAAAACAAATAAAATGTTCGTAACAATTTCCCCCTTTTTGATGATGCCAAATCCCTTATAAGCCTGAACATAAGTAACCATATTCATATGATAATGGAATAAAACACATAAATTTTTTCTTTATCTATAAAGGGCAAAAAGGTCTTCAAAAGTTGAAACATATTACAGTCTACTCTCTAAGGCCTAGAGCTTTCAAGCTTACCACTACATTTCCCTTTTTTGGTAGCATTATGATTCTCTACTAGAATCTTGTTGGTTGCTTCAGACACTGTGATTATTGTGTCTATTTGCTTCATAGCATTATTCAGAGTGCTGTCAAGGGCCTGAATTTGTTCAGCATAGGTTTCTAGCTCATTAACCATGGGGTTAAGCCTATTGTCAACAGCACTTTACATAGTCTCCAAGTTTGTATAGACATACGGTGGATCAAGCCTCCATGTTTTTCAATGACAGCGTCTTGCAATTTAATGTGACTGAGGAGAGCCTCAATTTTCTGATTCAATGAGGTTCCTACATATTTCAGTGCTATTTGGAGGTTTTCCCTACTTGGAGTTGTCTTCTCCATATCAACAATCAGGGGGCCAATATCCCGATGAAAAGAACAGTATGGATGGTCATTGGTAGTTTGTGCCTGTGATGGTGTGTCAGTAAAGTCTGCTTCTTTCTCTGCAAACTCTTTAGAATGTTCATAGCAGCAAGACAAGGCTTTTCATCTATCATTCCCCCTTACTCTATGTTGGGGATACTTCTTGATGCTTTTGGTGTTGATTTCTCAGCTGATCCAGTCAACTATTGATCCTTTGCTGCTTCAGTCCTTTGACTAGCATTGGAGAGTGACAAATTGTAATCAAAATCGTCTTTTTCCTCATGACCATCAGAGTGATGATCATCCTCTTCCCTTTCTTCTTCTTCAGGTGTTAGAAGAAATTCATCATCATCCTCTTCCTCTTCTTAATCAGATTGGGGGTGGTCTTCTTCCTCTAATTCTTCTTCATCCTCACTTATCACCAATGGTGCTTCCTCATTTCTTGGAAAAATTCTAGGATAAGCTCCTTTAGTTTGAGATATGGTCTTCTTTTCAACCCAGAACTGTTGCTCTCATGGGTTTTTCTTTTCTACCCTGCTGTTGTCTGGAACTTCCTTGACTCCATCATATAATTGAACATCACCTTTGAGTTGTGTGGTTTGAGTAGTTTGATAGGTTTGACTTTCATGCAGTCTAGTAGATATTGAAGGGGAATTCCATACGACTTTATCTGCCAGAAAATGCCAGGTTTTACCGACCCCTTTTTCTCACCTAGGGTAGCCGCATCAATACCTGCTTGTATTTTTTCCTTGATTCTGAGGAAAATGTACCATGCCCTGTTGAATTCTATGCATGGATAGATAATGGCCATCAGTCTGGTCCTTACTTCAGTCATTCCATGCAGGGATCCAAGTTTCCCTTGTATGAACTTGATGATTAACAGACCAAATTCCTCGAAAGGCTTCTTGAGGTCAGATCTGTTGCTGTTGAATCTTTTGTTCTTTGATGTGGCATGTTTCCTGAATTCTAGATACAAAGCGTCAATATCCACAACTATGTCTGCCATATTTGGAGAGCCTGTTGATGACAGCCCGAGGAAGAGATTGATCATTGTCGTTGTATGGACCAGTTCCCTTCCTTTTACGTTGGTGATGATTTTATCGGGGGTTGAATCACCATCATCTGAAGTGTGTTATGCCTTAAATCTTGCACTTTTTTTGAAGACGACCAGAGTTTCATAGCAAAGTCCTTTGATTGGAGGGTTAAGAAAAGTCATTAACCCTAAATTGTACACCCATCCTCCGACCGTTGTGCTTGAGTGTCGTTGTTGCCCAAGCTGAGATAGTGCTCGGGTCTAAAAAATGACCCAGTGATGATTGCTTCCGTGTACTGATTACCGGACTTTCTGTTGGAAGAAGGTGAAGCCATTTCTTAAGAGTTTGAGAGTGAAAGGCTTGAAATTTTTGGAAAATAATTTTTGAATTGAAAAGAGGGTGTAAAGAATTTGTGAAAAAGTATAAGTGTGGTTTAAATAGACCAACAATTTGTGTGTGAACATGTTTCGAATATGGAAGAATTTAGTGGAGTAATGGCGTGATTTTGTGGATAAATAATTGCAGTTATTGAGTGTTGTGAATTGAGGCAAGTAATGATAAATCCCGGTAATCGAGGCATTGCCATCATTCAATATATTCAAAATGTAACCTCCATGATTTAAAATGAACTAGTATCCACATGTTAAATCCTCCATAATTAAAAGGTAGAATCTTCTGATTTTCCACAAGTGTAAATGATTTAACCGTTTCACATTTTTTTTGCTAATTATACTTCACCGGTGGAGTGATGAGCTGAGTTTTCTGATCACTCTGCCGATCTTTCACTGAGCTGCTTCATCAAAACTATTCCTAACAACCAGTGGAGTGAACTTCACTGGTACCAGTGCCTTACCTGCCAAGTGAGTGCACCAAAAATTGCAAAGGTTCAGTCAGTTGGTTAAGTCACTAAGCTGGTTACACTGATTCAATAATTACTAACTCAGTCCTCAATTTAAAAAATCTATCATGATTGAGTGGCTTTGTGAGTATATCAGCCAATTCATCTTCACTAGATATGTACTTCAGAGTTACATCTCCTTCTTCTACATGATATCTGATGAAATCATGTCATACATCAATATACTTTGTTCTTGAGTGAAAGACTAATTTCTTTGTTATTTTTATTGCACTTTTGTTATCACACATGATTGGAATTTTCTTTTCTTCTACTCCATAGACTCTTAGTTGCTGTCTAATCCATAGTACTTGTGCGCAACAGCAGCCTGCAGCTATATATTCTGCCTCTGCTGTTGAAGTAGATATTAAGTTCTGTTATTTACTAAACCAAGATATTAGTCTGCTGCCTAGCATCTGAACACCCATTGTATTCTTGAACACTCATTTTAACCCAATGATGTTGGCCTTGTCTGGTCTATCAACAAGTTCCCAGACTTCATTTCTCTCGAATTCATTCAATTCTTCTTGCATGGTTGTAGTCCAATCAACATCTTGGATTGCATTATCTATTGTCTTTGGTTCCACCTGAGACAGAATACAAGTTAACATGCTTTCCAGTTGTCTTCTTGTTCATGCATCCGCATGAACATCTCCAATGACTTGTTCTTCTAGATGATCTCTAAGCCAATTCAAATCTGGTTGAAGTTGTGCTTGATTTGGTGCTCCTTCTGTTTCTGTTTGTACATAATTTTCTGGATTTTGAGTTGGTTACTCTGCTGGAGTGAAAACATGTACATCATCTTAACTTTCAACAGAGTGATTTAGTATAGTGGCTAGTACTATTGTATTTGTAATATCCCGAATTTTTCGACTTCTTAATTTATTGGTAAAGGATTCAAATAATGATTTATTAATAATTAAGAAGGGATTTTATAATTCGATTTTATAATTCCTTAGAAAAGAAAAGAATAGAATTATAAAACCCCTACCTTGGAAAATAAAAAAATAAAAGAGGATTTTACTTCCTTTTCCTTTTTCCCCAAAAACACGTGAAACTCCCTCCTCCCCCAAGCCGCCGTCGCCTCTTGTGAAGAGAAGGAGAGAAATCTCTCCTTCGTGTTAAGGATTATTGCTGCCGTCGTCGTTGTCGTCGATATAGATTCGAGCTTCGTTGAGGAACGGTTCTAACTTGTAAGGGCTGTCAGAAACGCAAAGCAATTCCGGTAAGAATATTTCTACGTTTTTCTGTCAAGTTTATTCAAGGGTGTCTATCTTGGTTGTCCTGTTTCGGGGATGTTATACGTTCATAATAGTGTGTTGTTGCGTTGGTTAAAATCTATAGTTGGTAAGATACTGTTGTATGGAGATTTCTGGGCTTAAAATGTTGTATTTGCTGCTGTTTTGTTGTGAAACGGCTCAGAAATCGCGTGTATAATTGTTAGGGTTCGAGAGGAAACCCAGGTGGACGGGCATCCAGGCCTTCTGGACGGGCGTCTGCCTTGATTTCGCGGTTCGGACGAGCGTCCGGGTTACTGGACGGACGTCGGAGGGGTTATTTTACATTCAGGATCTAACTCCGTTAGAGTGGACGGGCGTCCGGGTTTTCTGGACGGGCGTCTGCCCTGGGTAATTTTTCCTTGGACGAGCGTTTGGGTTACCTGGACGGATGTCTGAGGGGTTATTTTACATTCAGGATCTAATTCTGTTAAAGTGGACGGGCGTCCGGACATTCTGGACCGGCGTCCGATATTTTGGACGGGCGTCCAACAGAGTCCTGGGACGGGCGTCCGGTCTTCCAAACGGGCGTCTGGTCTATGTTGTGTTCCTTCTTTGGTAACTGTGGTTCAATCTTATGAATTTATTTTGGGAGTCATGTCTTGATGGGTCAGGGGTATTGACATCACTGTGGGGATTTGGATTTTAGGCATTGAGGTTTGTAGACACATGGTGGTCGGGCCGGATAGGGTAGCACCCAAAGCCGGGAACCCGGGAAGGTTTCCTTGCACCCCAGTATGCGATGGTCCATTTAATTAATGGTACCATTGGATGACCTTTAGGATCCTCCTCTATAGGGTTTACCCTTTTGAGGGATGTGCACATTCGGACCCTTTAGGTGGATAGTTGTGATGTATGGTATCCGTTATGGGTTGGTCGCAACTTTTATAGATTGGTTGAGTCCTTCATAAGTTTGTGGTACTTTTCAGGGGATGGCTTTACCTTATGTATACTAGCTTTATTCTTACTCAACTTTATAGTTGACGGTTGTGCTTTTGCTTTTGCTTAACCCTGCTATGATCCATCTTTGGGGAGCAGATTCTTAGCAGGTACTTCTATGGATATCTGCTTGTTGCTGGGATGTCGCGGGGTTTGAGAGCCACGTAGTCACAGTCACACGCTTGCATTTTATTTGGATTTCTTTCTTTTAAAAACCTTGAAATTTTGGATTATTCGCACGATTTCATATTTCTTTTGAGAGACTGTAATTACCTTAAACCTTTTAATAATGAATGGTGAATGTTTATTTTCTGTATGTTGTGGAATGTTGCATGTTACCGCCACGACTGGGTGTCGTGATGAGTGGCACCACAGTAACCAATACCGGCGGCCGACGGGATTGGAAACCGGGGTGTTACAAAGTGGTATCAGAGACGTTCGACTCCAGGACCACCACCTAAAATGAACCTTAAGAATAAATTTACTAAAATAAGCACAGTGAGGATGTGTGGGGTAGGTATTGAGTTCTATGTAGGAAAGGTACGGTAAGTTCTATTATATGTGAAATATCCTGCGGCATGATATAGGTAATAATTGAATGTATGATTGTTTACTTTTGTAGTTTAGCTATGCCTCCTAGGAATGGAAATGAGAGGGACCAGCTGATTGATCAGCTGGTCAAGATGAATCAAGACCTGATTCAGGCGGTCAACAAGCTGACAGAGGATCGTTCTCAGGGGTCAACCACCGGCATGACTAGGGCCGTGAGTCAGCAGAGGCCTAGTCAGTACGATGGTAAGGGAGATCCTAAGGAACTCGAGCGGTGGATTAGAGAGTTTGAGAAGATCTTCGCCACTCTAGGCTGCCCAGAGGAACTGAAGGTCGACCAAGCTGCTTTCTACTTGGTTGACAGGGCTGATTTGTGGTGGGGTGCTAACAAAGATCGGTTGGCCCAACTGAAAATGAGCAAAGGGAAACAGTAGTGGTACCACTGAACTGGACCGAGTTTAAGCAGGAGCTGAGGCGTGAATTCTTTCCCGAATCTAAGAGGAAAGAGCTGCGGGTTGAGTTCGATAATCTCCGACAGGGGGATATGACGGTTCAAGAATATTACGAGAAGTTTGTCGACTTGGCGGTTTATGCATCTGAGTTAGTGCCGACTGAAGAGGCCAAGATGGTGAAGTTTGAGCAATACTTAGATTTGGCGATCCAGGATCGTATGGGGGCTAGTAGGGGCTTCACGAGCTTAAAAGAGATGTGTGAAGTAGCATGTAACATTGAAAGAATTCGGAGAGAGGTTAAAGCGGCATATGCTACCAACAAGAGGAAGAGTGTTTCTGAGGATAATCAGGGGCAGCGAAAGCGTAGTAATTCTGGGAACCCTCCAGTACGACCCTCATTTTCGGCAAATTCCCACGTTACCAGAGGCAGCGGTGGTCAGCCAGCGAGAGGTAACTCTCAGGGGTTTAGTCGGCCACGAAGTTATCACTGCAAGCGGTGTCAGGGAAATCATCCGGGTACCGATTGTTCAGGTGCACCAGTTCAGTGCCACAATTGTGGGAAGTTTGGACATAGACGGTTTGAGTGTTTTGCGGCCCAAACACCTGCCGGGTCGGCATCGGTTACGGGAAGCAACATGGGTGGAGCCCCAAGGGGTAACACAGGAAACGTGAGTAGGGGTAGCCAACAGCAGAGTAGTACCCCTGCACAGAGCCGACAAGGGAGTACACCTCCGGCCACTGGTGGGAACAGGAACCGACCATCAGGGTCGGCCAGCACAGTCCAGGGAGCTGGAGTAAATCAGACTGGGAAATTATTCGTGCTTGGCAGGGAGGAGGCCGAACAGAGCAACCACGTCGTGACGGGTAATTTTCTGGTTAACTCATTTTTATCCTACGTACTTTTTGATTCGGGTGCATCATGTTCCTTTATAGCGGGTTCGCATGTCTTGAGGTTGGGTCTAACTACTTTCGAGGTGATTAATAGTGAGTTTATGCAACCGTCGGGAGAGTTAGTGCCATGTTCTAAGTTGTATAGAGACGTGCCGTTAGTAATTATGGGAGTCAACTTGTCGGTTGACTTGATCGAATTCCCCCTCGAGAACTTCGACATTATTTTGGGTATGGATTGGTTGAACCGGCATAAAGCCAAAATTGACTGTGAGCAGAAGAAAGTGACTTTGAGAGGCCCTAAAGGGGTGCGAGTATCTTACAAGGGGTTTGTGAATAAACCCAACGTGAAGATCATTTCAGTGGTGACATTGAGATCTCTCGTCAAGAAAGGGTACCCGTTGTTTTTGTGTCACGTACACGATGTAAGCACAGGGGATCCTAAACTAACGGACATTGATGTAGTCCGTGATTTTGAGGATGTATTCCCGGATGAGATACCAGGTATGCCACCCCAAAGGGAGGTAGAGTTTGCAGTGGAGTTGATGCCCGGGACCAGACCGATATCGAAAGCACCATATCGTATGGCACCTAAAGAATTAGCGGAACTGAAGGTACAATTGGAAGAACTGCTCGATAAGGGGTACATCCGACCGAGTGTGTCACCGTGGGGAGCACCGGTGTTGTTTGTGAAGAAGAAGGATGGTAGTATGCGGCTGTGTATTGATTACCGGGAGCTGAACAACGTCACAGTGAAGAACAAGTATCCGTTACCCAGGATCGATGACTTGTTCGATCAGCTACGGGGGCCAGGTATTTTCTCGAAGATTGATTTGCGATCAGGGTATCACCAGCTCGGGGTAGCGGATGCGGATATCCCAAAGACCGCATTTCGTACCGGTACGGACATTACGAATTCACGGTCATGCCTTTCGGATTGACCAACGCACCGGCGGCTTTTCATGGATTTGATGAACCGGGTATTCAGACCCTACTTGGACCAGTTTGTAGTAGTCTTTATTGACGACATCCTGGTCTACTCTAAGACTAAGGAAGAACATGCCGAGCACCTGAGGCTCGTATTGCAGGTTTTACGGGAGAAACAATTGTACGCGAAATTGTCGAAATGTGAATTCTGGTTGGAACGAGTGGCATTCTTGGGGCATGTTGTCTCGAAAGACGGTGTATCCGTTGACCCGAGCAAGATAGAGGCAGTGACGAGATG
This sequence comes from Gentiana straminea, assembly GCA_036785695.1. Lineage (NCBI taxonomy): Eukaryota > Viridiplantae > Streptophyta > Magnoliopsida > Gentianales > Gentianaceae > Gentiana > Gentiana straminea. The sequence goes on along the minus strand of JAVUPR010000158.1, from coordinate 387,543 downwards.
GCCAACACCTAAGAATGTTGCGGAAATTCGAAGCTTCTTGGGTTTGGCTGGATATTACCGAAGATTTGTAAAAGACTTTTCCAAGATTGCGAGGCCGATGACTGCATTAATGAAGAAAGAGAACCGGTTTAAGTGGGATGAAAATTGTGAGGAGGCGTTCCAACTGCTTAAGGAACGGTTGACTACAGCTCCTATTTTAGCACAACCAGAGGGTAATGAGGACATTGAGGTTTATACCGATGCGTCGAAGAATGGTCTGGGTTGCATACTGATGCAACGGAGGCGAGTGATTGCGTATGCATCGAGGCCGCTGAAACCATATGAGAGTAACTACCCGACTCACGACTTAGAGTTGGCAGCTGTGGTTTTCGCATTGAAGATATGGCGACACTATTTGTATGGAATAACTTTCAAGGTGTTTTCAGATCACAAGAGTCTGAAGTACATATTTACACAGAAGGAGCTTAATATACGTCAGAGGCGTTGGTTGGAGTTAATTAAAGATTATGACATGGAAATCCAATACCACGAAGGGAAGGCCAATGTAGTGGCGGACGCTTTGAGTCGGAAATCGATTCATTCCTTGTGCGAGGAAGTAGCTCGGATCAGACTGCGGGAAGAGTTGGACCGCATGGATATTTGTGTCATCCAGAAAGGCGGAGATAAAAGCGACTTCGTCTTGCAAACCGAATTATACGCTGAGATCCGGGTGAGACAAGTGGGTGACAAGGTGATCGAGGCAAGGAAGGCCAAGATTGGTACAGATGGGGCAGCTGATTTTACGTTACACGAGGATGGTAGTATCCGGTTTAAGGGTCGGTGGTGTGTACCAGCCGACGAAGAACTCAAGAGGCGGATCTTGAGTGAAGCCCATAGTACGCCTTATTCGGTTCATCCGGGAGGAGACAAACTGTATAAGGACCTTAAGAAAACCTTTTGGTGGCCCAATATGAAACGCGAGGTAGCAGAATTTGTGTCAAAGTGCTTGACTTGTCAGAAGGTCAAGATTGAACATCGACGGCCACAGGGCATGCTGCAGCCGTTGGATGTGCCAGTTTGGAAGTGGGATTCCATCTCCATGGATTTTGTATGCGGATTACCGAGGAGCCCTAAAGGGAATAACATGATTTGGGTCGTTGTGGATAGACTGACCAAAGCGGCCATTTCATTCCGATGAAAGACACTTGGAGTAAGACGGAGTTGGCTATGGCGTACCGGAGAAATATTGTGAGACTACATGGTATACCCAGCAGCATTGTGTCAGATAGAGATGCGAGATTCATATCTCGGTTTTGGCAGGAGCTACAGGCAGCCTTGGGGACGGAGCTACGAATGAGTACAGCTTTTCACCCTGCTACCGATGGTCAGACGGAGAGGACCATACAAACTTTGGAAGACATGCTAAGGGCATGTGTATTAGGATTCAAAGGCTCTTGGGAGGAAAAGCTCGACCTTATTGAGTTTTCATACAACAACAGCTACCATGCCAATATTAAGATGGCACCTTTTGAGGCACTTTATGGTAGGAAGTGCAAGAGTCCGGTTTGTTGGGACGATTCGTCCGAGGCAGCGATTTTGGGACCGCAGATGATCGAAGATACGATTAAACAGGTGCAGATAATCCGAGAAAAGATGAAGGCTGCTCAAGATAGGCAGAAGAGTTATGCAGACTTACACCGCCGGGATATTGAGTTCGCCGTGGGCGATAAAGTATTGCTACGAGTATCACCAACCAGGGGAGTGATGCGTTTTGGCAAGAAAGGGAAGTTGAGTCCCAAGTACGTGGGGCCATATGAGGTCTTGGACCGCATAGGTGAAGTAGCATATCGACTAGCCTTGCCACCGGCGTTGGATAAAGTGCATAATGTGTTTCATGTATCTCAATTGCGCAAGTACGTGAGTGATCCTTCTCACGTGATCGAACCGGAGGTCGTTGAACTGGATCAATCCTTGACTTACGAAGAGGTACCGGTACAGATATTAGATACCAAAGTACGGAAAACAAGGGGACGTGAGGTTAGCATCGTCAAGGTTTTATGGTCTAACCATGCCACCGAGGAGGCGACATGGGAAGCTGAGGATACTATGCGACAGAAGTACCCGCACTTGTTCTCTTAAGGTCTGCAGTTTTCAAGCCTTGTACGTTAAATCCTTTTGCTTATCTTCGGGGACGAAGGGTGTTTTAAGGGGGTGGAGCAACGCCCGGTACGAACCCGAACTTCGAGGACGAAGTTTTTTCTTAAGGGGGGAAGGATGTAATATCCCGAATTTTTCGGCTTCTTAATTTATTGGTAAAGGATTCAAATAATGATTTATTAATAATTAAGAAGGGATTTTATAATTCGATTTTATAATTCCTTAGAAAAGAAAAGAATAGAATTATAAAACCCCTACCTTGGCAAAAAAAAAATTAAAAGAGGATTTTACTTCCTTTTCCTTTTTCCCCAAAAACACGTGAAACTCCCTCCTCCCCCTAGCCGCCGTCGCCTCTTGTGAAGAGAAGGAGAGAAATCTCTCCTTCGTGTTAAGGATTGTTGCTGCCGTCGTCGTTGTCATCGATATAGATTCGAGCTTCGTTGAGGAACGGTTCTAACTTGTAAGGGCTGTCAGAAACGCAGCAATTCCGGTAAGAATATTTCTACGTTTTGCTGTCAAGTTTATTCAAGGGTGTCTATCTTGGTTGTCCTGTTTCGGGGATGTTATACGTTCATAATAGTGTGTTGTTGCGTTGGTTAAAATCTATAGTTGGTAAGATACTGTTGTATGGAGATTTCTGGGCTTAAAATGTTGTATTTGTCGCCGTTTTGTTGTGAAACGGCTCGAAATCGCGTGTATAATTGTTAGGGTTCGAGAGGAAACCCGTGTGGACGGGCGTCCGGGCCTTCGGACGGGCGTCCGCCTTGATTTCAGTTCAGACGAGCGTCTGGGTTACCTGGACGGACGTCGGAGGGGTTATTTTACATTCAGGATCTAACTCCGTTGGGAGTGGACGGGCGTCCGGGTTTTCTGGACGGGCGTCTGCCCTGGGTAATTTTTCCTTGGACGAGCGTTTGGGTTACCTGGACGGACGTCTGAGGGGTTATTTTACATTCAGGATCTAATTCTGTTAAAGTGGACGGGCGTCCGGACATTCTGGACGGGCGTCCGATATTTTGGACGGGCGTCCAACAGAGTACTGGGACGGGCGTCCGGTCTTCCAAACGGGCGTCTGGTCTATGTTGTGTTCCTTCTTTGGTAACTGTGGTTCAATCTTGTGAATTTATTTTGGGAGTCATGTCTTGATGGGTCAGGGGTATTGACATCACTGTGGGGATTTGGATTTTAGGCATTGAGGTTTGTAGACCCATGGTGGTCGGGCCGGATAGGGTAGCACCCAAAGCCGGGAACCCGGGAAGGTTTCCTTACGACTTCAATGACCTTAGCGTAATTGGGGAGTTGCAGACATTGGTATGTCGGGCCGGATAGGGTAGCACCCGAAGCCGGGAACCCGGGTAGGTTTCCTTGCACCCCAGTATGCGATGGTCCATTTAATTAATGGTACCATTGGATGGCCTTTAGGATCCTCCTCTATAGGGTTTACCCTTTTGAGGGATGTGCACATTCGGACCCTTTAGGTGGATAGTTGTGATGTATGGTATCCGTTATGGGTTGGTCGCAACTTTCATAGATTGGTTGAGTCCTTCATAAGTTTGTGGTACTTTTTCAGGGGATGGCTTTACCTTATGTATACTAGCATTATTCTTACTCAACTTTATAGTTGACGGTTGTGCTTTTGCTTTTGCTTAACCCTGCTATGATCCATCTTTGGGGAGCAGATTCTTAGCAGGTACTTCTATGGATATCTGCTTGTTGCTGGGATGTCGCGGGGTTTGAGGGCCACGTAGTCACAGTCACACGCTTGCATTTTATTTGGATTTCTTTCTTTTAAAAACTTTGAAATTTTGGATTATTCACACGATTTCATATTTCTTTTGAGAGACTGTAATTACCTTAAACCTTTTAATAATGAATGGTGAATGTTTATTTTCTGTCTATTGTGGAATGTTGCATGTTACCGCCACGACTGGGTGTCGTGATGAGTGGCACCACAGTAACCAATACCGGCGGCCGACGGGATTGGAAACCGGGGTGTTACAGTATTCATATGGGCTTGTCTTTGTGTAGCTTCTTCTTCAAGTGTGTGCAAGTCTTCACCACTAGTGGTTGGTTCATCGACCACTACATGAATTGATTCTTCAATCATTAAGGTTCTTTTGTTTAGTACCCTGAAAGCCTTGCTAGTATCTGAATATCACATGAATATTGCTTCATCATCTTTTTCATCAAAGGTATGTAACTAATTCCTGTTAAAAACTAAACATATATATCCAAACATATTCAAGTGAGATATGTTAGGTTTTCTTCCATTCCATATTTCATAGGGTGTTTTCCCGTGGTGTTTATTGATGATAGATCTACTTTGAGTGTAACATGATGTGTTTGCTGCTTCAGCCCAAAATCACTTTGGTAAGTTTGCTTCTATTATCACTGTTCTAACAGCTTCTTTAAGTGTTTTGTTTCTTCTTTCTGCTATTCCATTCAGTTGTGGAGTTCCTACTGCTGATAGTTGATGTAGTACTCAATTTGCTTCATAGTAGTTTTTTATTTCTTCGTTTAGGAATTCTGTGGCTCTATCTGATCTTATCTTGATAAACTTCAGTTCTTTTTCATTCTAAATTCTTCTCAATAAATCTGGTAGTTTCTTGAGAGTTTCCCTTTTCTTGTTCAAGAATATGGTCCAGGTATACTTGGAAAAGTCATCAACCACTATTGAAGTGTACTTATTTCCACTTACACTTACTGGTGTGAATGGTCCAAAAAGATCCATATGCAACAGATGTAAGATTCTTGTTGTTAATTGATGTGGCTTTGCCTTGAAGGAGCTTTTGATCTATTTTCCTTTTTGACAAGCATCACAAAGACACTCTTTCTTGAATGTGATGTTTGGTAGGCATTCTACTAGTTTTTTCTATAATAACTTGTTGATTGTCATGAAATTTAGGTGAGTAAGTCTTTTGTGCCAAATCCAGCTACATGATTGTTTGTTCTTGACAAGCAGACATGTTTCAGCTTTTGCTGGCTTCCAGTTTACCACATACATGTTGTCCTCTCTTTTTCCTGCAAGTACAACGGTGTTGGTTTGTTTGTGAATCACCTTGCAACCTTCTTTTTTTAAGTGCAGATTGTATCCATTCTCACAGAATTGATTGATGCTTAAGCGATTGAAACTCAATCCCTTGACATTTGCCACAATCTGAATCTTCAAGTTATTCTTTAACATGGTGCCTTCCCCCTTAATCTTGTCAAGGATTTCTCTGCCTCCAAAGGTAACTTTGGGTCCATCAAAAGCTTTCAAATTATTCAACCATCCTTTATTGCATGTTATATGTCTGGAACATCCACTTTCTATGTACCAGACATCCTACAAAACAAATTAATCCAGTTTAGATACCCAACACTATTTTAATCCATACTTTTTAGCAGTCATGCCTCCTATTCCAAGTGTGTATCTGAAAGATCTTCTCCTTGGAGGGTTGAAGTCATCAACCTCATGCGTATAAGGCATGGTAGAATAACTTCTAATAGGCTTACTAAAAGTATTCTGATACATTTCTCTTCTTTGGTGGCTTAGCATCATGTTTCACATTCCAAAACACAGCAGTTGACCTTTTCTCATGTTGCCTTTTGTATCCAAGACCATGCCTTTTCTGGCTTTTCCCAAATACATTTGTCTTTGTATGAAATGGTTTTATCTTGTAAACATTCCAATCAACTTTTGAAGGGTAAAGTCTGCCCTTACATTTCATTATGCCTTTGCCTTTAGTATGATGGTAAAATGATTTATTATGTTGTTTCACTGCACAAGCCTTTGGTTTTACTGGTGATGAGTGGCTAGCGCAGTGGTCTGTCCTTTTATGAATTTTGGACCATTTTTTGGCTTTGATTCATTCTCGTGTTGACCATTGTGTCTTCCTTCATCTTGATTATTATAACCAATACCAGATCTGGATCTAGGGGCGGATCCAGGAAATTACTGACACGGGTCAGAATTTGTCATATTTTACAATTACTAAGTGTAATGTTACATATGATAGTTCAATACGGGTCAATATGGATCAATATATAAAAATAAGGGGGTCGGTACACATACAAAATGTGTATATAAAAAAAATCCACTGCAATATTTTTTTAGCGGGTCGGGTGACCCATTTCATTGTACATGGCACCGCCCCTGTCTGGATCCAAACATTTTTGGGGGTTTGTTAGCTGATACAAAAACCAACTTTGCTGGTAGGTCAGTTCCCTTTGCTGGTCTGTCAACATCAGATGTTTGACCATCTGCTGTTTGTTAAACAGCTAAGTGAGTTTCCTATCTAGTCGAGTGAGACTTCTGCATATCCAGTTCAGTTTTTCATCTTTCATTTTCATTTCTTAGATTCTTACATTCGTGTTCCGGAATTTCATGATTTGATTTAATTTCTTTAAATCTATTCATGATATTTTGAATTAAGCTTGCCAAATCTAAAGGGATAATGGAAGATTGTGTAGTGTTAGAAGTGGATGCATTAGATGAATATGCACTAGATAGCACCTCTGTTTCTTCAATTTCCTTTGCCATTAGACATAAACAAGCTTTGTCATTGTCTGAGCTGGTGCCTTCATTGTCATCTGAGTCATTGTCTGATGACTCTCATTTCACTTTAACTGTTGGTCTCAGTCTTTAAGGCTTTCCTGCCCGTCTTTTTGCTTGACGGCTTGTATCTCTTCTTTTCTTCATCTTTGTCTTTTTCTTCTGGTAAATCAGCCTTGAAGTGTCCTTTTTTTGGCAGTTAAAGCGTCTGAGTTCATTGTATTTCTTCTAGAAGTCATTTCTAGATAAAGTCTTGTCTTTGGATGAAGAACATCCCTTGTACTGCCTTTTCTTGAATCTGTCAAACCTTTTAATCAATAAAGCAATCTACTCCTTTAGTTCTTAAGTCACTTTGCTGGCTGAGTCACCTGCTTTACTTTTCTTCGGTGCAACCAGTGCACTGGCCTTGTGTGGCTCTCCTGGTGCACCATCTTCATTGTTGAGTTCAAATTCATAAGCGTTCAATTGAGACATCAGTGTTAAGGTTTCATCTTGGCAAGATCTAATGTACCTTTGAGTACTAATGTGATGATCTTCCATAATTCTGGTAGACCTCTCAGAATCTTCAGGCAAACTTCTTTTTGTGGATATATGTGCCCAATTTGTTGTTGTTCACTGATAATACTCGAAAATCTATTATCCATTTGATCAATGGATTCACTAGTATTCATTTGAAATTTTCATACTTCTATTTAGCAACAGATAATTTATTTTCTTTGATTGCCTTTGATCCTTCATTAACAAGTGCCGATTTGTCCCACATTTATTTTGTTATTTTGCAGTCATTGATCCTCATGAACATATTTCTTTCAAAAGTTTTAATGATCATTTCTTTGGCAAAAAAAATCTAGATTTTCTCTCTTCCTATCATCTTTGGTCCAGTCATTCTTTGGTTTTTCAATAGGTTTACCTTGATCTGGGCCTGTAGTCTCCATAATCATGATCTTGATAGGACCATCATTGATAACATCTAGCATCTCCTCTTGAGTTGCTGCAAGATGAGATTTCATTCTTATTTTCTATTCATCGAAATTGTTAACAATGAAAACATGAATTTTTTACATAAAATTTGAAGATTCAATGATGAAATTGATTATGGATACATAAACTATTGAAAATAATGATCTCTTTGTCACCAGATATTAGATCTAAACAAGTTCTAATAAAAAAAACTTGCTATAATACCAAATGTTGGTCCCAGAGAAGGGTGAAATATAGTCAGAGGGGGGGGGGGGGATGAATGACTATATTGTGAGTTCAAAAACATTAAACTTCAGGAGTTACAAAAACTTTTCTTGTGAAAAGCCTTTGTGCAACAAAATATTAAAAACCTTCTAAAACGTATTTTCAAACCACTTAAGCAATCACAAGCACATAAATATGTACTGAATGAATGCAGAAAGTAAAAGTTGTATGTAAATAACACAAGGTTTATAGTGGTTTAGGGTGGTGTAATCCCTTAGTCCACTCTTCTCCTGTGATGATTGGAGGAATTCACTATTGGTTTTCACCAATACAATAGTATGATTGTCCTTGGCTACACAAGCTTCACAATCACAAGACTATCACTCCCTAGCTACAAAAGCTTTAGTGACTCAGTCTTCAACACTACTCCTTGAGAACAAAACCTTCAGCAGCTATCACAAAAGGTTTCAATTCATTCTCATACGATCTGATTCAATTGCTTCAGTTGGATATGAATTGGATTTACAGTGTCTTGTTCAGACTCAGTACTTGATATAAATTTGATTCTCTATTTTATGAGTTTTATCTTTTGGATATGTCTTATAAGTTCAGAAAGAAGGCTTGTGAAATTGATAGAGTTTCAGCACTTAGATTTCTTGATCATTTTCTTGATTGATGTGTGTTTTATATGTTTGTCAATGCCTTTCATTTATAGCCTTGATTTCCTTGATTTGAAATTTCGTCTGTTGGCTATTTAATGCGGAGTATAATCCTTGATTCAATCCTTGATTTCATTCTTCTTGATTATAGTGATTCGGATTTTCTTCAAACATTCATAAAAAATCCATCCATTATTGATTCTGCACTAATGCTTGATTTCCTTATTTTCCATGTTCTGAATCAAATTTAGACAGCATACATGACAATGCTGCCTTTCTGCCGGTTCAGTGGCTCCTTCACTTTGATGGTCACTGGATTTCTGTAGGTCTGTTGCTTCGTATCTGCTTATACTAATCTGCAGGTAATGATGCAGCTGATAGAGCTTTACTTCACTGATCCTTATTTTGTTTGAGATCAGTGTACACCATATTTGAAAAATAACTTTCGGCTCTTGTAAAATATATCTTAGACTTATCCAAGGTCATCACATACTTCCCTTGTTATAAGTCAGTCCATAAGTCTTCACTTTACTCTACTGGTACTTGGCTATCTTCACTCAGCTGATCTTCAATCCTTCAATTCACTGAGCCATCCTACCAGTCTAGTACAATGCATGTCTGAATGAACTTATACAACATGTTAGACTCTAAGTAAAGTCTTATACGGATATTACTAACGTATTTCAGGCTTGCTATAACAGCTAGTATGGCCATCATCAAAACAAATAAAATGTTCCTAACATCCCACAATTCCTTGGCAGTCTTGCAATCCTTCACTTTCATGTACATTTTTCTATCCAGAGTTCTATAAATGATATCAATAGAAATATTGTTCAGATTGGCCATTTTTCTATCCTCAGCATCCCAATCTTCTATTGGTTTGGGAATTCTGGTGTTGACTCCATCATTAATTACCACTTGAGTGATTGGCAAAGGTCCATATGTTAGAACATCCATCATTTCATCATGTGTTGCAGCTAGATAAGCCTGTATATGATGTTTTCACTCATCAAACTTGTGCATGCGACACGTCAACATATGTCTAGTGTACTGGTTTTTATCCATGAGGCAAAGTCTTTGGAAAACATAAACTAGAATAAAAATTCAATGGTTTTTCACAAGAACAACAAGTGATAATCTCTTCAGAACGGAAGCACTGCTCTGAAACCAATTGTTGGTCCCTTGAAAAAGATTTGTTTAAGTTTAGAGGGGGGTGAATAAACTTAACACTTAAAACATTTTCGGAGTTAAAAGAATCAGCTCGGTAAATAGTCTGTTGACTGAAAAGTCTGTTGGCTATTAAGTCTTGTGAATTTGTTGCAGTGGAATATATTTAGTTAAAGCCTTTTACTAGTTGTTAAAAGATTATACTAAGTATTAGACACTCAATAGTGAGATGTGTGTGAATTCAGTATCTAGTTGAGCAGATTGAAGTGGATAAATTTGCAGCAAATGAAATACAGAAAGTAAATGCGGTAAATAAAGTAGGCAAGATTTATAGTGGTTCCAGGTGGTGTAATCCTGTCAGTCCACTCTTCTCAAATGATGTTGGAGGAAATTCACTAGAGTCTTCTGAGGTTGCAGTTACAAAAGTCCTTAAGTTGTTTGTCCTTGACCAATAACTATAGCTTCACAAACTGAACACTGAAAATATGTAGAATTGCTGCTCCTAAGTGCTCCACTGGTCCTTTAAAGGTAGGATTGCCTCTTCACCAGCTCTACCATAAAAACAACAGTTCTTGACACTCAGCAGTGCTTCTCTGTCTTCATATTTCTTTGTAAAAAAGATAGGTTTGAATCAAGAAAGTGATTCAGCTTCAACAAGCTTTTGATAAGGATGAAAAAATCAACAGCTTATGATCTTCAAGTGTGGATACTAGATGATACTTGAATACAGTAACACTTGAAGAAATTCTAGATCAATATATAAGCTCAGTTCAGCAGGTTGTATAGCTCTTGGTTGCTTGTAAGTTCGTGTGTTTTTCGGGTTCCAAGGTTCCTCTATTTATAAGTGAAAATCCTTTGTTTGAATGTGAATTTCAAATCTCACCATTATTGGATTTTCTGATTATTCCCTGAAATTCCCTTTGTTGTACTTTATGTCAGTGTGTATATGTCCTTCTCACAGACAGACTGTCAGCCAGTGGTTTTTCTTCAATTATATCAGCTCTGAATTTCTTTTAACGTCTTTTTAATCTCCACCATTGATTGACACATAATCCAATGCTTGATATTCATCCTTATCCATTTAATCTTCCAAAAATAACTCCTGAAATGGGTTAAACTTAATTCTGTATACTCAGGTGATGTCTGGTTCATGTGTCTTTTGAGGTGTACACTAGGTTAGCTGACTTAAGCTCTGTTGTGTTCTTGAATGAACACTCAGCTGACTGCTTCTCATCTAAATTTTGTTTGTGGTTAAAGTACACCATTTTAAACATAACTTAGTCACATTCATCACATGTCCTTTTTGGGAACTTAGACTGTTGGTCCCTGGGAAGGGCTAACACAAGTTTAGAGGGGGTGAATAAACTTGTCACAAAAAGCTCACTCAAAAACTGAATCTTGTTTGTGGGGGAAGATTCTTCAGTGAATTTCTCAATCAGCTTTTCTTGATTATCTGTTATAGCTTCAATGTTTGACTTTTCATTCTTTTGATGTTCTATTAGATCTACTATGCAATCAGCTACTTGCAGCAACCCTTTTTCTTCTACTTCTGAGAGATCACTTAGTGATGGAACTCCTCTAGATTTGTCATTATATACATTGAAATCGATATCCACATCATCATCAAAATGAGGTTCTAGATTTGTATGTGAGCTTGTAGTACTGAAAAACTCTAATACTTGATCCTGAAAATTAGATACAACATTTTTGTAAATAATTAGTCAGGGGATAATTAAGCCAACTTCTAATTCTAGATGTAGCCATTAAGTTTCAACTATAGGCTTTTACAACTGATACAGTGAGGGGTTTTCCGCAAATGGTTTTTAAGATTGTAACTGTGGGATCTGCTTCAGAATTATAGGTCTGCTCTGATACCAATTGTTGGTCCCTGAGAAAGGCTAACACAAGTTTAGAGGGGGGGTGAATAAACTTGTCACCAAAAGCTCACTCAAAAACCGAATCTTATTCCAGATTGAGTTCAACTAAAACTTGTGCGGAGTTAAGCAAACATAGATGTGTATAAGTCAAAACTGACTTATCCTTAGTCGAGTTAACCGGTAGTGGATTAATTAAGCCTTTTTAAATATAAGTTATCAGTTAACATGCTGAATCAGTTTCTAGTGTTTTCTGAGTATGAACAAGATGAATATAACTAAAATGCAGTAAATAAATGAATAACAGAATGTAAATGCGTAAGGTAAATAAAACAAGAGTTATAGAGGTTCCAGGTGGTGTAATACTGTCAATCCTCTCTTCCCCTGTGATGCAGAGGAAAATTCCACTAGAACTTCTTTGAGGTGGCCCGGTTACAAAAAGTTCAAAACAGATATGCCTTGACTAATCCCTAACTTCACTATCTAAACACTTGTTGAACAGGTAGGATTGCTGCTCTTCAATTGTTAGAACACACTGGTCCTTGAAGGGTTGTCTTTCCTCTTTACCAGCTCATCACAAACACAGTCTTCCGGACTGCAGCTCAACTGTCCTTCACACCTTCTTGGTGTTTCACTGTCTAAACCTTTGATAAAATCAAAGTTGAGACTTGAACAATAACTATGATTCAATTTATGATTTGAGCTTTCTCTTCTAGATATATAAGTTATGCACAGCTCTGTATTTCATCAAATGATTGATCTTGATCTTTCTTTGAAAACTTATGAACACTTGAAGAAATCTTGATCTTCCAATGAAAAGCTTAGCAAGAATTCTTTTTGATTTGCTTTCCCCCTTAATTTCATCTTTCTTGACTAGATTGAATCTTATAATTCCATACTCTTCTTGTTGTAGAACAGATCTATTTATAGGGGTTTTTCTAACGGTGAAAACGTATGAATTTGAATCCTTATAGCCGTTGGTGGTCCTGCTTTTCTGTATGTATGTCAGTGTCCTTTCTGACATATATAACGGTCTGATCCTTCATCAGTTTTGCTTAATTCCAGTTCCAAAACTGATTCAATATGACTTGGTCCATTTCCAGTTTTCAAGAGCATTAACCGAGTCTTTACTCTTCATCAAAAACTCAGTACTCTATCTTTCATCTGATTTTTATTGACTTAATCAGAGTACACATTTTTTAGTTGTTCATCTAAGATATCATTGTCCTTATGATTCTTAGTCCATCATACAAGATCTATAAAGTCAGTCCAAGTCATCACAATCTTGCCTGATGTCTAACTTTATAGTCACGACTAAGTCTTCGTAAACTGAGTTTGAACCCTCAGTTCTTCAGTATTCAATAACTGAGTTATAACCCTCACTTCTTTAGTCTTCTAGATAAGCCAACTGAGTCTGTGTTCCTCAGCGAACTTACCTTCTTGAGTTTCCGTTGGTGTGCTCTTATGTCAGTTATCTTTTGAATCTCGGTTTCCTTGTAGGATATCAGTTTCCTTCAGTTAAATACTCAATTTCTCACACTACTAGAATTTTCGGCATTTCCTACGCGAAATTTCGTCGGTATTTCGTCGGAAACACATGTTTCCGACCAATTTCCGACGAAATATGGGGTGTTGGAAAAAAGCCTGTTGGAAACGCGTTGCGACGAAATTTCCGACGACTATAGCGACGAAATTTCCGACGAATCTTTCCGACGAAATTTCCGACGCAATTTCCGACGAAATTTCCGACGATTGTTTCCGACGAAATTTCCGACGACCTCAGCGACAAAATTTGCTACGAATGGTTCCGACAAAATTAGCGACGAAGTTCTTACGAAATGATTCCAACGAACTTCTGACCATTTATTCCGACGAATTTCCGACGAAAATTTGCTTAATTATTCCGACTAAATTCCGACGACTTTTGTCGGTAATTTTCATAACATGTCCGACGAATTTCGTCACTACTCCGTCGGAAAAATTATATTTTTTTATTTTGATTTATTCGTAAATTCTCATTCCACCTGTCCAAATAAATCACAATTTATGAAAAACTAACACAATATTTAACTAATGCATCAACCAAACCAAGTCAATAAAGGCTCCATATAGCTAATTATTAAGTTACAAAAGCGTATATTGTTCCACTTAGGATTCCCAAAACAAAATAAAGAGACAACACAATACATAGCAAAATATGAACAATCCATAATCCTCACTATCAAGCACTACCCGGAGTATGGAGGAATCCTTGGACTAGCCGCGCAATCCTTGCTATCTCCGCCCGCATTGCAGATTGTGCACCGTTGCTCTCTCTCTCTCTCTCGGCCAAACTTTCACGTACAAGCGAAAGGTCTTCACGCAACCTAGAATTTTCTTCGAAAGCCGTGATACCCGCCGCGTCAAAACCTCATTTGGCATCGTATGAGAAACTCGATCCACTCGTGTATTCTGAAGATAAATTACCCAAGCCTTTAATACGTCCATTCTTTACACCGCCGGCACATTCCAGAAACACCTCATCGGCTTCACGTAACAACTCATCTGGAATTGGATCTTTCTTGCCAAAATATTCAAATACGTTCGGCATTCTCTCTCTGAAAAGCTCCTGTGAGGATTTAGAAAAGGTGTTTCACAATATACTATACCATAAAAGACATGCAAAGTAGTGAGAATGACATAACATAAACAAATGACATCTTACAATACATTGTCTCGTCAATAAGTTCCAATTCACTCATTAAAGTTTAGACAACTATTGAGAAAGAATGATAGTCTAAGAAAAGTCAAAATGTCAATTGCGTGGGTATAAGACAACGGAATATACTAAAAGATTGTCCTCACATCGGTATGATTTACAAAATCATTATATGACAACGAAACACACTAAAATATACGTTTACCAAACGATTGTCCTCACATCGGTATGATTTACAAAATCATGCAAAATCATTTTACAAGAATGATGACTAAAAGAAACCCAACTAAATTGAAGAAAAAGTGGCATACTATGGCAACCAAACTCCATTATTATTTAAAACCTTAGACAAATGTGTCAAAAAAAATGAAGGGAAGCAAATCATTGAAGACATTAAAGCAACTCGAAAAAAGTAAAACAATTTTGTTACCTCAATAACCGCAAAGACTATCATCAATAGGCACCTTATCTTTCTTGTTTGTGTGTGTGAACATAAACACCTCCGCAATAGCAACAGGACGTCCTAGCACCTTCTCCTGAAAAACAATTAACTCATCATTAGTACGAAGTTCTTTCTAATTTATTGATCGATTTTTTCGTTTCTGTTCTATTAGTAAAAAGTAGTAATCATAAATGACAAGTTTGTAACCCACTGTAATACCATGCACGCTTTTACATCATGGCTTGATCTTGATCCGCCGGCGTACTTGCCCACTGGAAGACCCTCTTCTGAAATGCGACTCCTGTTTGATTTATTTGCAGTGGAAACTTTCATAAAATCTTCAGATTCCCAATACTCAAGCAACTTTTCAAACACTGTTACAGGTATCCACGCAGGAATCTTTTCCATTGTAGCATAGCATGTACGAACCGTGAACAAGATATCTTTTAACCTCTCACCACACCGTTTTTCAAATAATGATCCGACAAGGCCCTCGTCGTCCTTAGAAATGGACCAATGTGATCGCACGAACAAAAATGCAAAGCATCAATTAAGTATTGATAAGCATTTCTAAATACAATTCAAAAATTACAAAAACTTATTCTCACATATGTACCTTGAAGTCATCCCACCATATCTGGCGTACATTAGATGGAACATGAGAGAATTTTGGCCACGCTCCATCAAACTTTTTCTTAATCACTTGGCCGATGATATTGGTAGGCCTTTTATCTCGAGGTATGAAGCTATTTTTTGAAACGAAAAAATGTCAACATAAGCCTTGAAACACTATCATATATTTTGGTCTATGAATAATGTATATATTAGTAATTTATGAGTACACGCAATAAATATATTTAGTCATTTATGAGTACACGCAATAAATATATGTCAAAATAATGTACTTGTACTTACTGGCCATTCTTGATAGACAATGAAGGTTTGGTAAATGAAGAAGTTGGTAAAGTAGAAGCAGATTGAGGTAGTGATGTAGATCGAGGTTGTGATTGGATGTCCACATTATCTCCACTATCGGTACCCGGTGAATCACCATGACCCGGTGTTGTTAGTCCAATAGTAGGAGGTGGCGTATGTAGAAATGCAGAGTCATGCTGATGGGAATGTGTTTGGGCTCCTTGTGGGGAGGATGAAGACAACGGTTGAGTGGCAGGTGATGTAGTATGAGATGGATGTCCCTGAGATGACAGAGAAGTAGTAGGACCTACATTACGTTGACGCTTCCCTTGCAAAAGTGCTAAAATATCTTGAGAAGTGTTTTCATGGCCTTTGCGCTTATTCTCCTTCCCAACCATGATTTCACTCGCATAAACTACTTAAAGCATATAGCCACGTAGAAGTTACATAATAAAGAACAAAATCAACAACTAATTAAGTTCGTTAAAAATCTCTAATAGACTTAGTTACGATTCATTGAATAAGCCGACTACGGAAAATGCATTAGTTAGATACATCAACAACCCAAAAATCAACTTGAAAAAAAAGCATACAACAAAAAAAAACATCATGGCAAATTCATATTCTACAAAATCAAATGAAATCCAGTTGGTTCCTTAATACAGTAGTTTATCATACAAATAAGCCCATAAAATGAAACATATTCATCACAATCAAATATCATCATCGTCCGATGGTTCTTCATCGGTGCTTCCTTCATCAATTTCATCCTCATTTTCTGAATCTTGCCACAAATTGTTCACTTCATCCTCCATATGTTGTCTCACTGGATCAGTGGATACGTCAACAAAACGCCCAGAAGTATCATTTAAAGGGTCATTTATCTCATCTTCATCAACTAGAAATGAAGTCAATTCTGGCGTATCATCTTGATATGGTGCATCAACGATGTCCATATCAAATTGACCACGTGCTTTTATCGGAATAGCTGCTTGCCAATCATGACGTGCCCTAGTAGTTGAGGGATATGGACAATAATAAACTTGACAAACTTGCTCAGGAAAAGCAAATGGCTCTTTGTTATTTCGACGCCATTTCTTTGCGAGATTTACATCAACCAAAGTACTAAATTTATGATGTCTTCGAACACCATCAATAGGATCAAACCACTCACACTTGAATAAAACAATGGTAAAGTTTGTGGACCCCCCATAAGTCGCTTCTATAACTTCAATCAATTGGACATAATAGTCCACCCATGCCCGTCCACATGGTTCCCTATAACAAGCACACCACAATTATACATGCTTTTTTGACTATTATGGTTTATAGTATGAAAAACAAATCCATTCGCATCGCAAGCATCATATGATGTTACAATCCTTTTTGGCCCGAGTGCGATGTCACGTGCATATGCATCAGATATTAAGTTTTCCGGATTTTGAACCTATAAAAACCAATAAAACAAAGTGCAAACTTTGTTTAGTATATGTAAAGTATGTTGTAAATTTTTTTTGTTGAGAAAATGATGTTGTAGACCTCAAAATGTGTATACTCACATAAGAGGAAAACCATGATGCATACTTGGACTCAAGCATGCGATTCTTCGTTGAATCATCCATCATTGTATGTTGTGTTTGCATATCTGCCCAGAATTTTCTGTGGAGATAAATCATGATTAACCGATGATATGCATACTACATTATATTGATTTCTTATGCAATTTGATTCAAGTACAAGAAACATACTCTTGGTAACACTCCAACATCCGTGTGTTAAGCAACACAAATAAATGGGCTGCATCATACTCTGATTGCTCCATAAACCGTTGCTTTGGCTTCTTGCGGTAAGGTCGAACGGATGGTTGTAGAGTACCAACTTCCGGGGAGTTCTTCTTGAAGTAATGTGAGCAAAAGGTCGATGTTTCCTCAAGTAACTCATTCGCTCGATAACGAATCCTTAGATTCAAATCGATCGCTCGATAACGAACCACGACTGTTAACTCATTCGCTCGATAACGATCGATCGAGCCATAGTAGATAGTACTATCTCAATGATCGATAACGATGTCGGATCTCACTCGATAACGATGTCGGAACTCACTCGACAATCTATAGTAAAGAGTATTATCAAAATCACATGTATTATCGTTCGATAAAGGAATTTTTATAAAAAATAATGAATTTTATATTTTAACGCAATGTTTATTAGAATATGTATATAAGAATTTTATAATAAACTGAATATTATATATTAACTCAAAGTTTTATATTAAAAAAAATTAAATTCCTTTAAAGGAACAAAATTTTATAAAAATTTATGTACATAACATGTTATTTTCTGAAAAGACTTATGTTCGTCGGAAATTGGTAGGAAAGACTTATGTTCGTCGGAAATTGGTAGGAAAATCTTATTTTTAGTCGGAAATTGGTAGGAAAGACTTATTTTCGTCGGAAATTGGTATGAAAACCTTATGTTCGTCGGAAATTGGTAGGAAACACATGTTCGTCGGAAATTCATAGGAAACGCCCTTAAACAGCAGGCGGGAGACTTTCGCGCGCTAGGTTTCCGACCAAATACCGACGGAGACTTTGTGACAATTGAAATCCGTCGGAAATTGGTCGGAAAATCTTATCCCTTTCTTAATTATTTTAGTCGTCGCAAAACCGTCGGAAATTGGTCGGAATTTTCCTACGACCATATTTCGTCGGAAATTCCCGTCGGAAAAACAGAAAATTCTAGTAGTGTCAGTCCCGATCCTAGAACTATTACATTGCTTGTCTGATTAACTTATACAAATATCAGACTCTATTAAATCATATACATTGATTTCTAGACATCTTTTTGCTTTGCACTATAACAGATAGTTAGACACTTCATCAGTGGGGTCTAAAAATAATAACTGAATAAGTGATGAATCATCGTCAAAACAAAAATTTTATTTCCAACAATTTCCCCCCTTTTGATGATGTCAATACCCTTCTTAAAAGCAATTCAAAAAGATAAACACAAAAACAAAACGAACTGAGAAACTGATATTTAATTAAAGATACGGAGTTACAATACTGAGTATTAAAATACAATGCATGAAAAGAAACTAAGTGCCATCTTCTCTCCTTTTACTTGACAGCTTCATTGTCATATCTTTTAGCATATTCTCTCATGGCTGCATTAGTTGCTGTGCTTTCAATTCCATGAACACTTGCATAGATGTTACATTAGTTGGACATAATGTGTTTACCGTGATGTTCCATGAGTTGGACATACTAGCTGTGCTTTCAATTCCATGGCTTCATTAGTTGCTATGTTTACTCTTGAAAAGTATAGCAAACACAAACACAATTTGTCTCAGTTTTTCACTTGTGCTGGTTTTCAGCAATTCTTGAACAAACTCAGGTTCCTCTTTCTCAACTTTATCTGAAGCTTTTTCTAGAGTGCCATTTCTCTCCCATTTGCTCAATTTGTGCCAGAATGCATAATCAGCTTTTGCATGTTCAGAAAATGTTAGGAACATTTTATTATGTTTTGATGATGGCCATACTAGCTGTTATAGCAAGCCTGAAATAAGTTAGAATTCTCTGTATAAGTCTTTACTTAGAGTCTGACATGTTGTATAAGTTGAGTCAGACAAGTATTGTACTAGTTGGTAGGACGGCAAAGCAAAAAAAACAGATATTCGGCAGAGTGAAGCCAGCCAAGCACCAGCAGAGAAGCAATGCAGACATTAAAGGTCTAAGTTATACTACAAGCGATGCACATTAATATTCAAATATGGTGTACACTGATCTCACCCCAATCAAAGATCAGTGAAGTACAATGATTCTCCTCAAACAGAAACAAAGAAGAAAACAGTGAATCAGCAAAGCAGACTCACTTACGGCTGAGTAAAGACAAACGGTGAAGGAAAAGCTAAAACGGCTAAGTCAGAAGGATCACTCGACCGTTCTAAAAATGGCGAAGTAACACTTACTAGATCAGATTTAATATACGTTGAAGATTCATAAGATCATGCATTAAATGCACAATCAATAGAGGATCAATCAAGGACGGATTTTCTGCTATACGTTTGAAGAAAGAATCCGATCACTGAAATCAAGGAGAATGCAATTAAGGGGGAATCAAGAATAAAATCAAGGATTATTCCCTCATTAATATAGCCAACGGACGGAATTTCAAAATCAAGGTTATTCAAGGCTATAAATAGAAGGCCTTGACAGACAGAGAACGTGAAGGAACTGAAAGAAAAATCAAGTGAAAACTCTGTCAATTTGAAAAGCCTTCTCTCTGAACTTACAAGGAAACATCTAGTGATCAACTCAGATATCAGAGCTACAAAGTCATACTTGGCGCTGAGATTGATCAACCAAGTGTGTGAATCACATTCACATCAAACTGAAGCAACTGAATCAGAGGCAATCTGAGAAGGAGTTGAATCTGTGATAGCTGTTGAAGGATTTTGATCTCAAGGAGCAGCAAGGAAGACTGAATCACTGAAGCTGTTGCAATCAAGGAGTGATAGTCTTGTAGATTTTGAAGCTTGGGAAGCCAAGGACAATCATACTATTGTATCTGTGAAAACAATAGTGAATTCCTCCGATCATCACAGGAGAAGAGTGTATTAAGGGATTACACCACCCTGAACCACTATAAGCCTTGTGTCAATTTAATTTCGCAATTTACTTTACAACATTTATTTAATTTGCCTACATCATAACTTATATCCGTGATTGTCTAAACTCGATTTGAAAACAACATAGTAAGAAGGGACTTATCCACCGCCCAAAAGCTTTTAAATAAAAGAAAAGTTTTTGAAACTCCACTATAGTCATTCACCCCCCCCCCCTCGACTATAGTTTCACCCATCTCGGGACCAACAATTGGTATCGGAGCAAGTGTTCCTAGTATCAGAACCTGTTCAGATCTAATTTCTGGTAACAAGGAGATCACTTATTTTCAAAGTAGTTTTCAAATCTGACTTTTCTATACGCTTACATTTATATCTTCATTTGCACTGATGGATTCCTCAAACTTCTTGTCAAAAGTACCTATTTTTAATGTTAATAATTTTGATGAATATAAAATAAGAATGCTATCTCATGTTGCGGCAACTCATGAAGAGATGCTGGATGTAATTAATGATGGACCAATCACAATCACTACTGTGGTAGGCACATGAGCAGATCAAGGAAAGGAAATTGACAAACCTAAAAAGGATTGGACCAAGGATGACAGGAGAAGAGGAAATCTGGACTTTGTTGCAAAAGACATGATCTTGAAGACCCTAGATAGCAACATGTTCATGAGAATCAAAGACTGCAAAAACAAAGAAAGGAGATGTGGGACAAGCTATCATTGATAAATGAAGGATCTGAAGCAAGTTAAAGAAAACAAATTATCTGTTGCAAAACGAAATTTGAGAACTTTAAAATGAAGGCTGGTGAATCCATTGATCAAATGGACAACGCATTCTCAAGCATCATCGGTGAATTGCAACACTTGGACACATATGTCCCCGAAAGAAGTATGCTTGAAGATCTTGAGAGGACTACCCGAAAGATGGAAGATCATAACATCGAATCGAGAGGAACAACAAATCTTGCAAGCACCGACACTCGACACCGATGTCCCAATTAAAAGCTCATGAATTCGAATTGAACGGTGAAGATGGTGCTCCGGCGAGAGAAACACAAAATCACCGCATTAGCCGCACCCCAAGAAAGTAACTTTGCCGAATGCATCAGCAAAGAGACACATGAACTAAAAGAACAGTAGCTTTATTAGTTAAACGCTTTGACAGGTTTAGCAGAAAGAAGCCCTTCAAAGGGAATTCATCATCAAACAAGAGGTCAAGCTCAATCAAAGATATGAAGAAGAAAGATGATGAATACAGATGCTTCAACTGCAACAATAAAGGTCACTTCAAGGCTGATTGTCCTGAAGAAAATGACAAAGATGATGAAAAGAAGAAATACAAAGCATCTGAAAAGATAAAAAGCAAGAAGGCACTCAAGGCAGAATCCAGCAGTGAAAAGAATGAAGAATCATCTGATAAGGATTCAGATGATAGTGATGAAGAAGACAACTCAGAAAATGAAAAAGCATGTCTATGCCTCATGACCAAAGAATTGGATGAAGATAAAAGTGATAGCTCATACACTGAGGAAACAAGCCTATGTTTAATGACTAAAGAATCAGATGAAACTGAGGTAACATCTAGTTCTTGTTCCTCATCAAATGCATCCACATCTAACACTGCACAATCTTCTAGTCTCCCATTAGATACAGCAGACCTAGTCCAAAATCTCATGACTAAATTTGATGAAATTGAAAAGAATCATGAAATTCTGGAAAAGGAATGCAAGGATCTAAGAAAAGAAAATAAGAGATTAAAGAAAGAACTGGATAAAGCAAAAGCTGAATTAACTAGTAAGGAGACCTACTTAAATGATCAACAAAAAGCAGATGATCATACATCTGTTATTAACAGATCAGTTAAGAAAATCTCCTCACCAGTAAAGGTAACCACTGCACCACTAAAAGCACCACTTACAAACCCTCAAAAAGGTTTGGATCCAGATCTGGTCTTGGCTACAACAGTCAGGATGAAAGTAGGAATAATGGTCAACACAATTCTAAATTCAGGACCATTAATGGATCAAAATTTAGAAAAGGACAGACCATAGTTCCAACAGATCATCCCGTTCCGGTGAAGTCAAAAACTAGTGTAGTGAAACAAGAGACTAAATCCTCATTCCAAATCAATCAAGAACAACGCCATCTGAAAGGTAATGGCAGACTTTACCCTTCAGAGGATGATTGGAATGTTGCACCTCCAAAATACAAGAGGAATCCATTCCATAAAATGCATCATGTGTTTAAGAAAAACCAATATGTTCCTAGACACATGAAGCAAGAAAGGTTTCCTACTGCATATTGGAAAGTGAAGAAGGATGTAAATGCACCAAAAGCTGGAGAAAAGTTTCAGAATACCTTCAGTAAAAATATTAGAAGCTATTCTGCCATGCCTTATACATATGAAGTTGATGACTTCAATTATCCAAAAAGAAGACCTTTTGGATACACACTTGGTATGTGAGGCATGATTGCTAACAGGTATGGACCCAAACAGCATTGGTTACCTAAACTTAATTAATCTGTTTTGTAGGATGTCTGGTACATAGACAGTGGATGTTCCAGACACATGACAGGAAACAAGAAATGGCTCAATGACTTCAAAGCTTTTGATGGACCCAAAGTCACATTTGGAGGCAAAGAAAACCCTGGCAAGATTAAGGGGGAAGGCATAATACTCAAGAACAATCTAAAGATTCAAAATGTGGCATATGTCAAGGGACTTAACTTCAATCTGATGAGCATCAGTCAATTCTGTGACAAAGGCTACAATGTGCACTTCAACAAAGAAGGATGCAAAGTGATTCACAACCAAACCAACATAGTAGTTCTTCCAGGTAGAAGACAAGACAACATGTATGTGGTGGACTGGAGAACAGCCAAGGCGAGAAACATGTCTACTTGTCAAGAATAAACAATCAACAAGCTGGATTTGGCACAGAAGATTAAATCACCTGAATTTCAAGACCATCAACAAACTATCAAAGATCAAGTTAGTTGAAGGCCTGCCAGAGATCACATTCAAGAAAGAAAGTCTATGTGATGCATGTCAGAAAGGAAAACAGATCAAAAGTTCATTCAAGTCAAAGCCTTATCAATCTACAACAAGAGTTCTACATCTGTTACACATGGACCTGTTTGGACCAGTCACACCAGTAAGTGTGAGTGGTAAGAAATATACTCTTGTAGTGGTGGATGACTTCTCAAAGTACACCTAGACCATTTTCATGAACAAGAAGAAAGAAACACTCAAGAAGCTGCCAGATTTGCTGAGAAGACTCCATAATGAGAAAGAGCTAAAGATTATCAAGATCAGATCAGATAGAGGCACTGAATTTCTAAATGAAATTATCAGAACCTATTGTGAATAAAATGGAGTGTTACATCAACTATCTGCAGCAGGAACTCCACAACAAAATGGTGTAGCAGAAAGAAGAAACAGAACTCTCAAAGAAGCAGTTAGAACAATGATTGCTGAAGCATGCTTGCCAAAGAGTTTTTGGGCTCAAGCGAAAACACAAGATGTCATACACAAAACATATCAATCATCAACAAATATCATGGAAAGACTCCATATGAAATATGGAATGGTAAAAACCCAATATCTCATATTTTCATATGTTTGGATCAAAATGTTTTGTCTTAAACAGAACCAAACTGCATACCTTTGATGAGAAGGCCGATGAAGCAATCTTCATGGGATACTCGGACACCAAAGAAAGCATTCGAGTACTCAATAAAAGAACATTGGTGATTGAAGAATCAATACATGTGGTTTTTGATGAACCAAATACAAATGGTGAAGATCTTCAAGACCAAGAAGAGAAAGCAAAGACACGAGAGGGAAATCTATACAAATGCAACCATACCACTACTATCCCGAATCATCATTTTGAAAATCAAGAGGAGCCACATATCAATACAACAAAGAAGCACTGAAGTTGAAGTTCATGCTCGCATGAAGGTATGGAAGCACCAAGTGAAGAACAACTTCAACCAGATCTAAATTTGCTAAGAGACCATCCTGAAGAACAAGTTATTGGAGATATTCACACAGGAGTTAGAACCAGAAGACAACTGGAGCACGTGCTAACTTGCTTTCTATCACAAGTGGAACCCAAGACCATAGATGATGCAATCCAAGATGCAGATTGGATCACATCCATGCAAGAAAAACTAAATGAATTTGAAAGAAATGAAGTCTGGGAACTTGTTGACAGAACAGATATGGCCAACATCATTGGTGCAAAATGGGTATTCAGGAACAAGATGGATGAGCAAGGAACTGTTGTCAGAAACAAAGCAAGGCTAGTTGCAAAAGGCTATTCTCAAGCAGAAGGAATAGATTATGATGAAACATTTGCACCAGTAGCAAGATTGGAAGCAATCAGACTCTTTCTAGCATTTGCTGCATACAAAGACTTCAAAGTCTATCAAATGGATGTCAATAGTGCATTCCTAAATGGAATTTTGGAAGAAGAAGTTTATGTAGAACAATCTCCTGGATTTCAAATCAAAGGAAAAGAAGACAAAGTATACAAACTCAAGAAGGCCCTCTATGGCCTCAAACAGGCACCTAGAGCCTGGTATGAAACACTATCACAATTTCTGATCAAGAATGAATTCAACAAGGGAACTATTGACAAGACTCTATTCAAACTAGAGGAAGGAGCAAGCACATTGCTAGTACAAATCTATGTTGATGATATAATCTTTGGATCAGAGGATGAAAATCTTTGTGAGAAATTTGCAAACCTGATGAAGAGCAAATTTCATATGAGCATGATGGGAGAATTAAACTATTTCCTTGGCCTTCAAGTAAAGCAAATGAAGGATGGCATTTTCATTAGTCAAGCCAAGTACACAAGAGATTTGATACAAAAGTATGGTATGGATACAAGTGGCACAGCAGACACACCAATGTGTGCCAGAGTCATACTTGGAAAACATGAAGCAGGAAAGGATGTTGATCAGAAAATGTATAGAGGAATCATTGGATCCTTATTATACTTAACTGCAAGCAAACCTGATATAGCATTTGCAGTAGGAGTGTGTGCAAGATTTCAAGCTCAACCAAAAGAATCACATCTTCTAGCAGCTAAAAGGATAATCAAATACTTGAAAAACACTATAAATGTTGGAATTTGGTATCCAAAAGATGGAGGATTTAAATTGATATCATATTCAGACTCTGACTATGCTGGATGCAAAATAGATAGAAAAAGCACCTCTGGAACATGTCAAATGCTAGGAACCGGACTAGTCTCTTGGTTCGGAAAAAGCAAAACTCCATATCTACATCAACGGTGAAATTTGACGAAATATATAGCGAGAGGTAGTCATTGTGCACAAGTACTTTGGATAAGACAATAGCTAAGGGACTATGGAGTGGAAGAGAAAACAATTCCAATCATGTGTGATAACACAAGTGCAATATCTATTACTGAAAATCCAGTATTGCATTCAAGAACAAAGCACATTGATGTAAGACATCATTTCATCGAGACCATGTTGAAAAGGGGGATGTCATCCTAAAACACATACCCACCGAAGATCAATTGGCCGACATCTTCACTAAACCACTCGCTTATGAAAGATTTAGTATGTTGAGAACTCGAGTTAGGAATGATTGAAATTGAATAAGTATCAAATAGCGGCTAACTCGGAGTAATCGGATAAGTGACTTCATCAATCGGTACAACCTTTGCCATTACAGAGATGTAGCGGGTAAGGCACCGGTATCCAAATAAGAAGGTAACTTAACCGATTGTTAGGAACAGCTTAAATGGAGCAGCTCGGTGAAGAACTCACTGGATCGGCTAAGTGACCAGCCAAGGCACTTCACCGAAATAAAGACTTGGATAAATTAAAAGTGTGAACAAAATCAATTCTGATTACACGTGGAGAATAAGGAAATTATGGAGGATTTTTCTGTGAAAGATTACACACGTGGAGATCAACTTATGATCATGGAGGTAATTATATTATTTTTCGAATTATAAACTCCTCGATTCCCGGGCTCTATCATTACTTACCTCAAACCACTCCCCTATTACGCTCGAATATCACGATTCACATACACAAAATCATGCCATTATGTCACAAAATCCTTCCATATTCAAACCACGTTCACACTACCCAAATCACACTATATAAACAAGACTTAGAGATTTTCAGAAATCTTTACGCTCTCTTGCAAAATTACAAACCCTATTTCTGATTTTCACTGAAAACTTGAAGAACTCATTTCTAAACATCTATCTACTATCAATGGCTTCATCTTCCACAATCTCTCCCACTGAAAAATACTATGAGAAGTCAATCATCACTGGTTCATTCTTCAAACCAGAACATTATCTCTCGTATTGTGATAATGATGCGAAAGCTCAACGCTTGGTTGATCGTTTGTTCAAATTTGGGGCCGATGACCTTCCTAAACCCCCCAATCACCGGAATTTGTTATGAAAATCGATTGCGTTTTGGAAAAACGCCAAATTTGTGCCCAGCACAAAGAAGACTGAAGTCGACCGCATAACGAGCTCAATCTTTGGAAGAGACATAGTCATAACGCCTGGTACACTAAACATATATCTGCAACTTCCCATAATCGGTCCAGCCAATGTCAAGTTTGTGACGGTTGACGTCCAGAAATTCTGGGCTGAAATAGCCAAGAATCCCAGCAGAAACAGCAAAACATACAATCTGCCCAGATCAATGCTCAAACATCCATTCACGGAATTTGCACCAGTCATCACCAAGAATATCGAGGGCAGAAAGGGGTCTATGGAAAATCTGACTGAGGTTCGGATCAGACTGATGGCCATCATCTACGAAGGTACCAAATTCGACTGGGCAACGTTTGTTTTCAATCGATTGAAGGACCAAATTCAAAAGGAAATTGATCTATCAACAACGGCACCAAGCAAGGGTTTACAGAAAAAAGGCGATTTCTGGGAGAGGAAATCATATGGGTTCCCTCTTCAACACCTGTTCAACGAATTGAAGGTACAACCCACCAATCTACAAATCCCCACACAAGTCAAAAACCATGTTTACCTACATCAAGGCTTCCTTGAAGCCCAAACCCATTGCTGGGAGCAAAAGAAATCGACCTGAAGGCAGTAGATCGGGAGTGGGACGAAGAACTAGATCCCAAACGGCAAATGAAAGCACCTCTCTGACTGGAATCAGCAATTTGAATGAACCTGTGACAATAAGTGACGACACAGCAACGGAAGAAGAAAAGCAACAAGAGGAAATCACCTATCTGGAGGAAGGCGAGGAAGGATACATAATCACCTCATCTGAAGAGGAAGAAATAGATGAGGCAGAAGATAAGTCAGAGGATGAACACCTAGGAGGTAGAAATCTTGAAGCAAATCAAGAAGATTTGGGGATTTCTGACGATGAACTGACTCTCCAAGAAGTGCTTTTCGAAAGCATTGGTACAGTTGACAAACAGCTCAGTGAGCCAGCTGATAAAGCTCACTCAGCCGAAATTGTCAACTCCCCCACAATTGCACAAGGGGGAACAAAGAGGCATGAAGAAGCTCACACTCAACAACAACCTCTAAATGACCCTGTGTCTAATGAGGCAGAACAAGAGCAGATGGAAGAAAAAGAAGAAGCACAAAATGAAAAGGAAGAAGAGAAAAAGGAAGAGTAAGAAGTTGAAGTGGAAAATGAGGAGAAGCAAGGTGAAGATGCTGAGGGTGAAAATGATGAGGATGAAGAGGATGCCCATGTGACCAGAAGAAATTGATCCAGAAAGAGTCTTCAATCTGGACATTCAACCCCTCATTGTGGACATGGAAAGGCTATACTACAGCAGGCAAAATTTGAAGCATGCCTTAAGGAGTGAAGCTACCTCCTCAACCACAAGATTGAGGCCCTCATTAATCACATCAAGATTCAGGATGAAGTCATGGAAAGGCAAGAGAACTTACTTTGCAACCTACAACAACTCATTCCTCATCATGTCCAAACCAATCTTGAATTCCATGCTGAGACAATGGACAACAATCTTAAGCCATTGGTGGACACTCTCAATACTCATACTCATCAAATTCAGCATCTGGATGAGGTAATGGAGCATTCTGGCAAGCAATTGGACCTTCTACTCAAAGTTGGTGAGGCCAACAACAAGATACTTGGAGAGAAGATATGGACCTCTCCCCGATTCCGATACAAAGACACCAACAAATCTTGAAGCCTTTTTTAGTGCTTGCAAAAAGGGGGAAGGAAGTTCTAAGCCCGAAAGCAAGAAAGAGAAGGCAAGCCCAACGAGAAAAGGGCAAGGGCAAAGCAAAGGCAAAGGCATCGTGGTTGAAGATGTGAAGAAGTAGATCTTACACTCAATCCGAATGATTTCTAGATTACTTCTATGTGCCCTGTCTTTAAATAAAAAGATGCAATATCTTATTGCCCTATGATGGATGAATAAAATCGTTGAAATTTTGTACTAATTTTGATTACTTATGTTCAGGCTTATGAGGGTTTTTGGCATCATCAAAAAGGGGGAAATTGTTAGGAACATTTTATTATGTTTTGATGATGGCCATACTAGCTGTTATAGCAAGTCTGAAATAAGTTAGAATTCTCTGTATAAGTCTTTACTTAGAGTCTGACATGTTGTATAAGTTGAGTCAGACAAGTATTGTACTAGTTGGTAGGACGGCAAAGCAAAAAAAACAGATATTCGGCAGAGTGAAGCCAGCCAAACACCAGTAGAGAAGCAATGCAGACATTAAAGGTCTGACTTGTAACCAAGGAAGTCTGTGATGACCTTGGACAAGTCTAAGTTATACTACAAGCGATGCACATTAATATTCAAATATGGTGTACATTGATCTCACCCCAATCAAAGATCAGTGAAGTACAAAGATTCTCCTCAAACAGAAACAAAGAAGAAAACAAGAATCGGCAAAGCGTACTCACTTTCGGGCCGAGTAAAGACAAAACGGTGAAGGAAAAGCTAAAACGGCTAAGTCGAAGGATCACTTGACCGTTCTAAAAACGGCGAAGTAACACTTACCAGATCAGATTTAATATACGTTGAAGATTCAGAAGATCATGCATTAAATGCACAATCAATAGAGGATCAATCAAGGACGGATTTTATGCTATACGTTTGAAGAAAGAATCCGATCACTGAAATCAAGGAGAATGCAATTAAGGGGGAATCAAGAATAAAATCAAGGATTATTCCCTCATTAATATAGCCAATGGACGGAATTTCAAAATCAAGGTTAGTCAAGGCCATAAATAGAAGGCATTGACAGACAGATAATGTGAAGGAACTGAAAAGAAAAATCAAGTGAAAACTCTGTCAATTTGAAAAGCCTTCTCTCTAAACTTACAAGGAAACTTCTAGTGATCAACTCAGATATCAGAGCTACAAAGTCATGCTTGGCGATGAGATTGATCAAGCAAGTGTGTGAATCACATTCACATCAAACTGAAGCAACTGAATCAGAGGCAATCTGAGAAGGAGTTGAATCTGTGATAGCTGTTGAAGGATTTTGATCTCAAGGAGCAGCAAGGAAGACTGAATCACTGAAGCTGTTGCAGTCAAGGAGTGATAGTCTTGTAGATTGTGAAGCTTGGGAAGCCAAGGACAATCATACTATTATATGTGAAAACAATAGTGAATTCCTCCGATCATCACAGGAGAATAGTGGATTAAGGGATTACACCACCCTGAATCACTATAAGCCTTGTGTCAATTTAATTTCTGCAATTTACTTTACAGCATTTATTTAATTTGCCTACATCATAACTTATATCTGTGATTGTCTAAACTGATTTGAAAACAACATAGTAAGAAGGGACTTATCCGCTTCCCAAAAGCTTTTAAATAAAAGAAATTTTTTTGAAACTCCACTATAGTCATTCACCCCCCCCCCCCCTCTGACTATAGTTTCACCCTTCTCTGGGACCAACAGAAAAGTTTCTAGGGATTGTTCTCTTATTTCTCCTTCTCTTAAGGGTAAGCTATTGAAAATGTTGTAGAGACAAGAATCTAGACCAATCCTTTTCTCAGTTGGTTCAGAAAATTTTGCAATCAGTTCCATTTCTTCATCGGTAAAATCTCCTCTTGCTTTCTTCAGTTCGACCAATTTGTCATCAATGCTTTCCAGAACTTTTGGCATCTCAAGTGCATTGATTTTTAACAGGTCTAAACTTTCCCCCATATTGACATCATTCATATCGATCAAACTCTTGATGTAGGAGTTGAGATGTTGATTTGATGAAAATATGGTTTGGGCTACAACTGAGTCCTTTGATGCATTCTCTAGTAAGATCAGTCTATCAACTACAATGTTGAGAATGCCTTCCCATCTTTCTTGGGTTTCAATTTTTCGTGCTTTAGATTCAATGGTTGTTTTACAAATCTCAATCAAGGTGTCCTGACAATTATCTCTGAAAGTATCCAATCTCTTCTCCATCTTACTCCTCTCAGTGTTGCTTTCTTCCAGAGATTTTAACACTTTTCCAAATAAAATGATGTCATCCTTCTGAATTTGAATCAGTTCATTGTGATAAAACATGATAATGTCAACCTGAGAAGGTATGTCAGTTCCAGCTTTTTCTCCAACTTTATCAGTTCCAGCTTCAGTCACTTTTGCTTCTTTAAGAGGAGAAACAATCTGCATGAGTTTCTCTTTGTAATCTGTAGCACTCCTTCTTTCCTCAGATTGTTTTCTTGTTTCCTCCAGTCTTGACTGATCAAGTTCCTTAACTAGTGATATTTAGACATTGAAATTCTCTTCAGAATCTTTAGCAGTTATAACAACTTCAGCCCTGTGCTATCTCACGAATAGTTTGGTCAGTTGGGGATTGATAGCCAGTAGGAGATTGATAAACTTCTTTTTCTTGTTCTTCAGACTGATCATCACAGTTAGTTTCAGTCTCTTCACTATCATCTGAACTTGCTTCAGATGATCCTTCATTAGCAACATCCTTTGCTTGTTCTTTTTCCTGTAAAGAAGCAAGAATCCCTTTCTGTAAGTTGGGATCTCCCTGAGAATCATCATCATCATCATTGTCATCCTTCTTCGAACTTCCTCCAGCTGTAGTTCCCTTTCAATGAATTTCTCTGATCAACGCATATCCAGCATTAAAAAATTCATCAGTGTTGATCAGTTGAGACAAATGAGTGATGTTGTAAAGATCAAACACCCATTTCTCTGTAATTTCCATCTCTGCTAACTGACTTCTTTGATCTGATATAGCTGAGTTTCCAGTTTTGATAAGCATGTAACCTCTTGCAGTCAACTACAATAAGTTCTACAATGTTAGCAGATGTTTTAGGTGGAGATAAGATTTATTCAGTTACTCATGGAATCTCCAGATTAGACTTCATAGGATTCTCGATTCTTTCAGTTTCTTCAATTTCAAACTAATCAATTTTGCTGGTTTCCCCTTCAGCAATAACTGGGATTAAGAGAGTTTCAGTCTCAATCACAGGAGTTGGGATGATAAGCTCAGTTTCCAGTTCCTTTTCAACAGGAACAAATTCCAGTTTAGCAACTGGATCTTTTTCAGGCGTTGGTTCAACAACCTAATCTTTCTTAGTTTCAACAACAGTTTCGTCTTTATCAACATGTTCATCCAGAGTGACTTGTACTGGTCTCGATTCAGCTTCAGCAAGATCTTTTTCTTCAGGTTGAGAAGCTTCAATGTCTTTAAGTGATTCTTCATACTCAACCCTGGATGTTGATTTTTGAGGTGTGGATCATGATTCGGAGAGTATCTTGAGCATGGCCATTGCCTCTACATCAATCAGTCTTTCCTCACTGTCAGTATCTTCATTATCAAACTCAACTCTCAGGGTCTGTTCCCCCTGAGTGACAGCTTCCTTCTGTAAGATAGTCTCTGGCAGTGTAGGAATGACTTCTTCTCTAACTGAGCTTTCTTTCTAAGTTAGGACTTCCTCAGTTTGAACTTGTTTGGTGGGTGTTTCTTCACTTCTGACTTTCTTTGCCGAGCTTTCAGCAACTGAAGAGGCGGACTTCGTAGGTGATGCCTCTACTACTTTCTCAGTAAGTTGTCTGGCTGTGTCATCTTCCAGTTTTCTATTTCTTTCTCTTAGTTCTTCAAGATGATCCAATGGTTTAGCTGTAGTTTAAATTTTCTTAGAATCTTTTCCTCTTCTTCTTCGGTTCAGTTTCGGAACCTCCAGCTTTCCTTTTCTTTGACTTCTCTTCCTTGGCTACAATTTTTCCATCAACAACTGCAGTTTCTTTCTTTCTAGAAATTCCAAAATGATCAATAATCCTCTGAGCTAGAAGAGCAAGAGTTTTCTTGAGATAACATCTCCCTTTCTTCTCTGTATTCTTCTTCTTAGGTACATCAGAAGATTGAGCGACCAGTTGATCGAAAATATATCTCTGCCAGTTAAAATCCTCTTTCAACCAAATCATGTAAAGTAGATCTATCTTTGTGCCGATAGATTATTGAAAGTTCCTGCGTTTCCAATTACGCAATTTGCTAGCATCTTCGTCAGGAAGTGGAATTCGGGCTTGAGGATCCAGATACTGATATAGCTGAATCTCCTATGAAAGCAATGTCTTTTCATAGTTTCTCGCATTGTTCTTTAGAAACTTTGAGAACTGACGTGAAACCATACTTTTCAAAACTGAAAATGTCAACTATAAGGTTCTCTATAACCTTAATCTACTTTCCATTAACACGTGTGGTGTAGGTGAGTACATCTTCATCTTCAATGCTTTTGCTTCCAAATTCATAAAAATCACCGATGCTGTCCAGACATACATTCTTCAGATTTATATTGAATATTTGCTCCTGTCCTTTGATTTTTCTGATTTTGCCTGCTATTTGTTTGGCTAAAGTTTGATCAGTGTATTTATCCACAAATTGATCTAGAGATATGATCATTCTGGGTTCAACTTTGGTGAAGGTCATTGTTTCAGATTGTTTGAGAAATTTTGAAGATTGAGAGAATTCTTTTTAGTAGATGAATTATAAAGATAGAGCAAAGTGTAAAGGACTTTGGGTAAGACACAAGGGTATTTATAAGTTGTAAATTTGGTAAATGTAAGATCTGGGTGGGTAATATAACGTCTTGCCATTAACCATGTCATGCGTTGAAATTCAAAAAAAAACGGTGAGTGGAAAAGATGGACGGTTGAGATGTGTGTAGGGTACAACTTTTCCGTCATCCATATCTGTTATTAGTAAATAGAGTAGGTGCGGTGTATCTCCAGCGGTACATGTTCAGTCTTGTCCTTATCCCAAAGTTGTTGTGAATTCAAAAACTAAGTTGTGAGTACAACTCCGTTTTATGAATTACAACTTTCCTGTTCTTAGTTTATGATTTTCTCCTGCAAAACAAAATGAGAGATTTTTGGTACCCATATCTGTTTGGGTCCTTTATTATTCGTTTCTATATGCTTATACGTTTTCTTGATTTTTCAGTTGAGTATGTACAGTTATTAGAAAATTCTACTTTCTTGACTCAAGCATCTTTTTATTAAGATTTTTGTGAAACTGGGTAATCAAAGATCCAATCCAGTCTTCATCAGTAGGAAAGAGTCTCCCTTTCCTTTGAATCTATTATTCCATTTTTTATTTTCATTCTTTTGTGAATATGACTTGAATGTTTTTTGACTGATTTCTGATCTGTTCTGCCTTTTTTTGTCCTCTGATATTTCTATAAAATCTTTCAGTTTACTGTTTGCTACTGACTGTTTTTAAAATTTTGTCAGTTTTGAGTTGAGACTGAGCTGTGTAATTGCCAGTTCCAATAATTGTGTCAGTTTTCCGAGTTCTTAACTATTGTGCAGCTACAAACTTAGGTGCAACTGTACTAGGACTGAACTTAGAATTTTGCTAACTATCAAACCCTAAACCGGCTCTGCCTCCAAATGGTTTTCCAGGTTTGAATTGAGCGTTAGGAATTGGATTTACAGATGATTCTATAATATTTATTACCTCTGTTAGTTCATCAGATGTGCAAATCTCCTTACTTCTATTATTAGCCTTGATAAGATTGATCTCAGCTATCAACCTTAGAACTTCAGTTTTAAATAAATCTTTTTCCTTTTTGACATTCTCATAATTGTTTTGAATTGCCTCTAATTCCTTTATGAGTATGTCCAAGGTTTCATTGAAATCTTCATTTCTATGATTGTCCATGGCAGTGTGAGTGTTGAACGTAGAAGTACTTGCCTCATGTTGTTTTACTGATAAATTCTCAGTTTCCTCTACTTCATCTTCAGTTATTTTCTTTCCTTTGTCCAATCTAGCATTGTTGCTTGCTAGGTCATTTCCGAAAAGTTTGATTTCTTCATCACTTTCACCATGATCATTTTCTTCAAACTTATGGGTAGATTTTGAATCTTGTCTTCTTTGTTTGTGGGGGATGATTCTTCAGTGAATTTCTCAATCAGCTTTTATTGATTATCTGTTATAGCTTCAATGTTTTACTTTTCATTCTTTTGATGTTCTATTCGATCTTCTATGCAATCAGCTACTTGCGGCAACTCCTTTTCTACTTCTTCTGAGAGATAACTTAGTGATGGAACTCCTCTGGATTTGTCATTATATGCGTTGAAATCGATATCCACATCATCACTAAAACGAGGTTCTGGATTTGTATGTGAGCTTGTAGTACTGAAACTCTTTAATACTTGATCCTGAAAATCAGATACAACGTTCTGTAAATAATTAGTCAGGAGATAATTTAGCCAACTTCTAATTCTAGGTGTATCCATTAAGTTTCAACTACACGCCTTTACAACTGATACAGTGAGGGGTTTCAGCAAATGGTTTTTAAGATTGTAACTGTGGGATCTGCTTCAGAATTAAAGGTCTGCCCTGATACCAATTTTTGGTCCCTAGGAAAGGCTAACACAAGTTTAGAGGGGGGTGAATAAACTTGTCACCAAAAGCTCACTCAAAAACTGAATCTTATACCAGATTGAGTTCAACTGAAATTGTGCGGAGTTAAGCTAACATAGCTGTGTATAAGTCAAAACTGACTTATCCATAGTCGAGTTAACCGGCAGCAGATTAATTAAGCCTTTTTAAATATGTGTTATCAGTTAACGTGCTGACTCATTTTCTAGTGTTTGCTGAGTATGAAATAGATGAATATAACTATAATGCAGTAAATAAATGAATAATAGATAGTAAATGTGTAAGGTAAATGAAACAAGAGTTATAGATGTTCCAGGTGGTGTAATACTATCAATCCTCTCTTCCCCTGTGATGCGGAGGAAAGTTCCACTAGAACTTCTTTCAGGTGGCCCGGTTACAAAAAGTTCTAAACAGATAGTCCTTGACTAATCCCTAGCTTCACTATCTAAACACTTGAAGAACAGGTCGGATTGCTTCTCTTCAATTGTTTGATAACACTGGTCCTTGGAGGGTTGTCTTGCCTCTTCACCACCTCATCACAAACACAGTCTTCCTGACTACAGCTCAACTGTCCTTCACACTTTCTTGGTGTTTCACAGTCTAAACCTTTGATAAAATCAAAGTTGAGACTTGAATCAATAACATTGATTCAATTTGTGATTTGAGCTTTCTCTTCTAGATATATAATTTATGCACAGCTCTATATTTCTTCAAATGATTGATCTTGATCTTTCTTTGAAAAAT
Organism: Gentiana straminea; assembly: GCA_036785695.1. Lineage (NCBI taxonomy): Eukaryota > Viridiplantae > Streptophyta > Magnoliopsida > Gentianales > Gentianaceae > Gentiana > Gentiana straminea. Next base: position 351,674 of record JAVUPR010000158.1, on the reverse strand, counting down.
TACGAACACTTGACAAAATCTTGATCTTTCAATGAAAAGCTTAAGAGGAATTTTTTTTGATTTGCTTTCCCCCTTAATTTGATCTTTCTTGAGTAGATTAAATCTTAGAATTCATTACTCTTCTTGTTGTAGAAGAGATCTATTTATAGGGGTTTTTCTAATGGTCAAAACATATGAATTTGAATCCTTTCTGACATATATAACGGTCTGATCCATCATCAGTTTTGCTTAATTCCAGTTCCAAAACTGATACAATATTACTTGGTCAGTTTCCAGTTTTCAAGAGCATTGACTGAGTTTTTACTCTTCTTCAAAAACTCAGTACTCTATCTTTCATCTGATTTTTATTGACTTAATCATAGTACACCATTTTCATTTGTTCATCTAAGATATCATTGTCCTTATGATTCTTAGTCCAGCATACAAGATCTATAAAGTCACTCCAAGTCATCACAATCTTGCCTGAAGTCTAACTTTATAGTCTCGACTTAGTCTTCGTAAACTGAGTTTGAACCCACAGTTCTTCAAGCTTCAATAACTTAGTTTGATCCCTTAGTTCTACAGTCTTCTAGATAAGCCAATTGAGTCTGTGTCCCTCAGCGAACTTACCTTCTTCAGTTTCTGTTGGTGTTGTCTTATGTCAGTTATTTTGTGAATCTCGGTTTCCTTGTAGGATCTCAGTTTCCTTCAGTTAAATACTCAATTTCTCAGTCCCCATCCTAGAACTATTACAATGTTTGTTTGATTAACTTATTCAAATATAAGACTCTATTAAATCCTATACATTGATTTCTAGACATCTTTTTGCTTTGCACTATAATAGCTAGTTATGACACTTCATCAATGTAGGTCTAAAAATAATAACTAAATAAGTGAAGAATCATTTGGCCTTTAGATGCGGTAGGATGAAAATAAGCTCGTTCACCCATCGGGTTACTCATATTCGTCTCAGTCTACCTAAGGGAATGAGAAGTAGTTTTGAGTTTAAAGTCGCCAGCTCGACTTTCCCTCTGACTCATACTTAGTCGGATTCTCAGGCTTTAACCCGCCAAACTTGCACTCGTTATAATATACTTGACCACCATAAACCAATACTAGCAAGAGGACCTAGCAATCCCCAAATATAAACCTACCTAGATAACGCCGAACGTCCGAAGATCAATTCATAAGCCTACCTAAGAGTTTTATATTGGTATTTCCTTTTTACACATTTTAATTAAACTAAGCGAGTAACGTAGCCATAGCCATACCTACGAGATAATAAATTCTATTAAGTTAACCTAACCATAAAGACGTGGCTATTTAACGGATAAACAGGAGGCTCGGTCGACCGAGCATAGACACTCGGTCGACCGAATGACACCATTCGGTCACCCAAACGATTTCAACTCCCAAATTACATCTCTGAACGTATCTCTCAGCGTTTCATCATACACAACAGATTAAACAGTAACTCGTAAAGAAATTAAATAAACTACTTAGATACGCATTAATTAAACCAAGCGATTCATGAATAGACGTTAAACATATGACGTAGGTTATGGGATCCTCATAGACAAGGCTTCGCCACATCCCTAACGTCATAGCCTAGATCTACATCATCTAGCTATGAATTAACTAACTCAAACGATAAAGCATAATTGGGAGGGATTAATTACTTGAAAGAAAGAAACAGAAAATAAAGGCTTACATATTGCAGCCCTTAAATTGCTGGAAACCTTCAATCTAATTATGCTACATTGTATCAAAATATCAAAGTAGAATTGTATGGTATTATTGAATGAATATGAATATGAATTACAATTTCTCGAAGCTGCTGCTTATATAGGAGTTTTTGCCGACTTAGGGTGGTTCTAGAAGATAAGCACGATTAAAGCCGAAAACCGACCCAAACCCGAGGCTCGGTCAACCGAGAGGTGACACTCGGTCGACCGAAGCATCAGGCTCGGTCGACCGAACCTAACTTTTCACGCGTCAATCGTTTTTCTCGTCTATCTTGTTCCCCACTGCACGCTTGCATGTTGATCCGATTAATCTTCCACTTAATGCTCCGATTTTCTTCCTTCCTTATCTTGAGATAATTGATTGAATGACATTAATCCTGAAATAAATATTATTAATCTTTAGCGGAAGTGTGCCTTCCTTCCTCTCATTTAGTGCTCTTTCTCGGATTTTTAGGCTGAGGAAGAAACATTCTTCCTTGTAATCTAGGATGGCACCATCTCTTGCTTGCTTCATAGGATCTCAAGCTCTCTGCCTAGCATGCATAGCACTCATAGCCCGTGCACTCAAGTTTCCTCGCCTGCTCCAAGTTTTTTTTTAGGCTCAAAGAATCCTCTATTTTGTCCTTTAAACCAAAGGTTTCACCACGCCGGGTGTGTGTAGCTACCTCAAAAAGATGAGGATTATTTGCCTCCCATGCATTATAGTGGTTCTTTTCATCCTGTTCTCGAAGTAGAACTATAATGAATTCCTGCTCAACAGCTCTCATTGCAGCTACCTCTTTTCGCACTACAACTAGACTTGTCATCTCTGTATCCCTTGCTTTTTCAGATGTTGAGCACACTTGGCATTCTCCGGGTCAATTTTTAAGTGGCTCTAAGATTTTAAAGGTTACAACATCGTTATGGGATCTTAGGGTTATTAACCATTGTCCATGTCCATGATAGCTCGGTTGGTGGCCAAAAACAATCATCCAAGCATCACATTAGTACTAAGGTGTTCAACGACGTCCAATATTATAAAATCATGGGGATGTCAAAACCACCCAGCTTGATAGTGTAGCCTTTCGCCGAACCCAATACCATCTCCACTAGGTGATCAACAAACCGCTTGGTGATAATTATGTCCATAGAGACTGGGAATTTTACCATTTGACAAAGAGAAAGTAGGAGAATATTACAGCTTGATCCAGAATCACATATCCTTAGTCCTATAGAATGATCATTAATCGTAATAGGGAGGATGAAATTACCTGAGTCACCTAACTTATCAATTACTTCAGAATCGGGATACTTTTCAGGCTCTAAAGGTATATAGTCGGGATCCTCCTCGGGGTCAGACTCAAAAGAAGATATATCATAAGAATTGGGGACTTACCTCTCCTAAAGTCTTCATACTCATTTAGCTTTATTTTACCGTTCTTATGGTTTCATCTTCATCTTCTTCCAGCTTTACCCTCTTTTAATATTTCTCGTATAGCTCACTTACTTTGGAACATGGATACATTGAGATAGGTGGAACACTGAAAACTAAGCGTCTAGGAGGCATGGAGATCTGTTTGGAATCGTCTTTAAAGAATTGAAATGAATAAAAATCAAAAGTGTCCTACATGTCCTTCAGAAGAGACAAAAAAAACAAGAACACTTCAGTTGGGTTTATACCCAACTTCTGCGGACCTATTAACTAAAAATGAAGATAGATAAACACGGAATCACAACGGAAAAATAAGAATCAGGTTTCCAGATTCTCCCTATTGCGAGGTGATACTTCAAGGTCAGTTTTCCTTACCCTGATCGTAAACCAATACAGGAAGTATGCAGAAAATATTCTAGACTCAAAAACTGAAATAAAACACTGAAAACGAATAATTCATAATTAGAATTAATAAATTTAATATCTATATTGCCCATTGTCCATGGCAACGGTGCCACAAACTGGATCTCGACGCGTGCTATCTCACAAATTACTTGGAAGAGTACTAGGTCAATCATAGCATAGCTAGGGCCAGTGAAGGTCGATCCCACAAAGACAGTGCAACACGGATAACAAACACATAATCCTAATTATGAAAAAAACATAATCGTCATTAGACCAACATAAAGGCATAAAAGAAATTGGCTTTTCCCTCATCATCGATATTCTAACTTAGTGTAACTAATTGTCATGTTTACTTTCCCCTTAATTCCCCGATTCAACGGGAACGTATGTTTTAATTCAGATTTAGCTACGGGTGCAACCTCCTAACATTATTTACTTCTATGGTATGGAGAGTAAACGTCTATCTGCAGTTAATGTCCTTCGTTGGTTGCAATTCTCACAAGCAAAAGTGCCGGCTCAAGACCGAGATCATCCCTAACCAGCTATCGTGGATTGACTAGCACGTTCTTAAGGATTGATCCCGACTATGCCCTAACTAACACATCACCTTGTAAGTCCATTATGTTAATTTACGATGACAATAAGAAGATTGGACATATCTAACTAATTGTTAAATAAACCTGTCGGTCAACGTAGCTAACACTGAATCTTCCGGCTTAGGGTGACTTAAAGTTGCCTCGCAATTGCGATAAAAACTATCATATATGTGAGTGTGGCGGTTCCTTCCTATGGAATATCATATTTTTGTTATGATTAATTATGGTAAATTACAGTTTATTTAAACATTCAGCTTAACTACACTGCGTAAATCTAAGCTAATCTACCATGATAAAAACAAAGAAATGTTAAAAAATTCATAACTTTATCGATGGTGGATCTAGATTGATCGTCTCAAGCTAGTCGATGGCTTGGAGAAGAAAACCAATGGGAAGAACTCAAAATAAAACCCAAGAACTTTATTTCACATAAACATGATAATAAATTGAGTATGATATTGTAGATATATTACAATGGACTGGTACAACATTTATATAGAGCTGTAAACCGACTTACTTAACCTAAACCTAATCGACTTAATGCAAAAACGCGCAACTTCTGTTTCGTGTTTCCTAAGGCTTGAGGCTGCTGCAGCTAGGGCTTCCGCAGTTGTAGGCCAACTTTCAGCTCCTTCAGCTTCAGCAAACTTCTTCATAGACTTTTCCTCTTCGGCCCTATGAATTTTAATAGATCGGATCCAGCTTCCATAGCTCCAAAGTATGGTACACCTAAAAATCATGAAAAAAGGCATAACAGTACCATATACGAGGGATAATTATGTAAATGCAGAGTTAGTAACCAAGAAACAAGCACTAAGCAATCGACATATATTTCATCCAATAATCAGACTATCTCTTGTCAATTGACCATGATTCGGGACAAATACTGGTGTAGTTTATAGTATTAAATACGATGTGATCAGTGTGAATGGAAAGACCACTCCTATCGTATGAGCAATATCCCTTGGAGACTATGAACTTGTATCATCATAATTCCTTTGACTATTACCAGTATATTGACTTTGGGTCAATTGCATTCATGTTTCTCCTGAATGTTTTGAATGTCAGTTTATATGATTGTCTTGTCTGAAAACTTCACTCATCATATAACTTATTTAAAAATTTTACTTGATTCATTTCTACAACTCTTTGACTTAGCCATATTGAGTCTTGCTTTTTGTCCTCTCTTTCTTGTTCATCAACACACATATCTTTCGCCTGGTCTTCGGATATTACCACGTGGGTCTTCCTAGGAATTGTTGCATTGAAAGAGAGAAACTAAAATTCATTTAGAGTTGTGGAATTTATGAAAGAAAACTCGATATGTTTTCGATATCTTACATGCTAAATACTTGAGAAACACTGTGAATAGGATGTTAAAGAGAATTGTAAAACCTGAAAGCCCTGCAACACCAATCAAAAACCAATTCTTTGTGTTGGCACATCAAAGTTCATTAGTACTTGAATTCCTAAGCTTGTCACATTATTTGAAGTCTCTAAACATACAAAAATTTACTTGATCGTCATCTTTTTTTAATATTCGAGGGTTAGGGCCTTTCTCGCTGGGCGAGCGCATCCGATTCTAAAGTCCTTTCCTTTCCTAAACCACTTCCCGTTCAGTTGCTAAAATTTAGATAAATTTAAAATGAAAAGGAAAGGACGATATGGATGGATGATTAGTAGACCAAGTCCATTCAAAGCAAGGCCTTCAAGTATCGCTTTCGGCACATGGGCTCCCAAGGGGGAAGAATACTCCCTTTCTACCATGGAAAAAATCTGGCGAGAATTAGAGAATGAAGATGCAAGTGGAGATCTTCATTCCAGTCAATGCAGTCAGTCCGAGCAAGACAGTAGTAAGAATAAGGAAGGAAAGTAGCTAGGGAAGTAGGCTTAGCTCTTGTGCACATCTTTTGAGGGTTTACTTTCTTACTTCTTAGAGTAAGGTGAGATCCTTTATCAATGCATTTCTTTCGAGATGCGAATCATAACCTAGTAAATATATGCCCCTTGGATTCGAATTTCCTTGCCGGGTTAGAGCCATATATAGGTAATAGCATGTCCGAATGCTATCTCCCTCGAAGTTGTTTTTCAATATGATCATGTTTTGGGGAGGAGGATCCACTAAATGGACCAACGGAGCACTGTCGGGTCGATAGCCCTTGATCTGAGTTTTTGCTTGAAAGAAACAAGGTACAGTACACGAAGCTTGTCTGGCCTTCCTGCGGATTGATTGTCAGTGGGCGTGAACCAATGCTACTACTTTGGTCTCTACAAGTCTATATATTATTTGATTCCGTTCTCCCTGTAAGATCAATATCACAACCTATGAGGTATGAAAGTTTCACATCTAAGTTGACAAGCCTATGTTCTTTGTATTTTGTTTTGATCAACAATTGGGGTGAAGGTTGTTTATAACTAAGTAAATTAAAATAATTGATTAAACGATGTGATAAAAGAAATAGCTAAATTGTGATCAAGAATACTTCTCTTAACACTTTTTTGAACCACTATGGACGAGCTTAAACCGAAAAACCATCCAATTGTTAACTAATGAAATTTTTGTGGGTGCAATCTCTTAAAATGGTCTCCAGGCACTAAAACCATAACTTAGTAACCCTATACCCAGTTCAATAGTCCCATACTCCTGATTTAATTGACATAATATATTTAATAACAATAAGACACTTCGTACCGCCGATTTCATGGCAAAACTAGAATAACATTACATAGGAAAGGGCTCGAACAACTCAACTAGTTCGTGCATGAAAATTCTAAAACCCTAAATCGCATACTCCCTCACAAAATACTGTATAATGTTTGTGTGTTTGATCATTTAATGGTTCGTGACTCCACTAAAAGCATTAGATCCATGTTTTAGAACACATTCAAAAGTTCTAATTTTTAAACCCTACTCATCCCTATATCATGATTCAATCAACAATTACGTAATTCTATCACATAATTTAGATATTATAAATTTAGTTGTCATAATAAAAATAGAAACATAGAAATTAATGAATAGATTGATAAAAGGCATGGTGCAAAGATGAAATAAATTACCAATACTAAATTTGTAGCAATCCACCACTCTAATTGTCACTTTGTTGTGTTTCAATCGCAATATAAAAAATAAAGTGTTGTTGTTCTAAGTAAATTTGTTGAAAGAAATGATCTAGATCTACTTCTCTAAGGAGAATATAAGTTTAAGGCTGAAAGAAAAATAAAGTATGAAGTCTGTGACGTAAAATTTGACCTAGGTGGCATTTAAAGGTAAAGACCATCCTAAAATAGGTCAATTCCATGTTTTTCTATGCACCCGGGTGTGCGCCGCATGCCAGCAGGCGTCGCCCCATGTACTGTTGTTGCTCCCTTGAAAAGGCTTTGGTTAAGTTTAGAGGGGGGGGGTGAATAAACTTAACACTTAAAACTTTTGGAGTTGATAAACTCAGCAACTTCAGCAGCCTGCTGACAGGTCAGTAGTCTGCTGATACTCAGTAGTCTGTTGACTGTTGAGTTTACTGAATTTTTTGCAGTGGAATATGTTAAAATTAAGCCTTATTACTTGTTGTCAAAATATGATACCAAGTATTAGATACTCAGTAGTGTATGTGTGTGATTTAGTTTCTAATTTCAGTAGATTGATGTGTGAAATATACTAAGTGCAGAAAGTAAATAGGCAATTTTTATAGTGGTTCCAGGTGGTGTAATCCTGTCAGTCCACTCTTCTCCTGTGATGTTGGCGGTAATTCACTAGAGATTCTTGAGGTAGCAGTTACAAAAATCCCTAAATTGCTTGTCCTTCACCAATAACTATGGCTTCACAAACTGAACACTTTGAACAGGTAGGATTGCCTCTTCACCAGCTCCGCCACAAACAACAGTTCTTGACAACCAAAGATGCTTCACTGTCTTCAGTAGATTCTTGTAAAAGAAAGTTTGAATCAAGTAAGTGATTCATCTTTCAGTAGCTTGATCAGGATGATATGATCAGCAACTTGAAGACTTCAAGTGTGTAAACTTGATGTAGCTTGATAGCAAATTACACTTGAAGAATTTTACTAGATCAGTAGCTTTAAGCTCAATAGGGTCAGCAGGGTGATTTCTTGATCAGAATTCGAAGCTCAAGACTATCTGTAGTTTTTCCTCAATTTTCATCATCTGTATCTGAATTAGGAGTCATCTATTTATAGGTAGGAATCCTTGTGACTTATGTTTGAAATTCAAACATAGCCATTTTAGATTTGTCCCATTTGACTTGCTTTCTGTCCCTGTACATTGTACTGACACTGTCTGAATGCTTTTTGACAGTTTATAGTCTGTCCACCCTTTGACTTGTATCCATTGGATAATCCTCTGTATCTTTCCAATATTCCTTTGATCTTAGTCATTGATTTGTTTGATAAAAATAGAGGTTTTTACCTGCCCTTATCCTTGTATTCTTCCAGTGTAATCTTGATTAAATCGAAATATGTATTCAACAGGTTCCTGTGAACATAAGTTTGCTGATATGCTTATTAGTCAGCTGATCCATATTTTGCTGTGTTTAAAAACACTTCAGCTAACTGTCTTTTATCTAAATTTTATTTATGAAGTTGGATTACACCATTTTGATCATAACTAAGTTCCAATCACCATTTAACTTGTGGAACTTAGACCTTGTACACAAGGTATATGTAATCAGTTTAGGTCATCACAGACTTCCCTAAATTCTGATTCCATATCCTTGACTTTAAATACTAAGTTTGATCCCTTAGCCTTCAATAACTAAGTTTGAGCCCTCAGCCTTCAGTCTTTAGCAGGTTCCTATACTAGTCTACTGACTCAGGTACCTTCCTGATCTAGACAGGTCTGCTGCTGTAAGTCAGCTGACCTTTTATTGTGCTTGTTTGATCAAACCTATACAAATATCAAACTCCAATAAACCTATACATTTGATCTAGACATCTTCTTGCCTTTGCTCTATAACAGCTAGTCTGGCACTCATCACTAAAACTCAAAAATAAGTCCAACAATTTCCCCCTTTTTGGTGATGATGCCAATACCCTCCTTACAGCAAAGGAAAAGGATTAAAAACAAAAACAGAACAAATTCCAGTCATTTCTCATTATAATCATAGTTGTTCAAAAGTATTACAGTCTAGATTCAGCAAATAATGAAACAGATAAAGTATGTTGATCTAGTGTCTTCTTTCTCTTTCTTCTCTTGCCTTCTCTGCTTGCTCTTGATAAGCTCTTATTTCTCTAACCATTTCTCTCATACATTCATTTTTCAATAAGAGAGAAATCAATGTGAGTGGTGGATTGCTACAAATTTAGGTTGATCTGATGTACCCTAAAGCCTAAGCGCATGTATACTTCTTTAAATTCATTCAATGATTCCTTTGCTGATGTGGTAGGTAAACTCCTTCCACCTCTACCACCTCTTCCACCTCTATGTGTAGCTCTCAAGGCTTTAACTCTTGCTTGCCAAAACTTAAGTCCTAGAAAGGAATTTAGTCCTTCATGGAAACCCTTGTCATGGTAAGGTCATCTCTTGCTGTTGTAAACCTTCTTATATTCTCTGAGAAGATCATCAGTAAGTGGAAGTCTGCAAGGTGCATGTTCTCTAAAAGCATTGGTGTCAGCTTCCCATCTCTTCTTTGCAAAAATCCTAGTAGCCTCTTTTGCTACTGCTGATTGGCTCTCTTCCCCCTTATTGACATCATCAACAAAACGGGACAGCAGGCCATGTACACTCTCCTATGTGATGACTAGATTCCTCAGTTGTCCTTCTATAATTTCAGTTCTTGTATCAACTGCAGTAATCCGTGCTTGCATAGTTTGCTGTAGATTGATCCTCTCAGTGAATTTAGGATCCAATCAACAGGGTTAAGTGTTCCAGCAGGCTTAGCCACATCAGGCTTGGGTGCCTCAGCAAGTTTATCAAGTTTCTGGTGAATAGATTCAAATTGGTCTTTCAGAAACTTGTCCTTCAAGGTGTTTCCTTGTCTGATTCCCTTTACATACAGAGCAAGGTCAGCAAGAGCATACTGAGTGGAAGTGATATTAGAGGCAACAGTTTCAGTGGTCCTCCCTCTATTTTCCACCAGATTCATCCAATCTTCAAACTTCTACTCTTGCCTGTCAAGTTGAGTTCTTGAACTTGCAATGTCATTTCTGACAGTCCTCAACTCATCCAACACATGTGCTGGTACTTCACCAGCCATTCCTCCAGCAGAGTCACCAGTAGGCTCTTCAACACTGTATTGCGCCCTCTGTCTGCTGATAACCAGTGCCTTACTCAAGTCTCTTCTAGCAGGGGCAGGTCCTTCTTCAACCATAGCACCAAGAATGTCTTCCATTATAGGATCTTGTGCAGGTTCTTCAAAGATAGGTACAAATGCCTGTGGTGGTTCATCATCAATATGTTCTTCTTTAGGCACTTGAAACTCCTCATCACTGTAGTCATAGTCCAACAGCTGCTCATCCTCATCAATAACAGCAGTCGGTTGACCATCTTTCCCTACAGTGGTCTTGTCTCCAGTAGGCTCCACTACAGCAGCCTGTTCTTCAACAACAGCAGGGGTTTCCTTCAAACCCATAGATGGTTCCAACCTTTGTCCAGGTGCTATTTGGTCCTCAGCAACCTGTACCACCAGTTCCGACCTTTGTTCAAGTGTTGTTTGAACATCAGCAGCCTGAACCTCCTCAACAGGTAAGGTGATCCCTCAAATCCCATCACCATATCCAATCTCTGTGCTTCCACTGTTTGTTCCTCAGTGATCAGCAATCTGTGTATAAGAATTGCAGGGAATTCAGCCATATTGTCTCTTTGAAATTCCATAACATCAGCAATCCTTCATAGAATATTAGCAGTTTTGGACAGAGTGTCCTGAGTATCAATCCATCCTTCATATTGAGCTGAATCCTCAGAACTGATATCAGGTTCACTATGATAAGTAACCCTTTCGTCATCCAAATCTTCAGTCTGCTGATCATCAGTATGTGCAGTAGATTCTTCAACGAAGACGGTATCTATCTCACCAACCAGCCTATTTACACCAATGTGTATACCATCATTGATTTGTGCCTCCAGATCATCCATGGTAAGAGCCTCCAGATCCTCTTCCATTTGACTAGTCTGCTGGCCCTCACCAGACCTACCAGTATCAATGGACTGTTGCATACTTGATTCATTTAATAAAGCAGTTCCACTGACTCCTTCTGGTCCAGAGGGATAATCATCACCAGAGTCAGATGATGAAGAGTCATCACCGTCTGATTCATCTCTATGATCTCTGAACTTGATACCCTCTTCCTTCTTTTCCTGATCAAAGAGATCCATCAATCTTGCTTCCAACAAAGAGGTATCAACCATATCAAGTAAATTCTGCACTCCCAACTTCTCAAAAGCCCATTCCCCAAAATCTGTCATTGGCTCTGCAGCTGGCTTTTGTCTTTTATAAAACCCAAACATCAATTGAAAGTAGTTTGCAACCAGTAGGAGTTTAGGATCAACATATCCTTCTCTCTTCTTCTTCTCCTTCCTTTCAAATGCCATGGTTGGACTTCTGGGAGCAGTTTGAGTACCTTGCTGACCTCCAAAGGTCTCAAAAAGTAAGCTAAGAGTTTCTTCAACAGATGCTTCTAGGTCGGTAGGTTGCTCAGATTTTACAATTGTCCCTACCACCTCCATCTGTTCAATACTTGGTTCTCCCTGACTAACATGCTCATCAGCAGGGTTAGCAACAGGTTGCTCTTCCCCCTGAACTATTGTAGAACTTGCAGGGTCTTGTACCAACTTTTCAATCACCACAACAGGTGCAGACTCAGTAAGTTTGTTGTGGTTCTTCTACAAGTTGCTCAACAACAACTTGTGCAGCTTCAGTAGGCTCAACAGCCTTTACAGGGGAGGATTCAACAACTTCTACAGCAGGCTCAGGTTCAGCAGTCTGCTATGATTCTCCAGTAGGTTGCTCAACAACAACCTCTACTATCTCAGTAGGCTTAATAGTTGTTAGGCGCTCAGCCTCAATAGCCTCTTCTAATTCTTCTTTTTCTTCTTCCCTCTGAGCCTCCAGAATCCTTAACTGTTTCCCTTTTCCATGTTTCTTTTTCTTGGCAATTTCCTTCATTCTCTTAGAAATTTGCTCTGACTCAACTTCAGCAGCTTTCCTCTTTCTGCTACCTGCCTTCTGTTGTTCTTTTAGAATATCAACAACAGATTTCTTCTTTGTGACTGCAGGGTCAGTAACCTCAATCCCGATTGGACCTTCCGTAGACTCAGCAGTCTCTACTATTTGCTTCCTTGTCTTCCTAGGCTTTAACATTTCAGTGATCTTCCCAGTAACAGTAGCCTTTCTTTTCTCAGTAACCTTCTTAGGTGCAGTAGGCTTAACAACTTTCTTAACTTGCTCACCACCAGCATCATCATCTCCACCATCATTATCACATTCTGTAGCCTCGTCATCTGCATCTTCATCATCATCTAATCCAGGAATAGGAGTAGTACCTTCTGGCTTATATCTAGATTTGTTAATCTTTTCAGATGAAATATCAGGAATCTAAAAATGATTTAACAAGGTCTAAATCAGTAGACCTAAGGGCTTGGTCTTGGACTTCCTTACACCGTCTCTATCTTCAGTAAACACCTTCTTCATCTAGTGTATGAAGAATCCAGCCCAATCAAACTTCATACTTCTGCAGATGATGATTAGCAGGTCTATTTTAGGTCCATGCAGTGTATCTAGAATCCCAATGAATCCCAAAATGGTTTTGGCAATTAATTTTCTCATCAGGTTATACTCATATCCAATGTGCTTCACATTAATGCCTAGATTTGAAGGTATTTTCTCATTTGTCTTTTTTGCATCCACAAACTTCATCCTTGGTAGATTCATTGCCTCTGGATTGATAGGAGCATTATTTCCAGGTCCAAAATAAAATACCTCTCTCAGTAGATCTGAAGATATTTCAATCCCTCTTCCATTAACTGTAGTGGTGAAGGCCTCTCTTCCATCATGTATAACGATATTCCTCTAGAATTCCAATACATTGACATATGAAATTCTCTCCAGTCTTCTATTGATAACATTCTCCAAACCAGCAATCCATCTGATTCTTCATTCTATGTTAATGGCTTGTTCAGTAGAGTGACAGTCAGTTACATAACCTCCTACACTTTGACTGGTGCCAATATGAACATCATCCTTGTTTGCCAATATAAGTGAATGAGATGAAGAAGAAAGCTTTCAAATCTGCGTTCACACAAGATATTTGCAGATAAATCGCAATTTGAGAGTTGTATGTACCCTCTGAGTATATGTCTGTACATAAAGCAGAGAGTAGTGGGTAGGAAACTGTTAGACACGTACTCTAGCATTAACCACGATTAAATTTTGAGTGAATGTCATGTTGCCACGTGTCCCATGACAAACCCAAAACGGATTGTAACCGTTCAATCGTGTAACTGTGGTTATAAGGATAAAATAAATATCCCGCTATTTTGTTTTTTGACTTTGGCAAGTTTGACTGAGTAACGTTTATTTCAGTAGCCTTGTCATCAGTAGACTTGGCTCAGCAGCCTGCTGACATAGATGCCTCATCAGCCTGCTGATAGAAATACTCTGCTGATATTCAATTCCTCTTGTTTTGTCCAACTAATAATACAAGATGAGGTTTAATACCAATGACTGATCTGTCAAGTGAGCTCACCCAACATGACAAAGACCAATCCCCTTGGCAACTTCATTTGCTCAATTGTCCAAACATAAATAAGTACATGGAATTGTTGATACCAATGAATAATCTGCTAAGTGAGCTCACCCATTATAGCAAAGACTAACCCCCTTGGTGAATTCCAGTACACTGCTGATTAAAAAATGTGTCAGTCAACTTTTATAATTCCAAGTTCAGTCCTTAGTTTGGCAAATCTTTCACTATTCAGTGTGTTGGAAATATAATTTATGTTTTGATGATGATTCATCACTTAGTTTGTTAATTGCTCTTAACCCCATTGATGAAGTGTCATAACTAGCTGTTATAGTGCAAAGCAAAAAGAAGTCTAGATATCAAAGTATAGGATTTATTAGAGTCTGATATTTGTATAAGTTAATCAGACAAGCACTGTCATAGTTCTAGGCTGGAACTGAGAAATGAAGAAACGAGATTTAATCTAGGCCGAGATTCTACAAGAAACGACAACGAGAGCACACCAACGAGAAGATTGAAGAAGATATGTTCGGCGAGGGAAATAGACTCGGTTGGCTTATCTAGAAGACGAAGAACCGAGGGACACGGACTCGGTTATTGAAGAATGAAGAACTGAGGGTTCAAACTCAGTTATGAAGATTATAAGTCGAGACTGTAAAGTTAGACTTCAGGCAAGATTGTAGTGACCTGAACTGACTTTATAGATCTTGTATGAAGACCTAAGAATCATAAGGACAATGAATTCTTAGATGATAATGAATCATGGTGTACTCTGATTAAGTCAATAATAATCAGATGAAAACTGGAGTACTGATATTTGAAGAAGAGTAAAATGTCAGTTAATGCTCCAAGTCAGTTAGGAAACAGACATAAGAAAAACTCACCACAAAACTGATAAGGAAACTCAGTTTTATGAGTCAGCCATCCAACAAACTGATCGTATAGTCGAACGTTATAAAGAAAGAAATTTCATTGGATGAAGTACTGACACAGTAGAACGGTCAGAAAATATAGCCGTTACAAGCAGGATGAACATTGAATGAACCCCTATAAATAGACTGCCTCTACAACATCAAAAAAGAGAGAAGAGAGCAGGCATATGATAATAAAGCAAGAAAATTTAAAAGGAATCTATCTAGTCAAGAAAGATCAAACTGAGGGGGAAAGCCAAATCCAAAAGAATACCTGCTAAGTACTTAATTGCAAGATCAAGAAATTTCTTCAAAGTGTTCAAGCATATTCAAGCGATTCAAGATCGACATTTGAAGAAATACGAGCCGTGCTTAAATTAATCATCCGAAGAAAAGCTCAAATCACAGTTGAATCATAGTTATTGATTCAAAGTCTCAACTTTGATTTTATCAAAGGTCTAGACTGTGAAACACCAAGAAGGTGTGAAGGATAGTTGAGTGCAGTCACGAAGACTGTGTTTGTGATGAGCTGGTGAAGAGGCAATTCTACCCTTCAAGGACCAGTGGTTCAAACAGTTGAAGAACATCAATCCTACCTGTTCTACCAGTGTTTAGATAGTGAAGCTAGGGATTAGTCAAGGACTATCAGTTTAGAACTTTTTGTAACCGGGCCATCTCAAAGAAGTTCTAGTGGAATTTTCCTCCGCATCACAGGAGAAGAGAGTATTGACAGGATTACACCACCTGAAACCTCTATAATTCTTGTCTATTTACTTTATGCATTCACTTATTTCATTATAGCTATATTTACTTGGTTTTCATATAGAAACTAATTACCTAGTGTTAAAGGCTATTCCTTATCCGCTGCTAGTTAACAAGACTAAATATAAGTCAGTATTGATTTATATTTAGTTGAACTAACTGAACTCCGCACAAGTTAAGGGACAGGAACAAAACTAAACTGAAGATCAGTTTGAGTTTCAAAGAAACTCAGTTCCTGGGGCTTTTCCAGTTCAGGATTAGTTTTTGGTGACAAGTTTATTCACCCCCCCTCTAAACTTGTGTTAGCCTTTCCCAGGGACCAACAATTGGAATCGGAGCAAATCTTCTTTTGAAGGTGATCCAGTATCTATTTGCTTGCTTGAGTAACTGTCCATCAGTTATTTGATCAGGAGCAACCAGTTGTTGAAAACCCCTTACTGTATCTGTCTTAAAAAGCATTTTTAATGGATACATCTAAAATTAGAAATTGGCTAAATAACCCTCTGACTGACTATTTGCAGAATGTTGTCTATGATTTTCAGGATCAAGTATTCGAAAGATTCAGTACTACAAGCTCTCACACAAATCCTGAACCTCAATTCAGTTATGATGAAAACTTTGAATTCAATGTGAATGTAGATGATGAATTCGAAAAATTTCCATCCTTAAGCGATCTTTCAGAAGAAACTGAAAGAGAGTTACTGCGAGTAGCTGATTCTATAGAAGAAAAGCTAACCAGAGATCCATCCAGTGTAAAAGCCAAAAATATTGATGAGACTCTACCTACAAGCCATGGAGGAGAAAGTGATGAAGATATCATACTGCTAGGAGCTACACATGCGAATGCTGTTGATAAAGGAAAACAAGTTCTAATCAGTAATGATTCCTCAACAGAAGGTCTACCTATCAAGCATCAGGAGGTAAGTGCATCTACTTCCAAATCTCACACTGTCTTGAACAATCAAGGAAATGAAGATTTCAATGAAACCTTGGACATACTCATAAAGCAATTAGAGACTATTCAAAAGAATTATGAGAATGTCAAAAAGGAGAAAAAGTTATTGAAAACTGAAATTTCGAGATTGAATGCTGAAATCGATGTAATCAAAACTAATAATGGAACCAAGGTAATTCGACCAACTGATGAACCAACAAAAGTTATTGACATCAGTGAATCATCAGTTGATCCAACTTCCAAAGTTCAATTCAAACCAGGAAAACCATTTGGAGATAGATCTGGTTTAGGGTTTGATAATCAGTACAATTCTAAGTTTAGACCAAGATCAGTTGCAATAAAATTTGTGACCACTCAACAGTAAAAAACTCAAAAAACTGATAAAGTTATTAGAACTGATAGATACTCAGCACAGCCAAATGCACAAGCGATAAAGGCGAAAAAATCGGTGGTAAAATTCACCAAGCCAACAGATTTTACAGAAAGACTCAGAAGGCTGAAAACAGTAAAAATGATCCAAAATCAACAAGAAAAATCTTCAAGTCATATCCATCTAAGAATGAAGATCATTCATGGAATAATAGACTCAGAGGGAAAGGAAGATTATTTCCCACTGATGAAGATTGGAATAGACTATCACATCAGTTTCACAAATTGAGCAAATTCAAAACTGTCATGACAAAACAGGAAAAGTTTGTGAAAACTGACTTCACTCAGTCAAAATGTCAAGAGAGGTATAAAGTTAAAAATAAAGTTGTACCATCAAGAGCTAATCAGTTAGGACCCAAAAAGATATGGGTACCAAAAATTTCTCACTTTTTTTTGCAGGAAAGATCCCACTAGTTGAGAACTGAGAAATGCAATTCACAAAACTGAGTTGTATTCACAACTGAGTTTTTGAATTCAGCATAAGGACAAAACTGAGCGTATACAGCTATTGATACACCGTACCTTCTTTATTCACTTTTATCTAGCTACGGTTATCAAGAAAAGACGTGGTCCTTCTCAATCTAAACCGTTCTTAATTTCCACTCACCCACTTTTTCGCAATCTCAAAACATTTATGACAAGACGTTTTATGTCCCACTCAATTCTTAACTACCCCCACACTCCAAATTATAAATACCTAGAACTTTCTTTTATAAATTCTTCACGCTTGAGTTCTGAATTTTCTCTCTGCATTTCAAATTTTCATATTTTCAATCTAATCCAGAAAAATGACCTTCACTCTTGTTGAACCTGGAATGATCGTTTCTCTTGATCAATATACTGCAAAGTATGTTGATCAAACACTAGTCAATTCTATTGCAACAAAAATCCGGAAAATTAAGGGATTGGAAGCTGTCTTCAACATCGATCTAAAAAGTGTCTGTTTAGAAAGCATCGGAGACTTCTATCAATTTGGTAGAACAACTGTTGAAGGAGAAGACACTCAAACCTATATCACCACTGTCAGTGATAAGGAAATTAGATTCACTGAAGATTTAATTGCAGAAATCTTTGGGTTTGACAAATCCGGAGGAACAGCAGCCATTAAATTGACTAAGGAACAGAAAGAGAAGTTATGGAAAGATATAGCAATTATTGGAGAATCTGCTGTCTTACAAACAGGGAGCACAAGCTTGCTCAAGCCAGAATTTAATTTTCTTTCAAAGATGCTGGCAAATTGCATAATTGGGAATGCTGGAAACTTCAGCAATCTATCTGGAGCAAAACTAGATCTGCTATATGTGATTTGGTTTGAAAAATATTTCAATTGGGCAAGATGTCTATTTGATCAATTGATAGCACAGTCAATTGATGTACCCAAGAAGACTCTTGCATTGGTAGTCCAAAGAATACTCAATCACTTTGGAGTTGCTAAGAGAAAAGAAACACTAATTGCTGACGGAAAGATTGCCATTAAGGAAGAAAAAGCAAGAAAGAGGAAAGCTGAGAAATCTGGAACTGAACCCAAGAAGAAGAAAAGCAGGAAATCAAAGAAACCTACAACTGGAGATGAAGTGTTGGCACAAATTGAAGACTTAAAGAAAAGAAGAAATTTGGAAGAAACTGAAAAAGGCTCAACTGATCTAGTTACTGAGAAATCAGTAGAATGTCATCAACTCAAGAAGTCTGAACTGAAGTTGCTGACGGATCAGCACCAGAAATGCAAACTGAAGATAATCTCACCGAATCCATTCCAGTTTTGGTAACTGAGGTTTCATCAACTCAAGAAGCAGTTGTGCACTCACAAGAAATGGAAATAATAAAAGAAACTGAAGTTGTCAACAGAGAAAAGACTGTTGAAACTGACTTACAGAAAGAAGTTGTAACTCAGGGGGAACAGACCTTGAGAACTGAGCCTGATGATGAAGAATCCGATTGTGATGAAAGACTGATTGATGAAACAACATTGAACATACTTATGTTGCTTTCAAGGCCCAAGTCTACTCCCCAAGAAACTATACCCAGTTTGGAACAAGAGGAAACTGCTAAAGAATTTTCAGCTCCTCAAACTGAAGAAAAGGAGGTGAAGCTGAAGCAGAATCAACCAAGATCATACAGTTGGATGAACAAGTTCATGAAGTTGAACCCACTGAACACTCAACGAAAGAAGTTCCAGTTGTTGAATTGGAACCTGAGCAAAGTGAAAGACAAGCCATTGAAAAAGATGTAGGTGAAAAAGTTTTGCAAACTGAGACTACAATCTCAGTTTTTGATATTGAAAAAGAAACATCAGTTGTCCCAAACACTGCTGAGGGAGAAATCAGCAGAACCAATCTTATGCAAACTAATGATCCCATGCAAATTGACGTTCCTACTCAAGAAGAAGATCATGAGGTCACACGAGAATCAGAGGACATCTTCACACCATTCAAATACCCATCTGATCATACAGAACTTATGAAAGCTGACTATGAGCGACTGCAAAGATATAGAACTTGGAAGTTTAGTTCCATAGAAAATCAAAGAAGTCAGCGTGCAGAAATGGAGATTATTGAGGAATGGGTATTCAATCTTTACAACATTACAAGTTTAATGGAGATAATAAATACCGACGAATTCATAAATCAAGGTTATGCGCTGATCAGAAATCATCATTGGAAGGAAGCCATAGCCAGTGGAAGTTCTAAGAAGAATGTTGATGATGAGGAAGATCCTGACCTACAAAAAAGGATTCTTGCCTCTATACAAGAAAAGGAAACTGCAACAGAACTAGATACTGATGAAGACTCTAGTAGTTCTGGTGAAAGCAGTGGAAGTTCAAGTTCTGAAAGTATATTTGAAACTCAGCTGGACAAAGAAGCAGAAGGAGGCTACCAATCTCCCACTGATAAATCCACACTTGAAATAGCAAGAACCTTGGCAGACATACCTGGAGAAGAATCAGAAGATGAACCTGAAGTACATCTGTCACCCACAAAAGCTGTTGATTCATCAAGATTGGAAGAAGCTGAGAAACAGTCTAAAGAGAAAAGACAATCAGCTGAATTTAGAGAAAAACTTAAGCAAGTTGTTCTCTCACCTAAACCAACTGAGGCTGGGACAAGCAAAGGAAAAGAGCAACAAGGAGGAAATTCACAAGATGTACCTACTCAAGTTGATCTCATTAGGTATTATCACAATGAGATACTGAGAATTCAAAAGGATGACAAAAGCTTATTCGGAAAAGTTTTAAAATCCTTAGAAGCCATTCAAGATGAACGAACCAAGCTTGAAAAAAAGATGGACACTGTGAATGACAACTGTCAAACCACTATGCTTGAGATTCAAAAAACAACCACTGAGCATGTCACAAGGAAAAACGAAACTCAAGACAGATGGGAAGGTATTCTAAATAATCTAGTCGATAGAATGTCTTTAATGGAACAGGGCATTAAGGACTTAGTCGTGGCTCAAACCATATTGGCATCAACCCAACAAACACTGAATGCTTACATCAAAAGCCTGATCAACAAAGATGATGTCAATAAGGGGGAAAGTTTGGATATCTTAAAAGTCCATGCAGCTTGAAATGCCACAAGCCCTCACAAATGTTGATGATAAGTTGAGTGAACTGGAAGAAAGCAAGAGGAGATTTTACTGGTGATGAGATGAAACTGATTATTAAATACTCAGAATCAACTGACAAAATAGTTGGTCTAGATTCTCGTCTCTACAAGGACTTACCAGAGAGAGAAGGAGTATCAAAAGAAGAATCTCTTGAAACATTTCTACACATGCAAAAGACACTCGTGTACTATTGGAATAAACTGAAGAAATGGGAAGCAAATGGCACTTTAGATAGAGCTTCAAAGAAAATTGAAAAGGCTGAACCTGAATTTATTCAAAATCTACTGAGAACAGCCACCAATGAAAGACTAAGGATATCAGTCTTTACATTTGCAGTTCTATTCAAAGGCAAATTTTTCAAGAAGAATAATCTATCTCAATCATGGAACATTTGGGCAAGTATTCATGGAATTGAACATTCAGCCATAAATGATGAAATGAGAACTGTTGCGGAAAATTATGATAATCAACCTTCTCTATCTGCCAAGTAAAAAGAAACTATCTTCCAGTTCTTTTTATCATGTTGTATTTTATTACTTGTTTAAGCTTTGTAACTCAGTTATCAAATAAAGTTTCAGTTTTTCAGTTCATTGTGCTATTTACTGCATTTTGTCTTTTATCTTTTTGCATTGCTTTTAAGAAGGGTATTGACATCATAAAAAAGGGGGAAATTGTTGGAAATATAATTTATGTTTTGATGATGATTCATCACTTAGTTTGTTAATTGCTCTTAACCCCATTGATGAAGTGTCATAACTAGTTGTTATAGTGCAAAGCAAAAAGAAGTCTATATATCAATGTATAGGATTTATTAGAGTCTGATATTTGTATAAGTTAATCAGACAAGCACTGTAATAGTTCTAGGCTGGAACTGAGAAAGGAAGAAACTGAGATTTAATATAGCTGAGATTCAACAAAAAACTGACAACAGAGCACACCAAAAGAAGATTGAAGAAGATAAGTTCGCTGAGGGAAACAGACTCGGTTGGCTTATCTAGAAGACTGAAGAACTGAGGGACACAGACTCAGTTATTGAAGAATGAAGAACTGAGGGTTCAAACTCAGTTATGAAGATTATAAGTCGAGACTGTAAAGTTAGACTTCAGGCAAGATTGTGGTGACCTGAACTGAATTTATAGATCTTGTATGAAGACCTAAGAATCATATGGACAATGAATTCTTAGAATATAATGAATCATGGGGTACTCTGATTAAGTCAATAATAATCAGATGAAAACTGGAGTACTGATATTTGAAGAAGAGTAAAATGTCAGTTAATGCTCGAAGTCAGTTAGGAAACTGACATAAGAAAAACTCAACACAAAACTGATAAGGAAACTCAGTTTTATGAGTCAGCCATCCAACAAACTAATCGTACAGTCGAACGTTATAAGGAAAGCAATTTCGTTCGATGAAGTACTGACACAGCAGAACGTTCAGAAAATATAGCCGTTACAAGCAGGATGAACATTGAATGAACCCCTATAAATAGACTGCCTCTACAACATAAAAAAAGAGAGAAGAGAGCAGGGATATGATAATAAAGCAAGAAAATTTAAAAGGAATCTATCTAGTCAAGAAAGATCAAACTGAGGGGGAAAGCCAAATCCAAAAGAATACCTGCTAAGTACTTAATTGCAAGATCAAGAAATTTCTTCAAAGTGTTCAAGCATATTCAAGCGATTCAAGATCGACATTTGAAGAAATACGAGCCGTGCTTAAATTTATCATCCGAAGAAAAGCTCAAATCACGGTTGAATCATAGTTATTGATTCAAAGTCTCAACTTTGATTTTATCAAAGGTCTAGATCGTGAAACACCAAGAAGGTGTGAAGGACGGTTGAGTGCGATCGGGAAGACTGTGTTTGTGATGAGTGGTGAAGAGGCAATTCTACCCTTCAAGGACCAGTGGTTCAAACAGTTGAAGAACAACAATCCTAACTGTTCTACAAGTGTTTAGATAGTGAAGCTAGGGATTAGTCAAGGACTATCAGTTTAGAACTTTTTGTAACCGGGCCATCTCAAAGAAGTTCAAGTGGAATTTTCCTCCGCATCACTGGAGAAGAGAGGATTGACTGGATTACACCACCTGGAACCTCTATAATTCTTGTCTATTTACTTTATGCATTCACTTATTTCATTATAGATATATTTACTTGGTTTTCATACATAAACTAATTTACCTAGTGTTAAAGGCTATTCCTTATCCACTGCCAGTTAACAAGACTAAATATAAGTCAGTATTGATTTATATTCAGTTGAACTAACTGAACTCCGCACAAGTTAAGGGACAGGAACAAAACTAAACTGAAGATCAGTTTGAGTTTCAAAGAAACTCAGTTCCTGGGGCTTTTCCAGTTCAGGATTAGTTTTTGGTGACAAGTTTATTCACCTCCCCCCCTCTAAACTTGTGTTATCCTTTCCCAGGGACCAACACAGTGGTTTAGTGAATTCATCAGCAAGTTGATCTTCAGTAGGGATATACAGAACCACCACATCTTTCTTTTCAACATGATCTCTTATAAAATGATGTCTCACATCAATATGCTTGGTTTTTTATGCAAAATAGGATTTTCTGTGATTGCAATTGCACGTGTGTTGTCACACATTATTGGAATTTCTCTTTCTTCAATTCCATAATCCTTTAATTGTTGTCTTAACCATAATATTTGTGCACAGCAACTTCCAGCAGCAATATATTCAGCTGCAGCAGTGGAAGTTGAGATAGAATTTTGTTTATTACTGAACCAGGAGATCAGTCTATTTCCCATCAACTGACAAGTTCCTGTGGTGCTTTTTCTATCAATCTTGCATCCAGCATAATAAAAATCTAAGTAGGATATAACCTTGAAGCTTCCATCTTTAGAATACCAAATTCCTACATCCAAAGTTTCTTTTAGATACTTGAGAATCCTTTTGACTATAGCTAGATGACTTTCCTTAGGTTTAGATTGAAACATTGCACAAACACCTGCAACAAAGAATATATTAGGTTTGCTGGCAGTAAGGTACGGCAGACAGCCTATCATCCTTCTGTATAAGGTCTGATCAACATCTTTGCCATCTTTGTCTTCATCCAATCTAATGTTTGTACTCATAGGAGTTGATACCTTGGTGTTGTTTTCCATACCAAATTTCTTCAGTATCTCCTTGGTATACTTGGTTTGCTGAATAAATATTCCATCTTTCATTTGTTTGACTTGCAATCCCAAAAAGTAGTTCATTTCTCCCATCATACTCATTTGGAATTTACTTTTCATCAGATTGGCAAACTTTTCACAAAGTAATTCATTTTCAGAGCTAAAAATTATGTCATCAACATAAATAGGTACCAGCAGGGTGATGTCTCCTTCATTGATTCTAAAAAGAGTCTTTTCAATGGTACCTTTTGTAAAACCATTGTCCATCAAGAATTGAGATAGAGTCTCATACCATGCACTTGGTGCTTGTTTCAAACCATAAAGTGCTTTATTGAGTCTGTACACTTTATCTTCTTGATCTTTAACTTCAAATCCAGGAGGTTGCTGAACATAGACTTCCTCTTCCAGAATGCCATTCAAAAATGATCTTTTGACATCCATCTGATATACCTTGAAGTTTTTATAAGCAGCATATGCCAGGAACAATCTGATAGCTTCCAATCTTGCAACAGGGGCATATGTCTCATCAAAATATATTCCTTCTGCTTGAGAATAGCCTTTTGCTACTAGTCTGGCCTTATTTCTTACAATGGTACCAGATTCATCCAATTTGTTTTTGTATACCCAGTTTGTGCCAATTATATTTGCATGATTAAGCCTTTCCACTAGTGTCCAAACTTGATTTCTTTCAAATTCATTCAAATGTTCTTGCATAGCAATTATCCAATCTGGATCTAATATTGCTTCTTCAACAACTTTAGGTTCCATTTGAGATAGAAAACATGTAAACATTGCATCTAGTTGTCTTCTAGTCCTCACACCTTGATGTATATTGCCAATAACTTGCTCAGCTGGGTGATCCCTTAACCATTGTGGATTCTGGTTAGAATGATTCTCAGGAACATCATTTTCAGTAGGCTCTGCTATTTCTTCAATAGAGGGCTTAGCAGGTCCTTGAACTGCCTCAGTTGTTACATCAGTAATATTACCAGCAGGGTGTTCAGCAGGGGCAGAGTCAGAAACCTTTAAGTCATTAAACCTTTCCAAAACATCAACACATTCTAGATCAGTGACTTGTTGATTCTCAGCAGGTTCTGAAGCTTCATCTTCTATTCCAGTGAACTTAGGTTCATCAAATACAACATGTATTGTTTCTTCATGTTTCAGTAACCTTTTATTCAGTACCCTGAATGCCTTGCTGACTGAAGAATATCCCAAGAAGATTGCTTCATCTGATTTTGGTTGAAATGTCTTCAATTGCTCCTTATGATTTAAAATAAAACATTTGCTTCCAAATGGATGAAAATAGGATATATTAGGTTTTCTTCCATTCCATATCTCATAAGGTGTCTTCAGCAGCTTCTTGTTCACTGAGGATCTATTTTGTGTATAGCATGCGGTATTAACTGCTTCAGCCCAATATCTTTCAAGTAATAATGCTTCACAAATCATAGTTCTTCCTACTTCTTTCAAAGTCCTATTTCTTCTCTCAGCAACCCTATTTTGTTGAGGTGTAGTAGCAGCAGCCAGTTGATGTAGTACACCATTCGGTTCATAATATTCTCTTATAACTTTGTTGAGAAACTCAGTACCCTTGTCTGATCTGATCTTCACTACTGTTACACTTTTCTCATTTTGCAATCTCTTCAAAAGTTCAGGCATCTTTTGAAGTGTTTCACTTTTCTTGTTCATGAATACCACCCAAGTGTATCTTGAATAACCATCCACAACTACTAAGGTGTATTTCTTTCCTATTACACTTGTTGGTGTTACGGGTCCAAATAGATCCATGTGCATCAACTTCAAAAATCTTTTAGTTGATCGTTTAGTCTTTGACTTGAAGCTTGATTTTGTTTGTTTACCTTGCTGACAAGCATCACATATAGCATCCTTCTTAAATGTGATCTCAGGTAAAAAAATCACCAGTTTCTTCTTCACCAACTGATTGATATCATCAAAGTTTGGATGATTCAACTTCTTATGCCATAACCAATTAAGTTCTGACTTGGTATGCACAATCAGGCATGTTTCTGGAACAGCAGTAGACTAATCCACAACATACATGTTTTGTTGTCTTCTTCCAGCCAACACAACTTGATCACCTCTTTCACTAATGACAATGCAGGTGCCTTTGTAAAAAGTGACCTTGTAACCCATGTCACAAAACTGTCCAGTGCTCAGTAGCTTGTATTCCAGTCCTTCCACATATGCAACATTCCTGATTGTTAATCCATTTCTCATAAGTGTGCCATATCCTCTTGTGTATCCTGGTGTGTTCTTGTTGCCAAAATTCACTCTTGGACCATCCTTTGCCATAAAATTTGACAAACAGTGCTTATTCTTTGTCATATGTCTGAACATCCACTGTCAAAGTACCAAACACCCTACAAAACAAAGTTAATGCATTTTAGGTTCCCAATACTGTTTGGGTCCATAATGGTCAGTGGTAAGCATGACCCTTGGCAAATTTCCATAAGGTCTTCTCCTAAAAGTGTCATACTTTGGTTCATACATGTATTCTACACTTCCATAAGGTCTAACAATTGGTTGTGTATGATTCATATATGCTTTCTGGCCTTTTGGTATGTAATGCTGTTTGTAGTGATTTCTATTGTTAGAAGCACTAGCATAACCATTGGATTGCTGTCTATTAGGAACAGCCCTGTAATAAGGAGTGTGCTGAGGTCTCTGCTGAGGTCTTGTATAAGTCCTCTGCTTAGTCCTCCGTTGAGTCTATTGCTTAGGTTTTACCCTAGCATTATGGTTATACTTACTGTTTCTAGAAGTGGGGGCAGGAATATTCCAATCATCATCAGTAGGGAACAGTCTACCTTTCCCCCTGAGATAAATATCCCTCAAATGATTGCCATTTTTAGGTTTAGGATTATTATCCTTGGAATATTTCTGATTTTTTTCCTTTTTGTGGTCCAGCAGACTTGGTAGCAGGTCTGCTATCTGTAGGTCTAGATGGTCCAGCAGTCCTACCTTTGGATTTACCCTTTTTGTTAGGTACTGATGTCCTTTTTGACTTCTGATTTGGCCTCTTTGAAGCATTCTCAGTAGGTTTCACTGCCTCAGCAACCTTTCTAGGAGTTGGATCTTGTGCAGGTACAAACTTAGGACCAATTCTAGTACTAGGTTCAGTAACCTTATTGGATCCAATCCTCAAATCAGAGGCCTGTTCTATCACCATAAGGCTTTCTAGATTTGAATGCAGTGCAGGAACAAGATTGTTCAGTAGATTCAGCAGCTACTGAATGTACAACAGGCTTATGCTGATTCTGTCTAACCTCTTTTTCCTTTCCTTTGAGATTTCTTAATTCAGCCTTTAACCTTTCAACTTCTACTTGAAGAGCCTCTTTTTCAGCCTTCACAACCTCATAACTAGATTGTATTATCCTTAGTTGATTAAGTATGGCATCCAAAGTTTCTTCATTGTCAGAATTTTTAGGATTTGAACCATAAGTTGATTCACAATCACTTCCAGCAGGAGTATTTATAGATACATAATTGTATAACCCCTCTGTTTCATCCATATTTGCCATCAAAGCATAATCATCCATATCAGCAACATGTGCAGTGTCATCAGATTCATTTCCTTTTTCTGATTCCACTTCATATCCTGATTCATCTTCAGCAACCATAGCCTTCTTGCCAGATCTTCTTTGTTGACTTTTACTCTTCAGTAAGTCTGGACAATCAGGTCTAAAATGTCCAGGCTTCTTGCAGTTGAAGCAAAGATAATCGGGTTCCTTTTTATGTTTTAATTTAGGACAGTTAGGTTTGAAGTGTCCTGGTTTCTTGCAATGATAGCACAAGTAGTCATTGTCTTTCTTTGATTCATCCTTCTTATTTTCACTAAATTTCTTAGTGAAATTCCTTGGAGAACCCTTTCCTGTTTTCATCATTCTGATTTTCTTGCTCAGTAGGGCAATCTGCTCTTGCATCTCATCCAGTAGATCATCTTGAGCTCCTGATGTCTCTTCTTGATGTGTAGCAGCCAATGTAGT
Organism: Gentiana straminea; assembly: GCA_036785695.1. NCBI lineage: Eukaryota > Viridiplantae > Streptophyta > Magnoliopsida > Gentianales > Gentianaceae > Gentiana > Gentiana straminea. Next base: position 324,036 of record JAVUPR010000158.1, on the reverse strand, counting down.
GGTCCTTGCTTCTTCCTTTTCAGTCCCAGGTACAAGTTTCTTACTGAATTCATATGCCTTGAGATCTGAGAATAATTTGAAGGTGTCTTCTTCATGCAAACTCCTCATTTCTTCTATGGCAGTCACCTTCATCTCCCAAACTTCTTTTGTAGATAATGCTTTCAAGATTTTTGAATTGATTTCTTCCTGAGAGTACTTCACACTCAGTAGGGTGAGTTCATCCATGATTGCATTGAATCTTGACTCCATTTGTTCAATAGTTTCATTGGGTTTCATTTTGAACTTTTGGAACTTCTTCTTTGCCACATTGATCTTGTTCTATTTGTTGGTCCCTTGAAAAGGCTTTGGTTAAGTTTAGAGGGGGGGGTTGAATAAACTTAACACTTAAAAATTTTTGGAGTTAACAAACTCAGCACCTTCAGCAGCCTGCTGATAGCTCAGTAGTCTGCTGACACTCAGTAATCTGTTGACTGTTGAGTTTATTGAATTTGTGCAGCACAATATATCAAAAATTAAGCCTTGTTACTTGTTGTTAAAATATGATACCAAGTATTAGATACTCAGTAGTGTATGTGTGTGTATTCAGTTGCTAGATTCAGTAGTTTGATGTGCTAGATATACTAAGTGCAGAATATAAATACAGAAAGTAAGTAGGCAGTTTTTATAGTGGTTCTAGGTGGTGTAATCCTATCAGTCCACTCTTCTCCTGTGATGTTGGAGGTAATTCACTAGAGATTCTTGGGATAGCAGTTACAAAAATCCCTAAGTTTCTTGTCTTTCACCAATAACTATGGCTTGACAAACTGAACACTTAGAACATGTAAGATTCCTGCTCCAAAGTCTTCCAATGGTCCTGGAAGGGTAGGATTGCCTCTTCACCAGCTCCACCACACACAACAGTCATTGACACCCAAAGATGCTTCAGTGTCTTCGGTAGATTCTTGTTAAAGAAAGTTTGAATCAAGTAAGTGATTCAGCTTTCAGCAGCTTGATCAGGATGATATGATCAGTAGCTTGATGGCTTCAAGTGTGTAAACTTGATGTAGCTTGAATGCAGATTACACTTGAAGAGTTGTGTTGGATCAGTAGTTTTATGCTCAGTGGGGTCAGCAGGGTGTTTTTCTTGATAAAAATCTGAAGCTCAAGATTTCTTGTTATTTTTCTCTTAATGTTCATCACTTGTATCTGAATTAGGAGTCCGATATTTATAGGTAGGAATCCTTGTGAGTTATGTTTGAAATTCAAACATAGCCGTTTCAGATTTTTCCTATTTGACTTGCTTTCTATCACTGTTCCTAGTACAAACAGTCAGAATGCTTTTTGACAGTTTAACCATTGATTTGTTTGATACAATCAGAGGTTGATTTGTTTTATTTATGAAGTTAGATTACACTATCTTGATCATAACTAAGTTCGAATCCCAAATTTACTTATGGAACTTAGACCTTGTACAAAAGGTATATGTAATCAGCTTAGGTCATCACAGACTTCCCTAAATTCTGATTCCATGTCCTTGACTTTAATTACTAAGTTTGATCCCTTAGCCTTCAACAACTGAGTTTGAGCCCTCAGCCTTCAGTCTTCAGTAGGTTCCTAAACTAGTCTACTGACCTAGGTACCCTGCTGATATAGACCAGTTTGCTAATGTAAGTCAGCTGACCTTTTATAGTGCTTGTTTGATCAAACCTATACAAAGATCAAACTCTAATAAACCTATACATTTGATCTAGACATCTTTTTGCCTTTGCACTATAATAGCTAGTCTGGCACTCATCACTAAAACATAAAATAAGTCCAACAATTTCCCCCTTTTGGGTGATGATTCCAATACCCTCCTTACAGCAAAGCAAAAAAATTAAAAACAAAAACAGAACAAACTTAGTCAATTCTCATTATAAACAGTTGTTCAAAAGTGTTGAACTTATTTCTTAGTTTTGATGATGAGTGCCAGACTAGCTGTTATAGTGCAAAGGCAAAAAGATGTCTAGATCAAATGTATAGGCTTATTAGAGTTTGATTCATAAATAGGTTTGATCAAACAAGCACTGTAATGGTCAGCTGAGCTTTATCATCAGACGGGTCCATATCAGTAGGGTAGATAGGTCAGTAGACTAGTCAGGAACCTGTTGAAGATTGAAGACTGAAGGCTGAGGGTTCAAACTCAGTTACTGAAGGCTAAGGGATCAAACTTAGTAATTTAAGTCAAGGATATGGGATCAAAATATTAGGCAAGTCTGTGATGACCTAAACTGATCACATATACCTTGTGTAGAAGGTCTAAGTTCCATAAGTTGGATGATGTTTGGAACTTGGTTATAATTAAAAAGATGTAATCTAACTTCACAAATAAAAGTTAGATAAAAGAAGTCAACTTAAAGCTACTGATCCAGAGAAATTCTTCAAGTGTATTCTACATTCAAGCTACATCAAGCATACACACTTGAAGACTGCAAGCTGCTGATTATATCATCCTAATCAAGCTGCTGCAACTGAATCATTTACTTGATTCAATCTTTATTTTATAAAGAACTCAACGAAGACGATGAAGCACTTTGGTGTGAAAGACTTTGTTTGTGGTGGAGCCGGTGAAGAGGCAATCCTACCCTTCAAGGACCGGTGGAAGACTCGGGAGCGACAATCCTACTGTTCCCGAGTTTTCGGTTGTGAAGCCATAGTTATTGGTGAAGGACAAGCAACTTAGGAATCTTTCTAACGACTACATCAAAGATCTCTAGTGAATTTCGTCCAACATCACGGAGAAGAGTGGACGACGAGGATTACACCACCTGGAACCACTATAAAAACTGCCTACTTACTTTCAGCATTTACATTCTGCACTTAGTTTATTTTACATATCAACTTACTGAATCTAGCAACTGAAATCACACACTTGCACTACTGAATATCTAATACTTAGTATCATATTTTACAACAAGTTTCAAGGCTTAATTTTGATATAATTCCGCTGCACAAATTCAGCAAACTCAACTATTAGTAGACTACGTTTTTATCGGCGGGCTACGAAGTCTCGACGGACTCTGAAGTATCGAGCGGTACATTGAAGTTGCAGAATTTGTTAACTCCAAAGTTTTAAGTGTTAAGTTTATTCACCCCCCCCCCCTTCTAAACATAACCAAAGCCTTTTCAAGGGACCAACAATTGGTATCGGAGCGATTGCTTACGTTCAAGTAATCCTACTTGTTGTGCTTGTGAAAATTCTTTGAAACTTTCTTTCAAGTTACTTGATTTTCAAAGACTTGCATCATGGACAACACCCGGTATGCTAGAACTATGCTTGATGTGTTCTCTTGATAGATTTGATGAGTATAAACGTCGAATGCGGGCATACCTTGCTTTGCAACTCATGATGAGATGATGGATGTACTAACTGATGGACCACTGGAGATTACCAAGGCAATAACAGTGGGTGATACAACTAAGTACATTCCTAAACCAAAAAGAAAATGGAATGCAGAAGACAGAAAAAGAGCAAACCTCAACAACATTGCTATTGATATCATTTATAGAACTTTGGATAGCAATATGTACATGAAGGTTAAAGATTGCAAAACTGCAAAGGAACTTTGGGACAAGATACATTTGATATGTGAAGGCACTGATGCAATAAAGAAGAATAAAATCAGTGTGGCCAGAAAAACATTCCAAAAGTTCAAGATGCTGCCAAATGAAACCATTGAGCAAATGGAATCAAGATTCAATGCAATCCTGGATGAACTTACCCTGCTAAGTGTAAGTTATTCAAAAGAAGAAATAAACACCAAAATCTTGGAGGCTCTACCTGCAAAAGATGTTTGGAAAATGAAGGTGAATGCAATAGAAGAAATGAGAAAGTTGCATGAAGAAGACACCTTCAAATTGTTTTCAGATCTCAAAGCTTATGAATTTAGCAAAAAGCTTGTACCTGAGACTGAAAAGGAAGAGCCAAAGACCACTGCATTGGCTGCTTCACATCAAGAAGAAACATCAGGAGGACAAGATGATCTGCTGGATGAGATGCAGGAGCAGATTGCCCTACTGAGCAAGAAAATCAGGATGATGAAGACTGGAAAGGCCCCTTCAAGAAATTTCACTAAAAGGCCTACTGAAAGAAAGAAAGAAGAATCAAAGAAAGACAATGACTATATGTGCTTTAATTGCAAGAAACCAGGACACTTCAAACTGTCGTCCCGAGTTAAAACAAAGTAAGGAACACGATTATCTTTGCTTCAACTGCAAGAAGCATTGACACTTTAGACCTGATTGTCCAGACCTACTGAAGACCAAGAGTCAACAAAGAAGATATGGCAAGAAGGCTATGGTTGCTGAAGATGAATCAGGGTATGAAGTGGAATCTGAAAAAGGAAATGAATCAGATGACACAGCATTGGTTGCTGAGATGGAAGATTATGCTTTGATGGCTAATATGGATGAAACTGAGGAGGTATACAATACTGTATCTATAAACACTCCTGCTAGAAGTGATTGTGAATCAACATGTGGTTCAAATCCTAGAAATTCTGACAACAATGAGACTTTGGATGCCATACTTAATCAACTGAGGATAATACAATCTGGTTATGAGATTGTGAAGGCTGAAAAAGAAGCTCTTGAATTGGAAGTTGGAAGATTGAAAGCTAAATTAAGGGTTCTCAAAGGTAAAGGAAAAGATGTTGGACAGAATCGGCATAAGCCTGCTGATCATTCAGTAGCCTCTGAATCTGCTGAACCATCTTGTTCCTCTGCTGGATACAAATCTGGAAAGCCTTATGGTGATAGAACAGGGCTTGGATTTGGAACTCAACAATCCAAAAAGATTGGATCCAGTAAAGTTACTGAACCTAGTACCAGAATTGGTCCTAAGTTTGTACCTGCACAAAATCCAACTCCAAGTAAGGTTGCTGAGGCAGCAAAACCTACTGAAAACACTTCAAGGAAGCTGAATCAGAAGTCAAAGAAGTCAACAGCTCCTAACAAAAAGAATGAATCCAAAAATAGGACTGATGTGCCTTCTAAGCCTGCTAATAGCGGACACAACGCCAAGTCTCTTTGGACCACGAAGGGTAAGAAACGAGAAATATTCCAAGGATAAGAATCCTAAACCCAAAAATGTTAATCATTTAAAGGATACTTATCTCGGGGGAAAGGTAGACTGTTCCCTACGATGATGATTGGAATACTTCGTACCTACTTGTTAAAAACAACAAGTATAACCATCTTTGCTAGTGTAAAACCTAAGCAATGGAATCGACAAAGGACTCGGCGAGAGGACTTATAAAAGGCCTCGGCGGGTACCTCGGCGGACTCCATATTACGAGTGTACATTCCTAACAGACAGCAAACAAATGGTTATACTAATGCTTTTAAAAACAAAAGTCACTTCAAACAGCCTTATAAACCAAAAGGCCAGAAAACATATGTGAATTCTACACAACCTACTGTAAGAACCTATGGATGTGTGGAATACATGTATGAACCAAAGTATGACACTTTTAGGAGAAGACCTTATGGAAACTTCCCAAAAGTCATGCTTACCAATGACCACTATGGACCCAAACAGGTTTGGTACCTAAAATGCATTAACTTTGTTTTGTAGGGTGTCTGGTACTTTGTCAGTGGATGTTCCAGACACATGACAAAGAATAAGCACTGTTTAACAAAATTTGTGGCAAAAGATGGTCCAAGGGTGAATTTTGGCAACAAGAATACACCTGGATATACAAGAGGATATGGCACACTTGTGAGAAATGGACTCACAATCAAAAATGTTGCATATGTGGAAGGACTGGACTACAACTTGCCGAGCCTTTGGACAATTCGTGACATGGGATACAAAGTCACTTTTGACAAAAACAATTGTATTGTCATTAGTGAAAGAGGTGATCAAGTTGTACTTGCTTTGGTAGAAGACAACAAAACATGTATGTTGTGGATTGGTCTCTCGTTCCGAAACTGCACGATTGTGCATAACAAGTACGAACTCAATTGGTTATGGCACAAGAAGTTGAATCACTTAAACTTTGATGATATCAATCGGTTGGTAAAGAAGAAGGCGGTGATTGGTTTACACGAGATCACATTCAAAAAGGATGCTATATGTGATGCATGTCGGCGGGGTAAACGAGATAAAGTCAAGCTTCAAGTCAAAAACCAAACAATCAACTAATAGAGTGTTGGAGCTGATGCATATGGATCTTTTTGGACCAATAACTCCAACAAGTGTAACAGGAAAGAAGTACACCTTAGTGGTTGTGGATGATTATTCAAGATATACTTGGGTGGTTTTTATGAACAAGAAAAGTGAAACACTCCAAAGCATGCATAATCTTTTGAAGAGATTACAAAATGAGAAAAGTTTAACAGTAATAAAAATAAGATCAGATCAGGGTACTGAATTTCTCAACAAAGTAATAAGAGAATATTGTGAACAGAATGGTGTACTACATCAACTTGCTGCTGCTGGTACACCTCGGCAAAATGGGGTTGCTGATAGAAGAAACAGGACTTTGAAGGAAGCAGGAAGAACAATGATCTGTGAAGCATTGCTACCTAAAAGATATTGGGCTGAAGCAGTCAATACAGCATGCTATACACAAAACGGAACATCAGTAAACAAGAAGCTGCTGAAGACACCTTATGAGGTTTAGAATGGAAGGAAACCTAACATATCCTATTTCCATCCATTTGGAAGCAAGTGTTTTATCCTAAATCACAAAGTTCATTTGAAAACATTCCAACCAAAATCAGATGAAGGAATTTTCTTGGGATATTCTTCGATCGGCAAGGCATTCGAGGGTCTTGAACAAGAGGTCAAAAACATGAAGAAACAATACATGTTGTGTTTGATGAACCTAAGTTTTGGTATGGAAGATGAAGATTGTGAACTCTGCCGAGAATCAACAAGTCACGATCCAGTTGTGTTGAAGTTTTGGAAAGATTCAATGACTTGAAAGTTTCGATACGCCCTGCTTGAACACCTGCTTGGTAATGTTACTGATGCAACAACTGAAGCAGTTCAAGGATCTGCTGACCCCCCTGTAGAAGAAGCTACATTAGACCCTACTGGAGATGAGGCTCCTGATAATCAAAATAACCAGAATCCATAATGGTTAAGGAATCACCCTGCTGAACAAGTTATTGGCAATGTACAGCAAGGTGTGAGGACTAGAAGACAACTGGAAGCTATGTTTACTTGTTTTCTATCTCAAATGGAACCTAAAGTTGTTGAAGAAGCAATTTCGGATCCAGTTGGATAATTTCTATGCAAGAAGAATTAAATGAATTTGAAAGAAATCAAGTTTGGACACTAGTTGAAAGGCCAAGTCATGCAAATATCATTGGTACTAAATGGGTATACGAAATAAACTTGATGAATGCGGTACCATTGTAAGGAATAAGGCCGGACTAGTTGCAAAAGGCTATTCTCAAGCGAAGGAATAGATTTTGATGAAACTTATGCACCCGTTGCAAGATTGGAAGCTATCGATTATTCTTGGCACATGCTGCATATAAGAACTTCAAAGTATATCAAATGGATGTCAAAAGTGCATTTTTGAATGGCATTCTAGAGGAGGAAGTGTATGTACAGCAACCTCCTGGAATTGAAGTTAAAGATCAAGAAGATAAAGTGTATAGACTCAACAAAGCACTTTATGGATTGAAACAAGCACCAAGAGCATGATATGAGACTCTATCTCAATTCTTGGTGGATAATGGTTTTACAAAAGGCACCATTGACAAGACACTTTTCAGAATCAGTGAAGGGGACAGCACCCTGCTGGTACAGATTTATGTTGATGACATAATCTTTGGTTCTGAAAATGATTTACTTTGTGAAAAGTTTGCAAATCTAATGAAGATTAAATTCCAAATGAGTATGATAGGAGAAATGAATTACTTCTTGGGATTGCAAGTTAAACGGATGAAAGATGGAATCTTCATTCATCAAACCAAGTATACCAAGGAATTGCTGAAGAAGTTTGGTATGGAAAATAGCACTAAAAATTCAACTCCAATGAGTACAAATATCAGATTGGATGAAGATAAAGAAGGCAAAGACGTTGATCAGACCTTATACAGAAGGATGATAGGCAGTCTGCTGTACCTTACTGCCAGCAGACCTGATATATCCTTTGTTGTAGGTGTTTGTGCAAGATTTCAATCTAAACCTAAAGAAAGTCATTTAGGTGCAGTCAAAAGAGTTCTCAAGTACCTAAAAGAGACTTTGGGAGTAGGGATATGGTATTCCAAGGATGGAAGCTTCAAAGTTATATCCTACTCAGATTCTGATTATGCTGGATGCAAAATTGATAGAAAAAGCACCTCAGGAACCTGTCAGTTAATGGGAAATAAACTGGTCTCCTGGTTTAGCAAGAAACAGAATTCTATATCAACTTCCACTGCTAAGGCTGAGTATATAGCTGCTGAAAGTTGCTGTGCACAAGTATTATGGTTAAGACAACAATTAAGGGATTATGGAATTGAAGAAAAGGAAATTCCAATTATGTGTGACAACCCAAGTGCAATTGCAATCACAGAAAATCCTGTTTTGCATTCAAGAACCAAGCATATTGATGTGAGACATCATTTTATAAGAGATCATGTTGAAAAGAAAGATGTGGTGGTTCTATACATTTCTACTGAAGATCAACTTGCTGATATCTGCACTAAACCACTTGACAGTGAAAGATTTGCCAAACTAAGGACTGAACTTGGAATTATCAAAGTTGACTGATAATCAGCAGTGTACTGTAATTCATCAAGGGGATTAGTCTTTGCTATGTTGGGTGAGCTCACTTAGCAGACTAGTCATTGGTATCAACAATTCCTTGTACTTATGTTTGGACAATTGAGCAAATGAGGTTGCCAAGGGGATTGGTCTTTGTCATTTTGGGTGAGCTCACTTGACAGATCAGTCATTGGTATTAAACTTCATTTTGTATTATCAATTGAACAAAATTAGAAGAAATCAAGGATCATCAGAGTCACTTTGTCGGCGGCTGCTTTGAAGCTTCGATATCGACGAGTGCCGCCGAGCCCACCCCTGCGAGGACTACCTGCTTGAATGAAACTTTATACAGTCAAAGCTATTAAAGTCAAAAAGCAGATTGGCGGGATATTTATTTTATCCCTTATAACCGCAGTTAACATTATCCAACGGTTACAAACGTTATGGAAGAGTAATGGGCCACGTGTCAAGACTGCATTTATTCAGATTAATCGTGGTCAGCATCAATGTACGTGCAAAGACAGTTGCAACCACTCACTGTCTATATATTCAGACTGTTACACAGCAGATTCTCTACTTACAAAATCTGCTTTATCACTGTGAATTTTACACTGTGTGAACACAGATTTGAGAAACAATCTTCTTCATCTTATTTTCTCATAACTGGCCGAAAAGGTTGATGTTCAAATTGAATCAAGCCAAAGTGTTAGAGGCTATGTTGTTGATGCAATCCAAACAGAGATGGCCATCAACATTGGTCGAAGAATAAGAAGGTTTGCTGGCTTGGAAAACAAAATCAATATAAGATTGGAAACAATCTCATATACAAATGTTGTGGATTTCTGGAAACACATGGTTGTGGAAGAAGGAAGCGTAGCATTCAAAAGAACTGTGAATGCTGAGGAGATTGAAGTTTCCCCCAGTCTACTGAGGGAAGTTTTTGGTTTTGAGGAAATGGTGGATGGTCCAGTAAATCCTGAAGCAATGGGATTGGACAAGATGGCGTTTGTTGATCAAATCAAAACAAATGAAGCCACCAAATCTGTTCCAGGCATCAACTGCAGACATATTGGGAATGAGTACAACCTGCTGAGCAAACTCATTGCAAAGAACATACTAGGACTGGTTGGAAGTATGGGTACTCTATCAGGACCCAAGATAGAGCTGATGATAATCATCTGCAGGAGCATGAAGTTTGATTGGGCTGGCTATTTCATTCATTACATGAAGAAGGTAAACAACGAAGAAAAAGAGGGAAAGAGGAAATCCAAGGCCCTGCCCTTAGGTTTAATGGTTCAGACCCTGCTGAATCACTTGGGGGTTCCTGACATAGAACCTGAGAAGATAAATCAGTCCAGATACAAGAAAGAGATTAATCATGCAATTCCTGGTCTTGATGATGATGAAGAGGTTGCTGGAGAAGCTGCTGATGATGGAAATGGTGGAGATGATGGTGATGCTGGTGGTGAGCAGGTCAAGCAAACTAAAAAGAAACCTGTTAAACCTGATGCACCAAAGAAAGCTGCTGAGAAAAGAAAGGCTGCAGAAACAAGAAAGATTACTGAAGTGTTAAAGCGTAAAAGAACAAGGAAGCAAACATCACAAACTGCTGAGTCTGCTGAGGGTTCAGTGGAGGTTACTGACCCTGCTGTTGCTGCAAGAAAAACTGTTGTTGAAATCTTAAGGGAACAACCGAAAGAAGATAGTAGAAAGAGGAAGTCTACTGTGACTAAAAAGGATGATGAACCCCTTTCCAAGAGGAGAAAAGAAATTATCCATAAACAGAAACATGGAAAAGGGAAAGAACTGAAAAGCTTGGAGGCACAAAGAGCCCAAGAAGAAGCATCGGTAGAAGAGGAAGAAGAGGCTATTGAGGCTGAGCCCTTGACTATCATCAAGCCTGTAGAAATTACTGACTCCTCACCTGAAGAGGTTGTCAAGTCTACGAAGCCGCACGGAGTTGTTTGTTGAGCAATTTGTTGGAGATATACGACGATCTACGACCCCGAGCTGCTTGTAGTATCTACCGAAAACCCACGACAAACCACCGAACTGAACTGCTGTGGTAGTTGAAGACCCTGCAAGTGTTGCAAGAACTCAGGGGGAAGAGCAGTCTGCTGCTAACCCTGCTGATGAGCATGTAAGTCAGGGGGAACCAAGTGTGGTACAGATGGAAGTAGTAGGCACAAATGTACAACCTCAACAACCTACTGACTTTGGAACATCTGTTGAAGAAACCATGAATTTACTTGTGGAATCTTTTGGAGGTCAGCAAGCTACTGAACCTACCATTAGAAAGCCATCTATGCCATATGAGAAGGCATCTAAAAAGGTCAAAGTAGATCCTAACTTCAAAAAGGTGCAAAACTACTTTCAGTGGAAGTTTGGATTCTACAAGAGACAGAAACCAGCTGCTGATCCAATGAGTGGATTTGAAGAATGGGCATTTGAGCAGCTGGGTGTGGACGGCTTTGTTGGATTTGATCGACACTAGCATGCTTGCAATCCAGTGATGGATCTTTTGGATGAAGGAAAGAGAAGTGGAGCTATTATGTTCAGAGATCCAAAGTTTACACCAGACAGTGATTCATCAGATTCTGATGATGATACCCCTATGTTCCCAGGGGAGACCAGTGGAGTGGTTAGAGAAACAACAACTGAAGCTACTGGTCAAGAAGCCACTGATATCATAGAAGCGGAACCCACTGAGACAGGTAAGTCTGCTGAGGGCCCGCAGACTGGAGAGATGGATGAGGATCCGCAGGATCTCACCATGGATGATCTGGAAGCATTGATCAATGAAGGAATTAATTTGAGTCTGGTAGGCTAGCTGATGAATCTTCTACATTCCATGTTGTAGAGCCTACTGCACAAACTGAAGCTGAACAGAGTGAGGATTTGGATGAAGAGAAGGTCACTGACTTCAGTGCACCTAGTGCCAGCTCATAAGAATCTATTGAATATCAAGATGGATTTGACTTTGAGGGCATTCTTACTAAAACTGCCATTATCCTAACCAAGATTGGTCATGCTGAAGGATTCCAAGTGGATAATGAGGCTATATTCAATCCACAGAGAGTTGAAGAGGAGGTACGGAGTTCTTTGGGTCACAAACAAGACTCCGGACACGAGTTGGAAAAGGAGGTACAGTTGCTTTGAGTCTCAAACAAAGACTCGGACAAAGGTTGGAACAAACTTTGGGTTTGGAGGAAACCCCTGTTGCTGAAGAGGCTGCTGTAGTGGAGCCTACTGGAGACAAGACCACTGAAAGGAAGGATGGTCAGCAGACTGCTGTTGATATGGATGAGCAGCTGCTGGACTATGACTTTAGTGATGAGGAGTTCCAGATGCCTGAAGAAGAGAATATTAATATTGATCCACCACAGGCATTTGTTCCTATTTTTGAAGAACCAGCCCTTGATCCTATCTTGGAAGAATATCAAGGACCTAATCTGCCGGATTGGATAGGAGTTGGGCAATGGTTGTGAGCAATCAGAGGCCACAGTACAATGTTGAGGAGCCTGCTGATAGTCCTGGTGAAAGAATGACTGGAGAAGTGCCTGAGGAAGTCTTGCATGAGTTGAGGACTGTAAGGAATGATATGCAACAGTTAAGGACTCAACTAGACAGACAGGAAGAGAGATTTGAAGAACTGATGAAAATGGTAAATGAAAACAGACAATCTACTAGCATAGTTGCTTCAAACATCACATCTACTCAAAATGTTGTGAATGATCTAATACTAGATGTGAGGGGCATCAGGGTTGGAAATACTGCAAAAGATAAGTTTCTGAAAGACCAACTTATTTCCATCCGTCAGAAACTTGACAACCTTGCTGCTACATCTGAGCCTGCTGAGCCTGCTGCTGCACAACAACCTGCTGTGCCTGATCCTAAATTTACTGAGAGGATAACCCTGCTGGAGCAAACAATGCAAGAAAGGATCACAGCCATTGATACTAGGACTGAAATCATTGAAGGACAACTAAGCAACCTAGTTATCACACAGGAAAATGTGCATGGCCTGCTGTCCCGGTTTGTTGATGATGTCAATAAGGGGGAAGAGGCAACAGCAGAAGCAAAAGAAGCTGCAAGAGTTTTTGCAAAGAAGAGATGGGAAGCATATACAAATGCTTTCAGACAACCAGCACCTGCCAGACTTCCACTCACTGATGAGCTTCTCCAACAATACAAGAAGGTATACAATAACAGATATAGACCCTATCATGACAAGGGGTTTCATGAAGGTCTGAACTTATTTTTGGGACTTAAGTTTTGGGAAGCAAGAATCAAATCCTTGAGGGCCAAACACGAGAGGTGGTAGAAGTGGCATTGGTATACCTACCACAAAGGCAAAGGATTCGGTGAATGAATTTAAAGAAGTGTATATGAGGTTAGGCTTCGGGGTAAATCAAATATCCCTTACTCTACTACGAACCATGGCATTGGTGGAAACATGTAAACCCTCATATTGACTTCTCTGATTGAAAATGATTGGATGAGAGATATGGTTAGAGAAATCAGAGAATACCAAGAACAAGTGGAGAAGGCCAGACAAGAAAGGGAGAGAAGACAGTAGTTCAACATACTTTAACTGCATTATATTTTTGCTGATTCTAGACTGTAATATTTTTGAACAAATGATTATAATGAAAGATGACTATATTTGTTCTGTTTTTGTTTTATATCTTTTTGCTTTGCTGTTAGGTGAGGGTATTGGCATCATCACCAAAAAGGGGGAAATTGTTGGACTTATTTCTTAGTTTTGATGATGAGTGCCAGACTAGCTGTTATAGTGCAAAGGCAAAAAGATGTCTAGATCAAATGTATAGGCTTATTAGAGTTTGATTCATAAATAGGTTTGATCAAACAAGCAACGTAATGGTCGGTGAGCTTTATCGACGACGGTCCATATCGATAGGGTAGATAGGTCAGTAGACTAGTCAGGAACCTGCTGAAGACTGAAGACTGAAGGCTGAGGGTTCAAACTCAGTTACGGAAGGCTAAGGGATGAAACTTAGTAATTTAAGTCAAGGATATGGGATCAGAATATTAGGCAAGTCTGTGATGACCTAAACTGATCACATATACCTTGTGTAGAAGGTCTAGTTCCATAAGTTGGATGATGTTTGGAACTTGGTTATAGTTAAAAAGGTGTAATCTAACTTCACAAATAAAAGTTAGATAAAAGAAGTCAACTGCATTGTATTTTATGCACAGCAAATTGGAGTTCAGCAGACTGATAGGTATCTCAGCAGACTGATGAACCTGCTGATAATATACCTCGATTAATTCAAGATTATTGAAAGATTACATGGATAAGGACAGCCAACTACCTCTGACTTATCAAAGAAATCAAAGGCTGAGATTAAAAGAACGTTGGGATGATTCATATTTTTATCCATTGGATACAAGTCAAAGGGTGGACAGACTGCACTGTCAAAAAGGAATTCTGAGAGTGTCAGTCCTATGAATAGTGACAGAATGCAAATCAGATTGCACAAAAACAAGGAACGGTTACATTTGAATTTCAAACACAAGTCACATGTTCTCCTACCTATAAATAGAGGACTTTCAACTCAGAAACAAGATGATGAATTTTGATAAACTTTGAAGAGATATTATTCGGGCGAAAAACACCTGCTGAACCTACGAACTTAAAGCTACGATCCGAGAAATTCTTCAAGTGTATTCTACATTCAAGCTACATCAAGCATACACACTTGAAGACTGCAAGCTGCTGATTATATCATCCTAATCAAGCTGCTGCAACTGAATCATTTACTTGATTCAATCTTTATTTTATAAAGAACCTGCTGAAGACAGTGAAGCACTTTGGTGTGAAAGACTGTTGTTTGTGGTGGAGCTGGTGAAGAGGCAATCCTACCCTTCAAGGACCAGTGGAAGACTCAGGAGCAGCAATCCTACCTGTTCCCAATTTTCAGTTTGTGAAGCCATAGTTATTGGTGAAGGACAAGCAACTTAGGAATCTTTGTAACAGCTACATCAAAGATCTCTAGTGAATTTCCTCCAACATCACAGGAGAAGAGTGGACGACAGGATTACACCACCTGGAACCACTATAAAAACTGCCTACTTACTTTCAGCATTTACATTCTGCACTTAGTTTATTTTACATATCAACTTACTGAATCTAGCAACTGAAATCACACACTTGCACTATTGAGTATCTAATACTTAGTATCATATTTTACAACAAGTTTCAATGCTTAATTTTGATATAATTCCGCTGCACAAATTCAACAAACTCAACTATCAGTAGACTACGTTTATCAGCAGGCTACTGAAGTCTCAGCAGACTCCTGAAGTATCAGCAGGCTGCTGAATGTGTAGAATTTGTTAACTCCAAAGTTTTAAGTGTTAAGTTTATTCACCCCCCCCCCCCTCTAAACTTAACCAAAGCCTTTTCAAGGGACCAACAAAAAGTATTACAAGCTAGATTCAGCAAAAAAGTAAAGCAGATGTAAGTATGCTGATCTAGTGTCTTCTTTCTCTTTCTTCCCTTGCCTTCTCCTCTTGCTCTTGATAGGCTCTTATTTCTCTAACCATGTCTCTCATCCATTCATTTTCAATAAGAGAGAAATTAATTTGAGGATTCACTTCTTTCCACCACTTCCATGCTTCAGGTAGAGTAAGATTGATTTGTTGTACTCTAAAACCTAAACGCATGTATACTTCCTTGAATTCATTCAGTGATTCCTTTGCTGATGTGGTAGGTAAACTCCTTCCACCTCTACCACCTCTTCCACCTATATGTGTAGCTCTCAAGGCTTTAACCCTTGCTTCCCAAAACTTAAGTCCCAGAAACGAATTTAATCCCTCATGAAAACCCTTGTCATGGTAAGGTCTTCTCTTGCTGTTGTAGACTTTCTTATATTCTCTGAGAAGATCATCAGTAAGTGGAAGTCTGCAAGGTGCAGGCTCTCTAAAAGCATTGGTATCATCTTCCCATCTTTTCTTTGCAAAGATCCTAGCAGCCTCTTTTGCTACTGCTGTTTGACTATCTTCCCCCTTATTGACATCATCAACAAAACGAGACAGCAGGCCATGAACACTCTCCTATGTGATAACTAGATTGCTCAGTTGTCCTTCCATAATTTCAGTTCTTGTATCAACTGCAGTAATCCGTTCTTGCATAGTTTGCTGCAGTAGATTGATCCTCTCAGTAAACTTAAGATCCAATCCAGCAGGGTTAAGTGTTCTAGCAGGCTCAGCCACAGCAGGCTTAGGTGCCTCAGCAAGTTTATCAAGTTTCTGATGAATGGCTTCAAGTTGATCTTTCAGAAACTTCTCCTTCATAGTATTTCCTTGTCTGATCCCCTTTACATCCAAAGCAATGTAAGCAAGAGCATACTGAGTTGAAGTAATATTGGAAGCAATAGTTTCAGTAGTTCTTCCTCTATTCTCCACTAAATTCATCAAGTCGTCAAACCTCTGTGCTTGCCTATCAAGTTGAGTTCTTAACCTTGTTATGTCATTTCTGACAGCCCTCAACTCATCTACAACCTCTGCTGGTACTCCACCAGCCATATGTCCAGCAGCTTCATCAGCAGGCTTTTCCATATTGTATTGGGCCCTCTCTCTGCTGACAACCATGGCCCAGCTCATATTTCTCCCAGTAGGGTTAGGTACTTGAAATTCCTCCAAGATAGGATCTAGGGTATGTTCCTCAAAAATGGGTACAAATGCCTGTTGTGGTTCATCAGCAATATGTTCTTCTTCAGGCACTTGAAACTCCTCATCACTGTAGTCATAGTCCAGCAGCTACTCATCCTCATCAACAACAGCAGTCTGCTGACCATCTTTCTCTACAGTGGTCTTGTCTCCAGTAGGCTCCACTACAGCAGCCTGTTCAACAATAACAGCAGGGGTTTCCTCCAAACCCATTGATAGTTCAATACTGTGTCCAGGTGCTGTTTGTTCCTCAGCAACCTGTACCTCCTGTTCCAACCTTTGTCCATGTGCTGTTTGTTCCTCAAGAACCTGTATACCTCCTCAATCAACAATGGTGATCCTTCAAATCCCATCACCATGTCCAATCTCTGTGTTAGGAACATTTTATTATGTTTTGATGATGGCCATACTAGCTGTTATAGCAAGCCTGAAATAAGTTAGAATTTGTATAAGTCTCTACTTAGAGTCTGACATGTTGTATAAGTTGAGTCAGACAAGTATTGTACCAGTTGGTAGGACGGCAAAGCAAAAACATATATTCGGCAAAGTGAAGCTAGCCAAGCACCGACGGAGAAGTAATGAAGACATTATGGTCGACTTATAACCAAGGAAGTCGTGATGACCTTGGATAAGTCTAAGTTATGTTTCAAGTGATGAAACTCAATATTCAAATATGGTGTACACTTTGGTCTCACCCAAATCAAGGATCGAAGAAGTATAAAGATTCTCCGGAAACTAAAACAAAGAAGAAAACAGTGAATCGGCTGAGTAAACTGACTTTCGGCAAAGTGAAAACAAAACAGCGAAGAAAGAACTAACGGCTAAGTCATAAGGCTCACTCGACCGTTCTGAAAACGGCGAAGTAACACTTACCAGATCAGATTTGATATATGTTGAAGATACAGAATATCATGCATTAAATACACAATCAATAGAGGATCAATCAAGGACGGATTTTCTGCTATACGCTTGAAGAAAGAATCCGATCACTGAGATCAAGGAGAATGCAATTAAGGGGGAATCAAGAATAAAATCAAGGATTATTCCCTCATTAATATAGCCAACGGACGGAATTTCAAAACCAAGGTTATTCAAGGCTATAAATAGAAGGCATTGACAGAAAAAGAAGACAACGATTCAAAAAGAAAGAAAGCAGAAACTCTGTCATTTTGAAAAGCCTTCTCTCTGAACTTACAAGGATACATCTAGTGATCAACTCAAATATCGAGCTACAAAGTCATACTCAGAACCGAGATTGATCAAGCAAGTGTGTGAATCACATTCACATCAAACTGAAGCAACTGAATCAGAGGCAATCTGAGAATGAGTTGAATCTGTGATAGCTGTTGAAGGATTTTGATCTTAAGGAGCAGCAAAAAGGAAGACTGAATCACTGAAGCTGTTGCAGTCAAGGAGTGATAGTCTTGTAGATTGTGAAGCTTGGGAAGCCAAGGACAATCATACTATTGTATCTGTGAAAACAATAGTGAATTCCTCCGATCATCACAGGAGAAGAGTGGATTAAGGGATTACACCACCCTGAACCACTATAAGCCTTGTGTCAATTTAATTTCTGCAATTTACTTTACAGCATTTATTTAATTTGCCTACATCATAACTTATATATGTGATTGTCTAAACTGATTTGAAAACAACATAGTAAGAAGAGACTTATCCGCTTGCCCAAAAGCTTTTAAATAAAAGAAAAGTTTTTGAAACTCCACTATAGTCATTCACCCCCCCCCCCCCCTCGACTATAGTTTCACCCTTCTCTGGGACCAACAAATGGTATCGGAGCAGTGTTCCTAGTATCAGAACCTGTTCAGATCTAATTTCTGGTAACAAGGAGATCATATATTTTCAAAGTAGTTTTCAAATTTGAGCTTTCTATACGCTTACTTTTATATCTTCATTTGCAGTGATGGATTCCTCAAACTTCTTGTCAAAAGTACCTGTTTTTAATGTTAATAATTTCGATGAATATAAAATAAGAATGCGATCTCATCTTGTAGCAACTCATGAAGAGATGCTGGATGTAATCAATGATGGACCAATCACAATCACTACGGTGGTAGGCACAGGAGCAGATCAAGGAAAGGAAATTGACAAACCTAAAAAGGATTGGACCAAGGATGACAGGAGAAGAGAAAATCTGGACTTTGTTGCAAAAGACATGATCTTGAAGACCCTATATAGCAACATGTTCATGAGAATCAAAGACTGCAAAACAGCAAAGGAGATGTGGGACAAGCTATCATTGATAAATGAAGGATCTGAAGCAGTTAAAGAAAACAAATTATCTGTTGCAAAAGAGAAATTTGAGAACTTTAAAATGAAGGCTGGTGAATCCATTGATCAAATGGACAACAGATTCTCAAGCATCATCAGTGAATTGCAACAGCTTTGACACATATATCCCCAGAAAGAAGTATGCTTGAAGATCTTGAGTGGACTGCCTGAAAGATGGAAGATCATAACATCAGTAATCAGAGGAACAACAAATCTTGCAAGCACTGACACTCTGACACTGATGTCCCAATTAAAAGCTCATGAATTCGAATTGAACGGTGAAGATGGTGCCCCGGCGAGAGACACATAAAATCAACGCATTAGCCGCACCCCAAAAAGTAACTTTGCGAGATGCATCGACAAAGAGACACATGAACTAAAAGAACATGTAGCTTTATTAGTTAAACATTTTGACAGGTTTAGCAAAAAGAAGCCATTCAAAGGAAATTCATCATCAAACAAGAGGTCAAGCTCAAACAAAGATATGAAGAAGAAAGATGATGAATACAGATGCTTCAACTGCAACAAGAAAGATCACTTCAAGGCTGATTGTCCTGAAGAAAATGACAAAGATGATGAAAAGAAGAAATACAAAGCATCTGAAAAGAGAAAGAGCAAGAAGCCACTCAAGGCAGAATCCAGCAGTGAAAAGAATGAAGAATCATCTGATAATGATTCAGATGATAGTGATGAAGAAGACAACTCAGAAAATGAAAAAGCATGTCTATGCCTCATGACCAAAGAATTAGATGAAGACAAAGGTGATAGCTCAGACACTGAGGAAACAAGCCTATGTCTAATGGCTAAAGAATCAGAAGAAACTGAGTTAATATCTAGTTCCTGTTCCTCATCAAATGCATCCACATCTAACACTGCACAATCTTCTAGTCTCCCATTAGACACAGTAGACCTAGTCCAAAATCTCATGACTAAATTTGATGAAATTGAAAAGAATCATGAAATTCTGGAAAAGGAATGCAAGGATCTAAGAAAAGAGAATAAGAGATTAAAGAAAGAACTGGATAAAGCAAAAGGCTGAATTAATTAGTAAGGAGACCTACTTAAATGATCAACAAAAAACGAGATGATCATACATCCGTTATTAACGATCGATTAAGAAAATCACCTCACCGAGAAAGGTA
Organism: Gentiana straminea; assembly: GCA_036785695.1. Classification (NCBI taxonomy): domain Eukaryota; kingdom Viridiplantae; phylum Streptophyta; class Magnoliopsida; order Gentianales; family Gentianaceae; genus Gentiana; species Gentiana straminea. The sequence continues at coordinate 304,185 of JAVUPR010000158.1, read as the reverse complement.
ACCACCGCACCACTAAAAGCACCACTTACAAACCCTCAAAAAGGTTTGGATCCAGATCTGGTCTTGGCTACAACAGCCAGGATGAAAGTAGGAATAATGGTCAACACAATTCTAAATTTAGGACCACTAATGGACCAAAATTTAGAAAGGGATAGACCATAGTTCCAACAGATCATCCCGTTCCGGTGAAGTCAAAACCCAGCGTAGTGAAACAGCAAACTAAATCCTCATTCCAGTCAATCAAGAACAACAGCCATCTGAAAGGTAAAGGCAGACTTTACCCTTCAGAGGATGATTGGAATGTTGCACCTCCAAAATACAAGAGGAAACCATTCCACAAAATGCATCATGTGCTTAAGAAAACCAATGCGTTCCTAGACACATGAAGCAAGAAAGGTTTCCTACTGCATATTGGAAAGTGAAGAAGGAAGTAAATGCACCAAAAGGTTGAGAAAAGTATCAGAATACCTTCAGTAAAAATATTAGAAGCTATTCTGCCATGCCTTATACATATGAAGTTGATGACTTCAATTATCCAAAAAGAAGACCTTTTGGATACACCCTTGGTATGGGAGGCATGATTGCTAACAGGTATAGACCCAAAGAGTGTTGGGTACCTAAACTTAATTAATCTGTTTTGTAGGATGTCTAGTACATAGACAGTGGATGTTCCAGACACATGACATGAAACAAGAAATGGCTCACTGACTTCAAAGCTTTTGATGGACCCAAATTCACATTTGGAGGTAAAGAAAACCCTAGAAAGATTAAGGGGGAAGGCATAATACTCAAGAACAATCTAAAGATTCAAAATGTGGCATATGTCAAGGGACTTAACTTCAATCTGATGAGCATCAGTCAATTCTGTGACAAAGGCTACAATGTGCACTTTAACAAGAAGGATGCAAAGTGATTCACAGCCAAACCAACACAGTAGTTCTTGCAGGTAGAAGACAAGATAACATGTATGTGGTGGACTGGAGAACGACCAAGGCGAGAAACATGTCTACTTGTCAAGAATAATCAATCAACAAGTGGATTTGGCACGAAGATTAAATCACCCGAATTTCAAGACCATCAACAAACTATCAAGGAGCAAGTTAGTTGAAGGCACATGCCGAGAGATCACATTCAAGAAAGAAATTCTATGTGATGCATGTCGAAAGGAAAACGATATAAAAGTTCATTCAAGTCAAAGCCTCATCAATCTACAACAAGAGTTCTACATCTGTTACACATGGACCTGTTTTGACCAGTCACACCAGTAAGTGTGAGTGGTAAGAAATATACTCTTGTAGTGGTGGATGACTTCTCAAAGTACACCTGGACCATTTTCATGAACAAGAAGAAAGAAACACTCAAGAAGCTGCAGATTTGCTTTGAGAAGACTTCGAGAATGAGAAAGAGCTAAAGATTATCAAGATCGGATCGGATAGAGCCTTGAATTTCTAAATGAAATTATCGAACCTATTGTGAAGAACATGGAGTGCTACATCAACTATCTGCGGCGGGAACTCCACAACAAAATGGTGTAGCGAAAAAGAAACGAGAACTCTCAAAGAAGCGAGTTAGAACAATGATTGCTGAAGCATGCTTGCCAAAGAGGTTTTGGGCTGAAGCAGCAAACACAGCATGTCATACACAAAACAGATCAATCATCAACAAATATCATGGAAAGACTCCATATGAAATATGGAATGGTATAAAACCCAATATCTCATATTTTCATATGTTTGGATCAAAATGTTTTGTCTTAAACAGGAATCAGCTGCATACCTTTGATGAGAAGGATGATGAAGCAATCTTCATGGGATACTCAGACACCAGCAGAGCATTCAGAGTACTCAATAAAAGAACATTGGCGATTGAAGAATCAATACATGTGGTTTTTGATGAACCAAATACAAATGGTGAAGATCTTCAAGACCAAGAAAAGAAAGCAGCACAAAGGGAAATCTATACAAATGCAACCATACCAGCTACTATCCTGAATCATCATTTTGAAAATCAAGAGGAACCCCATCTCAATACAACAGAAGAAGCACCTGAAGTTGAAGTTCATGCTCAGCATGAAGGTATGGAAGCACCAAGTGAAGAACATCTTCAACCAGATCTAAATTGGCTAAGAGACCATCCTGAAGAACAAGTCATTGGAGATATTCACACAGGAGTTAGAACCAGAAGACAGTTGGAGCACATGCTAACTTGCTTTCTATCACAAGTGGAACCCAAGACCATAGATGATGCAATCCAAGATGCAGATTGGATCACAGCCATGCAAGAAGAACTAAATGAATTTGAAAGAAATGAAGTCTGGGAACTTGTTGACGGACCAGATATGGCCAACATCATTGGTGCAAAATGGGTATTCAGGAACAAGATGGATGAGCAAGGAACTGGTTGTCGAAAACAAAGCAAGGCTAGTTGCAAAAGGCTACTCTCAAGCAGAAGGAATAGATTATGATGAAACATTTGCACCAGTAGCAAGATTGGAAGCAATCAGACTCTTTCTAGCATTTGCTGCACACAAAGACTTCAAAGTCTATCAAATGGATGTAAAGAGTGCATTCCTAAATGGACTCTTGGAAGAAGAAGTTTATGTAGAACAACCTCCTGGATTTCATATCAAAGGAAAAGAAGACAAAGTATACAAACTCAAGAAGGCCTTCTTTGGCCTCAAACAGGCACCTAGAGCCTGGTATGAAACACTATCACAATTTCTGATCAAGAATGGATTCAACAAGGGAACTATTGACAAGACTCTATTCAAACTAGAGGAAGGAGCAAGCACATTGCTAGTACAAATCTATGTTGATGATATAATCTTTGGATCAGAGGATGAAAAGCTGTGTGAGAAATTTGCAAACCTGATGAAGAGCAAATTTCAGATGAGTATGATGGGAGAATTAAACTATTTCCTTGACCTTCAAGTAAAGCAAATGAAGGATGGCATTTTCATTAGTCAAGCCAAGTACACAAGAGACTTGATACACAAGTATGGGATGGATACAAGTGGCACAACAGACACACCAATGTGTGCCAGAGTCATACTTGGAAAAGATGAAGCAGGAAAGGACGTTGATCAGAAAATGTATAGAGGAATCATTGGCTCCTTATTATACTTAATCGCAAGCGGACTGATATAGCATTTGCGGTAGGAGTGTGTGCAAGATTTCAAGCTCAACCAAAAGAATCACATCTTCTAGCGACTAAAAGGATAATCAAATACTTGAAAAACACTATAAATGTTGGAATTTGGTATCCAAAAGATGGAGGATTTAAATTGATGTCATATTCGGACTCGACTATCTTTGGATGCAAAATAGATAGAAAAAGCACCTCGGAACATGCCAAATGCTAGGAACCGGACTAGTCTCTTGGTTCGGTAAAAAGCAAAACTTCATATCTACATCAACAAATTGAAGCGAGAATACATAGCGAGTAGGTAGGCATTTGTGCACAAGTACTGTGGATAAGACAACAGCTAAGAGACTATGGAGTGGAAGAGAAAACAATTCCAATCATGTGTGATAACACAAGTGCAATATCTATTACTGAAAATCCAGTATTGCATTCAAGAACAAAGCACATTGATGTAAGACATCATTTCATCAGAGACCATGTTGAAAAGGGGGATGTCATCCTAAAACACATACCCACTGAAGATCAATTGGCTGACATCTTCACTAAACCACTTAGCTATGAAAGATTTAGTATGTTGAGAACTGAGTTAGGGATGATTGAAATTGAATAAGTATCAAAGAGCGGCTAGCTGGAGTAATCGGCTAAGTGACTTCATCAACTGGTACAACCTTTGCCATTACATGAGATGTAGCAGGTAAGGCACTGGTATCCAGCGAAGATAAATTAACTGATTGTTAGGAACAGTTAAATGGAGCAGCTCAGTGAAGAACTCATTGGATCGGCTAAGTGACCAGCCAAGGCACTTCACCGAAATAAAGACTTGGATAAATTAAAAGTGTGAACAAAATCAATTCTGATTACACGTGGAGAATAAGGAAATTATGGAGGATTATTCTGTGAAAGATTACACACGTGGCGATCAACGAGGTAATTATATTATTTTTCGAATTACAAACTCCTCGATTCCCGGGCTCTATCATTACTTACCTCAAACCACTCCCCCATTCCACTCGAATATCGCAATTTACATACACAAAATCACGCCATTATGTCACAAAATCCTTCCATATTCAAACCACGTTCACACTACCCAAATCACACAATATAAACAGACTTAGAGATTTTCAGAAATCTTTACGCTGTCTTGCAAATTACAAACCCAATCTCTGATTTTCACTGAAAACTTGAAGAACTCCTTCCTAAACATCTATCTACTATCAATGGCTTCATCTTCCACAATTTCTCCCACTGAAAAATACTATGAAAAATCAATCATCACTGGTTCGTTTTTCAAACCTGAACACTATCTATCGTTTTGTGATAATGATGCAAAAGCTCAACGCTTGGTTGATTGTTGTTCAAATTTGGGGCTGATGACTTTTCTAAATCCCCCAATTACGGGAATCTTCTATGAAAACCTGATCGCATTCTGGAAAAATGCCAAGTTTGTGCCCAGCACAAAGAAAACTGAGGTCGACTGCATAAAAAGTTCAATTTTTGGGAAATAGATAGTCATAACGCCTGGACTTCTCAATAGGTTCCTATAATTACCAATGATAGGCCCGGACAATGTCAAGTTTGTGCAGACTGACATCACAAAATTCTGGGCTGAGATAGCCAAAAATCCAAGGAAAAACAGCAAAACATACAATCTACCTAGATCAACACTCAAACTTCCGTTTGCCGAGTTTGCACCAGTCATCACCAAGAATATCGAAGGCAGAAAAGGGTCCATGGAAAACCTGACAGAGGTTCGGATCAGATTGATGGCCATCATCTACGAACGTATCAAATTCGGCGGGCAACTTTTGTATTCAATAGACTAAAGGATCGGATACAAAAGGAATTTGACCTTTCAATTACGGCACCAAACAAGGGTTTGCGAAAGAAAGGTGATTTCGGGAAAAGAAATCATACGGGTTCCCTCTTCAACACCCGTTCAACGCATTGAACGTGAAACCCACAAATCTGCGGTCCCCACACAAGTCAAAGACGATGTTCACTTACATCAAGGCTTCCATGAAGCCCAAACCCATAGCGGGAGCAAAGAAAGCGACACGAAGGCGGTAGATCGGGGAGTGGGACGAAGAACCGGATCCCGGACAGCGCGCATGAAAACATCTCTCTGCACGGAACCGGCAACTTAATTGACTCTGTGACAATCAGTGATGACACAGCAACAGAAGAAGAAAAGCGCAACAAGAGGAAATCACCTACCTAGAGGAAGGTGAAGAAGGATATAGAATCACTTCATCTGAAGAGGAGGAGATACATGAGGAAGAGGATGAGTCAGATGATGAACGCTCAGAAGGAGGAAATCTTGAAGCAATTCAAGAAGATTTGGGGATTTCTGATGATGAACTGACACTCCAAGAAGTGCTTTTCAAAAGCATAGGCAAAGTTGACAACCAGCTAAGTGAGCCAGCTGATAAAGCTCACTCAGCCGAACTTGTCAACTCCCCCACAATTGCACAAGGGGGAACAGTGGTAGATGAACCAGTCCACACTCAACAGCAACCTCTAAATGACCCTGTGACTAATGAGGAGGATCAAGAACAGATGGAAGAAAAAGAAGAAGAAGCACAAAATGAGAAGGAAGAGGAAGAAGAAGAAAAAGAAGAAATTGAAGTGGAAAATGAGAAGAAGCAAGGTAAAGATGTTGAGGATGAAACTAATGGGGATGAAGAGGATGTCCATGTGGCACCAGAAGAAATTGATCCAGAGAGAGTCTTCAATCTGGACATTCAACCCCTCATTGTGGACATGGAAAGGCAATATTACAGCAGGCAAAACCTGAAGAATGCCTTAAGGAGTGAAGCAACCTCCTTCAATCAAAAGATTGAGGCTCTCATCAGCCATATCAAGATCCAAGATGAGGTCATGGAGAGACAAGGAAATTTACTTTGCAACCTACAGCAACTCATCCCTCATCATGTCCAAAACAATCTTGAGTTCCTTGCTGAAACAACTGACAATAATCTCAAACCATTTGTGGACACTCTAAATGCTCACACTCAACAAATTCGATCCGGATGAGATAATGGAGCATTCGGCAAGCAAATTGGACTTTCTAATCAAAGTTGGTGAGGCCAACAACAAAATACTGGAGAAAAAGTATGGCCCTCTCCCTGAGTCTGAAGCAGCAATTGCAGACCTTGAAGCACGTGTTGATGCTGCCACAAAGGGGGAAGGAAACTCAAAGCCTGAGAGCTCTAGTGGAAAGGAAAAGGGCAACAAAGGCAAGGACAGCAAAGGCAAAGCATCAGGTTTGAAGAAATGAAGAAGTAAACTAGTTACCTGTTGCTTAATTCAATTGATTTTATCATTTGCCTTTGTCGTTTAAATAAAAAGATGCAATATCTTATTGCCCTGTGATGGATGAATAAAATTGTTGAGTTTTATTCTGTTGTTTATTATGAAAAATTTTGATTACTTATGTTCAGGCTTATGAGGGTTTTGGCATCATCAAAAAGGGGGAAATTCTTAGGAACATTTTATAATGTTTTGATGATGGCCATACTAGCTGTTATAGCAAGCCTGAAATAAGTTAGAATTCTCTATATAAGTCTCTACTTAGAGTCTGACATGTTGTATAAGTTGAGTCAGACAAGTATTGTACAAGTTGGTAGGACGGCAAAGCAAAAACAGATATTCGGCAAAGTGAAGCCAGCCAAGCACCAGCAGAGAAGTAATGAAGACATTATGGTCTGACTTATAACCAAGGAAGTCTGTGATGACCTTGGATAAGTCTAAGTTATGTTTCAAGTGATGAAACTCAATATTCAAATATGGTGTACACTTGGTCTCACCCAAATCAAGGATCGGTGAAGTATAAAGATTTTCCGGAAACTAAAACAAAGAAGAAAACAGTGAATCGGCTGAGTAAACTGACTTTCGGCAAAGTGAAAACAAAACAGCGAAGAAAGAACTAACGGCTAAGTCAGAAGGCTCACTCGACCGTTCTGAAAACAGTGAAGTAACACTTACCAGATCAGATTTGATATATGTTGAAGATACAGAAGATCATGCATTAAATACACAATCAATAGAGGATCAATCAAGGACGGATTTTCTGCTATACGTTTGAAGAAAGAATCCAATCACTGAGATCAAGGAGAATGCAATTAAGGGGGAATCAAGAATAAAATCAAGGATTATTCCCTCATTAATATAGCCAACGGACGGAATTTCAAAACCAAGGTTATTCAAGGCTATAAATAGAAGGCATTGACGAAAAAAGAAGACAACGATTCAAAAAGAAAGAAAGCGAAACTCTGTCAATTTGAAAAGCCTTCTCTACGAACTTACAAGGATACATCTAGTGATCAACTCAAATATCGAGCTACAAAGTCATACTCAAAGCTCGAGATTGATCAAGCAAGTGTGTGAATCACATTCACATCAAACTCGAAGCAACCGAATCGAGAGGCAATCGAGAAGGAGTTGAATCTGTGATAGGCGTTGAAGGATTTTGATCTTAAGGAGCGAAAAAGGAAGACCGAATCACCGAAGCCGTAGCGATCAAGGAGTGATAGTCTTCTAGATTGTGAAGCTTGGGAAGCCAAGGACAATCATACTATTGTATCTCGTGAAAACAATAGTGAATTCCTCCGATCATCACGGGAGAAGAGTGGATTAAGGGATTACACCACCCCGAACCACTATAAGCCTTGTGTCAATTTAATTTCGCAATTTACTTTACGACATTTATTTAATTTGCCTACATCATAACTTATATCCGTGATTGTCTAAACTGATTTGAAAACAACATAGTAAGAAGGGACTTATCCGCTGCCCAAAAGCTTTTAAATAAAAGAAAAGTTTTTGAAACTCCATTATAGTCATTCACCCCCCCCCCCCCCTCTGACTATAGTTTCACCCTTCTCTGGGACCAACACTCTGTGCTACCACTGTTTATTCCTCAGTGATCAGCACTCTCTGTACGAGAATTGCAGGGAATTCAGCCATATTATCTCTTTGAAATTCCCTAACATCTGCAATCCTTCGTAGAAAATTGGCTGCTTTGGATAGAGTGTACTCAGTGTCAATCCAGTCTTGATATTGAAAAGAATCCTCAGAACTGACATCAGGCTCATTATGATTTGTAACCCTCTCTTCATCCAAATCCTCAGTCTGTTGGTTGTCAGAGTGTTCAACAGATTAAACAACAAAGGAACCATCAGACACACCAACCAGCCTATTTGCACCAATGTGTATACCCTTATTGATTTGTGCCTCCAGGTCATCCATGGTAAGATCATCTAGATCTTCCTCCATTTGACTAATCTGCTGGCCCTCAACAGACCTACCAGTGTCTGTGGACAGTTGTATACTTGGTTCATTTAATAGTACAGTCCCACTGACTCCTCCTGGTCCAGATGGATTATCACCACCAGAATCAGATGTTGAAGAGTCATCACTGTCTGATTCATCTCTAGAATCTCTGAACTTGATTCCCTCTTCCTTCTTTTGTTGATCAAAGAGATCCATCAGTCTAGCTTCCAACAAAGAGGTATCAACCAGATCTAGTAAATTCTCCACTTCCAACTTATCAAAATCCCATTCCTCAAAATCTGTCATTGGTTCTGCAGCTGCCTTTTGTCTTTTATAGAACCCAAACTTCCATTGAAAGTAATCTGCAACTAGTAGGAGTTTAGGATCAACAGATCCTTCTTTCTTCTTTTTCTCCTTCCTTTCAGATGGCATGGTTTGCCTTGTGGGAGCAGTTTGAGTACCTTGCTGACTTCCAAAGGTCTCAACAAGTAAGTTAAGAGTTTCTTCAACAGATGATTCTAGGTCAGTAGGTTGCTCAGATTGTACATTAGTGCCTACTACCTCCCTCTGTTCCACACTAGGTTCCCCCTGACTAACATGCTCATCAGCAGGGTTAGCAACAGGTTGCTCTTCCCCCTGAACTATTGCAGAACTTGCAGGGTCTTGTACATTTGTTTCAATCACCACAGCAGGTGCAGACTCAATAGTTTGCTATGGTTCTTCTACAAGTTGCTCAACAACAACTTGTGCAGCTTCAGTAGGCTCAGAAGCCTTTACAGGTGAGGATTCAACAACTTCCACAGCAGGCTCAGGTTCATCATTTTGCTGTGATTCTTCAGTATGTTGCTCAACAACAACCTCTACTATCTCACTAGGCTTAATAGTTGTTAGGGGCTCAGCCTCAATAGCTTCTTCTTCATCTTCCCTCTGAGCCTCCAGAATCCTCAATTGTTTCCCTTTGCCATGTTTCTTTTTCTTGGCAATTTCTTTCGTTCTTTTGGAAAGTTGCTCTGGCTCAACTTCAGCAGCTTTCCTCTTTCTGCTATCTGCCTTCTGTTGCTCTTTCAAAATATTAGCAACAGACTTCTTCTTTGCAACTACAGCAGGGTCAGTAACCTCAATTTCAGCTGGACCCTCAGCAGACTCAGCAGTCTCTGCTGTTTGCTTTCTAGTCTTACTAGGCTTTAAGATTTTTGTTAACTTTCTTGTGTCAGCAGCCTTTCTCTTCTCAGTAACCTTCTTAGGTGCAGCATGCTTAACAACTTGCTTAACCTGCTCACCACCAGCATCATCATCTCCACCATCATCATCACTTTGTGTAGCCTCAGCATCCACATCTTCATCATCATCCAAACCAGGGATAGGAGTAGAAACTTCTGGCTTGTATCTGGATTAGTTAATCTTTTCAGATAAAATATCAGGTACCTGAAAATGATTCAACAAGGTGTGAATCAGTAGACCTAAGGGCTTGACCTTGGACTTCCTTATACCTTCTCTATCTTCAATAAACACCTTCTTCATGTAGTGTATAAAGAATCCAGCCCAATCAAACTTCATACTTCTGTAGATGATGATCAACCGGTCTATTTTAGGTCCTGACAGTGTATCTAGACTCCCAATGAATCCCAAAATGATTTTGGCAATTAATTTGCTCAGCAGGTTGTATTCATATCCAATGTATTTCACATTAATGCCTAGATTTGAAGCTATTTCAGCATTGGTCTTTATAGCATCCACAAACTTCAACCTTGGGAGATTCATTGCTTCTGGATTGGTGGGGGCATTATTTCCAGGTCCAAAATGAAATACCCTCTCAGTAAATCAGAGGATAATTCAATCTCTCTTCCATTAACAGTTGTAGTGAAGGCTTCTCTTCCTTCATGTATAACAATATTCCTCTAGAATTCCAGTACATTGACATATGAAATTCACTATAGTATTCTATTGATAACATTCTCCAGACCAGCAATCCATCTGATTCTTCATCCTATGTTAATGGCAAGTTAAGTAGAGTGACAGTCAGTCACATAACCTCTTATGCTTTGACTGGTGCCAATATGAACATCATCCTTCTTTGCCATTGTTTTAAGAAAATGATGAAGAAGATAGCTTATAAATCTGTGTTCACACAGTGTATACGCAGAGAAAATTAATCTGAGTGTTTGAAAGTGGCTTCTATGTATAGGTCTGTATAAAAAACAGAGAGTAGTGGTTGGAAACCGTCAGACACGTACTATAGCATTAACCACGATTAATTTTTTAGTGAATGTTATCTTGCCACGTGTCCCATGACAGACCCATAACGGATTGTTACCATTCGATCATGTAACTGCGGTTATTAAGATGAAATAAATATCCCGCTATTTTGCTTTTTGACTTTGGCAAGTTTGATGATTAATATTTATTTCAGTAGCCTTGTCATCAGTAGACTTGGCTCAGCAGCCTGCTGACATAGATGCCTCAGCAGCCTACTGATAGAATTACTCTACTGATATCCAATATCTCTTGTTTTGTCCAACTGATAATACAAGATGAAGTTTAATATCAATGACTGATCTGTCAAGTGAGCTCACCCAACATGACAAAGACCAATCCCATTGGCAACTTCATTTGCTCAATTGTCCAAACATGAATAAGTACATGGAATTGTTGATACTAATGACTAATCTGCTAAGTGAGCTCACCCATCATAGCAAAGACTAATCCCCTTGGTGAATTCCAGTACATTGCTGATTAAACTATATCAGTCAACTTTTATAATTCCAAGTTCAGTCTTTAGTTTAGAAAATCTTTCACTATCCAGTGGTTTAGTGAATATATCAGCAAGTTGATCTTCAGTAGGGATGTAAAGAACCACCACATCTTTCTTTTCAACATGATCACTTATAAAATGATGTCTCACATCGATATGCTTGGTTCTTGAGTGCAAAACAGGATTTTCTGTGATTGCAATTGCACTTGTGTTGTCAGACATAATTGGAATTTCACTTTATTCAATTCCATAATCCCTTAACTGTTGTCTTAACCAAAGTACTTGTGCACAACAGCTTCCAGCAGCTATATATTCAGCTTCAGCAGTGGAAGTTGATATAGAATTATGTTTCTTGCTAAACCAGGAAACCAGTCTATTTCCCATTAACTGACAGGTTCCTGTGGTGCTTTTTCTATCAATCTTGCAACCAGCATAATCAGAATCAGAGTAGGATATAACCTTGAAACTTCATCTTTTGAATACCATATTCCTACTCACAAAGTCTCTTTTAGATACTTGAGAATTCTTTTTACTGCAGCTAAATGACTTTCCATAGGTTTTGATTAAAATCTTGCACAAACACTGACAACAAAGGATATATCAGGTCTGCTGGCAGTTAGGTACAGCAGACTGCCTATCATCCTTCTGTATAATGCCTGATCAACATCTTTGCCTTCTTTGTCTTCATCCAGTCTAATATTTGTACTCATTGGAGTTGATACCTTGGTGCTGTTTTCCATACCAAATTTCTTCAGTAGCTCCTTGGCATGCTTGGTTTGATGAATGAAGATTCCATATTTCATTTGTTTGACTTATAATCCCAAGAAATAGTTCATTTCTCCCATCATACTCATTTGGAATTTACTTTTCATCAAATTAGCAAATTTTTCACATAGCAATTCATTTTAAGAACCAAAAATTATGTCATCAACATATATTTGTACCGGTAGGGTGCTGTCACCTTCATTGATTCTGAACAGAGTCTTTTCAATGGTAACTTTGGTAAAACCATTGTCTACCAAGAATTGAGATAGAGTCTCATACCATGCTCTTGGTGCTTGTTTCAAACCATAAAGTGCTTAATTGAGTCTGTACACTTTATCTTCTTGATCTTTAACTTCAAATCCAAGATGTTGCTGAACATACACCTCCTCTTCTAGAATACCATTCAAAAATGCACTTTTGACATCCATCTGATATACCTTGAAGTTTTTATAAGCATCATATGCCAAAAATAACCTGATAGCTTCCAATCTTGCAACAGGGGCATATGTCTCATCAAAATCTATTCCTTCTGCTTGAGAATAGCCTTTTGCTACTAGTCTGGCCTTATTCCTCACAATGGTACCAGATTCATCTAATTTGTTTCTGTATACCCATTTTGTACCAATTATATTTGCATGATTAGGCCTTTCCACTAGTGTCCAAACTTGATTTCTTTCAAATTTATTCAATTCTTATTGAATAGCAGTGATCCAGTCTGGATCTGATATTGCTTCTTCAAAAACTTTAGGTTCCATTGGAGATAGAAAACAAGTAAACATTGCTTCTACTTGTCTTCTAGTCCTCACACCTTGCTGTATGTTGCCAATAACTTGTTCAGCAGGGTGATCCCTTAACCATTGTGGATTCTGGTTAGATTGATTCTCAGGAACATCATCTTTAGTAGGGTTTGCTGTTTCTTCTACAGGGGGTTCAGCAGATTCTTGAACTGCCTCAGTTGTTGCATCGGAAGTATTACCAGCAGGGTGTTCAGCAGGGGCAGAGTCAGAAACCTTTAAGTCATTAAACCTTTCCAAAACATCAACACACTCTGGATCAGTGACTTGCTAATTCTCAGCAGGTTCTGTAGCTTCAACTTCCATTCCAGTAAACTTTGGTTCATCAAATACAACATGTATAGATTCTTCATGTTTTAGTGTCCTTTTGTTCAGTACCTTGAATGCCTTGCTGACTGAAGAATATCCCAAGAAGATTCCATCATCTGATTTTGGTTGGAATGTCTTCAATTGCTCTTTATGATTCAAGATGAAGCATTTACTTCCAAATGGATGGAAATAAGATATATTAGGTTTTCTTCCATTCCAAATCTCATAAGGTGTCTTCAGCAGCTTCTTGTTTACTGAGGTTCTGTTTTGTGTATAGCATGCTGTATTAACTGCTTCAGCCCAATATCTTTTAGGCAGCAATGCTTCACAAATCATAGGTCTTCCTGCTTCTTTTAGAGTTCTGTTTCTTCTCTCAGCAACCCCATTTTGCTGAGGTGTACCAGCAGCAGCAAGTTGATGTAGTACACCATTTTGTTCACAATATTCTCTTATAACTTTATTGAGAAATTCAGTACCCTTGTCTGATCTTATCTTCACTACTATCAAACTTTTCTCATTTTTCAATCTCTTCAAAAGTTCAGGCATCTTTTGAAGTGTTTCACTTTTCTTGTTCATGAATATCACCGAAGTGTATCTTGAATAATCATCCACAACTACCAAAGTGTATTTCTTTCCTGTTACACTTGTTGGTGTTACTGGTCCAAATAGATCCATGTGCATCAGCTCCAAAACTCTTTTAGTTGATTGCTTAGTTTTTTATTTGAAGCTTGATTCCGTCTGTTTACCTTGCTGACAAGCATCACATGTAGCATCCTTCTTGAAAGTGATCTCAGATAAACCAATCACCAGTTTATTCTTCACCAACTGATTGATATAATCAAAATTTAGATGATTTAACTTCTTATGCTATAACGAATTAAGTTCTGAGTTGGTATGCACAATCAGGCATTTCTCTAGAACAGCAGTAGACCAGTCCACATTATACATGTTTTGTTGTCTTCTTCCAGCCAACACAACTTGATCACCTCTTTCACTGATGACAATACATGTGTTTTTGTCAAAAGTAACCTTGTATCCCATGTCACAAAACTGTCCAGTGCTCAGCAGGTTGTAGTCCAGTCCTTCCACATATTCAACATTCCTGATTGTTAATCCATTTCTCACAAGTGTGCCACATCCTCGTGTTTATCCTGGTGTGTTCTTGATGCCAAAATTCACTCTTGGACCATCCTTTGCCACATAGTTTGACAAACAGTGCTTATTCTTTGTCATATGTCTGGAACATCCACTATCAAAGTACCAGACACCCTACAAAACAAAGTTAATGCATTTTAGGTACCCAAAACTGTTTGGGTACATAATGGTCAGTGGTAAGCATGAACCTTGGCAAATTTCCATTAGGTCTTCTCTTAAAAGTGTCATACTTTGGTTCATACATGTATTCTACAAATCCATAAGGTCTAACAATTGGTTGTGTAGGATTCACATATGCTTTTTGGCCTTTAGGTATGTAATGTTGTTTGAACTGATTCCTGTTGTTAGAAGCATTAGTATAACCATAGGTTTGCTGTCTGTTAGGAACAACCACGTAGTATGGAGTCTGCTGAGGTCCCCGCTGAGGTCTTGTGTAAGTCCTCTTCTGAGTCCCCTGCTGATTCAATTTCTTAGGTTTTACCCTAGTATTATGGTTATACTTACTGTTTCTAGCAATGAAGGTAGGAATATTCCAATCATCATTAGTAGGGAACAGTCTACCTTTCCCCCTGAGATAAGTATCCCTCAAATGATTGCCATTTTTAGGTTTAGGATTCTTATCCTTGGAATATTTCTGGTTCTTGCCTTTTTGTGGTCCAGCAGACTTGGTAGCAGGTCTGCTATCAACAGGTCTGCTATCAGCAGGTCCAGATTATCCAGCAGTCCTACCTTTGGATTTACCCTTTTTGACTTCTGATTTTGCTTCTTTGAAGCATTCTCGGTAGGCTTCACTGCCTCAGCAACCTTACTAGGAGTTGGATCTTGTGCAGGCACAAACTTAGCACCAATTCTGGTACTAGTTTCAGTGACCTTACTGGATGCACTCTTATTGGATTATTGAGTTCAAAATCCAAGGCATGTTCTATCACCATAAGCCTTTCCAGATTTGAATGCAGTGGTGGAACAAGATTGTTCGGCATATTCGGCGGCTTATCGAATGTACAAAGCGGGCTTATGCTTGATTCTGTCCAACTTCTTTTTCCTTTCCATTGAGAATTCTTAATTTAGCCTTTACCCTTTCAACTTCTACTTGAAGAGCCTCTTTTTCAGCCTTCATAATCTCATAACCAGATTGTATTTTCCTCAGTTGATAAAGGATGGCATCCAAAGTTTCTTCATTGTCAGAATTTTTACGATTTGAACCATAAGTTGATTCACAATCACATCCAGCAGGAGTGTTCATAGATACAAAATTGTATTCCTCCTCTGTTTCATCCATATTTGCCATTAAGGTATAATGATCCATATTAGCAACAAGTGCAGTGTAATCAGATTCATTTCCTTTTTCTGATTCCACTTCATATCCTGATTCATCTTCAGCAACCATAGCTTTCTTGCCAGATCTTCTTTGTTTACTTTTACTCTTCAGTAGGTTTGGACAATCTGGTCTGAAATGTCCAGGCTTCTTGCAATTGAAGCAAAGATAATCTGGTTCCTTATTCTGTTTTAACTCAGGACAGTCAGGTTTGAAGTGTCCTGGTTTCATGCATTGAAAGCACAAATAATCACTATCTTTCTTGGAATCATCTTTCTTCTTTTCACTAGGTCTCTTTGTGATATTTCTTGAAGAGCCCTTTCCAGTTTTCATCATTCTGATTTTCTTGCTCAGTAGGGCAATCTGCTCTTGCATCTCATCCAGTAGATCATCTTGAGCTCCTGATGTTTCTTCTTGGTGTGTAACAGCTAATGCAGCGGTCTTTAGTTCTTTTTTTTTTCAGTCTCAGTGACTAGTTTCTTACTGAATTCATAGGCTTTGAGATCTGAAAACAATTTGAAGGTGTCCTCTTCATGTACACTTCTCATCTCTTCTATTGCTGTCACCTTCATTTTCCAAACAACTTTTGCAGGTAAAGCTTCAAAGAATTTTGAATTGATTTCTTCTTTTGTGTATTTTACATTCAGTAGGGTGAGTTCATCCATGATTGCATTGAATCTAGACTCCATTTGTTCAATGGTCTCATTTGGATTCATTTTGAACTTTTGGAACTTCTTCTTTGCCACACTGATCTTGTTCTTCTTGATTGCATCAGTGCCTTCACAGATTAATTGCAAATTATCCCAAAGTTCCTTTGCAGTCTTGCAATCCTTCACTTTCACGTACATATTGCTATCCAAAGTTCTATATATGATATTAATAGCAATATTGTTCAAATTTGCTCTTTTTCTATCTTCAACATTCCATTCTCCTTTTGGCTTTGGAATGCACTGTGTCTCATTCCCAACTGTTACTGACTTTGTGATCTCCAGTGGTCCATCTGTCAGCACATCCAGCATCTTATCATGTGTTGCAGCTAGAAAAGCCTGCATACGACATTTATACTTATCAAATCGATCTAAAGAACACATCAACATTGTTCTAGCATACTGGTTGTTATCCATGATGCAAAGCTTTGAAAATCATAAACTTGAAAAAGTTTTCAAAGTATTTTCACAAGCACAACAAGTAAGATTACTTCAGAACAGAAGCACTGCTCCGATACCAATTGTTGGTCCCTTGAAAAGGCTTTGGTTAAGTTTAGAGGGGGGTGAATAAACTTAACACTTAAAATTTTTTTGGAGTTAACAAACTCAGCACCTTCAGCAGCCTGCTGATAGCTCAGAAGTCTGCTGACTGTGGAGTTTACTGAATTTGCACAGCGGAATATATCAAAATTTAAGCCTTGTTACTTGTTGCTAAAACATGATACCAAGTATTAGATACTCAGTAGTGTATGTGTGTGTATTCAGTTGCTAGATTCAGTAGGTTGATGTGCTAGATATACTAAGTGCAGAATATAAATGCAAAAAGTAAGTAGGCAGTTTTTATAGTGGTTCCGGGTGGTGTAATCCTGCCAGTCCACTCTTCTCCTATGATGTTGGAGGTCATTCACTATAGATTCTTGAGATAGCAGTTAAAAAAATCCCTAAGTCACTTCTCCTTCACCAATAACTATGGCTTCACAAACAGAACAATTAGAACAGGTAAGATTGCTGCTCCAAAGTCTTCCACTGGTCCCTGAAGGGTAGGATTGCCTCTTCACCAGCTCCACCACAAACAAAAGTCCTTGACACCCAAAGATGCTTCACTGTCTTCAGTAGATTCTTGTAAAAGAAAGTTTGAATCAAGTAAGTGATTCAGCTTTCCGCAGCTTGATCAGGATGATATGATCAGCAGCTTGATGTCTTCAAGTGTGTAAACTTTATGTAGCTTGAATGCAGATTACACATGAAGAGTTGTACTGGATTAGTAGTTTTATGCTCAATAGGGTCAGCAGGGTGTTTTTCTTGATAAAAATCTGAAGCTCAAGATTTCTTGTTATTTTTCTCTTAATGTTCATCACATGTATCTGAATTAGGTGTCCTTTATTTAGAGGTAGGAATCCTTGTGACTTATGTTTGAAATTCAAACATAGCCGTTTCAGATTTGTCCCATTTGACTTGCTTTATGTCACTGTTCATAGTACTGACATAGTTAGAATGGTTTTTGACAGTTTACCCTCTGTCCACTCTTTGACTAGTATTCGTTGGATAAAGGTCTGAATCTTTCCAACGTCCATTTAATCTTAACCATTGATTTGTTTGATACAATCAGAGGTTGTTAGCTGTCCCTTTCTTTGTAATCTTCCAATGTAACCTTTGAATAATCCAAGATATACATCAGCAGGTTCCTGTGAATATAAGTCTGCTGAAATGTATATTAGTCAGCGGATCCATATTTTGCTAACTGTCTTTTATCTAAAATTTATTTATGAAGTTAGATTACACCATCTTGATCATAACTAAGTTCCAATCACCAATTTACTTATGGAACTTAGACCTTGTACACAAGGTATATGAAATCAGCTTAGGTCATCACAGACTTCCTTAAATTTTGATTCCATATCCTTGACTTTAATTACTAAGTTTGATCCCTTAGCCTTCAATAACTGAGTTTGAGCCCTCAGCCTTTAGTATTCAGCAGGTTCCTAAACTAGTCTACTGACCTAGGTACCCTGCGATATAGACCGATCTACGATGTAAGTCAACTGACATTTTACAGTGCTTATTTGATCAAACCTATACAAAGATCAAACTCTAATAAACCTATACATTTGATCTAGAAATATTTTTGCATTTGCTCTATAACAGCTAGTCTGGCACTCATCACTAAAACATAAAATAAGTCCAACACTTTTTGATTGCATCAGTGCCTTCACAGATTAATTGCAACTTGTCCTAAAGTTCCTTTGCAGTCTTGCAATCCTTCACCTTCATATTGCTATCCAAAGTTCTGTAGATGATATCAATAGCAATATTGTTGAGGTTTGCTCTTTTCCTATCTTCAGCATTCCATTCTCTTTTTGGTTTTGGAATGTACTGAGTTTCTTCTCTCACTGTTACTGACTTAGTGATCTCCAGTGGCCCATCTGTCAGCACATCCATCATCTCATCATGTGTTGAAGCTAGAAAAGCCTGCATACGACGTTTATACTCATCAAAACGATCTAAAGAGCACATCAACATTGTTCTAGCATACTGGTTGTTATCCATGATGCAAATCTTTGAAAATCAGAAAAATGAACAAGTTTTCAATGTATTTTCACAAGCACAACAAGTAGGATTACTTCAGAATAGAAGCACTGCTCCGATACCAATTGTTGGTCCCATGAAAAGGCTTTGGTTAAGTTTAGAGGGGAGGGTGAATAAACTTAACACTTAAAACTTTTGGAGTTGACAAACTCAGCAACTTCAGCAGCCTGCTGACTGGTCAGTAGTCTGCTGATACTCAGTAGTCTGCTGACTCTTGAGTTTACTGAATTTGTTGCAGCGGAATATGTTAAAATTAAGCCTTATTACTTGTTGTCAAAATATGATACCAAGTATTAGATACTCAGTAGTGTATGTGTGTGATTCAGTTGCTAGTTTCAGTAGATTGATGTGTGAAATACTAAGTGCAGAAAGTAAATGCAGAAACTAAATAGGCAATTTTTATAGTGGTTCCAGGTGGTGTAATCCTATCAGTCCACTCTTCTCATGCGATGTTGGAGGTAATTCACTAGAGATTCTTGAGGTAGCAGTTAAAAAATCCCTAAGTTGCTTGTCCTTCACCAATAACTATGGCTTCACAAACTGAACACTTGGAATAGGTAGGATTGCTGCTCTAAAGTCTTCCGTTGGTCCTTGAAGGATAGGATTGCCTCTTCACTAGCTCCACCACAAACAACAGTTCTTGACATCCAAAAATACTTCACTGTCTTCAGTAGATTCTTGTAAAAGAAAGTTTGAATCAAGTAAGTGATTCAGCTTTCAGCAGCTTGATCAGGATGATATGATCAGCAGCTTGAAGACTTCAAGTGTGTAAACTTGATATAGCTTTATAGCAGATTACACTTGAAGAATTTTACTAGATCAGTAGCTTTAATCTCAGTAGGGTCAGCAGGGTGATTTCTTGATCAGAATTCGAAGCTCAAGACTATCTGTAGTTTTTCCTCAATTTTCATCACCTCTATCTGAATTAGGAGTCCTATATTTATAGGTAAGAATCCTTGTGACTTATGTTTGAAATTCAAACATAGCCGTTTCAGATTAGTCCTATTTGACTTGCTTTTTGTCCTTGTACATAGTACTGACACTGTCAGAATGCTTTTTGACAGTTTACAGTCTGTCCACCCTTTGACTTGTATCCATTGGATAATCCTCTGTATCTTTCCAACGTTCCTTTGATCTTAGCCATTGATTTGTTTGATAAAAATAGAGGTTGTTACCTGTCTTTATCCTTGTATTTTTCCAATGTAATCTTGATTAAATCGAAATTTGTATTCAGCAGGTTCCTATGAACATAAGTCTGCTGATATGCATATTAGTCAGCAGATCCATATTTTGTTGTGTTTAAAAACACTTCAGCTAACTGTCTTTTATCTAACTTTTATTTATGAAGTTAGATTACACCATTTTGATCATAACTAAGTTCCAATCACCATTTAACTTGTGGAACTTAGACCTTGTACACAAGGTATATGTAATCAGTTTAGGTCATCACAGACTTCCCTAAATTATGATTCCATATCCTTGACTTTAAATACTAAGTTTGATCCTTTAGCCTTCAACAATGGAGTTTGAGCCTTCAGCCTTTAGTCTTTAGCAGGTTCCTATACTAGTCTACTGACTCAGGTACCCTACTGATCTAGACAGGTCTGCTGATGTAAGTCAGCTGACCTTTTACAGTGCTTGTTTGATCAAACCTATACAAAGATCAAACTCTAATAAACATATACATTTGATCTAGACATCTTTTTGCCTTTCCTCTATAACAGCTAGTCTGACACTCATCACTAAAACTAAAAAATAAGTCCAACAACTGCTTTTTCTCCTTGTTTATGCCAGCCAAACCGGGCATGCACTTCAGGTAATGCGATGTTATTATGTGTAGAGCTCCCGATTTGAGTGATTCAAGTTGCATTGGAAAGGCTATTCAGTTGTGTACAACATTTATGTAATGTTCCTACAAAATTCCTATAAAGGGGCTAAAATGCAGATTAAGTGACAAAAATATGAACCATCAACAATTTTTTATTTGTTTCAACTCTTTAGCTTTGGCTACTCACTTCCACTTCTCAAATTCATCTTTCCATCATCGATTCCTCTAATCCCGGAATCACAATTAACATATATCCTGCAAACATAAAGAAAATATACAACGCATAATTCCCATAAGATAGTATAGGTATGAAATATGGAATAAATCACCAATAAATGATGAGATTTCAGGACATCGTCGTCTTTGACCACAAAGTGAATGTAATGGAGTAAATGCATCATAAATCACTCAAGCTGCCTCAAAAGTTTATCAAATGAGTCATAAATAGGGGATAAATCATGCATAAAATTATTCCTAAGTTAACTCTCATCATTTGATAGATAAAATTGAACATTGACAATGGTGTCGGTCTGCTAAGTAGGCTTGTGAATAAACGTAGTAGCAGGAGATTACCGGTTTTAAGTGCTCAAATACTAGATTAGTGGTTGGCTCCATTAACTCACATAAGATATAACCATTTGATAATGTCGAAATTATCACGAACAATATGATGTCGTTGATATCTAGCTAATTATCTCAAAAAGCCGTGTATTTTATGTCATTTTATATCAAGAACAACATGAAGTTTTATTACAATGGAAATGGGGTGTTTACGGGGATTGTTGGTCCCATTGAAATGCCGACACAAGTTTAGGGGGGTTGAATAAACTTGTCACCAAAAGCTAGTTCTTAAACTAGATTAAGTTAGATTTTAGACTTGTGTGGAGTTGAGCTGATTGGGCTGAGTATAAGAGAAATTGACTTATGTTGAAACTGAGCCAACCTGCAGCGGATATATTTTAGCATTGCAGCGGATATATTTTAGCATTTATACAGATCTTTTGTTTCTAAGAGAAAGCTGATGAGTATGCAAAAACTGAATTATGTAGAGTGTCAGTTTGTGAAATGTGAGTGAATAGCAATCAGTTTGTTCAATTATGCAGTATGAAAAACATATATAAAAACAAACATAAACAATAATAAAATTGACAATAAGTAAAATGCGTAATGTAAGTAAGGAAAGAATATAGTGGTTCAAATTGGTGTAATTCTGTCAGTCCACTCTTCCCCTGTGATGTAGGAGGAAAATTCCACTAAAACTCTTTGAGGTAGCCGGTTACAAAATGTCCTAATTGATAGTCCTTGACTAATCCCTAGATTCACTATCTAAACAACTATAGAACATGTGTGATTGCTGCTCTGCAACTGCTTGAACCACTAGTGTTTAGAGGGGTGTATTGCCTCTTCATCAGCTCCACCACAAACACAGTCTACCCGACTCTTGTGACAACAACTGTCATTGGCAAATCTGAACCGGATTGCTTCATAGTCTAAACTTTTTGATAAAAATTATCAAAGTTGGACTGATCAATAAATTGTTTCTTGCTTGTGGTTTTTCTAAGTGTTAGATTCTTGATTGAGTCTTTGAAGCTTGAACACTTGAAGAATTCTGGATATGATCTTGTTGAGCACAAAGACTGATAGCAATTCAGATGAACAAGACTTAGGCACAATAATGCTTGTATTCTTGTATTGTTGTGTGTTTTATCCTTGATACAAGGTCCTCTATTTATAGTGTGAGGTCCAACGTTCATCTTGCTTGAATTTTGAATTCTATCAACATCTATATTTCAGATGACATATGACAGATGTCAGATGTCAGTGACCGTTCTGACATGTCAGTGCTTCATCCAATAAAAATACTTGATTTGTAACATTCATATGTAAATTCAGTTCTTTGGATGACTGACCTTATAACTGAGTATCTTGATCATTTTTAGTCTATGTATGTCAGTTATCAGTTTGTCAACTCACTTAGAGCGTTAACTGTGTTTTTACTCTTCTTCAAAACTTAGTACTCTATTCCTCTTATTTCATTTGACTTAATAAGAGTACACCATATCTTAAAAATAAATCATCTAAGATATCAATGTCCTTATGATTCTGAGGTCTTCATACAAGATCCATAAAGTCATTTCAGGCCATTAAAGACTTACCTAAATTTGTAACTTTACAGTATCTGCTTTAATCTTCATAACTGAGTTTGATCCTTCAGTTCTTCATTCTTCATAACTGAGTATGTGTCCCTCAGTTCTTTATTTACGGAGTTTGTTCCCTCAGCCTTCAGCTTCTAGATAAGTCAATCGAGTTTGTGTCCCTCAATGAACTTACCATCTTCAGTTGTGAGTGAACTTCAGTTCTAGGTACTGAGTGACGTTTTCAGTTTAAGTTAGTATCCAGTTTTCTAAATGATTTCAAGTTCTCAGTTTTATGAATCATTAACTATTACAGTGCTTGTCTGATATAACCTATACAATTATCATACCTTACTAAATCCTATACATTTAGTTCTAGACATCTTTTAGCTTTTCACTAAAATAGCTAGCTTTAGCACTTCATCAATAGGGTGTAAACAAACAAATAGATAAATAAGATGAATGTCCACGGATTATTGCTAATGAAATAAACAAGTAATATAATTTATAATCCGGTTAACCTCAAGTATAAGGATCGTAGTATGGAGGCTAATGCCGGGTCGATCTTACGGGGAACTAATGGTTGTAAATCCTAATTTTTGCCTATCTAAACGATGTCACGAAAACTTAACTAAACAGGGAACTAAACTAGACAAATATGCTGAAAATAAACTAGACAGAGGACGGAATCCAAAGCTAGGAAGAATTGGTTGCGAACAAACTAAACTAATGTGGAAAAAAACAGTAATCTAAACTAAACAAATTCAAGTTCTAAAGATTAGATCAAATTTAAAAAGGACAAACGAGCGAGTTGATCCACCTATCCAACAATTATTAACTTCATATCTTGATTATATTTTCGTTTCTAACAAGTTGTGATTCATCTTATCAAAGGTATGAATTCCTACTTTCGTAGATAATTCGCCTATTAATTCCTATCTTTCGATTTACGGAGATTAACGCGTCATAAAATAAGCAAAGATGTAAACTTTAACGTTTTAACCTAGATATTCAACCTATCAACTTTCGTTTGACATAGATCAAAGATCCATTCCTAAATCATGGTGATCTAATGTTTATAAAGACTTTCATCAAATATAAAACATCATACATGCACATCTTTCGATATAAATGCAATTAACATCATAAAACATGATAAAGGAAACAACTTTGAATAGAAACTTACAATATAATCGAAGAAAACGAAGTCAACCGGTGTTGGATGGCTTCACAATGCTCGTTTGTAGAAGCTTAGCCCCCGAACATCCTCGAGAACTCAAAAGTGCGGGAATTAAGAACATAGAACTACCTACTTTTATCTAGAATTTAAGTGTATGAAAACCGGAATAAAAGCGAGAAAGATGCACCTAAAGCCGCCCCCGATATTAGGGTTTCGAATAATGTCAATCGGTCTCCTTAATGTGTGAAAATAGATGGGTATTTATAGCCTCCAAAGTCGGTTTCTCTAAGTCGGTCGGATGGACGAACGTTCACTATAGTGGACGCTCGTTCACAATTGCCGAACTCTCCTCGGACGCTCGTTCGATTCCGTTCATGCTCTCTCGTATCAAAATCGTTCTTCCGGACGCCCGTCCGGTTTAGCAAAACGCCCGTCCACTCGGACGGGACACGGACGCTCGTCCAATATGGCTCGGATGTGATTTTTGCATCTCTATCTCTTTTCTTTAACCCACCTCATCATTATCTCTTTCTTTAATCGCCATATCTCGAATTTCATCTCTTTTTATCATTAGTTGAACCTCATAACAATACCTATGAGACACGGAAAATATCGCGAACGTAATAATATCCAAATAATTATAATTCAACCATAAAAATCACATAATTACATCGATATTGCGATTAAGCCCTTAAAAATATCGTTTACTAAATATTTCCATATAAGACCTTATTATTATGCAAATTATACAAATAAAAGGGGAAAACATCACAAAATATAACCTTATAAAACATATAATTTCACCCTTAACAACTCCCCCACACTTAGCTTTTGCTCGTCCCGAGCGAAACAAAACGAAAAATTAGGCTCGAGATAGTATAGACATCTCAACAAATATAACGTATATTCAATAACGTAGAAGTTCACCATTGTGTGTGTGCATAGCCATAGAAAACTTCCACTACATCCAAACTTGAGGAACTTAAAGTAAAACTAGCTAATACCCCCTCGTAGAATAGTAATAAATGACACTCATAAGATGTACCCTACAACGTGACATATCCCGAAAAGAATGATCGAATGAATCTAGGGCCTTTCTGAAATACTCAGAGGATAATCCCTACATCATATCTTTCAGTTTATACTGGGGATAAGATAGACGATAACTTAGTCCTATTCATTTCATAACATATCTTAAGTTGATTGAATTCATTCACGTTTTAAACACACATTAGAAGAAGCTATTGCCCCGTCATAGCGAAATAGGACATTTCGAGATAATACCCTACCTTACTCCAATCATAAGGCAGCTTTTCCTAACTCGTCGTGAGCTTTTAGTCATCATAGTGGCATAGGACTTACGTGGTAAACCCTACCGCACTCAAATCATCGACTAGCTTCCGACACACACGATAGATTCATTTAATTATTCAACTTCTCATTTGACATTAGTTACGTGTTACTTATCACATTCAAACTGTTAGATATTCACAAGATAACATACTTCGGATCTAAATACAAACTATCATAGATCTCACGATACACACGTAGCACTAAGTACATGACTTAAAAGAAAATCAAAAATTACTCGTCCAAAAGGGGTAATAACTTTATAAATTAGCTCATCATTCACTATGGCTCGTGAGAAATAGTGTCGTGTGAAACAACTAACTTACCAAACATATGATATATAGCTTAAATGACTATAAAGATAACGAACATTGAATTGAATTGCCTACTCGGGACAAAACAAAAACAAAAGTGTCGAAAAATTTCGAAAATTTTAGCTCATTTTGCATAATAAACAATCTGACGTAGTAAACAAACTCATATGCATAGGATTAAATCGAACTATCCCCTCCCCCACACTTAAAAATTCAACATGTCCTATGTTGTGCAGAAATTAAAAAAGATAAGAAACTTAGCTGAATTCGCGTAGAAAACCGAGCCATTGGTCAGGCTGGAGCATGAAAAGGCCAACGCTCACAAAAAGCGTGGAAAAATGTCCCAAAAACTAACTCAATCGGATCTCGACAAAAACTATTGCTGCAAAACTCGAGAAACAGAAAACTCGGGGGAAAACGGGATACAATACGGCAGTAGAGATAATAAACCAAACGGAATAAAAAGAAAAGATCATTGATAAATATGTCAACACAAGTCAAAGAACGAGAAACTAGAAAGTAGCAAAATGTATAGGTACAGCCAAATCGAATGAAATGTATCAAAAAGTGCAATAACAACCAGAAAGATAGATATATAAAAATAGAAACTCAAGGCAGCCCCGGAGCATCAACTGGAGAAGGATCTGAAGAAGGAACATCAGTTGTAGATGCAATCTGTGTAGGTCCGGCGTGCAACAGAGCAAGCGAGGTGGACGGCCCGGCCTCTCTATCGGTAGGAACTCTCGCAGGTCCTCGGATCCACCGAGTCTCCTCATCACCCGACTCGGGCTTCTCCTCCATCTTGACCACCTCAGCTATCACCCGCTCTATCTGCTCGGAGAAGACATAATCCATATTACTCGCATTGAATACCCTCCGATCTCTCGGTTGCCTTCCATCAACTATACATTCCAAAACCGACAAGATATTATCTAGGCCATCCCGGATATCACTCAACATTGCCCTCAAACTATGAGCCATACTATGCCGAGTAATCTCGGAAGAAGATAATCCAGAAATAACTGAAGCTCGAGGCGGTGTCGATGTGGAACCAGGCTCAGAAACTGGAACAGCCTTCTCTCTACGAATAGGGGGGTAACTCTTTGTCTTGTGGTCTGATGTATACTCAGCAACCCCAGCATCCAGACATAACTGATGTATCAAATGAGGTACTATTAAACTCCGGGTAGACACCTGCTGGTTTGCCAAAATGTCATCAAACAAGGCCTGCCCTACATCAACGTTTAACCCAAAAACCAACGCATACAACATCCCAAGATCACTGATATAGAAATGTGTAAGGTTGTTCTTAGGAATCAACCGACTCTGGATAAATCGACAGTAGACCCTCCAATCCTCAGTCCAGGTCGTGGTGATTAACTCCTTCCTCTCACCGTTCGGTCTCAACACCCATGCCACACCCGGACAAACTTTCAATCGCAGCTCCTCCATCGGATCCCTACCCTCCTCTTTTTGCCGTCTAGTGATCTCCTCCTTATAGTCCAAGCCCTGAAACGCCGGCAACTTATATTTCTTGTTTATCACCTCGGCGGAAAAAGGAACTTGGACACCACGAACCATCACAAAACCGTCATCCAAATTTGTCTCAAAACAATTTGCATAAAACTCTCGCACTATAGAATCATTGACGGGGTAGGAGGAATTTTCAAGCAACTCATCCCATTTCCTAGCCTTTAACATCTTCACGAAGGCGGGATCAACTTGTAGTGTCTTTACCTCTCTCGTCAAAGATCGACTCCTAGTCACATAATCCTTAGTGTAGGCGGTATGAGCTCGTGGATTGACGAACCTACGGGGCATAGCAAGAGGGACAACATTCTTAGCTTTCTTCTTGGAGGGGGTACTGTGCGGCCTCGGTTTCAGCCTCCTCCCTAACTACTTCCTCATTACCACCCTCGGCTCTAGAAGACTCACCACCTCGAGTGCCTCGGGCCATTCTACTAAGAGGGACATCATCATCTTCCTCGCCGAATCGGACGGGGAATCATCTCTTAACTCGGTCCCACGTTGCCGAGACGCCCTGTGAGGTTGCTCTCGAATGACAACACCTCGGGTTGGAGCAAAGGGTGGAGGGATCAAACTCTAAACGCTTCCGCTTACCGCTCTCCCTAGCTAAACATTTACCATAACGTTTCACAATTTCCTTCTTACGCACCATTGTCAAACTTATATCTAAACCAAACCATTCACACAAATGGTTACCCGTTTATCGTCCAAATCGGGATTTCAAGCAAAGCACACCACCAATCACCACCACAAAAACACCACAACATCATCACAACCATAATTTGGGGAAGACAAGAGCAACTAACAGAAAATGAAACATTATGAGTGCATATTCAAGAGAATGAGCCGAGCCGAAGATCGAACTCACAAAAACTTGAATGGAATCGAGAAAAGTTGCTATAGACTTACCAAATGCTACGTAGGGATGATGGTCGAATAGATTTGACGCCCAGAAACACCAAGATTGGCCACCAAAATGTGAAATTTTGTCAAAGAGGCCGCACCGAAGAATCTCTGATTCTTGAAATTCTGTTGGTTGTTGGAGAATTTGGGTTATGGAAATGAAAAGAGGGTGCTTAGAGCGTGCTAATGCAACTTGAATCGCTCAATTTGGTTCAGAAACAAGGATTTTAGGTTTGGAGAAGGGGGAAAGTCGGGTTTGCGTTTGAAATTACAGAAAAAAAAAAATGAAGGTTCGTGTCCAGAACATATATATATAGGCTCAGAGTGGACGCTCGTCCATCCTGACGGACGGGCGTTCACTAGTAACTGCATGAACTGGACGGGCGTCCATAAATTCAGACGCTCGTCCATAGGGCATATTTGAATACAGGATAGGAGGGAGTTTTTCGGACGGGCGTCCACTATATTGGACGAACGTCCATAAAAACACTAGTCCGGACGGGCGTCCATATATTCATGAACGGGCGTCCACCGGAAAAAAAAGTGATAAAAATCATAACCTTTCACACACATGCTAATTAAAATCGAAGTGCAACTTTTATTAATATCCAATAAAATTCAAAAGTACAACGATGAAAGATCAAAAACACAAAATAACTTAGAAAAATAAAATAATAATAAAAACATAACTAAAACAGTGGGTTGCCTCCCACCCAGCGCTTTCGTTTAACGTCGGGGCTCGACGTAACAAAACCTAAGTAACAATAGCTAGTCATCATAAAGCTCTGCCCAGTCTATAACCCTGATAAAATGATGGAGTAAATCAACAGCCGGAGGAAAGTCATAGTCATCCTGAACACCCCAATCGTCATCAGCTGCCTCTACACCCTGAAAATGCTCATCCTGCAGTACTAGGGCTAAATCAGTCAGCATCGGATCGTTAAGGATCCGGTATGGTCTTCCTAAAGCCGCCCGCAACTCCTCAATGGTAAAATCTCCACCCCCGAGCATCGGGGAACAATGAGAACATAAGTGACAAATCCCCGATGCGGGTAAGAATATCTCTATCTATATCCGAACTATCGTGCCCCCAGGTCCATCCGAAACGGTGAGAAGGGAAATCCTACTAATGAGAGGGAACTCCTCTGGCAAAATACCGTACTCCATATCTAACTGAATGCTAAACTGATAGAAACATACAAAACTTAATTAGACTTAGCTTAAAGCATTAACAACTAAAACAAAAATAAACACACAAAGAGAGTAACTAATATAATACGGATATCTAGGATGCCTCCTAAGTAGCGCTATTGGTTTATGTCGTTAGCTCGACACAGTTGAAGCTCAGCCTGGATCAGGCCATTTGACTTTTCTGCCAGCCATTACCTCGTTTAAGTTCTGATCAGGATTGTGGCCGCAGAAACAGCACTTAACACATGGGGTTAAATCCTTTATAGCTTTCCAAATACGTTTAAACTTCCCCATGGTTGACCTCTTTATCTTCTGAAGCTTTTGATGACATCTGCGTTGACGCTCCTTCCAATACTCTTCCATATCCCAACTACCAGCTAGAACTTCTTGTGATAGACCACTACCGTCATCCTCAGAGAAAAGATTGGGTGAGACCTCGTCAGAGTCATCGACTTCATTAACATCACATCTAAGGATATCGAGAAATTTAACAATCAAAGGCTTGTCTGTAGGTTCACCAATGTAGTGTTTGCACCTTTGACCATTAACTCGAAACGGTTGGTCCTTATAACCGAGTAGTTTGAGAACGCCTCCATGAATGATTTGGAGAATCTCAAATGGGCCAGACCAACGTGTCCTCAACTTCCCAGGAAACAAATGTAACCTGGAATTGTATAGTAACACTCGCTCTCCAACTTGAAATTCTCTCTTCTTGATCTTTGCGTCATGAAGGAGTTTCATCTTTTCCTTACTGATCCTGGCACTTTCGTAAGCCTAAAGCCTAAACTCGTCCAACTCATGCAACCGTCGCAATGCGGTCGGTGTTTGCCACAGGATTGGGAATCGAAGTTAAGAAACTTTATAGCCCAATAAGCCCTGTGCTCTAACTCAACTGGCAAGTGGCACGACTTACCATAAACCATCTGGTAGGGTGATGTACCCATGGGGGTCTTAAGGCAGTGCGATATGCCCACAGTACATCATCCAACTTTAGACTCCAGTCTTTTCTATGACTGTTCACTGTTTTCTCCAGGATCTTCTTCAAGCTCTGGTTGCTTCTATCAACCTGACCACTAGTCATAGGATGGTATGGTGTGCCAATTTTGTGCCTGACACCATATTTCTCAAGAACTTGTTCTAGTGGCCGGTTGCAGAAATGTGTCCCTTCATCACTAATCAAGGCACGTGGACATCCAAACCTCACAAAGATATTCTTCTTCAGAAAATTCATGACCGTTTTATGATCATTGCGATGAGTGGCTATTGCCTCCACCCATTTCGATACATAGTCTACGCAGACTAAGATGTATTTATTCCCACAGGAAGATGGGAATGGACCCATAAAGTCAATCCCCCATACATCTAAGACTTCGCATTCAAGAATGGGTTTCAGTGGCATGTCGAATCGCCTTGTTAGAGTACCGGTTCTTTGGCACCTATCGCAAGCTTTGCAGAAAGCTTCCGTGTCCTTAAAGATCGTGGGCCAGTAGAAACCGGACTGGAAGATCTTCGCAACCGTTTTCCAAGGACCAAAGTGACCACCTGTGGGTCCACTATGGCATTGCTCGATTATATCGCGTTGCTCAGATTCAGGAACACACCTCCTTAGCAAACCATCTTTACAGATTTTGAAGAGGTAAGGTTCATCCCAAACGAAAGACTTCATATCAGAGAAGAACTTCTTCTTCTCTTGATAAGACATTTCAGGATCGAGATAACGGGCATGAAGGTAGTTTACAATGGAGGAGTACCAAGGAACATCAGGAGCGCAACCATCAATAAGCATGATGTTTTCTAGAGGAAAGTAAAGATCTATGTCATCAGGATCACCCTTTTCCTCACTTAACATCCTAGAAACATGATCCGCCACTACGTTTTCACTGCCCTTTTTATCTTTAATTTGAACGTCAAACTCTTGGAGGGTCAGTATCCAACGCATAGCGCGCGGTTTAGCCTCTTTCTTTGTCATTAGATACCGCAAGGCAGCGTGATCAGTCCACACAATCACTAGAGCTCCTAACAAGTAAGTACGGAACTTGTCCATAGCAAAAACTACGGCCAAAAGCTCCTTTTCAGTAGTGGTATAGTTAACTTGAGAAGGATTCAGTGTGTGACTGGCATAGTAGATAGGCTGGAACTTTCCATCAAGCTTTTGTCCTAAAACTGCACCAACTGCGTAGTTGGATGCATCACACATAAGCTCAAAGGGTAGGTTCCAGTCAGGCGATATAAGTATTGGAGCAGAGATCAGACGATTTTTGAGCTCCTCAAACGCATGCCTGCAGCTATCATCAAAGGCGAACTCAACGTCTTCCTTAAGTAAGGTAGACAGGGGCTTGGCGATCTTTGAAAAGTCCTGAATGAATCTCCTATAAAAGCCGACATGTCCGAGAAAACCTCTGACTTCGCGAACATTCTTAGGATAACTCATCTTCTCGATAGCTTCCACCTTAGCCCTATCTACCTCAATACCTTTGGCGGACACTTTGTGGCCAAGAACTATCCCCTCATCTACCATAAAATGGCATTTCTCCCAATTGAGCACCAAGTTCTTTTCCACACACCTAGATAACACCTGATCAAGATTATCGAGGCAATCATCGAAGGATTGACCAAAGACCGAAAAGTCGTCCATGAAAATCTCCATACACTTTTCAACTAGCCTGTCAAAGATAGCCATCATACACCTTTGAGACAGTGTTCCTTTGACTGGGAGATAGGAATCACCCTAAGCCAGTCTTCAGATCTTGTCTTTATGGAACATACACTAATTACTAGAATAGAAAGAAGCGTTTATCTAAATACGGAAACCATTTGCGTTTATATTGTTTAAGATGTGTTACATATACCTATTCAGCATTTCTTAGTGGTTCTGACTTTATCAAACAAATGTCCAAGTCTTGGGTTCGTGCTACGAATGTAATATTTATCGTCAATAAGACAAACAAATTATCCTATTGAAAATGAATACGTTCGTTCCAATGAATCCGAAAATAGAAAATGAATTTTCTATGATACTCAAGAATTGAATCCGAGATTCATTTCCTTGTATCACTCCCACTAGTCTATCTTCTTTTTTTTCAAGAAAATAATGTGTTTTCACTTTTATTGCAGGCTCAAATATAACCAAATCGTCACTTAAACAACAAACAAGGTTTTCATCCAAAATGTAATGATAGATTGAACATAAAAGTATAATATTGGTGATTCTAATCCCATAAAATTGCATATAATCAGAAAATCCAATTAAGAAAACAATAATTTTGCATCAAAACTCTCTTATTTTAGCTCAATAATCCAATCCATTTTATCTTCGATAAGTCCCATCCGCAAATTTGTGAGAGCGAGAATACAACGTTTGTGAAACACGACCAACGCCACCATACGTTACCCTTTGGTCATTATAGGTTATGCTACCGACGGGAGATACAACAACAGCGGCCCGGTCGTAAAACTTCATCATCATCAAGCAACTCCTCCACGGATACCGCCCTTTCTTCACCTGAAACCTAGACTAAGAGCAACATCGATAATGCTCTTTCGTGTTATGCCAATCATTCCTTCAATTGAAGGCGTTGATATAACATTACCCTTGACTATAAATACATTGCAAGAAGAAACCTCTTCAAGATACTTCTTGTGTACACAGTCCAAATAAAGAACATCAGAATAGCCTTTTGCTTTTGCAGCACTTTGTGCTTTTAAAACCCCGGCATAATTTCCGACAGTCTTCACGCCTCCAGTACCACCACGTGTTGAACGATGCATTTCGGTCTCAACTATCAAGTTTATCGGCGCCAACCCTTCCTTGAAATAGTTACCGACATGTGATACATAAATTAGAAAAGTATACTCGGGTGTCTCCCACTAGTCTATCTGAAATAACTGCCCGTTGTCTATTTTATTTATCGTTTAATGCAAAGCTACCTAGTTCTTCCAAAGAACTTAGCTTTCGAGAAAATTGCTAAGGATGCATTGGTTAGTAATCCGAAATCACTTTCCTTATCCTCGAATTTTCAATTTATTAATTTTCCGGTTTAGCCTTAAAACTACTTAGTTTGGATGACTAACACGTATAAACATTCTTTCACATTCGACTTTCCTTAAATGGAAACAAGCTTGAACTAGCGGTTCGTTCGAGTAGACACTACTCTTGAACTGTGGGATGTTCAGTGTTACTTGCTTGGACTATCGATTTTTCTAATCGACAAATCATAAGACCAAAGCTCCCACTAGTTTATCGGTTCCAAATACCGTCTAACTAGCAACACTTTGTATTTATGATTTTTCAAAGATTAGAACATCACCTAGAACTAAGCTCCCACTAGTTTATCAGTTCCAAATACTGTCTAACTAGCAATGTTGTGTTCATGATGTTTCAAAGATTATAAAATCTCAAGAACTAAGCTCCCACTAGTTTATTAGTTCCAAATACTGTCTAACTAGTAATGCTTTATTCTTGTTTCTCCACTGAATGGAAAAACTCTAGTGTAGTCCATTACACATTTCTAATGATTCAGAAAAACAACAAATCATAAGGCTAAGGCTCCCACTAGTTTATCGGTTCCAAATACCGTCTAACTAGCAACGCCTTATGTATATGATTTTCCAATTTTTCAATTTAGAAATTTGTTGTGTAATTACACTTTTAAAATTCACTAAATGATTTGTCTGATAGTCCTATATCATCTTTTGTAAACTAAGTATGGTCGTCTCTTGTTCAACACGAGTGACACCCGTGACATACCTATACTATGTCACTTAAGTTTTTAAAGGATCAAGAGAATAAATCTTTTCTGAAAAATTAACTGCATTGTTTGATAATTACAACGTACTTGTTACTTTCCACATTTTTAATGAAGTCCTATTACAAACAGTTTAGTAACCTAGAGATTTAGTTGTAAATAAAATGACAGAAAGTTAAATTCAAAAAAAATAAATTATCACTACTTGATTTTTATTTTAGGAATTATAAACTATAATAAAGTCTATCCTACCATTCCAAGGATTTAACCTCGCATAGTACTGTCCGAGAGGGTCCATATCAACACTATGACGGTTAAACTGAGACAATCTCTCTCAATGATTAAGCTTCGAGAATCGAACATCTCACGGGAATCAGAAATCCCGGACCTTAATCATTGATTACCTTCCTTTTCTAGCCTAGATATTTCGAAAATATCCATAAAGAGTGTGACCTACTATATCATATCTCAGAGTACGCCCCGAGTATGCCTACGAGGGGCAGGTTAGTGACCCGACGAGTACCCGAAATCCTATCCTTTCGGAGACCAAGCCTTGAATTTTGATAGCGGTGAACACCATCCGAAGGGGGGCCGAA
The DNA here is from genome assembly GCA_036785695.1 of Gentiana straminea. Taxonomy (NCBI): domain Eukaryota; kingdom Viridiplantae; phylum Streptophyta; class Magnoliopsida; order Gentianales; family Gentianaceae; genus Gentiana; species Gentiana straminea. The sequence goes on along the minus strand of JAVUPR010000158.1, from coordinate 269,615 downwards.
ATCAAAGCGGCACGAGGCGTCACCATTCTCTCACGTGCTTGCACCTATAGTAGAGGCCGTGGGGTCGGCCGTCGCCTTCCCCGCTCCCACTCAATATTTTGAAAAAGTGGTGGGTTTACTAATTACGGTTTCGGCATTGACAATAAGAAACAATAAATCATGTACTCCGAACAGGGTCGGTTATGTAGGCAAGCCTACGCCATCTTATTCGTTGGAACAAATGTGACAGTTCAGGCCAATCCGGAAAGAGAAGCCCCGTTTAGCCCGAAGGCTTATCGGCTATGCTAAGTCTTGTCGAACTACTGTAACGTACATCACATATGGAGGGGAGTCGATTGAGCCGAAGCACTGTTGAACTCGCCCAACAATGGTTAGACCATTTCCGAACCCATGTACTAAGATTCTCCGATTTCTAAATTGTCACCCAAAGCGTAATCTGGTTTCTGTTTAAGGTGGGTTCACTGAGAAACCATCACCGAAAAACTCAACGATTTATCTAAGTGGGATTCACCGAGAATCCATCACTAAAATCGTAACGATTGACAAAAACCCGGTTCCGCGGTTTTTATAATTAGTTACTTATTTATTAAATACCACAAATTAATTAAATAAGCCTTTAAACTAATTATACGAGTTATACATGCCTAATTTATTCGAAATAAACTAGCTACATGTATGCATTGGAGTGGAATCATGATATGATGCATGTCATGGCAATTTCCGGTTATATCATAAAATTTTCAATCATACACGAAAAATAACGGAAAAATAAACACCGAAATGGATCGTTGGTACCCCCGTATCTAACATATTAAAAAAAACACAAACCCTAACTAGGGTTTACTATTTTCTAATCTGCTGCTGCTGCGTTTTGTCGATGATCGGACATCCAAACGAACCTTGATCGTCACGAAACTTTATGGACCTATTATTCACTCCTCTTACTTCAATCTGAACGGTTGGATCTTCGTTTCAACAGTCCAATTTTCTCCAGCAATCCGCCGATCTAACTGGTGCATCTGTTTATAACTGCGGCACAGCAGTGTCTTCCCAGGGCCGATCGGGCATCGAGACAAATCCCGATCGACCTGAAATTTTTAGGGCTTGTTCATATATCCATGATAGTTGATCTGAATGGTCGGATCTTCGTTTCAACGGTCCAATATCTTCCAGAAATTCGACGAACTCATAGCTAGGGTTTTAATGCCTGCTGTGCTTTTCTCGTTACAACAGCAACTTTATAGCAGCGACCGGACATTGAGATCGACTCCGATCGTCAAGAAATTTTGAGGGCATGTTCGTCAACTTTTATGCTTCATTCTGACCGGAGGGATTGTCGTTTCAACAGCTCAATCTCCATAAATAAATAAAACACGGAACAACAACAAAACAGATCTACTTCGAGGAAATTAAAATTACAAAATTTCATATACTCATATAAACGAATTTATATGAGTTTACAATAGATCTAACGAGTAAACAGTACCAACCCCAATTCATATCTTCAATCACAACAATCACAAAGGCATACATACATGATATTTTCGATTCAAAAAAAAGAAAATAAAGCAATCTACACATGCTATTCCACTCCTTAGATCTAAAATTCATATACTTTGATTGATAGATCAAAGACTCCGATACCACTTGTTGGATGTAATATCACCGGATGGATCAAGATCCACCCGATTACGCAGCGGAATAGTATAGATCTAGATCTAGTCAACCAAAATACATAAAATAAATAGATACGATGGGGTTAGATTGCTTACCAGTTTATGGTGAATAAACTCCAAGAACAATCTTCAATCCAAGATCCAAGCTAGATGAGAAGCCACAGTCTTCCAACGTGTGTCTCCAAGCACCACCAGGTGGATGGTGTTTCAAGCCGCCGGACCTCCTCGATATGCTACCTTAGAAAAACCCGAAGTTTTTCTAAAACTCGAACCCAAGGAAAATAGCCGAAAAATCTAAGCTATTTCCATGCAATATTTTGAAATTTGTATTGTCATAAGGCTTGGGAGAACTCTCTTTGTATAGGAGAGTAATCCTTGTCCTCCAAGGATTTAATAATTAAGAGATAATTATTAGATTAATCATTATTCCAAATAAAAGATAAATAAAATAATTATCCCAAACAAATTAGGATAAATCATATTATTATCTAATATTCCATTAATTATCAATTAACAAATGAAAAATAAATCACACATTAAATAATTATCCAAGAAAACTAATTCCTTGATAATTAATAATAGTAATATGCGCCCCACCCTAATTAAATAAGGTCCAGGCGCATTTTTTGACACATTAGGCCGAGTCCACGAAAAATTCATTTTCCATGTATTTAATTATCTAGTCCAACTAACAATTAATCAACATATCAATTAAATAGTCCAATCCAACTATTTAATTACAATTGAGGTGAAACGACGAGAAATCGTATATGCTATATTAGGAGCCACGTCGTGGACCATGGACCCATATTCGGAACTACAATAAATTAAATAAAATTATTCGTCGACCGGACAATAATATTCAATCTATTAATTCCGGGATTACACCACCATAAACCCGAAACCGAACTCGCCAAATATAGATAACTTATACTCAACTATGAGTTGATAAGCGTCCAACGATATAATCATTACATACGGATAAATCCTCCATAGATTGTTCACTTCGATTCGGGATATCTCCGTAAACCCTTCTCGAAACATATTATCCTTATTTACCATTAACCCCCTAGTGATCAATTAGCTCATAACTAACATGATATGAACTGGGCCCATCGATCGCCTTCTAGTGGTCAACAAATAAGGGAAGTGTCTGTCTACTTCCCGAGGGAAGGAATGGATTCCATATCTGTGATAGCACAAACTACTCACTCATCCCAGAATAGAGCCAACGAGAAGTGTTGGACCACATACTGCGAAGTGATCCTTACTAACACATCAAACTCTACCCTAGTCTAAGCAGTCGTTTGTGATCACCTCAGGATTAAGATTAATCCATATATGATCATCTTGTGATTTGATAAGACTTCTCGATTACGGAATTATATCGAGAACTCAAATCAAATCGGTCCAGCCCTATATGATTATCATCATATAAAAATGCCCCACTAGTACCCTATTACCGACAACCGGAGAAGACCGTCACACCTAAAGTGTTCGGGCGCATTATTAGCAAATTAATCATGGGACCCGTACTCAGATTAATAAACGCTACGGACTAAGTTAATTTTAAGTACATCTCACTAACTCAATCCTCTTGTGTATAGTCATACACTGAGTTATGTGATTACATAAAAGATGTATTTAGGGTTTTCAGTAGTGTCTTAATTATAAGCATACATGCATATAATAAGATGAATTATTAATTCTGTCCTAAAGCAATTATGTAATTGTCTTTCGGGCACTACACCTAACAACAATTACATCCTATGGCACAAATGTTCCCTATATAAACAACCATAAGAGCTACAGCAGACTTGATTCCTGGATAATCCGAGGATACGTAGGCAACTTGAGGATAAGAATTCTAAGGCGACTACAACAAAAAGTAGGTATTGAGACACGCTTATAGATGCATTTTTCAAAAAATGTATTTAGAAGTAATCTATAAAGACACTAGTAAAAAACAGTCTTTAGTCTTTATAGCTATATCTGTTGGGACATTTTTTTAAATGCCTTAACGTGTTATTACATTTTAAAATAAAAAAACATATGGAGGGACGTTTACAAATGTTATGCAAAACTTGAAAAGTTCGTAAATATCCAGGAAGAAAATGCTTGAATCACTTACCTTTAAAAAAAATGAACCACGTAAAAAGGGTAATGAAAGTTTTTTTTTTTTTTTTTTTTTTTTTTTTTGAGGGGATAAGTTCTTTTTTTTGAAGGGTTGGGTATTAAATGTTAAAACACACAATCCTATCCGACTTTAACCCTAGGTACATATGGGCGGGTTGGAACCGAAAACTGGCCCGGCCCGGTGGGTCGGCGGGTTTTGACCTGGAGGGTCAGCGGCCCGGTGGGTCGACGGGTCAACAGGTCATACACCCGGCGGAAGCGAGTCTTCATAGGGCAATTGTCACTGCTTATGGACCCGAACCTGGGTCAACGGGTTGCCTCAGGTTCTGATTTGGCCCGGCCTGGAACCGGCGGTTCAACCAACCCGGCCGGAACCGACGGTTAACCCGGCCCACCTGTTTTTGTTTTTTTTTCTTTTTTGCCCAACGTATAATTTTCAATTTTTTGAATAATACACTTTTTTCTATTTTTAAATTTTTAACTATATACACTCATTTCATCACTTTTTCCTCCCAATTCTCTGCTAACTCTCATATAATCATTAACATATTTCGGATAGTGATTTGAAATTGTTCTGGATAAATTCGTGTATTTCATCACATTCGAAATATATTATTTTGCAATGACTATTGTGAATGCTTTTCGATTCTTTTTTCGCTTAGAATATTTTACTGATGAAACAACCGGGGAAGTGATTCTTTTAAAAAATTGGTTGTTTGTAACTTTTGCGAAAAAAAAAGTTCATATATGAGCATGGACTCGGTCTTAGTTCTTTTAGACGACACTTACAAAGAAGACATCCTGAGGAATATGAAAATTATCTACATGATGAGTAGAGATGTCGAGACGGGTAGGATTTGACATATAACAACGTCTACAATCACGTTATGAATAATCGTTGTAATATTAATGTTAAACGTTGTTTGGTATAGTATTTTGTTGCATTAGTTTAATTTTATCAGTGTCGCTGTTACGATGAATAATTGGTATCTATTATTTAGTGTATTGTATTTTATTATAATAAATTTATGTAATCGAAAACGGTCGTTATAATTAATGTTAAATGTTGGTTGTGTAACGCCACGCTCCCGGATACCGAGCCCTTATCCGGAAGAGAAACGTTCGGCGCGTATAGCATTAAATAAATCTAATATTATACGCAAGCCTCTACGTCGTCGTATCAAATAAAAGCAAACGGAAGCTAAAAAGACTCGGGTAAAAACATAAAAGCTACTATGAACGGAAATTTACCTTACTAAAGATAGATAGTTAAGATTACAACGATGAAAAACCCAAAGACTTATACAATACGATGCCTTAAAGTAGAAGTACATCAAATCTAAGAGAAGAAATACAACCGATCTAATACAACCTTTACAAAGAAAATAATCTAGAAGCTTCGTCAAGACTTTAAGTCTTCAAAAGCCGTCGTCTACACTTGATCAACCTGTTCGTCTTCTCACCCCACAATGCATACAAAAGAAAATGCAAAGGAGGTAAGTACAAAGTACTTAGTAAAAGTGAGAAGCTATGACAACAATTATAATCTATAAAGAAAAGATATTCGATTGTTTAGTTATTTATGTGAGACCGACTCAATCTGGGGGTTCATTTCATGTCCATCAACATGAATTGACTAAACGTTACTACTTAGCTTATCCGTGTTACAACCGCACTCAAGGGCACTACGCGTATCCACTTTTGGGACACTCTTGGCAACATATTAGTGGATCACACCAATATCCACGGAGGCGTAATAGGTAGGCTCCGATAGTACGCACACCTCGGTGGAGTCCTTCCGTACTTAGGGTTTTTTTGACCTACGGAGTTCTTCCACCTTCGAGGTAGCACACACATCGCGATATAGGCCGGTGCCTATCCAAGAGAGACATGTTGTTTAATCTTTTACTAGTCAAGTACGTATTTTATTAGAATGATTAACTAACCACCTAAGTGTTTTCAATTAATCTCCTCACCTTGACTACTCTCTTCCTAGACCACTAGACACGGATAAGGCCTAGCAATTACACAGACATTGATGAATGCTAATTCATCAAAGCACAAGCCTATCACGCTCTTTCGACGGATCCGAACTTCAACTCCCTTTAAGAGTACATTCGGTGTTTTAACTGAACGAATGAGAAGCTCAATTCAAGCTTGTTTATGTTTAAACAATGTTAACATATCACAAATAAAGGATTTAAAATAGAGAGAACACGTTTATGAGTCCAAAAACCCATCCGAATTGCTAAAATAGTAAAAACAAGGTAAAACAGCCGAACGCCCGTCCGACACCCTATGGACGCCCGTCCGTACCCAAACGCCCGTCCACTAAACCCCAAACGCCCGTCTACCAAAAACAACCTACATCCCGAATCAAAGATCTAACCTCAGACGCCCGTCTGCCTAGTGCAAACACCCGTTTGAGCTGCTATGATCTCGGACGCCCGTCTGCCTACGCAGCGCCCTTCCGCCTGGGTTTTCCCCAAAACGCTAAAATCTTCGCAACTCGATTTCTGAATCGTTTCTAACCTAATTAACCTCGTTTTCAACAAAGTAAAACGTAGAAGACATATCTAATCAAACTATAGCATCTATGATCATTGATCAACGAAAAGACACATATTTCTATCATCTAAACACCTTAAAACTTGATCTAAACCTTATAAACAATAATTGGAATCATAGGAAGAGCCTCTTGCCTTATTTGCTTGCAAAACCGACAAAGAAAGCGCCAAGCGCCGCAAACAACCGTTGATCCTCAACCCCAAAACCTATGTGATCAACAAGAAACCCTAAAATCCTATTTCTTTGCGTAAAAAACGAAACTGAAAAAGCCTGTAAAACTGAAGATTACCTGGGTTTACTGCTGTGAAACTATTTTTATATTATTCTACGCTTCAAGACGATCGTTTCGACTACTCACGGCTGCGAAACAGAGCTACGGATTAAAAGATACGAAATTTTCAAGAATCGAACTCTACGAATACCAAAACTAGGGTTAAACCGAAAACTTACGAAATTGAGAGATGTTGTTTTCCGTAGTTGCGTCTCATCACGCCGATCACTTTTCTCTCTACGGCGTCTTGAATAGATGAGCGGATTGATCATACGGTTCTTTGTTTTATTTCGTTTCTTCTTCTGCGTTGCTTCCACTATGTCGCCGTTCCATCTCCTATTTTTCTCCAGAAATTGCGTGTGTAACTTATGAGAAATAATTGGGATTATTTCTTTTTATAGCCATTTAGTTAAACCCATTAATTAAATAACTAAATCCTTTTAATTAAATCCTTTTTAATTAAATAAATGAGACAAATAATAATTAGGTCGTAGTAAATACACCCAATGACTATTTTACCCTTTTACGAAAAGTCGGGATGTTACACGGGTTGTTGTATTATTTTGTTTTATGAAAGTTTATTCTATTCTTTAGTTGTGATATTACTATGTTTTACACATAAAAACCTATATATTTTCAAATATACATAATAATAATAATAATAATAATAATAATAATAATAATAATAATAATAATAATAATAAAACACCAAACTAATATAGAACTACGTCAGTTTGATCCTTTCATTCTTTCGGTATGAGAATAAAAAATACGTTGGCAATATTATTCTATGTGATAAAAAACTTATAATAAAGTACAAGCCGTAATTATCTAATACAATCCCATATGTTTAATACACTTGTTATTCCAAACCGTTACATCTTTTTCATGACAAACGTACCTCAAATATATATATAAAAACATACACAATATGTTATACATTGATTAAAAAGTATTATTTAAAAAATTGTTTCCACACAAAAAAAAAATTTGTTACATTTTATTATTTAATATACGAAAATTTTAAATTAATAAATATAGTAAAAGTCTAAGTAACAATTTATTATAATGACATGTACGATCGACTATTAAAACTAAATTTTTTTATTGCGGTTCGAATATATATTTCTTTTACAAATTCATTTGATGTTAGGAGGGGAAAAAATGTATATATATAGAAGGACCTTGAACCGTAATCAGAACCGTTTCTGACCCGTAACCCGTTTCAACCCGGCTCGGCCCGGAAACCCGTCCAACCTGTCATTTTTTGGACCCGGCCTGGCCCGACCCTTTTTAGGCCCGGAACCGGCGGGTCAAGGCCCGGACCCACCAGTTCACCCAACCCGCCCATATGTAAGATATCCTCAATGATAACAATTATAATCTACTAAATTTGATATAGGGTGGACATACAAACTTTAAGCCCACTATAACACTCCATCCAATCCCTTATCTTTAAAAAATGTTAAGGGCCTCCCCAATAATAAGGTGTGTGTTAATGTGAATAGTAGTTGTTTCTTTTCTCTCTCCAACAACTTTTCACCATTCTTCTTATCCTGTGATGGTGTTTTGTTTGTTTTTTATTTATTTAATTTTTTAAGGTTTTATCATATCATCATATCAAATCTTTTCTGGACTATTATCCTGTCGAAATTTCACTTGCTGTTAAAACAAATTAGTTGCTGTAAAGTGATATGGAACATTGTATTATCTCGAATCCTAAAGATAAAAAATTGAACTATAGCAACATCTTTTTTTCGAGAAAAGAATGACAGCATTTTTTTTTCTTTAAACGGATCATTTTTATTAACATCCTCAAAGAGGCACCCAACCCATCAGGCTTACGAAATTGTTCTCAAAAATAAAACTTCATGAAATCCTACTCTATACACCAAGCGAGCCGAAGATTTCTTGCTCGTTCAACTATATTTGAAATAAAGACATAAGAGTGTGGCCTCTCTTCATCATAGTCATGTTTGATCCTATTTCTCCAAAGCCAAATTCCATTTATTGCCTCTCTCCAAATATATTTCCAATGCGTGGTGCCAAACCAACCACTCCCATTTGAGTTCATATTCAACCGCAGCCATTCAACAATAGTTGTAACGCAAAAAAACTTTCTTTTTTCTTCAACAGAGACGCACTGGTTCCAGATCTCTTTAGTCCAATTACAATCTCTTAGAGCATGTACTATGGACTCATTTGTGCCATTACATATGGTACAGAACTCATTTGTGCCATTACATGTAGTATGGACTCATTTGAGCCATTACAATCTCTTAGAATGATAGAATTTGGAAACTCTATTTAGCACATTTTTATAGAACATAGGACGTTGTTTGATACATGCATACGACATATTAAAATATCATTATGTAAGTAAAAAATATTTCATTCCAATTTTTTAAGGAAAGTAAAAAAGAAAAAAAGTTGAAATATGTGTTGGTAGTTAAATTGGTTGGTTGAGATGTGAGAGAGTGTATTTAAAGGAAGTGTATAGAGAGTGTCTATTGCAGTTGATTGTTTTATAGAGTATTGAAAAAGTAAATCTGAAACGGAAAATAAGATAAATAAAGAGAATATTATGGAGGACCATTATGGTAACTCTAAGAGCAAACGTAATAAGGCATTTTTCGACCCACTCAAGTATGACATTTCCCAACTTTATTTTATTTCATGCCAAGAGTCAAAATAATGGTAAAATTGTAGGCTCTCTTTTCTTCGACTGCGTCACTTGCAGGTTCCAGAAGTAGCAATGGCAGACGAGGAGGTCAAGTTCTTCTCTTCCCTACTTTATGTCCTACCAATTTGAGCGCGAGAGTTTCCCGGTCCTTTTGCATATATATTCGTTCTTTTTATATACTCCCTCTGTGTCAATTTGTTTAGGACATTTTGGAACTCTTGAAGTTTAATGAAACATCATTTATTATCTTGCCTAGTCATTAAATACATGACTAATTTACAATTACACCCCTATTATAATGTCCATACATTTTTCAATAATGTTGATATGTGGGCATTTTAGACATTTAAGAAGCAACTTTAAATCTAAACATTAGTAATGCACTACAACACAATAGGCCTTCGGCGACACTTAATTTGCGGCATTTTGATAGGTGTCGTAAATTTTCCGGCATAAGTTATTAAATGCCATGAAAGAACGACATATTTGCGACATATAATTGTATGCCGCTAGTTGCCGACAATTAAATGACAATCATTGTTTATGTCACAAATGCATGGCATTTTTTGTGGCAATTGCATTTTATGTCGTATAAAATACGTCATTTTGCCGACACTCTGTATATATGTCGAAAATTTTGTGGCAATATCCTGGCATTCGAACATAATGCCATCAAATGCACAACAATTCTCAAATTGCCACTTTTTATTCATTGAGAAACGACACTTGCCGTGGTGTTTTCGTATTTTGTAGTAAAATATAAAACGTTTTCACGATATAATATCAAAATTCGCTATAAAATTAAATATATAATAATAAGTATCTTATCTTGGTATTTCACTAAAAATGCAAACAATACACACACATAAATCATAAAAGTATCTTATCTCCAGTCACTACATATCTCCATAATTCCCATGGCTTAGAGTGACCCCAGTGGTACACCCTATTCCACTCCCAACTTATCTTATTTTCCGTTCCAGATTCACCTTTTTAACACCCTATAAAACAACATACTCCAATAACACTCCCTATACCATTCCTCAAAATTACTTTTCTCTCACATCTCAACTAATTAATTTAACTACCAACACATTTTCCATTTTTTTTAATACAAAAATCGGAATAAAATATTTTATAATTGCAAAATGAGAGTTTAATGTCGTATCATTGTCAAAAAATGTCGTATGCGTTTAAACAACCAAATAAGGGATTATTAAATATCCTCTAATAAATGTCGTATCGTTTTTATTAGAGGAGATTATTACCGAAGTGGTTAAAATTAAGTTTAATATAGTTGAAGAAGATTAGGATAAATAGGTGGAGAGAGAAAAGTGAATTGTGTGATTAAAAATGGTTACTATTCACCCCCAACCCTCCCCCTAAATTTAGGGGGAACCTTAGTTTCAATTAGGGATAGAGGGTGGATAAATACACCACTGTGGGCTTGAAACACCCTAAACCAATTATAGAGGGAGCCAAAAGGCTCCCATTGGGGTCACTCTTAATGCTTTGTTGTGGTTTCAACACCGCCTCTTACCAAATATGTGTACTTGTTTGTTTTCATTATATATATATATATATCTCCTCGAAAAAAAAAAATCCGATGCAAAATAGTTTTCTTTATCAAAAGATAACATACGTACATCTAGTCACGAACACGTAGTAAACTCTTGTCTCTTTAAGTACACAATAAGAAAACTCTTCAGGGTGTTTAAGAAAAACAAAAATTAATACAATTAACTACAAAAGAGAAGTTTTTATGGTGTTTAAAAAAAACAAAAAATTTAAGTAAGAGAAATCTCTGTGGTGTTTTTAAAAAAACCAATTTTATTACATAATAGTAAGATAAATCGTGTTTAGAAGAAAAAAAAAATTATGTAGATAATGAGAGCCCCTAAAAAAAAAGTAGATAATGAGAGAAATTTTTTTGGTGTTTTAAGAAAAGAAAAAAAAACCGTTAAAAGAGTGTTGACCATTCCACTGGGTTTGGGTTTTAGTATTTTTTTTGGGGGGTGTTTTTTAGTTTATCTAATGAACGGTTCATTGCGAGTTACTTTCTTCGTTTTAAATTATTGATGCAGTTATCAAAAACATGTAGATTAAGAAAGTAATTAATTATTTTTATTCTGATTAGATAAACAATAGAATATGGTTATGAAAAATAGAGTAAATAATGCTAGTGTATTTAAGACAATGTATGAAAAAAAATAATAAAAAAATAGGTAAAAAAAAGTGTATTAAATTTTATATTAGAAAAATGTTCTGATCAGTTATTTTGGAACGGATGAAGGAAATTGCTCGAAAAAAAAAATGTTTGGGTTCTCGTGTTTTTTCTGTGGGTTTTTTTTTTTTAGTTTATCTAATAATCAATTCTTTGCACATTATATTACTCTTATTTAAAAAAATAATGCGTTCCTAAAAAAAAAACAATTAATGCAGAAAGATTCGAAGGACATAACCATATTTGCAAAGGACATGTAAAATACGTATTCATTTACTATGCATAAAAAAAATTTAAATATTACCCACCCTCCACGGGTCCGTCTAAACCGACGGAACAGAGGAACCGGAACCGGTGGTTCGGGGACCCGGCAGTTCGGGGACCTGGGGGTTCCTAGGCCCGGAGGTTCACCGGTTCTAGGGCGGTTTGGTCTTGAATGGAACCGGAACCGGACCGGGACCCGGTGGTTCAACCGGCCCACCCGGAACCGTCCTTAACTGGAACCGGAACCGGATCCAACGGCTATTTTATTTTTAGTTTTTTTAATTCAGGGGTGTACACGGATACGGATTATCCGAAAACCGAACATAACCGAGGTCATTTGGTTCAATTATGTTCGGTTAATAACTACTTTCGTTCCGTTTTGGTTAGTATTATAAGGAAACCAAAATTTTCAGTTCGGTTAAGGATAACTCTATAAATTATCCGTAACCGAACCGAAAACCGAACCGTTACCCGAAATATCATAGAAAATTGTAACCGAAATGTCTATAATGAACTTGTATAACTACTTTTTATAAAAAAAATATTATAAGCGTTCATGAAAAATTGCATATAACCGAACCATTGTCCGAAGAATTTTTAACCGAATTAACAAATTCGAATAAAAACCAAACCGTTTATAACCGAATAGAATTGCTATTTTTATTTCAATTTTCAGTTAAACGAACCAAACCTAACTGTTTATTTCGGTTTAGTTCAACTCGGTTACATAAAAAAAACGGATCGGTTTTGGTATCGAATTTCAATCAACCGAAAATTTCGATTCGGTTTCGGTAAGGTCATTAACCATACTGAACCGAACCGTGAATCTTTGCAAAGTGGAGTAAGTGAGTCATTCCGAGAGAGCATGATATCCAGATTATAAGATACGATCGTTGATGTACTGACACTCGAGATACGATTGTATAGATATTATTACAGCGATAAGATTCTATTTACACGGTAACCGTTTCATATTAAAGGTAGTAGTAATTGCTTTTGACTCTTCTAATGATTTGGGGTCATGGTGTGTTGCTAGACGCTATTCCGTGATCGTTAGGTATGAAGATATTAATATATTTGTATAAATTGATTTATGGTAATATGATAAAGATAATCAATATTACATATTGACAATATCTTGGATTTATTTAATATGAGATATTAAATTAAATGAGATAAATCTAGAATATGTTATAAAACTAAGAAAATATTGGAGGAAGAACAAGACAAAATACAAGTATAGAAGAAGAGAGAATTGCTTGTCTTATTCCAATGATATAAGGGGGTATTTATAGTAGAGATTACAATGTGAACACAATAATCTGAATTAATCACAAATCTACTTAAATCAATCAGAATAATAGATAATCCATCAATGATATTATTTCATAACACTCCCCCTTGGATATCTATTATTTAAACATACAACGTATATGATATGCCTCATTAAAACCTTACTAAGAGAAAACCCAAAGGGGGAAAAAAATCTTAGTTAAGGAAAAAGAGTACATATTTATCTGGTTGATTTACTCCCCCTGAACCAAGCGTCAATTTCGATATTTCAATTGCTGCATCCCAATGCTCTTCAATGGTCTTTCAAATGTTGCAGTCGACACTGTCTTGATAAATAATTATCGGTTGACCGGATCTGTTGCACATCAATCTCCTCATTCTTTTGCAAATCATGAGTAAAGAATAACTTGGGTGAAATATGTTTTGTTCTATCCCCATTAATATAGCCCAATTCAATTGAGATATGCAAGATGCATTGTCTTCATATAAAGTGCGCTTAAATGATTTTCATTCTCATCTAGACAATGTCTCAATGAATAAATGGTAGAATTGATTGTCTCGATCGTAGTTGCATAACGTATATGTCATGTACTATTAACTTTGTTAGAAAAACCCAAAGTGGGAAAAAAACTAGACAAGGTAAATAGTTCATGACATATGCGTTTCTATGTGTTGCACCGATCGCCTCATTAAAAACCTTTAACTAAGAAAACCCTTTGGGAAAAACTTGGTTAAAGGGAAAAAGAGTACAATCATTGGTTTTAAGACCAAATCCACACAAAAGTTTTGAAGTTGTCGCTCTTCCTGACGACAACTATCTTTCAAATGTACGCATTCCATTATTATAAACACTTATTATCCAAAACCGATGTGGGAATAATCTTAGTGAACAAATCTATGAGATTGTCACTAGAGCGTACTTTTGCATATCACTCTCTTTTAGAGTTTATTGGATAGTCAAATGTAGGGGCTAATAAGTGTCATTCCCACTACTCACTTGTGCAACACATGCAACACAATTAACACCGTAATCGCTAAATAATGGGGGAAGTAATATAATCGAAATTTGCATGCATATATTTTCACTATCATGCATCGTAATTCCTTAAAATTTATGACATTAACCATGCATTACTTATATATTCATTTCTCAATAGGAATCTACTCAATCGGTCATACTATATTCAACATGAATGTTAATGACCTTAACCATTTGCATGTTGCGATTGTCATATTAATTTATTTTTGAAATCCACCAAGGATTTTCATATCAATATTAATGTCCAACGACCCATAAATATACCGTCATGACATAAAGTTACCGCGATATATTAGTTAGCGGAACATTATATTATCTATAATGGGAGAATATATTTGATCATTAACAAACAAATATTTCCAATTCAAACTCAACCTCAATTGCTTATTTCATTTTTACCTAGTCCGAGTGTTTATGGCACTCGCGAATGACTTAGGTACTCGGATCCGTATATAATAATAGCAATTAAAGAGGCAAATATGTCGTCGACGACTATTATATTTTATTATAATTTCTCCCATAAAATTCATTGCTAATTCGATATTAGCATAAACCAATTCCTTATCAATGTATGGATTGGTTGTTCCGCAACCCCAATATTTAATCATTTGATGCACGTGCAATTTTTGTTTTGGGGTTTTCGTCTACAAGACGAATCTCTTTAAGAGATTTCATGAGTGATCGAATATCAATAATAAATTGATCATTCTTCCGCGGATTTTTATCTTTAACACCGATCGGTCTTCTACGCTTCGGCGTAGCGAAATATCTTTAATCATACCGTTGGTGCATTTATAAATAATCACTCATTTAATTTCAATATAGGCATCCGGCATATTACTTGTTAAATACTACAAGTAAGATTATTTTCGCAGCTTCGCTTAAACCGATGCGTGGAAGATCGTTTATCTTGTTAAAATTTCTCGGCATTCTTTTATTCTAACATGAGATTTTCTTTATCTCCCCCTAATGCCGAGAATCGATCTTCATCGAACATGTAGCACCGAGCTATACATTGATGCTTTTTTATTCGCTTCATGCGATTTACTCTATCACTATGTGATTTTAGATTCTTTAAGAATCGTTCGAAAAAATTCACGTTATATTTAGAGAAATCACTAGAATGAGACAACGAACTTTTGGTTCGTTTCTCCCTCTTTCTCGGAAAATATTTGATATATGCAAAATGTGCATAAAATCTACCCTTCATGGGTTTGATATCAATGAATGATATGTGAACTCATAGTTCATTTATGTCGAAGTTTGTCACGAGATATAATTCATATTGGGTTTTCCTCCCCTCATTCTCGGACAACATTTTCTCATAATTGATATGTCAAAAATTTGAAATAACCCGTGACGGATTCAACATTTTAATGTGAGATCCTCTTATGCGGGTATCAACAAACTTCTTTTATCTTTTTCGATTTGTGGAGAAATTTTGTCTCATATAGAGATATTATATCCGTTCTCACAATTATGAATACAATGTATCGAGTTATACCAATTTTCTTGAATCACCATCCCAATTCTAGTGGATTCTCACATAAAGAATGTTTATAACCACAATATTCGAATCACTATATGCATCTTAAATACTTAATTTTGTCGCATTCATTTCACGTAAATGATTGTGATGCATCACATGTAATATGATACATATATCATTGTTTTAAATGATGCATGTAGTATCAGTCACATTCTCTTCGTGGAATGGACATATCTCATTATTTTCAAACACATTATTTATACACATTTCATCGGGAAATAGTATATAAAGCAAATATTTCGATCTCGATATAACACCCATATTACTCAAAAAAATCGAGACATGAGAGAGCATAGTGCTTTATTTCAAACAATTTTGTTTCAATATAGCACTTGCATGTTGCATTACCATATGCATCTCTCATTAATACTTTTGAGAACTTGTTTCTCAATATAATGTGCGTGTCGCACTATCGATGAGGCAATTTAATTGCTCTCATGCTCCGACTCCATTTCTTCCTTAGAACGAAATGAGCAATTAATTTTTCAAAATATAACAATTGTCACATAATATAAATGAATTACAATGATTAATTATTTTAAATAGAAAATTACATTATGTATCAATTCAAGCAAATTAAATTGATATTGTAAATGCTAGTGGATCCGAGTGACAATTATCCAAAGATTACAATTCATGAATCAATCATTATGAATAATTTCACTCACCAATAAAGCACTATAATATGTTGTCATATTCATTCTTATCACAACTAGACAACAAATTTTGAATATAATAACAATATAGAGCGAATGCGCCTTACAATCAAAGACCATATACATGGTATTCATTTTTAAAAAAAAAAAACCGCAGGTTGAATATTTTTCTGTTGTAATAAACATGTGTATAGATAATCACATTAATGATGATCACTATTTTTATTGTCAATAAAATCTTTTCATTAAATTAACAAATATGATTTTGTTTATTGAAATTATTGCAAATGTAGTTGCCAAAAATACAACGAATGCATTAATTACCGCAATGATCATGCAAATATTGTAAAGTTATGTTTAATATCAATCCAATTAACTAAATGATATGGAAATATCATGTGTTCATATCATATCAACTTTATAGTGAAAAATATATTGATAAATTATAAAGCAAATAGTATAAAACATTCTCACGTCGTATCAATATAAAGATCATATATGCGCACCATGTAAGTGATTAACACAACTACGTACACAATCATGTAAAATATAATCTATTTAATTTTAACTATTTAAAATGACTTTAATTAATATGAATATGATTGCAAAAGTAATATACATGTTGATTAATCCAAATATTGAGAATCATATATTATTATTGTGGTCAAATAACAAGATTTACTTACCAAAAATACATGATGATACAATTATTTTCCTTTTTCCTTTTTGAAGAATACTAGTCACACGTATCAATTATACACAATCGATAAAATAAAATTCCATAACTACTATTTATATATCACAAAATACTTTAGCTGTATCAAAATAAGGCCAAGACAAGAGACAATTTAATAATTAATAAACGATGCTTAAGTTTAAATATATCGTATAAACAATTTCTGTAAATCGCCACTAACTCGACACGTGGCGTAACCTTCGAAAAATTACTTTGTTTCTTGTCATGATTATTGTTTTAATCAAATAAAAATAATTTTGTGAGGATTGTATCAACCATGTCCTCCTCCACTACCGTAACCAAATATTTCCAAATATTTATAAACTGAGTCACGTTATTTATAAAGTATGAGCTCTCATAATTCGGTCGTGAATCATTAGTCATATCAATGGTGACTCATTATTTACTTTCATATATAATTCCACATTCAAAGTGGATTATTATTTTTTTCATTCATGATACGAAATCATAATCAATTTCATATACATCATAAATTACTTTGATCGATATTGTCGCTTCGTGAGCATATCATCATGATAAAAAGTGATTTAATTTTTTCATCGATTATTGTCATGAAATCTCATGATATATTCGCAGATTTCTTATCTCCGAATTTCGATCACTCGTGGAACATGTTTTTCTCTATAGACCTCGGTCCTACTTTTTATTTATATGAATGACATGTCTGTACTTTTTTTTTCCCGTGAATTTCAAATTCACTTTCGCGATATTTCGACATGTCTGAAATTTATCTATGTGAATTTTATATTCACTTTCATCGGTTTTTGACATGTCCACTTATGTGAATTTTATATTCACTTTTACGAGCTTTCTATTTTCATATGGATTTCTAATCCATTATATGCTCATTTCAAACATTGATCAACTTCATGTGATCATACCTCCTTTTTCAATTTGCACAAAAGACAAACTCTTTTGTCTAAAGAATATAGCCATCAAGGCTTCATATCACCGATGAGTATTACTCATATCTTTTTCTTACGTGGTATTGACTTGATCCATCATGATTTGATGATGTCAATACCACTAGCATCAATATATATATATCTATAAAATAATAGAATTGATCACGATAAATAATTTAAATAAATCAAATTTTTACCTTAATGTTTACCTTAATGTTTACCTATATCGAGATGTGTAGATATAAGATATATCAATTGATCGACTTGAGTCCTTCTGACAATCTATGAATGGTGATTCTTGTGGGGTTTTTTTTTTTTTCTCGAAGGTTGCCAAACTTCATCAAAACAATTTTGATGATTTGAGACGTGGTTAGAGACTCGTGTTGATAACGTGTTATAAAACTAAGAAAATATTGGAGGAAGAACAAGACAAAATACAAGTATAGAAGAAGAGAGAATTGCTTGTCTTATTCCAATGATATAAGGGGGTATTTATAGTAGAGATTACAATGTGAACACAATAATCTGAATTAATCACAAATCTACTTAAATCAATCAGAATAATAGATAATCCATCAATGATATTATTTCATAACAGAATATCTATTTTTCTTATTTTACTAGTAAAATATTTTCTTTCTCTTTAATCTACACAGAAGTTTTTCCCAATGGGATTGGGGACTAGTGCGGCGCATGTCTCCCCTACATAAGCTAGGGGTTGGCTAGCTCTTTAATTCATCACAATTCCAAGTGTTCATAATTCTTGTGAAAAATAGAGAGATTCTTCTAGAGAGTTTTGAGAGAGAGAAAATACCGGTCTAGCAACCGGATTTTTCTAATAGCAATCCAAGGAGGATTCCAGCGAGGTGCTCGTGTGGATATTGTTAGAGGCCGGACACGTGGACGTCTTGCGCGCACTTCTACTCTCCCTAGACGGTCAAAACGTTGATCTTATAGATCAAGCAAGGTAATCACCGTCTACTAACTCAACGCGTTTATTGTATTAAACGAAGTAGATATTGGGATCTGAAATCAAATTTTAAATTCTGCTGCGATAAACTATATATATATATATATATATATATATATATATATATATATATATAACTACGCACACACAACAAGTTATGATCGATGTTATAATTGTTATTGCTAATGTAAGTATAATAATTTAATAATGGACAACAATATTAATTTTATCAATAATATAACAATGACAATATTTTCGAAGTATAAGTGTTTTATACATGCAACTATATTTGTTAAGCACACGTTAATGAGACACCATGAATTGTAAATTCATATGAAATTATAAAATATATGTTATAACAATCTCATACTTAATTCTTCAATATTTGTATCCCAAAGATGTTGAAAAAAGAAAAAAGAATGTTGTTTTGAAAACAAACTTGAAGGAAAAAAAAGCATTAGTTAAAAAAACCCACCTCATTTGAAGGAAAAATAAGTAAATAAAAAACGTGGGACACTACCTTAAAAGTTCACAACACTTGGCGTTTTTATTTTTTCCGCGAACATTTCTAATCAGAAGATTCAGAACTTGCGAAATTTAAAACAGAAAATCCCCATTATTATTTAAACTCTTTAAAACAAACTTGAACTCCTTAAAGATAATCACATTTTCTTGAAATAACTACCATTTATTTTATGTCATGTTATCCTTCAAAACACGCATGATACTCCTAAAAAACCACGGTAAATTACGCTCTTATACGGATGGTTCCTTTTGAAACCCCTTGATCAGTGTGATCGAGTGAAATGTGAGGGCTCACATCAAGGCTGGATTGTGTTTTCCCTCATTCATGATAAGTTCTTTTGGTCTAAATTGATTTTACCTTTGTTTAGTTGTATGAGAAAGAATTGCATTAGATTTTTTTCATTTTAGAGTTGAATCTATAAAAAAAAAGTGATGATTTATAGTTTTTTTTTTTTTTTTCAAATCTAATGTTGCATTCAATGTTTATATATAATTTTTTTTTGGAATTTATAAAAGGTGGAAACTTTTAGAGTTTTTTTTCCCTCCCCTCCCCTTACTTTTAATTTTTTTTCACCGGCCTCCCATTCCTTTTAATTAAGGTTGTAGGTTCTTGGAACCTACTCTTGCTTCTGGTTTAAATTTTGTTTTGAATGAATTTCATTTTATCCAAATATGTGAAATTGATATGAATGTGATTGTGTGAATATAAAATTTGGAATTCTTTAGCTTTTAAATTTACTCATAGAAATATGCTATATGACAATTGTCTTAATCTTTCAAAAAGGTTCTTTAAAGATTGAAATTTTGGTTTTTGATTGTAACGTTTACTATAGAAACTAGGCCATTTTGTGTTCAGATTTTTGTTTGGTTGCCTTGTATATTAGTTTAAGTCCTCGGTGTGGGGTTGTAACTTTTCAAGCACTTTTCTTGTTTTTTTGTTTTGATTTTTTATAAAGTAAATTTGGTAATCGTAACGATTAATACAATATCCTAACACAACAATTCCAAGCATAATCACTAAAACTCATTGTTTTTTTAAGCACTAAAACTCAATGTTGAATGCGCAGAGACTTGCTTATGGTTATAGGACCATCCACCTTCCACCATACTAATAAGACTCGTATCTACAAGCCTCTCCAAGTTTCATATTTTGTGATCTTTTCTTGTTCGTCCATTTAGGTTTGTTTGTCCATTTAGGTTCTTATTGCCATTTAGGTTCTTATTGCATTCTGCATTTTGGTGTAGCCATCCTCTCTTGCCTAAACATTTTTGATATTCTTCTTTTGTTATTCTTTCAATTGGCTTCACTCGGTTTCTTATAGGATTTCAATAATATTTTGCATTTTTGCCTTTATTATTAAACATGTCATGGTTCCTCTCCGCAGGTTATTATGTCTCCGAAACAAATAAATATCACTCAGATGCATCAAATCATTAACAGGTCAAAAGAAGACCCAAAAAAAAAATCAAATAGATACAACCGTCCAAAGCTTGGTGAAACTTCCAAGCAATAGATGAAGATTCTCAAAGTACCACAAATTTCGAAATTGGTTTTGTTCCTGAAACTGGATCCTTTTCATGCGGGACATCAAATTCAGATGAGGATGATTTTCCTAAAGAAAAATTACGAAACGAACTGGTAACAACGTTGTTTTCTTAATCTACCATATGTTACTATGAATGAATCACTTCCTTACATTTTGTTCATTGATGTTGTTTTAGTTTAAAATTCTAATGAATCGGTTGACAACAATGAGAAAGGAGAGAAGCTCGACACGCCGAGGATTGTGCTAAGGAAAGGAGTGTAATCAAGTATTTGCAACCTATTTAGGAATCATATCCACGGATGAAAATAGGTTCCCTATACATATCATGATTGGAGATTAGTACCATAATGCTGAAGAGAAAAAAAAATTGGAAGAATTTTAGGTTTGAATTTAAAACTTATAAACTTTTTTTCTTGAATATTCGACTTGTATATGACTTTGATATACAACTTATACTTCTTACTAATGACTAAATATAGGTGTTACGACCATATAGGTTGTATAGTTCATAATTCTTTCGGTTCCGGTGGTTTGTAAAATTCCTTGTTAGTTGTTTTCCGATATTTTTTTATAAAATTAATTTTTGTTGATACAAGAAAAAACTTGAATACAATTGTTTGTTTTTTTTTTCTCTGGATGCAGGATAGACGAATAGGAAAAAGAAATAGAAGGATTTCAAATGAAAGGTAAGATATACATGCACATCAAATATATTACTATATTTTCTACTCAATTATACATCAACTTTTCACACCATTAAATTTAACCTTATGCAGGACATATTCATGATACTGAGATTATTGGAAGTTAATGAGATTGGACGCTTGTTCTTTTTATGAAGGAAAATAATTACGTCTTTGAGTATTGAACGCATTCGTTATCGTTTTTCTACATAAGTAGAACTTATTGTTGGATTATGTTTAGATAACAATTTATCTTTGTTGTTTAGTTTTCAGCTCCTTCAACCTCAGCCTTTATGGTCAATATTTTGAATAATTTCATTTCCTTTTATGATGTTGTCCAAACGTGGAATACCAATATATATGAATGTCATGTAATAATGCTAGTACTTCAATCGTATATTGATATATTGATAAGTTGTGACGAAAACATGGCCAATAATTCAGATACTACAAGAAAGTGCATATGAAAGGCAATTATTTTTCACAAACATATCACGTGCCGTAAAATGCCGCAAAACAAAACCGATATTTTGAATATGTGCCGTATAATTGTCACGTGATTTATCGCAATAGAAATAAGTGTCGGTATATTACAACTTCCGTTATAGTGCTACAAACACGCGTCATTTTAAATGAAAAGTGTCGGCAAATTTACCACAAACAACGTGCGGCAATCAAAATAAGTGCCGTTATATTGCCACAAAGCTATGTCAATCACATTAATCAAGTGCCGGAAAAAGCGTCATAAAAAATAACCGACACATTAGCAAAGCGTCAGAAAAGTGACACAAATAAAACATGCGTCACTTTTACTATGTGTCATATAATTGCCGCAAAGCTTCCCGGCGGAACTGCAAAGTGCCGCAAAGCATTGCCGACACCAGTATTGACGACACTTATAATACCGCCGTTTTATGTGTCGGGATTGCTTTTTACGGCACTTATTTTCCATATCCCGGCATTTATTTTACGCCGCAAAAGGCCTATTTTGTTGTAGTGATGAGACTTATTTTGGGACATTCATAAAAGGAATATGTCTCAAACAAATTGGGACGGAGGGAGTATATTTTTAGTCGAATTTCAACTCTTCTCTTGTCTCCAATTGTAGGAATAAAAATATGTTTCTCATTTCCACTTGAATTTAAGAGCGTTGAGAGCAAAAAGCAGGTATCTTTTTCCTTAAATTGCACTTTCTTCATCGATTTATAACAAATTCTAATTGGGTAGTAAATTCTTACACTCCTTCATTTGTAAATAAATAATCTCCGCTTTGTAATTTATGTTCTGGACGATTTGGGGTTTGATTGGGTATGTAATGGTTACAAATTAATTATGTCAAAGAAATTGTATTCCCCTAAAAAAATGGTATCATATTAAAAATGAATTTGTGTGGTTAAATTTGGTAGTTCTTGCTTTTGTATATTATTAATTGCTTGATTGAATGATAAATAGGAAAAGTTGTGAGTCCTTACTTACAAGAATATTCTATTCTTCTGTAGATAGATTGTACCACTTTTCACTATGAATCAAAGTAATTCTGACTTATTCTCTTATTCTTCTAAAGAATCCCATGTTGTTATAGAATATTAATATATTTTTGGCGAGTGACCTTTACCATATATTTACATGTGTTGTTCCACTCTGTCAATGTAGCCATGAATTTGGCTTATGCTTCTGTTAAATGGTGGTAGATCTTTACCCCTGATCAATGATGTGAATCAACAAAATTTGTAGCTCTTTTCATTGTTCCATTGCACTATTTTCACTTCATTTCCACCAAAAATCAAGGTGTATGATCAAAATTCTATTTCGAGTTTATGAAATATGTTAGCAGTAAATTGTATTGAGCATCTTTGAATTTGTTGGTCTATGATTTAGTAGTTGGACTGAATTTGAGTAATAAACTATCCGTTTTTTTTGCATGTTATGGGCCGTCAAGTTTGGTCAGTATTGTAACTTATACATCTTCTTCATAATTGTTTATCTTACATTTGCAGAGTACTCGCAAGGTTTCCATATATGCATAAAATCGTATTTTGCAAAAATAGCATTGTCAAAATAGAATAATGTATTTATATATTGTTGAAATTTGTACAAGATATCCATTGTTGATATCTCAAAGTTTACTTCATCGGTATCACACTCTAATAATTCTACATTTTTTGTGCAGATTAATACATAATGTCAAATGTTCCAAACCTTAATCAAGACGTACATGTCAACGAGGCCCCAAATGTTTTCTTAACTCGAGGTCGGATAATGTCATGTATGTCCTACGTTCAAAGGCTCCATCGCAAATAGATTTTCGCGTTCGATGTCATTTCATTTAGACCCTCATACATTTCATTTTCTATCTCAATTTCTTCTCTCACGCTTGCTTCGAGCCTCCCTCTCTCTACGAATGTGATTCCAAAATGCACTAAATCGACGCATTCTTGGGGTTAAAAAATCTTTAAATGCACAATTATAAGAAAATGAAGAAAGGAAGATAAGAGTGTTGTGAATACACTCAGTAAGCTTGGTGGGGCATTTTTATAGCCAATTCATGAGTATTGGCATAGATTGAATCCGGTGGATAGTTGTAACGCCCCGTTCCCGGACAGCGACTCCTTATCTGGAAAAGGAACGTTCGGTACGTATAAAAATAAAAATAAATTCACGTTATACGTAAGCCTCTAAGACATCGTATCAAATGAAAGCAAACGGAAGCAAAAGACCCGGGTATAAAATTTTTCAATTATCCAAGAATAGAAATCCAATCTAAAGACAGAAATGTACCTTAATTACATTCGAGAGAAAATACGAAAATCCCAAAGAAAAACAATGTACGATATCCTCAAAAGAAAGAATTAAAAAGTACTACAAGTCTCGAAAACCAAAAGAATATATGGTCTAATGATAAATAAATGAAAGAACAATAAAGAATGAATCTTAAATGAGGCGTCATCAAACGTCGTCATCAAAATCCTCCTCGTAACCTTGACCAACCTGTTCATCTTATCACCCCCAAACACAAAGAAACATGCATTTGAGGTAAGTACAACCTACTTAATATAAGAGAGAAGCTATGACAATAATTAAGATTTATAAAGAAAAGATATTTATTTATTTTGTTATCTTTATATGACCGACTCAATCTAGGGCTCACTTCATGTCCATCAACATGAATTGACTAAACGTTTCTAACTTAACTTATATATGTTACAACCATACTCAAGGGCACTACGCATATCCAAACTTGAGATATTCTTGCCAACATATTAGTGGATCACACCAACATCCACGGAAGCCTAATCTAGTAGACTCTGATAGTACACACGTCTCAGTGAAGTCCCTCCGTACTTAGGGTTTTTTTGACCTACGGAGTTATCCACCTTCAGAAAGCACACACATCGCGATATTGTCTGGTGCATATCCAAGAGTCACATGTTGTTTAATCTTTTACTAGACAAGTACGTATTTATTAATAATGGTTAACTAACCACCTATGTGTTTTCAAGTAATCTCCCTCACAAATACTACTCTCTTCCAAGACCACTATACATAAACAAGGCATATCAATTACAAAGACATTGATGAATACTAATTCATCAAAGCACAAGCCTATCATGCTCTTCTGACGGATCCGAACTTCAACTCCTTTTAAGAGTACATTCGGTGCCAAAATTAAACGAATCAGAAGCTCAATTCAGGCTTGTTCATATTTATACAATGTTATTATATCATAAAACAAGGTTTAAAACTCAACACAAAGCTTAAACATTCATTTTTCCCAAAACAGAGTCCAATGCGTCGCATTGGTTGGAATGCGTGTGCATTCACCGTCCAGAAAACTTCCTGAAAGTTTCTGTCCAGCCAATGCGTGCGCATTGCATGACCAGTGGGCAACCTGTAACAATCTGAATCAACAATGCCTATGCATTCTGAGGAATGCGTGCGCATTGCACCTGCAGCAAGAAGACACCTGCAACCGGAACCATGAATGCGTACGCATTGCTCTAAATGCATGCGCATTCGACAAACAGCAACAAAAGCAAAACATCATGTACAGGGAATGTGTGCGCATTCCAATGCAGCCCTAAAATACGATTTCAGCCACTTAACGATTTCTAATCCATTTTCAACCCAATAATCAACGAATTCAACTCAGTAAAACACAGAAAATCATGTCTAATCGTACCATAACATCTATGATCCTTGATCAACAAAAAGACACAAATTTCTATCATCTAAACGTCTTAAAACATGATCTAAACCTTATAAACCATAGTCAAAACTATAGGAAGAGTCTCTTACGTGTTTGCAAGCTAAATCCAATCCAACAGACTCGAAAATCTGCAGTCCTTCCCACGAGCTTGATATCCAAACAATGTCCTCTTCACAACCGTTCCAAATCCCTAGTCCGATCTGAAAACGGTTCGGTAATGCTTTAGAATTTTTTTGAAAACTCTTCTAGCCTCTTCTCCTCTCCTCAATTGCACAGAGAAGGAGCATAGCAACTGCTTCTGATTAGTATTTAGGTTATGGGAATAATCAGAGTTTATTTCCATAAATACAATTCCCAATTAACCCATTTTTCCTTGATTACCCTTAATTACCATAAAAATCATAATTTCCTTAAATATATACATAATAATTTCGAAAAATCATATATATATATATATATATATATGTATATATATATATATATATATATATATATATATATATATATATATATATATATATATATATATATATATATATATATATATATATATATATATATATATATATATATATATCACATACTTAACTCCATTAAAAGAAAAGAAATAATAATATTTCGTTTTCGCAAAATGACACGTCTGCCTTTTCCCGAAAATCGAATATTACATTCCTCCCCCCTTAAGAGGAGTTTTGTCCTCGAAACTTGAACATACCTGGTAGATCCACAATCTCTTGGAATTCACTGATCATGCCTCTTCAACCTTCCAAGTTGCCTCCTCGTGTGAATGATTGCTCCATTGTACCAGAACCAACGGGATCAACCGTCTCTTGATCATCTTTTCTGTCCGGTCTAAGATCCTGATCGGTCTCTCGTCATAAGCAAGATTGTCTTGAAGAACTTCTAGATCAATCGTAGTTTCAACATCATTCTTTGTCAGGCATTTCTTTAACATTGACACGTGAAACACACTATGGACTCTTGACATCGATTCTGGTAACTTAAGCTTGTAAGCCAACGGTCCAACTCTCTCTAAAATCTCAAATGGTCCAACATACCTTGGACTTAGCTTTTCCTTTTGTCCAAAACGCTTCACTCCCTTCATAGGTGAAGCTCGTAGATAAACTCTTTCACCGACTTCAAACTCAAGAGGTCTTCTTCTGACGTCTGCCAAACTTTTCTGCCTATCTTGTGCTGCCTTTAGATTCTTCTTAACCAACTGAACCTTTTCCTTAGCTTGCTCAAACAACTCGGCCGGTGACTTGTCTCTCCCGGACTTTATCCCAAAACAACGGCTTTCTATATCTTCTCCCATACAAAGCTTCAAACGGTGGCATGCCTATGCTTGCATGATAACTATTGTTGTAGGCAAACTCCGCTATCGGTAGGTAATCATCCCATGATCCACCTACTTCCAAAACACAAGCTCTTAACATATCTTCAAGTGTTTGGATGGTCCTTTCTGACTGTCCGTCTGTTTGCGGATGAAAGGCCGTACTCAAATTTAACTTGGTTCCAAAGGCCGGTTGCAAACTCTTCCAAAACCGACTGACGAACCTCAGATCATGATCTGATACTATTGAGATAGGTACTCCGTGTAACTTCACTATATTATCGAAGTATAATGTGGTCATCTTCTTCAAGGACATATCAACTTTGGTAGGCAGGAAATGGGCAGATTTAGTTAATCTATCCACAATCACCCAAATCGCATCATGTCCACCTCTGGTCTTAGGTAATCCGGTGCTTATTCTTTGTCATATGTCTGGAACATCCACTATCAAAGTACCAGACACCCTACAAAACAAAGTTAATGCATTTTAGGTACCCAAAACTGTTTGGGTACATAATGGTCAGTGGTAAGCATGAACCTTGGCAAATTTCCATTAGGTCTTCTCTTAAAAGTGTCATACTTTGGTTCATACATGTATTCTACAAATCCATAAGGTCTAACAATTGGTTGTGTAGGATTCACATATGCTTTTTGGCCTTTAGGTATGTAATGTTGTTTGAACTGATTCCTGTTGTTAGAAGCATTAGTATAACCATAGGTTTGCTGTCTGTTAGGAACAACCACGTAGTATGGAGTCTGCTGAGGTCCCCGCCGAGGTCTTGTGTAAGTCCTCTTCGAGTCCCCCGTCGATTCAATTTCTTAGGTTTTACCCTAGTATTATGGTTATACTTACATCGTTTCTAGCAATGAAGGTAGGAATATTCCAATCATCATTAGTAGGGAACGCCTACCTTTCCCCCGAGATAAGTATCCCTCAAATGATTGCCATTTTTAGGTTTAGGATTCTTATCCTTGGAATATTTCGGTTCTTGCCTTTTTGTGGTCCAAATAGACTTGGTAGCGAGGTGTCTCGTTATCAACAAAGTCCGCTATAAGCGTGTCCGCATTATCCAGCGAGTCCTACCTTTGGATTTACCCTTTTTGACTTCGATTTTGCTTCTTTGAAGCATTCTCGCAGAGGCTTCATCGCCTCAAAGAACCTTACTAGGAGTTGGATCTTGTGCAGGCACAAACTTAGCACCAATTCTGGTACTAGTTTCAGTGACCTTACTGGATGCACTCTTATTGGATTATTGAGTTCAAAATCCAAGGCATGTTCTATCACCATAAGCCTTTCCAGATTTGAATGCAGTGGTGGAACAAGATTGTTCAGCATATTCAGCAGCTACTGAATGTACAGCAGGCTTATGCTGATTCTGTCCAACTTCTTTTTCCTTTCCATTGAGAATTCTTAATTTAGCCTTTACCCTTTCAACTTCTACTTGAAGAGCCTCTTTTTCAGCCTTCATAATCTCATAACCAGATTGTATTTTCCTCAGTTGATAAAGGATGGCATCCAAAGTTTCTTCATTGTCAGAATTTTTACGATTTGAACCATAAGTTGATTCACAATCACATCCAGCAGGAGTGTTCATAGATACAAAATTGTATTCCTCCTCTCGTTTCATCCATATTTGCCATTAAGGTATAATGATCCATATTAGCAACAAGTGCGGTGTAATCGATTCATTTCCTTTTTCGATTCCACTTCATATCCCGATTCATCTTCAAGAACCATAGCTTTCTTGCCGGATCTTCTTTGTTTACTTTTACTCTTCGCAGGTTTGGACAATCTGTCCGAAATGTCCAGGCTTCTTGCAATTGAAGCAAAGATAATCGGTTCCTTATTCTCGTTTTAACTCGGACGATCGGGTTTGAAGTGTCCTGGTTTCATGCATTGAAAGCACAAATAATCACTATCTTTCTTGGAATCATCTTTCTTCTTTTCACTAGGTCTCTTTGTGATATTTCTTGAAGAGCCCTTTCCAGTTTTCATCATTCTGATTTTCTTGCTCAGTAGGGCAATCTGCTCTTGCATCTCATCCAGTAGATCATCTTGAGCTCCTGATGTTTCTTCTTGGTGTGTAACAGCTAATGCAGCGGTCTTTAGTTCTTTTTTTTTTCAGTCTCAGTGACTAGTTTCTTACCGAATTCATAGGCTTTGAGATCCGAAAACAATTTGAAGGTGTCCTCTTCATGTACACTTCTCATCTCTTCTATTGCTGTCACCTTCATTTTCCAAACAACTTTTGCGGTAAAGCTTCAAAGAATTTTGAATTGATTTCTTCTTTTGTGTATTTTACATTCAGTAGGGTGAGTTCATCCATGATTGCATTGAATCTAGACTCCATTTGTTCAATGGTCTCATTTGGATTCATTTTGAACTTTTGGAACTTCTTCTTTGCCACACCGATCTTGTTCTTCTTGATTGCATCGTTGCCTTCACGCATTAATTGCAAATTATCCCAAAGTTCCTTTGCGCCTTGCAATCCTTCACTTTCACGTACATATTGCTATCCAAAGTTCTATATATGATATTAATAGCAATATTGTTCAAATTTGCTCTTTTTCTATCTTCAACATTCCATTCTCCTTTTGGCTTTGGAATGCACTGTGTCTCATTCCCAACTCATTCCGACTTTGTGATCTCCAAGGGTCCATCCGTCGGACATCCAAGATCTTATCATGTGTTGCGGCTAGAAAAGCCTGCATACGACATTTATACTTATCAAATCGATCTAAAGAACACATCAACATTGTTCTAGCATACTGGTTGTTATCCATGATGCAAAGCTTTGAAAATCATAAACTTGAAAAAGTTTTCAAAGTATTTTCACAAGCACAACAAGTAAGATTACTTCGTAACGTGCTAGCACTCGCTCCGATACCAATTGTTGGTCCCTTGAAAAGGCTTTGGTTAAGTTTAGAGGGGGTGAATAAACTTAACACTTAAAATTTTTTTGAGTTAACAAACTCAAGACCTTCAAAGCGGCTCGCCGATAGCTCGAAGTCCGCCGACCGTGGAGTTTACCGAATTTGCACAATGGAATATATCAAAATTTAAGCCTTGTTACTTGTTGCTAAAACATGATACCAAGTATTAGATACTCGTAGTGTATGTGTGTGTATTCGCTGTTGCTAGATTCGGTAGGTTGATGTGCTAGATATACTAAGTGCGTAATATAAATGCAAAAAGTAAGTAGGCAGTTTTTATAGTGGTTCCGGGTGGTGTAATCCTGCCAGTCCACTCTTCTCCTATGATGTTGGAGGTCATTCACTATAGATTCTTGAGATAGCAGTTAAAAAAATCCCTAAGTCACTTCTCCTTCACCAATAACTATGGCTTCACAAACAGAACAATTAGAACAGGTAAGATTGCTGCTCCAAAGTCTTCCACTGGTCCCTGAAGGGTAGGATTGCCTCTTCACCAGCTCCACCACAAACAAAAGTCCTTGACACCCAAAGATGCTTCACTGTCTTCAGTAGATTCTTGTAAAAGAAAGTTTGAATCAAGTAAGTGATTCAGCTTTCCGCAGCTTGATCAGGATGATATGATCAGCAGCTTGATGTCTTCAAGTGTGTAAACTTTATGTAGCTTGAATGCAGATTACACATGAAGAGTTGTACTGGATTAGTAGTTTTATGCTCAATAGGGTCAGCAGGGTGTTTTTCTTGATAAAAATCTGAAGCTCAAGATTTCTTGTTATTTTTCTCTTAATGTTCATCACATGTATCCGAATTAGGTGTCCTTTATTTAGAGGTAGGAATCCTTGTGACTTATGTTTGAAATTCAAACATAGCCGTTTCGCATTTGTCCCATTTGACTTGCTTTATGTCACTTGTTCATAGTACCGACATAGTTAGAATGGTTTTTGACAGCTTTACCCTCTCGTCCACTCTTTGACTAGTATTCGTTGGATAAAGGTCCGAATCTTTCCAACGTCCATTTAATCTTAACCATTGATTTGTTTGATACAATCAGAGGTTGTTAGCTGTCCCTTTCTTTGTAATCTTCCAATGTAACCTTTGAATAATCCAAGATATACATCAGCAGGTTCCTGTGAATATAAGTCTGCTGAAATGTATATTAGTCAGCGGATCCATATTTTGCTAACTGTCTTTTATCTAAAATTTATTTATGAAGTTAGATTACACCATCTTGATCATAACTAAGTTCCAATCACCAATTTACTTATGGAACTTAGACCTTGTACACAAGGTATATGAAATCAGCTTAGGTCATCACAGACTTCCTTAAATTTTGATTCCATATCCTTGACTTTAATTACTAAGTTTGATCCCTTAGCCTTCAATAACTGAGTTTGAGCCCTCAGCCTTTAGTATTCAGCAGGTTCCTAAACTAGTCTACTGACCTAGGTACCCTACTGATATAGACCAGTCTACTGATGTAAGTCAACTGACATTTTACAGTGCTTATTTGATCAAACCTATACAAAGATCAAACTCTAATAAACCTATACATTTGATCTAGAAATATTTTTGCATTTGCTCTATAACAGCTAGTCTGG
Organism: Gentiana straminea; assembly: GCA_036785695.1. Lineage (NCBI taxonomy): Eukaryota > Viridiplantae > Streptophyta > Magnoliopsida > Gentianales > Gentianaceae > Gentiana > Gentiana straminea. The sequence goes on along the minus strand of JAVUPR010000158.1, from coordinate 237,800 downwards.
CACTCATCACTAAAACATAAAATAAGTCCAACACTTTTTGATTGCATCGGTGCCTTCACGCATTAATTGCAACTTGTCCTAAAGTTCCTTTGCGCTTGCAATCCTTCACCTTCATATTGCTATCCAAAGTTCTCAGATGATATCAATAGCAATATTGTTGAGGTTTGCTCTTTTCCTATCTTCGCATTCCATTCTCTTTTTGGTTTTGGAATGTACCGAGTTTCTTCTCTCACATTCGACTTAGTGATCTCCAAAGGTGGCCCATCCGTCGACATCCATCATCTCATCATGTGTTGAAGCTAGAAAAGCCTGCATACGACGTTTATACTCATCAAATCGATCTAAAGAACACATCAACATTGTTCTAGCATACCGGTTGTTATCCATGATGCAAATCTTTGAAAATCGAAAAAATGAACAAGTTTTCAATGTATTTTCACAAGCACAACAAGTAGGATTACTTCGAATAGAAAGCACTTTGCTCCGATACCAATTGTTGGTCCCATGAAAAGGCTTTGGTTAAGTTTAGAGGGGAGGGTGAATAAACTTAACACTTAAAACTTTTGGAGTTGACAAACTCAAGAACTTCAAGAAATTCGCCGACCGGTCGCAGTCCGTCGATACTCGCAGTCCGCCGACTCTTGAGTTTACTGAATTTGTTGCAGCGGAATATGTTAAAATTAAGCCTTATTACTTGTTGTCAAAATATGATACCAAGTATTAGATACTCAGTAGTGTATGTGTGTGATTCAGTTGCTAGTTTCAGTAGATTGATGTGTGAAATACTAAGTGCAGAAAGTAAATGCAGAAACTAAATAGGCAATTTTTATAGTGGTTCCGGTGGTGTAATCCTATCGATCCACTCTTCTCATGCGATGTTGGAGGTAATTCACTAGAGATTCTTGAGGTAGCAGCTTAAAAAATCCCTAAGTTGCTTGTCCTTCACCAATAACTATGGCTTCACAAACTGAACACTTGGAATAGGTAGGATTGCTGCTCCAAAGTCTTCCGTTGGTCCTTGAAGGATAGGATTGCCTCTTCACTAGCTCCACCACAAACAACAGTTCTTGACATCCAAAAATACTTCACCGTCTTCGCAGATTCTTGTAAAAGAAAGTTTGAATCAAGTAAGTGATTCGGCTTTTCGACAGCCTTGATCAGGATGATATGATCAGCAGCTTGAAGACTTCAAGTGTGTAAACTTGATATAGCTTTATAGCAGATTACACTTGAAGAATTTTACTAGATCGCAGCTTTAATCTCGCAGGGTCGCAGGGTGATTTCTTGATCGAATTCGAAGCTCAAGACTATCCGTAGTTTTTCCTCAATTTTCATCACCTCTATCCGAATTAGGAGTCCTATATTTATAGGTAAGAATCCTTGTGACTTATGTTTGAAATTCAAACATAGCCGTTTCAGATTAGTCCTATTTGACTTGCTTTTTGTCCTTGTACATAGTACTGACACTGTCAGAATGCTTTTTGACAAGCTTTACCTGTCCACCCTTTGACTTGTATCCATTGGATAATCCTCTGTATCTTTCCAACGTTCCTTTGATCTTAGCCATTGATTTGTTTGATAAAAATAGAGGTTGTTACCTGTCTTTATCCTTGTATTTTTCCAATGTAATCTTGATTAAATCGAAATTTGTATTCAGCAGGTTCCTATGAACATAAGTCTGCTGATATGCATATTAGTCAGCAGATCCATATTTTGTTGTGTTTAAAAACACTTCAGCTAACTGTCTTTTATCTAACTTTTATTTATGAAGTTAGATTACACCATTTTGATCATAACTAAGTTCCAATCACCATTTAACTTGTGGAACTTAGACCTTGTACACAAGGTATATGTAATCAGTTTAGGTCATCACAGACTTCCCTAAATTATGATTCCATATCCTTGACTTTAAATACTAAGTTTGATCCTTTAGCCTTCAACAATGGAGTTTGAGCCTTCAGCCTTTAGTCTTTAGCAGGTTCCTATACTAGTCTACCGACTCGGTACCCTATCGATCTAGACAGTGTCCGTCGATGTAAGTCACCGACCTTTTACGTTGCTTGTTTGATCAAACCTATACAAAGATCAAAATCTAATAAACATATACATTTGATCTAGACATCTTTTTGCCTTTCCTCTATAACAAATTAGTCCGACACTCATCACTAAAACTAAAAAATAAGTCCAACAACTGCTTTTTCTCCTTGTTTATGCCACCAAACCGGGCATGCACTTCGTGTAATGCGATGTTATTATGTGTAGAGCTCCCGATTTGAGTGATTCAAGTTGCATTGGAAAGGCTATTCGCTTGTGTACAACATTTATGTAATGTTCCTACAAAATTCCTATAAAGGGGCTAAAATGCATTAAGTGACAAAAATATGAACCATCAACAATTTTTTATTTGTTTCAACTCTTTAGCTTTGGCTACTCACTTCCACTTCTCAAATTCATCTTTCCATCATCGATTCCTCTAATCCCGGAATCACAATTAACATATATCCCGCAAACATAAAGAAAATATACAACGCATAATTCCCATAAGATAGTATAGGTATGAAATATGGAATAAATCACCAATAAATGATGAGATTTCAGGACATCGTCGTCTTTGACCACAAAGTGAATGTAATGGAGTAAATGCATCATAAATCACTCAAGCTGCCTCAAAAGTTTATCAAATGAGTCATAAATAGGGGATAAATCATGCATAAAATTATTCCTAAGTTAACTCTCATCATTTGATAGATAAAATTGAACATTGACAATGGTGTCGGTCTCCTAAGTAGGCTTGTGAATAAACGTAGTAGCAGGAGATTACCGGTTTTAAGTGCTCAAATACTAGATTAGTGGTTGGCTCCATTAACTCACATAAGATATAACCATTTGATAATGTCGAAATTATCATGAACAATATGATGTCGTTGATATCTAGCTAATTATCTCAAAAAGCCGTGTATTTTATGTCATTTTATATCAAGAACAACATGAAGTTTTATTACAATGGAAATGGGGTGTTTCTGGGGGATTGTTGGTCCCATTGAAATGCTGACACAAGTTTAGGGGGGTTGAATAAACTTGTCACCAAAAGCTAGTTCTTAAACTAGATTAAGTTAGATTTTAGACTTGTGTGGAGTTGAGCTGATTGGGCTGAGTATAAGAGAAATTGACTTATGTTGAAACTGAGCCAACCTGCAGCGGATATATTTTAGCATTGCAGCGGATATATTTTAGCATTTATACAGATCTTTTGTTTCTAAGAGAAAGCTGATGAGTATGCAAAAACCGAATTATGTAGAGTGTCGGTTGTGAAATGTGAGTGAATAGCAATCGCTTGTTCAATTATGCGAAAGATGAAAAACATATATAAAAACAAACATAAACAATAATAAAATTGACAATAAGTAAAATGCGTAATGTAAGTAAGGAAAGAATATAGTGGTTCAAAGTGGTGTAATTTCGTCGTCCACTCTTCCCCGTGATGTAGGAGGAAAATTCCACTAAAACTCTTTGAGGTAGCCGGTTACAAAATGTCCTAATTGATAGTCCTTGACTAATCCCTAGATTCACTATCTAAACAACTATAGAACATGTGTGATTGCTCGCTCGCAACCGCTTGAACCACTAGTGTTTAGAGGGGTGTATTGCCTCTTCATCGCCTCCACCACAAACACAAGCCTACCCGACTCTTGTGACAACAACTCGTCATTGGCAAATCTGAACCGGATTGCTTCATAGTCTAAACTTTTTGATAAAAATTATCAAAGTTGGACTGATCAATAAATTGTTTCTTGCTTGTGGTTTTTCTAAGTGTTAGATTCTTGATTGAGTCTTTGAAGCTTGAACACTTGAAGAATTCTGGATATGATCTTGTTGAGCACAAAGACTGATAGCAATTCAGATGAACAAGACTTAGGCACAATAATGCTTGTATTCTTGTATTGTTGTGTGTTTTATCCTTGATACAAGGTCCTCTATTTATAGTGTGAGGTCCAACGTTCATCTTGCTTGAATTTTGAATTCTATCAACATCTATATTTCAGATGACAGATGACAGATGTCAGATGTCAGTGACCGCTTCATCCAATAAAAATACTTGATTTGTAACATTCATATGTAAATTCAGTTCTTTGGATGACTGACCTTATAACTGAGTATCTTGATCATTTTTAGTCTATGTATGTCAGTTATCAGTTTGTCAACTCACTTAGAGCGTTAACTGTGTTTTTACTCTTCTTCAAAACTTAGTACTCTATTCCTCTTATTTCATTTGACTTAATAAGAGTACACCATATCTTAAAAATAAATCATCTAAGATATCAATGTCCTTATGATTCTGAGGTCTTCATACAAGATCCATAAAGTCATTTCAGGCCATTAAAGACTTACCTAAATTTGTAACTTTACAAGATCTCGCTTTAATCTTCATAACCGAGTTTGATCCTTCGCTTCTTCATTCTTCATAACCGAGTATGTGTCCCTCGCTTCTTTATTTACGGAGTTTGTTCCCTCGACCTTCGACTTCTAGATAAGTCAATCGAGTTTGTGTCCCTCAATGAACTTACCATCTTCGCTTGTGAGTGAACTTCGGTTCTAGTACCGAGTGACGTTTTCGCTTTAAGTTAGTATCCGCTTTTCTAAATGATTTCAAGTTCTCGCTTTATGAATCATTAACTATTACAAGTTGCTTGTCCGATATAACCTATACAATTATCATACCTTACTAAATCCTATACATTTAGTTCTAGACATCTTTTAGCTTTTCACTAAAATAGCTAGCTTTAGCACTTCATCAATAGGGTGTAAACAAACCAATAGATAAATAAGATGAATGTCCACGGATTATTGCTAATGAAATAAACAAGTAATATAATTTATAATCCGGTTAACCTCAAGTATAAGGATCGTAGTATGGAGGCTAATGCCGGGTCGATCTTACGGGGAACTAATGGTTGTAAATCCTAATTTTTGCCTATCTAAACGATGTCACGAAAACTTAACTAAACAGGGAACTAAACTAGACAAATATGCTGAAAATAAACTAGACAGAGGACGGAATCCAAAGCTAGGAAGAATTGGTTGCGAACAAACTAAACTAATATGGAAAAAAACAGTAATCTAAACTAAACAAATTCAAGTTCTAAAGATTAGATCAAATTTAAAAAGGACAAACGAGCGAGTTGATCCACCTATCCAACAATTATTAACTTCATATCTTGATTATATTTTCGTTTCTAACAAGTTGTGATTCATCTTATCAAAGGTATGAATTCCTACTTTCGTAGATAATTCGCCTATTAATTCCTATCTTTCGATTTACGGAGATTAACGCGTCATAAAATAAGCAAAGATGTAAACTTTAACGTTTTAACCTAGATATTCAACCTATCAACTTTCGTTTGACATAGATCAAAGATCCATTCCTAAATCATGGTGATCTAATGTTTATAAAGACTTTCATCAAATATAAAACATCATACATGCACATCTTTCGATATAAATGCAATTAACATCATAAAACATGATAAAGGAAACAACTTTGAATAGAAACTTACAATATAATCGAAGAAAACGAAGTCAACCAGTGTTGGATGGCTTCACAATGCTCGTTTGTAGAAGCTTAGCCCCTGAATATCCTCAGAGAACTCAAAAGTGCAGGAATTAAGAACATAGAACTACCTACTTTTATCTAGAATTTAAGTGTATGAAAACTGGAATAAAAGCAGTAAAGATGCAGCCTAAAGCCGCCCCGATATTAGGGTTTCGAATAATGTCAATCGGTCTCCTTAATGTGTGAAAATAGATGGGTATTTATAGCCTCCAAAGTCGGTTTCTCTAAGTCGGTCGGATGGACGAACGTTCACTATAGTGGACGCTCGTTCACAATTGCCGAACTCTCCTCGACGCTCGTTCGATTCCGTTCATGCTCTCTCGTATCAAAATCGTTCTTCCGGACGCCCGTCCGGTTTAGCAAAACGCCCGTCCACTCTGGACGGGACCTGGACGCTCGTCCAATATGGCTCGGATGTGATTTTTGCATCTCTATCTCTTTTCTTTAACCCACCTCATCATTATCTCTTTCTTTAATCGCCATATCTCGAATTTCATCTCTTTTTATCATTAGTTGAACCTCATAACAATACCTATGAGACACGGAAAATATCGCGAACTGTAATAATATCCAAATAATTATAATTCAACCATAAAAATCACATAATTACATCGATATTGCGATTAAGCCCTTAAAAATATCGTTTACTAAATATTTCCATATAAGACCTTATTATTATGCAAATTATACAAATAAAAGGGGAAAACATCACAAAATATAACCTTATAAAACATATAATTTCACCCTTAACAACTCCCCCACACTTAGCTTTTGCTCGTCCCGAGCGAAACAAAACGAAAAATTAGGCTCGAGATAGTATAGACATCTCAACAAATATAACGTATATTCAATAACGTAGAAGTTCACCATTGTGTGTGTGCATAGCCATAGAAAACTTCCACTACATCCAAACTTGAGGAACTTAAAGTAAAACTAGCTAATACCCCCTCGTAGAATAGTAATAAATGACACTCATAAGATGTACCCTACAACGTGACATATCCCGAAAAGAATGATCGAATGAATCTAGGGCCTTTCTGAAATACTCAGAGGATAATCCCTACATCATATCTTTCAGTTTATACCGGGATAAGATAGACGATAACTTAGTCCTATTCATTTCATAACATATCTTAAGTTGATTGAATTCATTCACGTTTTAAACACACATTAGAAGAAGCTATTGCCCCGTCATAGCGAGAATAGGACATTTCGAGATAATACCCTACCTTACTCCAATCATAAGGCAGCTTTTCCTAACTCGTCGTGAGCTTTTAGTCATCATAGTGGCATAGGACTTACGTGGTAAACCCTACCGCACTCAAATCATCGACTAGCTTCCGACACACACGATAGATTCATTTAATTATTCAACTTCTCATTTGACATTAGTTACGTGTTACTTATCACATTCAAACTGTTAGATATTCACAGTATAACATACTTCGGATCTAAATACAAACTATCATAGATCTCACGATACACACGTAGCACTAAGTACATGACTTAAAAGAAAATCAAAAATTACTCGTCCAAAAGGGGTAATAACTTTATAAATTAGCTCATCATTCACTATGGCTCGTGAGAAATAGTGTCAGGTGAAACAACTAACTTACCAAACATATGATATATAGCTTAAATGACTATAAAGATAACGAACATTGAATTGAATTGCCTACTCGGGACAAAACAAAAACAAAAGTGTCGAAAAATTTCGAAAATTTTAGCTCATTTTGCATAATAAACAATCTGACGTAGTAAACAAACTCATATGCATAGGATTAAATCGAACTATCCCCTCCCCCACACTTAAAAATTCAACATGTCCTATGTTGTGCAGAAATTAAAAAAGATAAGAAACTTAGCTGAATTCGCGTAGAAAACCGAGCCATTGGTCAGGCTGGAGCATGAAAAGGCCAACGCTCACAAAAAGCGTGGAAAAATGTCCCAAAAACTAACTCAATCGGATCTCGACAAAAACTATTGCTGCAAAACTCGAGAAACGAAAAACTCGGGGAAAACGGGATACAATACGGCGAGAGAGATAATAAACCAAACGGAATAAAAAGAAAAGATCATTGATAAATATGTCAACACAAGTCAAAGAACGAGAAACTAGAAAGTAGCAAAATGTATAGGTACAGCCAAATCGAATGAAATGTATCAAAAAGTGCAATAACAACCAGAAAGATAGATATATAAAAATAGAAACTCAAGGCAGCCCCGGAGCATCAACTGGAGAAGGATCTGAAGAAGGAACATCAGCTGTAGATGCAGTCTGTGTAGGGTCTGGCTGTGCAACAGGAGCAGCAGCAGTGGACGGCCCAGCCTCTCTATCAGTAGGAACTCTCGCAGTCCTCGGATCCACTGGAGTCTCCTCATCACCCGACTCGGGCTTCTCCTCCATCTTGACCACCTCAGCTATCACCCGCTCTATCTGCTCGGAGAAGACATAATCCATATTACTCGCATTGAATACCCTCCGATCTCTCGGTTGCCTTCCATCAACTATACATTCCAAAACCGACAAGATATTATCTAGGCCATCCCGGATATCACTCAACATTGCCCTCAAACTATGAGCCATACTATGCCGAGTAATCTCGGAAGAAGATAATCCAGAAATAACTGAAGCTCGAGGCGGTGTCGATGTGGAACCAGGCTCAGAAACTGGAACAGCCTTCTCTCTACGAATAGGGGGGTAACTCTTTGTCTTGTGGTCCGATGTATACTCGCAACCCCAAAGATCCGGACATAACCGATGTATCAAATGAGGTACTATTAAACTCCGGGTAGACACCTGCTGGTTTGCCAAAATGTCATCAAACAAGGCCTCGCCCTACATCAACGTTTAACCCAAAAACCAACGCATACAACATCCCAAGATCACTGATATAGAAATGTGTAAGGTTGTTCTTAGGAATCAACCGAATCCGGATAAATCGACGAGTAGACCCTCCAATCCTCAGTCCAGGTCGTGGTGATTAACTCCTTCCTCTCACCGTTCGGTCTCAACACCCATGCCACACCCGGACAAACTTTCAATCGCAGCTCCTCCATCGGATCCCTACCCTCCTCTTTTTGCCGTCTAGTGATCTCCTCCTTATAGTCCAAGCCCTGAAACGCCGGCAACTTATATTTCTTGTTTATCACCTCGGCGGAAAAAGGAACTTGGACACCACGAACCATCACAAAACCGTCATCCAAATTTGTCTCAAAACAATTTGCATAAAACTCTCGCACTATAGAATCATTGACTGGGGTAGGAGGAATTTTCAGCAACTCATCCCATTTCCTAGCCTTTAACATCTTCACGAAGGCGGGATCAACTTGTAGTGTCTTTACCTCTCTGTCAAAGATCAGACTCCTAGTCACATAATCCTTAGTGTAGGCAGTATGAGCTCGTGGATTGACGAACCTACGGGGCATAGCAAGAGGGACAACATTCTTAGCTTTCTTCTTAGGAGGGGGTACCTGTGCAGCCTCGGTTTCAGCCTCCTCCCTAACTACTTCCTCATTACCACCCTCGGCTCTAGAAGACTCACCACCTCGAGTGCCTCGGGCCATTCTACTAAGAGGGACATCATCATCTTCCTCAGTTTCAGAATCGGACGGGGAATCATCTCTTAACTCAGTCCTACGTTGCTGAGACGCCCTAGGAGGTTGCTCTCGAATGACAACACCTCGGGTTGGAGCAGTGGTGGAGGGATCAAACTCTAAACGCTTCCGCTTACCGCTCTCCCTAGCTAAACATTTACCATAACGTTTCACAATTTCCTTCTTACGCACCATTGTCAAACTTATATCTAAACCAAACCATTCACACAAATGGTTACCCGTTTATCGTCCAAATCGGGATTTCAAGCAAAGCACACCACCAATCACCACCACAAAAACACCACAACATCATCACAACCGAGAATTTGGGGAAGACAAGAGCAACTAACGAGAAAATGAAACATTATGAGTGCATATTCAAGAGAATGAGCCGAGCCGAAGATCGAACTCACAAAAACTTGAATGGAATCGAGAAAAGTTGCTATAGACTTACCAAATGCTACGTAGGGATGATGGTCGAATAGATTTGACGCCCGTAAACACCAAGATTGGCCACCAAAATGTGAAATTTTGTCAAAGAGGCCGCACCGAAGAATCTCTCGATTCTTGAAATTTCGTTGGTTGTTGGAGAATTTGGGTTATGGAAATGAAAAGAGGGTGCTTAGAGCGTGCTAATGCAACTTGAATCGCTCAATTTGGTTCAGAAACAAGGATTTTAGGTTTGGAGAAGGGGGAAAGTCGGGTTTGCGTTTGAAATTACAGAAAAAAAAAAATGAAGGTTCGTGTCCAGAACATATATATATATAGGCTCAGAGTGGACGCTCGTCCATCCTGACGGACGGGCGTTCACTAGTAACTGCATGAACTGGACGGGCGTCCATAAATTCAGACGCTCGTCCATAGGGCATATTTGAATACAGGATAGGAGGGAGTTTTTCAGACGGGCGTCCACTATATTGGACGAACGTCCATAAAAACACTAGTCCGGACGGGCGTCCATATATTCATGAACGGGCGTCCACCAGAAAAAAGTGATAAAAATCATAACCTTTCACACACATGCTAATTAAAATCGAAGTGCAACTTTTATTAATATCCAATAAAATTCAAAAGTACAACGATGAAAGATCAAAAACACAAAATAACTTAGAAAAATAAAATAATAATAAAAACATAACTAAAACAAGGTGGGTTGCCTCCCACCCGCCGCGCTTTCGTTTAACGTCGGGGCTCGACGTAACAAAACCTAAGTAACAATAGCTAGTCATCATAAAGCTCGCCCGCCTATAACCCCGATAAAATGATGGAGTAAATCAACAAATCGGAGGAAAGTCATAGTCATCCCGAACACCCCAATCGTCATCACCGCCTCTACACCCCGAAAATGCTCATCCCGCGGTAAGACTGGGCTAAATCGGTCGGCATCGGATCGTTAAGGATCCGGTATGGTCTTCCTAAAGCCGCTGCAACTCCTCAATGGTAAAATCTCCACCCCCGAGCATCGGGGAACAATGAGAACATAAGTGACGGTCTGATGCGGGTAAGAATATCTCTATCTATATCCGTAACTATCGTGCCCTCGTGTCCATCCGAAACGGTGAGAAGGGAAATCCTACTAATGAGAGGGAACTCCTCTGGCAAAATACCGTACTCCATATCTAACTGAATGCTAAACTGATAGAAACAGACAAAACTTAATTAGACTTAGCTTAAAGCATTAACAACTAAAACAAAAATAAACACACAAAGAGAGTAACTAATATAATACGGATATCTAGGATGCCTCCTAGTAGCGCTATTGGTTTATGTCGTTAGCTCGACACAGTTGAAGCTCAGCCTGGATCAGGCCATTTGACTTTTCTGCCAGCCATTACCTCGTTTAAGTTCTGATCAGGATTGTGGCCGCAGAAACAGCACTTAACACATGGGGTTAAATCCTTTATAGCTTTCCAAATATGTTTAAACTTCCCCATGGTTGACCTCTTTATCTTCTGAAGCTTTTGATGACATCTGCGTTGACGCTCCTTCCAATACTCTTCCATATCCCAACTACCAGCTAGAACTTCTTGTGATAGACCACTACCGTCATCCTCGGAGAAAAGATTGGGTGAGACCTCGTCAGAGTCATCGACTTCATTAACATCACATCTAAGGATATCGAGAAATTTAACAATCAAAGGCTTGTCTGTAGGTTCACCAATGTAGTGTTTGCACCTTTGACCATTAACTCGAAACGGTTGGTCCTTATAACCGAGTAGTTTGAGAACGCCTCCATGAATGATTTGGAGAATCTCAAATGGGCCAGACCAACGTGTCCTCAACTTCCCAGGAAACAAATGTAACCTGGAATTGTATAGTAACACTCGCTTCCAACTTGAAATTCTCTCTTCTTGATCTTTGCGTCATGAAGGAGTTTCATCTTTTCCTTACTGATCCTGGCACTTTCGTAAGCCTAAAGCCTAAACTCGTCCAACTCATGCAACTGCTGCAGTCGGTGTTTGCCACAGGATTGGGAATCGAAGTTAAGAAACTTTATAGCCCAATAAGCCCTGTGCTCTAACTCAACTGGCAAGTGGCACGACTTACCATAAACCATCTGGTAGGGTGATGTACCCATGGGGTCTTAAGGCGTGCGATATGCCCACAAGACATCATCCAACTTTAGACTCCGCCTTTTCTATGATTCGTTCACCGTTTTCTCCAGGATCTTCTTCAAGCTCGGTTGATTCTATCAACCCGACCACTAGTCATAGGATGGTATGGTGTGCCAATTTTGTGCCTGACACCATATTTCTCAAGAACTTTTTCTAGTGGCCGGTTGCAGAAATGTGTCCCTTCATCACTAATCAAGGCACGTGGACATCCAAACCTCACAAAGATATTCTTCTTCGAAAATTCATGACCGTTTTATGATCATTGCGATGAGTGGCTATTGCCTCCACCCATTTCGATACATAGTCTACGCAGACTAAGATGTATTTATTCCCACAGGAAGATGGGAATGGACCCATAAAGTCAATCCCCCATACATATAAGACTTCGCATTCAAGAATGGGTTTCAGTGGCATGTCGAATCGCCTTGTTAGAGTACCGGTTCTTTGGCACCTATCGCAAGCTTTGCGTAAAAGCTTCCGTGTCCTTAAAGATCGTGGGCCAGTAGAAACCGGACTGGAAGATCTTCGCAACCGTTTTCCAAGGACCAAAGTGACCACCTGTGGGTCCACTATGGCATTGCTCGATTATATCGCGTTGCTCAGATTCAGGAACACACCTCCTTAGCAAACCATCTTTACAGATTTTGAAGAGGTAAGGTTCATCCCAAACGAAAGACTTCATATCAGAGAAGAACTTCTTCTTCTCTTGATAAGACATTTCAGGATCGAGATAACGGGCATGAAGGTAGTTTACATTGGAGGAGTACCAAGGGACGTCGGAGCGCAGCCATCTATCAACATGATGTTTTCTAGAGGAAAGTAAAGATCTATGTCATCAGGATCACCCTTTTCCTCACTTAACATCCTAGAAACATGATCCGCCACTACGTTTTCACTGCCCTTTTTATCTTTAATTTGAACGTCAAACTCTTGGAGGGTCAGTATCCAACGCAGTAAGCGCGGTTTAGCCTCTTTCTTTGTCATTAGATACCGCAAGGCAGCGTGATCAGTCCACACAATCACTAGAGCTCCTAACAAGTAAGTACGGAACTTGTCCATAGCAAAAACTACGGCCAAAAGCTCCTTTTCAGTAGTGGTATAGTTAACTTGAGAAGGATTCAGTGTGTGACTGGCATAGTAGATAGGCTGGAACTTTCCATCAAGCTTTTGTCCTAAAACTGCACCAACTGCGTAGTTGGATGCATCACACATAAGCTCAAAGGGTAGGTTCCAGTCAGGCGATATAAGTATTGGAGCGAGAGATCGACGATTTTTGAGCTCCTCAAACGCATGCCTGCAGCTATCATCAAAGGCGAACTCGAACGTCTTCCTTAAGTAAGGTAGACAGGGGCTTGGCGATCTTTGAAAAGTCCTGAATGAATCTCCTATAAAAGCCGACATGTCCGAGAAAACCTCGACTTCGCGAACATTCTTAGGATAACTCATCTTCTCGATAGCTTCCACCTTAGCCCTATCTACCTCAATACCTTTGGCGGACACTTTGTGGCCAAGAACTATCCCCTCATCTACCATAAAATGGCATTTCTCCCAATTGAGCACCAAGTTCTTTTCCACACACCTAGATAACACCTGATCAAGATTATCGAGGCAATCATCGAAGGATTGACCAAAGACCGAAAAGTCGTCCATGAAAATCTCCATACACTTTTCAACTAGCCTCGTCAAAGATAGCCATCATACACCTTTGAAAGGTGGTCAGGGCATTACGAGAGACCAAATGGCATCCGCCCGTAAGCGAATGTACCATAAGGGCGGTGAAAGTGGTCTTCTCTTGGTCAATAGGATCGATGGGTATCGGAAGTATCCCGAATATCCATCGAGGAAACAAGAAGGCATGCCCCGCCAGACGCTCAAGCATCTGGTCAATGAAGGGAAGGGGAAATGATCTTTCATTGTGACCTCATTGAGTTTTCTGTAGTCAATACAGACTCTATAGCTTGTAACGAGCCTCAATGCTATCTCTTCTCCCTTCTCGTTCTTCTCAATAGTAATCCCTCCTTTTTTTGGGACTACCTGAGTAGGGGATACCCATTCACTGTCAGCGATGGCGTAAATGATACCCATATCTAGAAGCTTAATGATTTCCTTCTTGACTACCTCTTGCATGTGAGGGTTTAGCCTCCTTTGGGGCTGTCTTACACATTTGGCTCCCTCACTAGTCTTGATCTTGTGCATGCAGATGTCAGGAGGTATTCCTCGGATATCTCCCACCGCCATCCAAAGGCTCTTTCGTTTTTTCGCAAGACGTTTAACAGTTTCAGCTCATCTATTCGAGATAGCTTGGCAGATATGATCAAGGGAAGCTTGTCACCTTCCCATAGGCACACATACTTAAGATGTTTAGGCAACGGCTTCAGAACTAGATCTGCAGGGGGATCCTCTAAACTCGATTTAAGCCCTCCACTTTTCAACTCAACATCGCTGAGCTTACTTAGTGGCTCCACTGCCAAAGCTTCTTCTCTTAATAACTCATCTTCAAGGTCAGCTGTCAATTGATCTAGATTAACCACACCATGACTATTCAGATTATCGATCAATCGCTCATATTCCGCCTCCACAGCCTTGACTTGCTCTTCCATACAGTCATTGAAGTCATTAAATGTTTCCTCAATGGAAAAGCCGGTTGGAGAACCGAGGGTACGTGAATAGATTTAGAGACACTATAGCTCACCTCTTGGTCACCAACTCGAATAGTTACTTGCCCACCATCACAATCGATGAGGGCCCTAGCTGTAGATAGGAAAGGTCTTCCAAGAATCAGGGGAACATTTTCACCTTTCTCCATATCTAAGACGTACCAGTCAACTGGGAAGGTAAACCTATCAATTTGAACTAATATGTCTTTCAGGATCCCTGAAGCTTTCTTGGAAGATCTGTCGGCGAACTGAAGGTTCATGTTGGTGGGCTCTAGAAGATCTTGTAAACCAAGCTGATTGCAAACAGACAACGGCATCAAGCTGATGGATGCACCCAGGTCACATAAAGAATTTGGGAAGACTAGGCCTCCCATCCGCAATGTGAGCACAAATTTGCCTGGGTCACCCTCTTGGTTGGTAAGTCTTGATGATTTATCAAGGAACAATCCTCACCAATTTGCCTTTCCATGCCTGCTAATTTCTTTTTCGAAGACACAACATCCTTGATGAATTTTGTATACTTAGGCATCTCGACCAAGACCTCGGATAATGGCGGATTTACCCGAGTATTTTTCAAAAGGTTAAGCACCTTTTCATATTTCTTATCTTCACTCAGAGGGATGTTGCTCTTCCTCGGTGGAAATGGAAGCTTTTTAAGGTCACTCTCGGAAAATACTTTCTTTGAGGATGCACTTACGGCCTTGTCTTCCAGATCTTTCCACCTCACAACTTTTTCAGACGTCTTATTGGTCAGGGGATCAGCCACCTGACTCTCAACCGAATCTTCTTTTCTCAGGGGTTCAGCCACCTGAGGTGTTTCAACTCTTTCATCTCTCGGGGGATCAGCCACCCGAGTATGCTCTTGCAGGACAGGGGATAGTGGTTGCTCAACTTCCCCTCCTGCCTTATCAGTGGCAGGAGGGGCTAGTGGTTTCCCTGGAAGCCAGGGGGACCACTCAGCTGAGTGCCACTTCGTAAATTCATCGCACTGGCCTCCTCTTTACCGTATTGCATTGTTGGCACGAGGTCAGTGCATTGATTGTTGCTTATATCGGCCTGAGCAACCTGACCGCCTTTTGGATTCTTTTCCGTAAAGCCGGGCGGTACCCCCGACGACGGTCTGGACGCTAACTGCTCAGCCAGTTGTCCTATTTGCCTCTCAAGGCTCTTGTTCGTATTCATTAGAAGTTGAATACTTTTGCTTTGCTCCTCCAACTTAGCTTCGAGATTGTTGGACCGGGAGGGGCCTTGAGAGTTTTGGGTATTTTGAGAGTATAGTGGCCGGGCCGATTCGAATTTGAGAGTTGGAATTGGCGGGCCAATTACGATTGAACCTCGAGTATTGTTTGAAAAATTTGAGTTCGGTTCGATTGAATCCGGGGTTTCGTTGAAGTTTGGATTCGATTAAAGCTCGGATTGAAATTTGGATTTGAATTAAAGCTCGGATTCGGCCGAAGCCCCGGTTTTGAGAATTATTCGCGCCGCAGAATTGGTTATTGAACCTCGGATTGGACCGCCGAAAAAGCATTCACTTCGCATTCTCGTCCAATCATGGGACGAAGAGAGCAACGATGTGCCCGGATCATCACATACTTGGCATGTGATTTGATTATACTTGTCCATTGTTATGAACAACATTGACTTGATGAACGAGGGGGGCTGAAATTGACATTGGCCAAACATGTGACCGGTCCCGACAAAGAATTTTCGCAATACGTAACACGAGGGTTCTCATGCGGAAACGAAGGAGTCCGATTAATCGGGTTTGGAACTTGAGGACTTGCCATCCGCTTTTGCGGCATGGCAATCGAATTTGGACGTTTACTTCCTCCACCTTGGGAGGAGGAGGCGCTTGGATGGCCGATAGGATGGGGCATAGTTGTATTTGGCAATATCTTCAAACGGTGCCCATCCTTCATCGTGTCTTTTTGAGGAAAGCCCCACCGTAAGAGCCGTTGACCATGCCTTTAGTAAGCTCGGTCGGTCCACCGAAGAAAGTGTTTACTTGCCTTTCCTTAGGCAAGCCATGGTGGGGACATTTTCTTAAAAGAGATTTGAACCTCTTCCAACATTCGAAGAATGATTCATTCTCCTTCGGTAGAAGGTAAAGATCTCATTCGGACAACGGGTTTGTCTTTGAAGGAGGAAAATATTGACTTAGAAATTCTTTTTCAAGTCCGGCCCAGGTAGTGATGGATTCTGAAGGGAGAGAGTGATACCACTCCCTAGCCTCTCCTTTCAGAGAGAAAGGAAAAAGTTTAAGCTTGATCGCATCCTCACTCACTCCTTGGATGCGGGCGGTACCGCATATCTCTAAGAACGCATGTAAGTGGGTATGCGGATTTTCAGATTGGTAGCCATGAAAAATTGATGCATGCTGCATCATCTGGATGAGTCCGGGCTTGAGTTCGAATGTGTGAGCTGTAATGGCGGGCAAGACTATAGCCGGGTTGACAGTGACTGCACCAGGCATGGCGTAGTCTGCCAACGTACGTCTATCTTCTGCAGCCATTATTACTATTTTTTCGATCTCTCCAACAAGATATTGCTCAAATTCTTCATCTAGGGCGTTTCCCTCGTCGAAACGAAGTCTCCGCCTGTTGGGTCGGACTATGGTCCGCTCGGGGTCGGGGGAATAGATTAGTGGTCCCTTATGACTACGAGTTTGCATAAACTGAGGCCCAAATCAAGATATTGAACTAAAAACTAAAGAAAAGAAGAAGAAACTATCTAAGAGATTAAAAGCCTAAAACTAGTATCAAGATCTATGAAAAAGAAAGAAAAGAGAAGGAAAGATACAGACGGACGGGCGTCCTAAAATGTGAACGAACGTCTGCCCGAGATACAGACGGACGGGCGTTCAGAAAACCGAACGCTCGTCTGGTCTGCTGAATATCCTTGGACGGTCGTCCAGAGGTATGAACGCTCGTCTGCAGGTCGGAGATTGATACAGGATTGAAAAGTTTTGAGTGGACGGGCGTCCAGTAAACTAAACGCTCGTCCGGATGCTGAAAAAAATTCAGGGAGGAATCGAAAAATTGCAGGAAAGAACAGGGGATAATGAAGAAAACAGAGTACGAAAACTGCAAAAACAGAGATATAAAATTGATGACTAAAATCTATACTAATTACTCACAGAACACGTATAAATAAAACAGACTAAACAGTTAATATTAACAATTAAGATATTACGAAAAACGAAAAAAAAAAAATAAAACGAAAATCTAACCTAGCTACTAAACAAAAACTAGGCAACCGTTTGTTCCCCGGCAACGGCGCCAAAAACTTGTCCACGGATTATTGCTAATGAAATAAACAAGTAATATAATTTATAATCCGGTTAACCTCAAGTATAAGGATCGTAGTATGGAGGTTAATGCCGGGTCGATCTTACGGGGAACTAATGGTTGTAAATCCTAATTTTTGCCTATCTAAACGATGTCACGAAAACTTAACTAAACAGGGAACTAAACTAGACAAATATGCTGAAAATAAACTAGACAGAGGACGGAATCCAAAGCTAGGTAGAATTGGTTGCGAACAAACTAAACTAATGTGGAAAAAAAACAGTAATCTAAACTAAACAAATTCAAGTTCTAAAGATTAGATCAAATTTAAAAAGGACAAACGAGCGAGTTGATCCACCTATCCAACAATTATTAACTTCCTATCTTGATTATATTTTCGTTTCTAACAAGTTGTGATTCATCTTATCAAAGGTATGAATTCCTACTTTCGTAGATAATTCGCCTATTAATTCCTATCTTTCGATTTACGGAGATTAACGCGTCATAAAATAAGCAAAGATGTAAACTTTAACGTTTTAACCTAGATATTCAACCTATCAACTTTCGTTTGACATAGATCAAAGATCCATTCCTAAATCATGGTGATCTAATGTTTATAAAGACTTTCATCAAATATAAAACATCATACATGCACATCTTTCGATATAAATGCAATTAACATTATAAAACATGATAAAGGAAACAACTTTGAATAGAAACTTACAATATAATCGAAGAAAACGAAGTCAACCAGTGTTGGATGGCTTCACAATGCTCGTTTGTAGAAGCTTAGCCCCTGAACATCCTCAGAGAACTCAAAAGTGCAGGAATTAAGAACATAGAACTACCTACTTTTATCTAGAATTTAAGTGTATGAAAACTGGAATAAAAGCAGTAAAGATGCAGCCTAAAGCCGCCTCTGATATTAGGGTTTCGAATAATGTCAATCGGTCTCCTTAATGTGTGAAAATAGATGGGTATTTATAGCCTCCAAAGTCGGTTTCTCTAAGTCGGTCGGATGGACGAACGTTCACTATAGTGGACGCTCGTTCACAATTGCTTGAACTCTCCTCGGACGCTCGTTCGATTCCGTTCATGCTCTCTACGTATCAAAATCGTTCTTCCGGACGCCCGTCCGGTTTAGCAAAACGCCCGTCCACTCGGACGGGACCGGACGCTCGTCCAATATGGCTCGGATGTGATTTTTGCATCTCTATCTCTTTTCTTTAACCCACCTCATCATTATCTCTTTCTTTAATCGCCATATCTCGAATTTCATCTCTTTTTATCATTAGTTGAACCTCATAACAATACCTATGAGACACGGAAAATATCGCGAACTGTAATAATATCCAAATAATTATAATTCAACCATAAAAATCACATAATTACATCGATATTGCGATTAAGCCCTTAAAAATATCGTTTACTAAATATTTCCATATAAGACCTTATTATTATGCAAATTATACAAATAAAAGGGGAAAACATCACAAAATATATCCTTATAAAACATATAATTTCACATTCATTCACTAAAAGAAAGTAACATGTTAACGCTTTTATGACATTCACTATTCACAAATTGACATTCACCAGAATTCAGTTATAGGGAAAACGCAAACTTGTATTCAATTCTTGGTGGATATCCTTGATGCCAAGTCCTCTATTTATAGTGTGAGGTTCAACGTTCATCTTGCTTGAATTTTGAATTCTATCAACGTCTATATTTTCAAATGTCAGATGTCAGTGACCGTTCTAACATGTCAGTGCTTCATCCAATAACATTGCTTCATTTGTAACGTTCATATTTTGATTCAGTTCATTGGATGACTGACCCTATAACTGAGTATCATGATTAGTTTTAGTCTGAGTATGTCAGTTATCAGTTTGTCAACTAACTTAAAGCGTTAACTGAGTTTTTACTCTTCTTCAAAACTTAGTACTATATTCATCTGACTTCTTTGAGTTAATCAGAGTACACCATATCTTAAATAAATCATCTAAGATATCATTGTCCTTATGATTCTTAGGACTTCATACGATCCATAAAGTCAGTTCAGGCCATCACAAACTTACCTGAATTCTAACTTTACAGCTTCGGCTAAATAACTGAGTTTGAGCCGTCAGTTCTGTTAGGTGCAGTGCCCGAAAGACAATTTGTGTAATTGTTTTTAATAATGGATGATAGAATTTATCTCACCTTATTACTTGCTTTGTGCTTGTAAGTAATACACTGCTGCAAACCCTAAGTATATCTGTATGTAACCACTTAACTCAGTGTATGGATTACACGTGAGGATTGAGTTAGTGGAGATATGCTTAAACTGTTAGTCCGTGGTGAACTTAATCAGAGTTTAGGGTCTCTTCATTAAAACACCAATAATGCGCCCAGAACACATTAGGGTGTGATAGTCTTATACGGACTGTCGGTAGAGGGAACCTACGTGGGGCATTTATATATGATGGCATTCATATAGGACTGGACCGTTTTAATATGAATTTCTCGATATAATTCCGTAATAGAGGAATCTTATTAAATCATTAGATGATCATATATGGATCAACCTTAATCCTGAGGTGATCACAGGGTACTGCTTGTCTCGGGGTAGTGTTTGATGTGTTAGTTACGGTTCACTTAAATATGTGTTCCAAGCCACATATCATT
Source organism: Gentiana straminea (assembly GCA_036785695.1). Taxonomy (NCBI): domain Eukaryota; kingdom Viridiplantae; phylum Streptophyta; class Magnoliopsida; order Gentianales; family Gentianaceae; genus Gentiana; species Gentiana straminea. The sequence goes on along the minus strand of JAVUPR010000158.1, from coordinate 217,365 downwards.
GGCACTATCTCCGATGAGTGAGTAGTTCGATTTTCACGGACATGGAATCTATTCCTTCCTGCGGGAAGTAGAGAGACAGTTCCCCTTATTTGTTAGCCCTAAGAAAGTGATCGATCCCGGGAGTTCACATTTGACTAATTAGCTACTAGTCAGATATGTGCACTAATTGATCATCAGGGGGTTAATGGTAAATAAGGATAAGATATTCTGAGTCGGGTTCACGGAGATTTCCCACTTAGAATGGACAGTCTATGGAGGGTTAATCCGTATGTAGTGATTATATCAATGGACGCTTAGTCACTTTATGGGTTGATTATAAGTATATATCTATAATTGGTAGAGTTCAGTTTCGGGTTTATGGTGGCGTAATCCCGGAATTAATAATTATATATATTTATTTTGTTCGATGAATATTATATTTAATTATTGGAGCTACTGGTTATAGGTCTATGGTCCCCAATGTGGCTTCTATAATTCGGGCTAATATTCTTGTTTATTTGGGCCTCAGAAATAATTAATTGGTTGGGCCAATTAATTGATATGCATGAATATTATTTAGTTGAGCTAAATAATATAATACACGAAAAAGACATTTTACGTGGGGCCAGTGGGCTTAGTGTGGCGCCAATATGTCTTGGATTTTCCAAGAAATTAGTTTTCCGGGATAATGACATATTGTGTAATTAATTATTTATTTGTTAAATAATTAATTTGATAAATAAAAGAAAATAATTTATTTATTATTTATCTCTTAACTATAAGGATAATTATATTTTCTTATTATAAGATTATAATTATCTCTTATTTTTATTGGATAATAATAATTAGAATTATCTCTTTTATTTTGTTAAACCGATTGGGTATAGGTTTTCTCTCTTGGATTTTGCCTATAAAAAGAGAGTTCTCCCCGAGCCCTAGGCGAAGAGAGGGCCACGAAATTCATAGAGAAAAAAGGCTAAGGAGTTCGATCCTTAGCTCCACCCGGTTGGAGAAAAATTTAGGGTTTTTCTCGGTTGCATATCAAGGAGGTTCGTTTATCAAGAAGGGTGTCCACCAACCGCCGTTTGGAGAACACATCGGAAGATCAAGGCTTCTCTTCCCGATATTGGTAACATAATCTTAACCCCCTTGTAGCAGTTTAATTCCTTTAATTATGTATTGTGGTATATAAGTCGTGATCCATCCGCCGCGCGTAGATCTAACTCGTTTAGATCTAAGATCCTACATCCTTCAAGTTCTTCATTTACTGAGTTTGGGTGCCTCAGCCTTCATTTACTGAGTTTGTCCCCTCAGCCTTCAGTTTCTAGATAAGTTAACCGAGTCTGTGTCCCTCTGTGAACTTACCTTCTTCAGATCTGAATAAACTTCAGTTTTAGGCTCTGAGTGACATTTTCAGTTTAAGTCAGTATCCAGCTTTCTAGATGATTTCCAAGTCTCAGTTTTACAACTCTCTAACTATTACAGTGCTTGTCTGATATAACCTATACAATTATTAGATTAATAAATCCTATACATTTAGTTCTAGACATTTTTTAGCTTTTCACTATAACAGCTAGCTTCAACACTTCATCAATGGGGTGTAAATAAACAACATGAATCATCATCAAAACTCAAATTATATTTCTAACACATAGCGTCGATCTGAGACATGTTCTAAACGTTTATGATTCAGTTGACGTTTATTTTGAAACTTATACCCTGTTCTACTTTTACAAATTTGAGATATTCATGTTGTCATGCTACAATAAGTACCAATATTTGGTACTCTACTTATCCATATATGTTTTGATCAAGCGCTTTACGTAATATGCATCAGCCATAATCAATAAAGTTTGCAAAGGACAAAATCTTTAAGGTTTGCAAAATGAACCAACCGAGCTCCTCGGGTCGGACTCAGTCAATTTAAAGATTGAAAATGACAAACTCTTTAAGGTTTTCAGGACGAACCAATCGAGCTCCGTAGGTCGGACTCAGTCAATTTAAAGTTTGCAAATGACACGCCCTTTAAGGTTCACAGGACGAACCAACCGAGATGCACAGGTCAGACTCAGTTAATTTAAAGTTTGCAAAGGACAAACTCTTTAGGGTTCACAGGATGAACCAACCGAGCTGTGCAGGTCAGACTCAGTCAAGTTAAAGTTTGCAAAGGAAAAACTCGTTAGTTCACAGGACGAACCAACTGAGCTCCACAGGACGGGCATAGTCAATTTAAAGTCTGCAAAGGACAAACTCTTTAAGATTCGTAGGACGAACCAGCTAAGATCCGCAGGTCAGACTTGACCAAAATTAATTAAGTTTGCAAAGTACAAACTTATTAAGTCTGCAGGACACATAGATATTTGAGATTCGCAGATCCGACAAAACAAGGAAAATAAAAACACAAGTCAGATAAGTATGCCATCCAAGAACTATAAGTTCCAGCATGACATACTGAGGGGCAGAATGCCTCACCACATCCGGGTTACGTCATAAAGCATTCTTGATAAGTTCCAAAATTTGGCTAAGGCAAAAGGAGCCTGGCAGAATATACAGGCAAAAAGATCCTAACAGAATATACATATTACATTGATGAAAGTTTTCAAAGCAAAACTCAAAAATGAAAAAACAGAACATTTCTAAGGATTTTTTGGTTTGGTCATAGAAGGAGAAGATTCAGGCACAGACGCTTGACGGCATAACAAGCTGCACACTTGGCCACTATAACCTCACCATCCCAGAACTGCTTCTGTCGATCATTGTAGACCTTGTCCATGCTCGACTTATACATGATGTTGTTTGGAAGATGACCAATGTCTAGGTCAGGAAATTGAGCCCGAGCTTCATCCACACCCATAGTATATGCCCTGCTCACTGCAGGTGCAAGGAGCAGATTCAAGGCTTGAGAAAATTCTGAGGAAGGCTTGTAACCCGTAATTATACGTGATAGGGCTGCCTCAAGCTATGAAGCCAAGGCATTCCTTTCTCCTCAAAGTTTGGCTATGGCCTACTCCAGATCAGTCCTCATTCCGAGATGCTCATCCATCAGAGTATGGATGGATCCGGCATACCTCGTCCCTCAGTTGTGTAAATAAATCGACTGAGTTTGGAGTTGCTCTTTGAGAGCTTTGTTCTCTTGAACTGCGGCCCGCAGTTGCTCATCGAGCTATCAACATACAGAGGTCGCCTCTTCCAGGTCAGCAATCTTTTTCCTTAGCTTATCTATAAAAGAAGAAGTGGCACTTAGCGTCTTGAAGGTCTCCTGACCAACACGAGACCCCAACGAGAGTAACAGAGTAAGTTGTCAAAATGAAAGTCAGATGCAAAACGAGAAAGTGCTAATAGAATCACTTACATAATCAATGGCATGCATCCCCACGTCGGCCAACTCTTCATCCGTCATCTCCAATATTGGATCAAGCTATAGCTCTCCCTCATACTCCGCCTCCTCATCCTAATCGGTAGGCTCACGGGTAGGGTCCAGTGAGGCAACAGATCTGCCCATCTTCCTTAGCCTGCCGTCCCGAGTAGCCTCGGGGGCACTATATTTTACCCTCTTTCACAGGGGAGTCCCTTCATCATCATCAGTCTCATCATCATCTGGGATCTCAATAGTAAGGGCCACCGAATCCACCCTGAGAATGGAAGAACGTGGTGTGGCATTGCCTTGTAGTTCCAACCATGGTTGGGCCATAACGTCATTTAAAGACGAGCCCACAGCTCGGGCAAGAGCGTGCTTTTCTGTATGCGTCCTCTCAATGTAGACACTCGCATCACCTTCTTCATCCCCCGCAGCTGCCAGTAGGTTGGCAAAGATGTCACTACAAAAAGAACAAGGGAAATAAAAGGAAAATAGGTTAATTCACAGTGCAAAATTAATGCTAGGAAAAAGATATTAACACAGCTAGTAAACCCTACTGGTAGCTTGGTCCTCAATGCTAAGAGGCACATATGGGTTAGGTCCGGCCTCGTCCATACGAGCTGCCCCAATCAGTTCAGAAGACAACTCTTTGTCATTTATAATTATTCCAGAGTCTAAAATATCTCACATCTTGGTAAAGTCAGTAATCACAGGGAGAGGGTCCTACCATACGTTGTCCGACCTCTATCGGCTCAGCTTGGCCATTCCTTCATTCTGAACAAAAAAGAAACGGGCACGCCAACCCTTAGGTGGTGAAGACTCATCAACCATGTATGCCTAGACGCCAGGCCGGTGAGGAAATCGGCACCTCCTAGTAGGCCCTAAATTCTAACTGATTCGATGAAAACGTCTGAACAGGTTTACGGAAAAGCAAACCCCAACCATCCGGCAATGGATAGCGAACCCTATAATGCTCCTAACACCGTTCGGAGCAACCTGAGCATCACCTATACCATAATGCTGTAGCACCACAAAAAAAGGCGGTGCACCAGTAGAGTCTTAATCCACCCTTCAGTTGGCCTTCATAGACCACACGGAAACCATCTAAAGGCCGATAACCGTAAGGCCGGGGATCATTGGGAAGCACAAGAGCAAACAAACTCCTGTCTACCCTGTATTCATGACAAATGTAGTCTACACTACTCTCCGGACTCCATTCCGTAGCTACCTAGGATTCTCTGGGTTTCTTTCTGGATCTTATAACTAAAAGCTGGATTGAATATCTTAGAGGAAGGACGGGAAGAAGAAGCCAGATCCAGGTTAGCGTTAGGCCTCTCGGTGTCCGATTCGAGGAGAACAATTATTCTACGGAGGAACTCGATGGGGTTGAAGCCCTCATTAGTAGATACAAAGGTGAAAGAGAAAGTCTCACTTGTGAATAAAAGCACAGAGGCAGAACTTACTTGTGAAATAAGAGGGAAGAACGAAAAAGTGGTATAGATCCTCTAGTCTTTAACTACAAGAAGGTTGTTTGAAGTGATAATGGTCGACGGTTGATGAGACTTGGGTTAAAAACCCCAACAACTTCATTGAAACCGTTCCTCTATAACGAGATGTGGGTGGGAAACGCCTCGGGTCCCAGAAACGTTATGACAGTGTCTTAATGAAGTCCTGCCATCTGGCGTAGTAAACTATTCAAACCCTCATAAGTCTTAAGGGTAATGGCCGATCTCCAACAAAAGCAAAGTTGACCAGCTCAGGAAGCTTGTGCCAGCTGTGGAGGGGGGCTTATGACAGAGGTCAGATCAGCCTCGGCTACGTGTCATTCTGTAGATGCTTAAGTAATAAAGGGAGGAGAGAGAAGAAGAACAATTAAAGGCCAGGAGCCCTAGTCAATACTTAATCATAAGGCCTTTATCCCCAGGAGGGAGGTCGGTTAAGTATGCCTAACACACTTCCTAGCCCACCGCAGGTCGGTCAGGAAGCGCAGCTCGGACCCCAATATCATTAGAAGCTCTCCGCAGGTCGGATAGAACTAATTATGGTTTTATCCCACGTGGATAAATATGAGCAACAACTATTGGAAGAATCCCTCGTCATAAAAACTCAGATCCTATTATTTGTGATAGCATAATTATCTCTTAGAATCACAGAGATTAACGTGTGCATATCCGCCGTCGGTTACAAACTAGTGTCCTTGAAGGACACGGTACAATTGTTGGATGTAATATCACCGGATGGATCAACATCCACCCGATTACGCAGCGGAATAGTATAGATCTAGATCTAGTCAACCAAAATACATAAAATAAATAGATCTAACCTACGATGGGGTTAGATTGCTTACCAGTTTATGGTGAATAAACTCCAAGAACAATCTTCAATCCAAGATCCAAGCTAGATGAGAAGCCACAGTCTTCCAACGTGTGTCTCCAAGCACCACCAGGTGGATGGTGTTTCAAGCCGCCGGACCTCCTCGATATGCTACCTTAGAAAAACCCGAAGTTTTTCTAAAACTCGAACCCAAGGAAAATAGCCGAAAAATCTATTTCCATGCAATATTTCGAAATTTGTATTGTCATAAGGCTTGGGAGAACTCTCTTTATATAGGAGAGTAATCTTTGTCCTCCAAGGATTTAATAATTAAGAGATAATTATTAGATTAATCCTTATTCCAAATAAAAGATAAATAAAATAATTATCCCAAACAAATTAGGATAAATCATATTATTATCTAATATTCCATGAATTATCAATTAACAAATAAAAGATAAATCACACATTAAATAATTATCCAAGAAAACTAATTCCTTGATAATTAATAATAGTAATATGCGCCCCACCCTAATTAAATAAGGTCCATGCGCATTTTTTGACACATTGGGCCGAGTCCACGAAAAAATTCTTTTCCATGTATTTAATTATCTAGTCCAACTAACAATTAATCCACATATCAATTAAATAGTCCAATCCAACTATTTAATTACAATTGAGGTGAAACGACGAGAAATCGTAAATGCTATATTAGGAGCCACGTCGGGGACCATTGACCCATATTCAATAGCTACAATAAATTAAATAAAATTACTCGTCAGACCGAACAATAATATTCAATCTATTAATTCCGGGATTACACCACCATAAACCCGAAACTGAACTCTGCCGAATATAGATAACTTATACTCAACTATGAGTTGATAAGCATCCACTGATATAATCATTACATACGGATAAATCCTCCAGAGACTGTTCACTTCGATTCGGGATATCTCCGTAAACCCTTCTCGAAACATATTATCCTTATTTACCATTAACCCCCTAGTGATCAATTAGCTCATAACTAACATGATATGAACTGGGCCCATCGATCAGTTTCTAAGGTCAACAAATAAGGGATCTGTCTGTCTACTTCCAGAGGGAAGGAATGGATTACATATCTGTGATAGCACAGACTACTCACTCATCCCAGAATAGAGCCAACGAGAAGTGTTGGACCACATACTGCGAAGTGATCCTTACTAACACATCAAACTCTACCCTGGTCTAAGCAGTCGTCTGTGATCACCTCAGGATTAAGATTAATCCATATATGATCATCTTGTGATTTGATAAGACTTCTCGATTACGGAATTATATCGAGAACTCAAATCAAATCGGTCCAGCCCTATGATTATCATCATATATAAGTGCCCCACTAGGTACCCTAGTACGGACAGTATGGATAAGACTATCACACCTAAAGTGTTCTGGGCGCATTATTAGCAAATTAATCATGACACCCGTACTCAGATTAATAAACGCTACGGACTAAGTTAATTTTAAGTACATCTCACTAACTCAATCCTCTTGTGTATAGCCATACACTGAGTTATGTGATTATATAAAAGAGGTACTTAGGGTTTTCAGTAGTGTCTTAATTATAAGCATACATGCTTATAATAAGATGAATTATTAATTCTGTCCTAAAACAATTAGATAATTGTCTTTCGGGCACTACACCTAACAATCTCCCACTTGCACGAAAGGCAAGTGGATTAATTGTTTTAGAGCACACCCTTTATATCTATATCTACAACATTCTCCCACTTGCTCAAAACAAGTGAGACATGTCCCTAAGATTCATACCCTCCAAGCGCATCCAAGTAATTCACGTTTCCAAGTACGACCGGAGTATGCCGCTGTAGGGTAGGTCAATGACCCGGCGCGTACTTAAAACAGAACACCATGTGACTTGGTACACTAATCAGGTAGGTTGGCGGCTTGAGTCGCTCTTTAGGATCGAAACTTCGCCTTTCCATTTAATCAGGTGGTACGATTTCAATATGCCTTTGATTCAACACTGAGGACAAAATCGACTTAACGATCACCCTTAATCCGACCTAAAGCCAAAAGCAGTGTTATCACTTATATTCTCGAATATACTAGCATATTTTTCCTCATTCTCCCGAAGAGACTTGAGGATTCACTAAACATCCCATATAGTATTCATCCGCAGGTTTATATAATCATTCCTGAGAGGTAGGGTAGACTACATCGTTGAATGCTGCATAAATGCAAAAAGATCTTAACCAGGTGAATGAATGGGATTTCCAATGATAGATTCTCGTGAATTTGAGCGAATCAAATCCTTTAGAATGAATCCCGATGGCATGTCAGACTCTGACTTCAGATAACACACCCATGTTGTTTCCAACTGTTTCAGTGTTACCATTCACAAGCACTAATCTACATACTACTTTACTAATATTGATGCCCAGTCTACGAAAGACTTATCAACATTCTGGTCAAGTCCACATATTAAAATATATGACTTTGAAATGACCTAGAGGTTTGCTTTAATCCCCAAAGGATATAAGCTGTGGAAGGCATCTGCCAAAGGTTCTTTCCGAATCAATTAAGATACCGTTAGTCTCGCAAAAAAGGTCTTAGGGAATCACCCCTATTTTATGCTTTGTAACAAATCCATCATTTGTTCTTAGCTAAAACATTTCTGTTCTGAATGAATTCAAATTCCGTTGTTCGGCAAGGAGGTCTTAGGGAATCACCCCTATTTCCCGCTTTCTGACGAAATCAAGCAAGATTGAGTGGTAAGAGAGATCACGGTCTGGTAAACTCTCTAACTTTTAGGGAATCACCCTTAAATTACTCAGCTTTGCGTTGAAAGTTGAACTTTCCTATTCATTCGACTCTTCTCCGTGTAGTTCCAATTACTCCCACTGGGCCTGAGATACTCAGGTGGTTCTACAAGAGTTTCAACAGAACTGGAGTATCAAACTCCATTCACAGGGTTATGGCTTTTAAACCAACCTCTATGATCAGGATCCTACACAGCCCACAAAGGACTATAGGTCATCAATCTACCCTATAGACCGTAAGGTCCTGCAATGGGTAATGGACAAACCATACACCCACTACGTTCGGGGTGGATCGATAGACTGATCTAGTTTAGTAGTTTTTATTAGTGTTATCACCAACTCCCGGTGTTGGATGTGGACTGAACAAATCAGTTAGTAACATCTTAAGTACAAATACTTCAAGATCTAAGGTTGTTATTTATAGACTCTATCAGACCGAGTTTGATAGTATCACTGTCATTCTCTGATTTTACGAGTTTTATAACCAACCTTTACTTAATGCATTAAGATATTTCTCGACATGAATGTGTACGCAAAATTTCCAATCTTATCTTCAAGCACTCGGTGCTAAATGCCTTTATTTACGGAAGTGGGGTGAACTGAATTCACTCCTTATCCACAAATGCGTAGGCATCTTTTAGGTAGACTTCTCAGTTTTTTCATTACAACTGTTATTTTGCAACCAATATCTTAAATGAGTTCAGCAGCGTATCATAGCACATCAATAACTATATAAGGCAAATTTATGATGTATCCCTTAGTGAAAACATTTCACTGGGAGGCAGGCCGAGCATCAGTCCCGAAGACTACGCAATAGCCTATTCCTGTGTATGGAATACTCTATCTCTGGTGAAATCAGAGATTTCCTCCAAATATTTTGGATACACTTATTGGAGTTTTGAGTAGTTGTCCGACGAGATGTCACTACTTGAAAAAACTCCCACTAGCTTGTACCTTTCATATGACCCCGAAGGTCAATATGAACAAGCTATGTAACTTCTTTGAATCTATTACCCTTTCCCGATTGAAAGGAAGCTTAGTCATGGTTCCTTTGAGACAGTGTTCCTTTGACTGGGAGATAGGAATCACCCTAAGCCAGTCTTCAGATCTTGTCTTTATGGAACATACACTAATTACTAGAATAGAAAGAAGCGTTTATCTAAATACGGAAACCATTTGCGTTTATATTGTTTAAGATGTGTTACATATACCTATTCAGCATTTCTTAGTGGTTCTGACTTTATCAAACAAATGTCCAAGTCTTGGGTTCGTGCTACGAATGTAATATTTATCGTCAATAAGACAAACAAATTATCCTATTGAAAATGAATACGTTCGTTCCAATGAATCCGAAAATAGAAAATGAATTTTCTATGATACTCAAGAATTGAATCCGAGATTCATTTCCTTGTATCACTCCCACTAGTCTATCTTCTTTTTTTCAAGAAAATAATGTGTTTTCACTTTTATTGCAGGCTCAAATATAACCAAATCGTCACTTAAACAACAAACAAGGTTTTCATCCAAAATGTAATGATAGATTGAACATAAAAGTATAATATTGGTGATTCTAATCCCATAAAATTGCATATAATCAGAAAATCCAATTAAGAAAACAATAATTTTGCATCAAAACTCTCTTATTTTAGCTCAATAATCCAATCCATTTTATCTTCAGTAAGTCCCATCTGCAAATTTGTGAGAGCAGAATACAACGTTTGTGAAACACGACCAACGCCACCATACGTTACCCTTTGGTCATTATAGGTTATGCTACCGACAGGAGATACAACAACAGCAGTTCCAGTGCAGAAAACTTCATCATCATCAAGCAACTCCTCCACGGATACCGCCCTTTCTTCAGCCTGGAAACCTAGACTAAGAGCAACATCGATAATGCTCTTTCGTGTTATGCCAATCATTCCTTCAATTGAAGGCGTTGATATAACATTACCCTTGACTATAAATACATTGCAAGAAGAAACCTCTTCAAGATACTTCTTGTGTACACAGTCCAAATAAAGAACATCAGAATAGCCTTTTGCTTTTGCAGCACTTTGTGCTTTTAAAACCCCGGCATAATTTCCGACAGTCTTCACGCCTCCAGTACCACCACGTGTTGAACGATGCATTTCGGTCTCAACTATCAAGTTTATCGGCGCCAACCCTTCCTTGAAATAGTTACCGACATGTGATACATAAATTAGAAAAGTATACTCAGGTCTCCCACTAGTCTATCTGAAATAACTGCCCGTTGTCTATTTTATTTATCGTTTAATGCAAAGCTACCTAGTTCTTCCAAAGAACTTAGCTTTCGAGAAAATTGCTAAGGATGCATTGGTTAGTAATCCGAAATCACTTTCCTTATCCTCGAATTTTCAATTTATTAATTTTCCGGTTTAGCCTTAAAACTACTTAGTTTGGATGACTAACACGTATAAACATTCTTTCACATTCGACTTTCCTTAAATGGAAACAGTCTTGAACTAGCAGTTCGTTCGAGTAGACACTACTCTTGAACCGTGGGATGTTCAGTGTTACTTGCTTGGACTATCGATTTTTCTAATCGACAAATCATAAGACCAAAGCTCCCACTAGTTTATCGGTTCCAAATACCGTCTAACTAGCAACACTTTGTATTTATGATTTTTCAAAGATTAGAACATCACCTAGAACTAAGCTCCCACTAGTTTATCAGTTCCAAATACTGTCTAACTAGCAATGTTGTGTTCATGATGTTTCAAAGATTATAAAATCTCAAGAACTAAGCTCCCACTAGTTTATTAGTTCCAAATACTGTCTAACTAGTAATGCTTTATTCTTGTTTCTCCACTGAATGGAAAAACTCTAGTGTAGTCCATTACACATTTCTAATGATTCAGAAAAACAACAAATCATAAGGCTAAGGCTCCCACTAGTTTATCGGTTCCAAATACCGTCTAACTACAACGCAACGCCTTATGTATATGATTTTCCAATTTTTCAATTTAGAAATTTGTTGTGTAATTACACTTTTAAAATTCACTAAATGATTTGTCTGATAGTCCTATATCATCTTTTGTAAACTAAGTATGGTCGTCTCTTGTTCAACACGAGTGACACCCGTGACATACCTATACTATGTCACTTAAGTTTTTAAAGGATCAAGAGAATAAATCTTTTCTGAAAAATTAACTGCATTGTTTGATAATTACAACGTACTTGTTACTTTCCACATTTTTAATGAAGTCCTATTACAAACAGTTTAGTAACCTAGAGATTTAGTTGTAAATAAAATGACAGAAAGTTAAATTCAAAAAAAATAAATTATCACTACTTGATTTTTATTTTAGGAATTATAAACTATAATAAAGTCTATCCTACCATTCCAAGGATTTAACCTCGCATAGTACTGTCCGAGAGGGTCCATATCAACACTATGACGGTTAAACTGAGACAATCTCTCTCAATGATTAAGCTTCGAGAATCGAACATCTCACGGGAATCAGAAATCCCGGACCTTAATCATTGATTACCTTCCTTTTCTAGCCTAGATATTTCGAAAATATCCATAAAGAGTGTGACCTACTATATCATATCTCAGAGTACGCCCCGAGTATGCCTACGAGGGGCAGGTTAGTGACCCGACGAGTACCCGAAATCCTATCCTTTCGGAGACCAAGCCTTGAATTTTGATAGCGGTGAACACCATCCGAAGGGGGGCCGAAATCAAAGCGGCACGAGGCGTCACCATTCTCTCACGTGCTTGCACCTATAGTAGAGGCCGTGGGGTCGGCTGTCGCCTTCCCCGCTCCCACTCAATATTTTGAAAAAGTGGTGGGTTTACTAATTACGGTTTCGGCATTGACAATAAGAAACAATAAATCATGTACTCCGAACAGGGTCGGTTATGTAGGCAAGCCTACGCCATCTTATTCGTTGGAACAAATGTGACAGTTCAGGCCAATCCGGAAAGAGAAGCCCCGTTTAGCCCGAAGGCTTATCGGCTATGCTAAGTCTTGTCGAACTACTGTAACGTACATCACATATGGAGGGGAGTCGATTGAGCCGAAGCACTGTTGAACTCGCCCAACAATGGTTAGACCATTTCCGAACCCATGTACTAAGATTCTCCGATTTCTAAATTGTCACCCAAAGCGTAATCTGGTTTCTGTTTAAGGTGGGTTCACTGAGAAACCATCACCGAAAAACTCAACGATTTATCTAAGTGGGATTCACCGAGAATCCATCACTAAAATCGTAACGATTGACAAAAACCCGGTTCCGCGGTTTTTATAATTAGTTACTTATTTATTAAATACCACAAATTAATTAAATAAGCCTTTAAACTAATTATACGAGTTATACATGCCTAATTTATTCGAAATAAACTAGCTACATGTATGCATTGGAGTGGAATCATGATATGATGCATGTCATGGCAATTTCCGGTTATATCATAAAATTTTCAATCATACACGAAAAATAACGGAAAAATAAACACCGAAATGGATCGTTGGTACCCCCGTATCTAACATATTAAAAAAAAACACAAACCCTAACTAGGGTTTACTATTTTCTAATCTGCTGCTGCTGCGTTTTGTCGATGATCGGACATCCAAACGAACCTTGATCGTCACGAAACTTTATGGACCTATTATTCACTCCTCTTACTTCAATCTGAACGGTTGGATCTTCGTTTCAACAGTCCAATTTTCTCCAGCAATCCGCCGATCTAACTGGTGCATCTGTTTATAACTGCGGCACAGCAGTGTCTTCCCAGGGCCGATCGGGCATCGAGACAAATCCCGATCGACCTGAAATTTTTAGGGCTTGTTCATATATCCATGATAGTTGATCTGAATGGTCGGATCTTCGTTTCAACGGTCCAATATCTTCCAGAAATTCGACGAACTCATAGCTAGGGTTTTAATGCCTGCTGTGCTTTTCTGTTACAACAGCAACTTTATAGCAGCGACCGGACATTGAGATCGACTCCGATCGTCAAGAAATTTTGAGGGCATGTTCGTCAACTTTTATGCTTCATTCTGACCGGAGGGATTGTCGTTTCAACAGCTCAATCTCCATAAATAAATAAAACACGGAACAACAACAAAACAGATCTACTTCGAGGAAATTAAAATTACAAAATTTCATATACTCATATAAACGAATTTATATGAGTTTACAATAGATCTAACGAGTAAACAAGTACCAACCCCAATTCATATCTTCAATCACAACAATCACAAAGGCATACATACATGATATTTTCGATTCAAAAAAAAAGAAAATAAAGCAATCTACACATGCTATTCCACTCCTTAGATCTAAAATTCATATACTTTGATTGATAGATCAAAGACTCCGATACCACTTGTTGGATGTAATATCACCGGATGGATCAAGATCCACCCGATTACGCAGCGGAATAGTATAGATCTAGATCTAGTCAACCAAAATACATAAAATAAATAGATACGATGGGGTTAGATTGCTTACCGCTTATGGTGAATAAACTCCAAGAACAATCTTCAATCCAAGATCCAAGCTAGATGAGAAGCCACGGTCTTCCAACGTGTGTCTCCAAGCACCACCGGGTGGATGGTGTTTCAAGCCGCCGGACCTCCTCGATATGCTACCTTAGAAAAACCCGAAGTTTTTCTAAAACTCGAACCCAAGGAAAATAGCCGAAAAATCTAAGCTATTTCCATGCAATATTTTGAAATTTGTATTGTCATAAGGCTTGGGAGAACTCTCTTTGTATAGGAGAGTAATCCTTGTCCTCCAAGGATTTAATAATTAAGAGATAATTATTAGATTAATCATTATTCCAAATAAAAGATAAATAAAATAATTATCCCAAACAAATTAGGATAAATCATATTATTATCTAATATTCCATTAATTATCAATTAACAAATGAAAAATAAATCACACATTAAATAATTATCCAAGAAAACTAATTCCTTGATAATTAATAATAGTAATATGCGCCCCACCCTAATTAAATAAGGTCCAGGCGCATTTTTTGACACATTAGGCCGAGTCCACGAAAAATTCATTTTCCATGTATTTAATTATCTAGTCCAACTAACAATTAATCAACATATCAATTAAATAGTCCAATCCAACTATTTAATTACAATTGAGGTGAAACGACGAGAAATCGTATATGCTATATTAGGAGCCACGTCGTGGACCATGGACCCATATTCAGTAACTACAATAAATTAAATAAAATTATTCGTCAGACCGGACAATAATATTCAATCTATTAATTCCGGGATTACACCACCATAAACCCGAAACTGAACTCTGCCAAATATAGATAACTTATACTCAACTATGAGTTGATAAGCGTCCACTGATATAATCATTACATACGGATAAATCCTCCATAGACTGTTCACTTCGATTCGGGATATCTCCGTAAACCCTTCTCGAAACATATTATCCTTATTTACCATTAACCCCCTAGTGATCAATTAGCTCATAACTAACATGATATGAACTGGGCCCATCGATCAGTTTCTAGGGTCAACAAATAAGGGAAGTGTCTGTCTACTTCCCGAGGGAAGGAATGGATTCCATATCTGTGATAGCACAAACTACTCACTCATCCCAGAATAGAGCCAACGAGAAGTGTTGGACCACATACTGCGAAGTGATCCTTACTAACACATCAAACTCTACCCTAGTCTAAGCAGTCGTTTGTGATCACCTCAGGATTAAGATTAATCCATATATGATCATCTTGTGATTTGATAAGACTTCTCGATTACGGAATTATATCGAGAACTCAAATCAAATCGGTCCAGCCCTATATGATTATCATCATATAAAAATGCCCCACTAGGTACCCTATTACCGACAGTCCGGAGAAGACTGTCACACCTAAAGTGTTCTGGGCGCATTATTAGCAAATTAATCATGGGACCCGTACTCAGATTAATAAACGCTACGGACTAAGTTAATTTTAAGTACATCTCACTAACTCAATCCTCTTGTGTATAGTCATACACTGAGTTATGTGATTACATAAAAGATGTATTTAGGGTTTTCAGTAGTGTCTTAATTATAAGCATACATGCATATAATAAGATGAATTATTAATTAATCCTAAAAGCAATTATGTAATTGTCTTTCGGGCACTACACCTAACAACAATTACATCCTATGGCACAAATGTTCCCTATATAAACAACCATAAGAGCTACAAAGAGACTTGATTCCCGGATAATCCGAGGATACGTAGGCAACTTGAGGATAAGAATTCTAAGGCGACTACAACAAAAAGTAGGTATTGAGACACGCTTATAGATGCATTTTTCAAAAAATGTATTTAGAAGTAATCTATAAAGACACTAGTAAAAAACAGTCTTTAGTCTTTATAGCTATATCTGTTGGGACATTTTTTTAAATGCCTTAACGTGTTATTACATTTTAAAATAAAAAAACATATGGAGGGACGTTTACAAATGTTATGCAAAACTTGAAAAGTTCGTAAATATCCAGGAAGAAAATGCTTGATGACGATGCTGGATCTCGTCTAGTAATAATCCGGGCCGTTTAATCTAAGGTAATATGAACGAGGATGGTTTTTTGGTTGATTTTAGACTGAGCTTGAGAGTCTCTCTCATGTTGCCTACGTATCCTGTTATTTTTCAGGAATCAAGTCTCCGTAGTTCCTTAGGGTTGTTTATATAGGGAACGATTTATCCATTTCCTTGTCCTGCAAGGAATTATATTATTATTATTATTATTATTATTATTATTATTATTATTATTAAGGATTAACACGCATAAATCCCCTTAATTTAGAGATAATTATAGACATATTTAATGTCAAGATTACAGTCATTATGACCTATGATTCTTTCCTTGTTTATCTGATATTAGTAAGCATGTGTGTCAAATACGAATAAGGAAGGCTCTGGCCGACCTGTGTCGAGCCCCCGGGCCATCTCGACCTCGTACCGCATTACCCGGCCTCCACTCTTACCGAGCCGACCCGCGGTGGTAAGTAGAGACAAGCCGAGCCGACCTCCCACGCGGGGTTTAGTCCGCTTTCTCGGTTAAACTCTGTGGCCCCCCGGCTTTTATTAGCTATTAATTCTCTCGTCTTCCATTAATGGTTAGCCGATATAAAGATGACACGTGGCGAGGGCTAGTCCGACCTCGTCATAAGCCCCCGTATCCGACTTAACCACTCGTTGTGAGGTCGGATCTCGTTAGAGGTGTTGTTCGGCCACCGTCATCTAGACTTGTAGAACTTACGATGATCTTCTTTGCCGGGTGGCGTAGTTTCGTTATGACGCTTGTCATTTGTGCCCACATCTTCTCGAAGTGGAACGGTTTTTGAGAACGTTGCCGCAATTCCTTGTTTAGTGCCTTCGCGGCCGCTCGCTTATGCTTCAACGGCTCCTACCGAGCTGCCCCAGGTCAATGCCTCTGTGGAGAATCTTACTCATGCTCCGGAGTCTGGGCAGAACTCAACCCTTAATGCTTCTTAAGTTTTTGAACTTGCATTTCGTTTATGCCTCGTTGTATTTTTACGAGCCCGACCTGCGTAGCTCGGCTCGGGTCCCTTTGGGGACTTAGGAAGTTTACCTCGCAATCTTTGCGAGAGTCCGTCCTGGTGATCGACTTTATGACGAGTCCGACTTTGGAGCTCGGCTTTGAGTTCGTCTATGAACTAAAGAAGTTTGGTCTATGAAATTTTACGGAGGCCGAGCTAGAGAGCTCATACTTTTGATTGTCGTGCGACTTGGTGAGTCCGATCCGAGGAGCTCAATCCGATGAGTTTGGCCTGCAAACTTTGTTGAGTCCAACCCGTGGAGTTCTCGAAAGTTGATGTCCGTCAAGCGTACTTAAGAAAACTTTTCGGGTCCGGCCTTCGGAGTTGAAGCTTTCGAGTCCGACCTGTGGAGCTCAAACTTTGGAGTCTGTTTTGTAATACTTTGGAGAAAAGCTTCCAATTTTTTCATGTACAATGTTTTAATATATGCAAACTTTTGCAAGTTCTCTTGCCTAATTTTATTTTCAAGACTTACCCGAAGTACTTTGATCCGCTTGCCTAATTTTATTTTCGCACTTACCCGAAGTACTTTGATCCGCCGTGGGGTGTCTTGCCCCTCGCATGCCATGCATTAACTTATAGTTTTTTGGATGGCATACTTAGTAGCGTGTGTAGATTTTTGCCTCTCGGACTTTACTTGTATAGCTTTGCAATTCGTTTTCTCGTCTCGTAGAGACTTAGAAAGTTTGATTATTACAAACTTTCTATAATGCATCTTAGTTCTGATTGTCTGTCCTGCAGACTTATTGAGTTTGTCCTTAGCAAACTTTTCCGAGTCCGACTGCAAGGTACTCGCCCGTCAATCCCGCCGACTTGTGAAATTTTTGTTGAGTCCGATCTGCGGAGCTCAGCTCATCAGTCTTGCTGACTTATGAGATTTTTCTCTGAGTTTTTAAGAATGTTGCTTGCAGTTCCTTGGTGCGACGAGAATAATCGTGGCTCGGAGAGGACCAAACACGTTGATCCGCGGAGACCCGATCCGTGGGTACCGTCCCGAATTCCTCTTCGCCTTCGGCATTTATCCGAGCTTCCCGACGACATACCCGGGTCACCCTCTCGTGCGCGAAGGGGTTGATCTTATAGAAGTGGATGCGGATGAGGGAGTGAAGGATGTTGGCCTTAAAAGGAGGAGGCGGTGTTATAACCGATGCTACCCCACAAAGAGGCGGATCCAAACAGAGATGAGGCCCGAGGCTCATTCGGATGACGATATCGAGGACCCGACCGAGGATAGACCTTCCTCGGGTTGGGGCGCTGTCCGACCACGACCTCGGCAAAGGTGGTATCTACTCTTCTTTTTGCTTGACCATCGATTGTGAGAGTTTAAGGAAGGAGAGGACATTGGGGCTAAGCATATTAAACGCCGCCTCTATTTCTCGCAGCACCGAACCGGCTCCTTCCTCGGGGAGCAAAATCCTCGGTGCCCGTTAATTGATTGCCCTTTCTCCTATTGTCAAGACATATATGTTTTATGAAATTTCTAAAAAAAAACTTGTATGCTTTCTAGATGTTTGTAGTGCTCTGCCCACTGTACTTTTATTTTGAAATTTATTTTGAGGCTTGAGTACTTACTTGGTACCCTGTGCACCCCCTAGTGTGGCATCCATTACTTATTGTAGTGGATGGCATACTTTGTTTTTGATTTTGAGCTCTGTATACTCTTTACTATTTGGTTTTAGACTGATTTGCAGACTCGGGAATTTTTTCCATTGTATGCTTTCGAGTCCGGCTGCGCACTCGGTTTCCGTCCGTCCCGCGGGCTTAATAAATATTGCCGACATATGTTTGTCGAGTCCGACCGGCGGAGCTCGGATGTCGCTTTAATGATTTGAGCGGAGTCCGTTCTTCGGAGCTCGGCTTGTCCGTCTTGCGCGACTTAATTTTTTGGAGTCCGCTGGCGTGACTTAATTATTTGATGTCCGACTTGCGTACTTAGTTTTTTGGTCATATCAAAACTCTGTGAAGTTAAAAAATTATAGCACATGAAATTATTTTTTTTTGCAACTTACCTTGCCCTTTCCGGTTGTTTTCCTTGCAAATTTTCCGGCCGTCTCGTTCATCCGATCTCGCTTCTTCCAGCCCTTCTTCGCATGCCACGCAATAACTTCATAGTTTTTGGATGGCATACTAAATTTAAAGTTTGTCCTTTACGAACTTTCGAGTCCGACCTCGCGTACTTAGTTAAAAATTTAGCCCGACTCCGTACTTAGGAAGTTTGTTCTTTACAAACTTTTGAGTCCGACCCGCATGACTTATTTAAACCCCGTCCCGACTCCGAGGACTCGGGGAGCTTGTGGTATTCAAGCTATCCGAGTCCGACCCGCGCGTAACTCGCTAAAATTCTAGCCTCGACTTGCGTACTAGGGAAGTTTGTTCTTTACAAACTTTTTGAGTCACACGACGACCGCATGACTTATTTAAACCCCGTCCCCCGCACCGACCTTTGCGAGGACTCGGGGAGCTCGGGAGCTTGTGGTATTCAAGCTATCCGAGTATGACCCGCGAACTCGCTAAAATTCTAGCCCGACTGCGTACTAGAAAGTTTGTCTTTTGCAAACTTTCTGAGTATGACCTGACTCTATTAAAACCCCGACCTGGCATGAGGACTACGGGAGCTTGTGGTATTCAAGCAATCTGAGTCTGACCTGCAGGACTCAGTTAAAATTCTAGCCTGACCTGCAGACTGAGGAAGTTTGTCTTTTGCAAACTTTCTGAGTATGACCTGCATGCCTCAACTCGTCAGTCTTGCTGACTTATGAAATTTTCGCTGAGCCCGGCTTGTGGAGCTCAGTTCGTCAATCCTGCTGACTTACAATTTTTTTGCCGAGCAGGTTCAGATTTGTCTGACTTCCCAAACTTTATTTGACCGAGCTGGGCCACTTTGTATTGACTTCCCGCATATGGTTGATCGTGTGTTTGTCCTGCAAACTCAATAAAGACCACGCATAATGGAAAACAAAATAATAGTAAGTTTACGTACCGTTTACTTTATTGGTGTAATATGTCATTGCCGAACTGAAGTCGGTCTTATAGAAGGCTCGCTCGCCGGCGAGTTCCAAATATGACGCCGACCTGAAGTCGGACTTACAGAAGGCTCGCCCGAAGGCGAGTTCCAAATATGATGCCGAAATAAATCGGACTTACAAAAGGCTCGCCCGAAGGCGAGTTCCAAATATGACCATGGAGAATTGAGGAGCTCGGGAGGTCGGGATCTCGGACTTTGGAGAGTTGAGGAGCTCGGGAGGTCGGAGCCACCTTGGAGAGTTGAGGAGCTCGGGAGGTCGGCTCGGACCTCGAGTTGAGGAGCTCGGCTCGGACCATGGAGAGTTGAGGAGCTCGGGAGGTCGGGAGCTCGGACCTTGGAGAGTTGAGGAGCTCGGGAGGTCGGCTCGGACCTTGGCGAGTTGAGGAGCTCAGGAGCTCGGACCATGGAGAGTTGAGGAGATCGGGAGGTCGGGAGCTCGGACCTTGGAGAGTTGAGGAGCTCGGGAGGTCGGCTCGGACCTTGGCGAGTTGAGGAGCTCAGGAACTCGGACCATGGAGAGTTGATGAGGTCGGGAGGTTGGGAGCTCGGACCTTGGAGAGTTGAGGAGCTCGGGAGGTCGGGAGCTCGGACCTTGGCCTTGGAGAGTTGAGGAGCTCGGGACGTCGGCTCGGACCTTGGCGAGTTGAGGAGCTCAGGAACTCGGACCATGGAGAGTTGAGGAGCTCGGGAGGTCGGGAGCTCGGACCTTGGAGAGTTGAGGAGCTCGGGAGGTCGGGAGCTCGGACCTTGGCCTTGGAGAGTTGAGGAGCTCGGGACGTCGGCTCGGAGAGTGACCTGCAGCTTATTTTGGTGTTACAGCCGCAACTCTCGGTGGTCGATCGGACATCCAAATAGACTCCGATCTACACGAAATTTTGAGGTCTTGTTCGTCCCTCCTTCTTCTTCGATCTGACCGGTGGAAATCATTTTTCAACGGCTCAATCTCTGGGCATTGGCCGCTGAACCGACTGCTTCGTTTTTTGGTGATAAAGCAGCACCAGCAAATTTATGGCAACGATCGGGCCTTCAAACGGACTCCGATCGGTACGAAATTTGGAGAGCTTATTCGTCCCTCCTTCTTCTTCGATCTGACCGGTGGAAATCTTGTTTTGACGGTTCAATCCCCGGGAATTGGCCATAGATCAGACTGCTGGCCTTAGATCTGTCTGCTGCGTTTTGATGATACAGCGTCAACTTTGCAACAACGATCGGGCACTGAAACGGACTCCGATCGGCACAAAATTTGGAGGGTTTGTTCGTACCTCCTTATTCTCTAATCTGAACGGTGGAATTCGTATTCCAACGGTTCAATCTCCGGAAATTAGCGCCGGATCTGACCGCGTTTTTGGCATGTTTTTGCCATTAACTTGATCACGAACAACCTCGATCCACTACCGATAGAAGGCCCTCCTTCTAGCGCCAATTGACGATGCTTGATCTCGTCTAGTAATAATCCGGGCCGTTTAATCTAAGGTAATATGAACGAGGATGGTTTTTTGGTTGATTTTAGACTGAGCTTGAGAGTCTCTCTCAAGTTGCCTACGTATCCTGTTATGTTTCAGGAATCAAGTCTCCGTAGTTCCTTAGGGTTGTTTATATAGGGAACGATTTATCCATTTCCTTGTCCCAAGGAATTAGATTATTATTATTATTATTGTTATTATTATTATTATTATTATTATTATTATTATTATTATTATTATTTCCCTAAGGATTAACACGCATAAATCCCCTTAATTTAGAGATAATTATAGACATATTTAATGTCAAGATTACAGTCATTATGACCTATGATTCTTTCCTTGTTTATCTGATATTAGTAAGCATGTGTGTCAAATACGAATAAGGAAGGCTCTGGCCGACCTGTGTCGAGCCCCCCGGGCCATCTCGACCTGTACTGCATTACCCGGCCTCCACTCTTACCGAGCCGACCTGCGGTGGTAAGTAGAGACAAGCCGAGCTGACCTCCCACGCGGGGTTCAGGTCCGCTTTCTCGGTTAAACTCTAGGGCCCCTGGCTTTTATTAGCTATTAATTCTCTGTCTTCCATTAATGGTTAGCCGATATAAAGATGACACGTGGCGAGGGCTAGTCCGACCCTCGTCACTTGAATCACTTACCTTTAAAAAAAAATGAACCACGTAAAAAGGGTAATGAAAGTTTTTTTTTTTTTTTTTTTTTTTTTGAGGGGATAAGTTCTTTTTTTTTGAAGGGTTGGGTATTAAATGTTAAAACACACAATCCTATCCGACTTTAACCCTAGGTACATATGGGCGGGTTGGAACCGAAAACTGGCCCGGCCCGGTGGGTCGGCGGGTTTTGACCTGGAGGGTCAGCGGCCCGGTGGGTCGACGGGTCAACAGTCATACACCCGGCGGAAGCGAGTCTTCATAGGGCAATTGTCACCGCTTATGGACCCGAACCCGGGTCAACGGGTTGCCTCGGTTCGATTTGGCCCGGCCCGGAACCGGCGGTTCAACCAACCCGGCCGGAACCGACGGTTAACCCGGCCCACCTTTGTTTTTGTTTTTTTTTTTCTTTTTTGCCCAACGTATAATTTTCAATTTTTTGAATAATACCCTTTTTTCTATTTTTAAATTTTTAACTATATACACTCATTTCATCACTTTTTCCTCCCAATTCTCTGCTAACTCTCATATAATCATTAACATATTTCGGATAGTGATTTGAAATTGTTCTGGATAAATTCGTGTATTTCATCACATTCGAAATATATTATTTTGCAATGACTATTGTGAATGCTTTTCGATTCTTTTTTCGCTTAGAATATTTTACTGATGAAACAACCGGGGAAGTGATTCTTTTAAAAAATTGGTTGTTTGTAACTTTTGCGAAAAAAAAAAGTTCATATATGAGCATGGACTCGGTCTTAGTTCTTTTAGACGACACTTACAAAGAAGACATCCTGAGGAATATGAAAATTATCTACATGATGAGTAGAGATGTCGAGACGGGTAGGATTTGACATATAACAACGTCTACAATCACGTTATGAATAATCGTTGTAATATTAATGTTAAACGTTGTTTGGTATAGTATTTTGTTGCATTAGTTTAATTTTATCAGTGTCGCTGTTACGATGAATAATTGGTATCTATTATTTAGTGTATTGTATTTTATTATAATAAATTTATGTAATCGAAAACGGTCGTTATAATTAATGTTAAATGTTGGTTGTGTAACGCCCCGCTCCCGGATACCGAGCCCTTATCCGGAAGAGAAACGTTCGGCGCGTATAGCATTAAATAAATCTAATATTATACGCAAGCCTCTACGTCGTCGTATCAAATAAAAGCAAACGGAAGCTAAAAAGACTCGGGTAAAAACATAAAAGCTACTATGAACGGAAATTTACCTTACTAAAGATAGATAGTTAAGATTACAACGATGAAAAACCCAAAGACTTATACAATACGATGCCTTAAAGTAGAAGTACATCAAATCTAAGAGAAGAAATACAACCAGTCTAATACAACCTTTACAAAGAAAATAATCTAGAAGCTTCGTCAAGACTTTAAGTCTTCAAAAGCCGTCGTCTACACTTGATCAACCTGTTCGTCTTCTCACCCCACAATGCATACAAAAGAAAATGCAAAGGAGGTAAGTACAAAGTACTTAGTAAAAGTGAGAAGCTATGACAACAATTATAATCTATAAAGAAAAGATATTCGATTGTTTAGTTATTTATGTGAGACCGACTCAATCTGGGGTTCATTTCATGTCCATCAACATGAATTGACTAAACGTTACTACTTAGCTTATCTGTGTTACAACCGCACTCAAGGGCACTACGCGTATCCACTTTTGGGACACTCTTGGCAACATATTAGTGGATCACACCAATATCCACGGAGGCAGAATAGGTAGGCTCCGATAGTACGCACACCTCAGTGGAGTCCTTCCGTACTTAGGGTTTTTTTGACCTACGGAGTTCTTCCACCTTCAGAGGTAGCACACACATCGCGATATAGACTGGTGCCTATCCAAGAGAGACATGTTGTTTAATCTTTTACTAGTCAAGTACGTATTTTATTAGAATGATTAACTAACCACCTAAGTGTTTTCAATTAATCTCCCTCACCTTGACTACTCTCTTCCTAGACCACTAGACACGGATAAGGCCTAGCAATTACACAGACATTGATGAATGCTAATTCATCAAAGCACAAGCCTATCACGCTCTTTCGACGGATCCGAACTTCAACTCCCTTTAAGAGTACATTCGGTGTTTTAACTGAACGAATGAGAAGCTCAATTCAAGCTTGTTTATGTTTAAACAATGTTAACATATCACAAATAAAGGATTTAAAATAGAGAGAACACGTTTATGAGTCCAAAAACCCATCTGAATTGCTAAAATAGTAAAAACAAGGTAAAACAGGCCGAACGCCCGTCCGACACCCTATGGACGCCCGTCTGTACCCAAACGCCCGTCCACTAAACCCCAAACGCCCGTCTACCAAAAACAGCTACATCCTGAATCAAAGATCTAACCTCAGACGCCCGTCTTCCTAGTGCAAACACCCGTTTGAGCTTCTATGATCTCGGACGCCCGTCTGCCTAATGCAGGCGCCCGTCCGCCTGGGTTTTCCCCAAAACGCTAAAATCTTCGCAACTCGATTTCTGAATCGTTTCTAACCTAATTAACCTCGTTTTCAACAAAGTAAAACGTAGAAGACATATCTAATCAAACTATAGCATCTATGATCATTGATCAACGAAAAGACACATATTTCTATCATCTAAACACCTTAAAACTTGATCTAAACCTTATAAACAATAATTGGAATCATAGGAAGAGCCTCTTACCTTATTTGCTTGCAAAACCGACAAAAAGACAAGCGCCAAGCAGCTGCAACAACTGTTGATCCTCAACCCCAAAACCTATGTGATCAACAAGAAACCCTAAAATCCTATTTCTTTGCAGAAAAACGAAACTGAAAAAGCCTGTAAAACTGAAGATTACCTGGGTTTACTGCTGTGAAACTATTTTTATATTATTCTACGCTTCAAGACGATCGTTTCGACTACTCACGGCTGCGAAACAGAGCTACGGATTAAAAGATACGAAATTTTCAAGAATCGAACTCTACGAATACCAAAACTAGGGTTAAACCGAAAACTTACGAAATTGAGAGATGTTGTTTTCCAGAGTTGCGTCTCATCACGCTGATCACTTTTCTCTCCTACGGCGTCTTGAATAGATGAGCGGATTGATCATACGGTTCTTTGTTTTATTTCGTTTCTTCTTCTGCGTTGCTTCCACTATGTCGCCGTTCCATCTCCTATTTTTCTCCAGAAATTGCGTGTGTAACTTATGAGAAATAATTGGGATTATTTCTTTTTATAGCCATTTAGTTAAACCCATTAATTAAATAACTAAATCCTTTTAATTAAATCCTTTTTAATTAAATAAATGAGACAAATAATAATTAGGTCGTAGTAAATACACCCAATGACTATTTTACCCTTTTACGAAAAGTCGGGATGTTACATTCCTTCCCCCTTAAGAGGAGTTTCGTCCTCGAAACTCGAATGTAACCGAGAGGTACTTGAACTTTGGACTTTGTGAAGCGTCTCGTCTCCTAACTCGTACAGTCTTCTTCTTCTTCCATCTTCCCAACTCTTCCACCTGTCTTGAGCTATCTTGAGGTAGCGACGATCTACTTCAATCTTTCTGTTGGCTTGCTGTAGCAACTCTGGTCTCGTATTCTGTTGTCACTCCACTTCATCCCAGAAACTCGTGTTCTCCTATCTTTATCTTCATGAAAGATCGCCAGCAGTACTGTTCCAATTCTTGTACTTCTTGGTTTCCGAGAGGAACTGCAATTGTCATCTCGAGGTTATCATTCTTCATTGTCCTTCCCGATCTTCCGCATTCAGAACCCAAAGCTGATTCCAATGCCAACTGTTGCCATCTTCATCTAACTCGTGACCAAGGGCTGGTTGGGCTCTAGCCACTTTATCTTGCTTCTTCACGAACTCATCAACCGCCTCGAATCTTGCAATCACCGGTTTACCACTCTTTTCTTGCTCCTGCAGACCTGTGTCCTGAGTGCTTGAGCTTCCCAACTGACTCACAGCTTCCTGACATACTTGACTTCCTTCAATCTCAACTTCCATCATGGCACCACAAGCTTGCTGAAGAACTGCAATGATCCCGGCTGAAAGACTTCTGAGACTTCTTGGGGATGCATTTACCATACTTTCTCTCTGACGGTCTGATTCAATCCTTATGCCAATTAGGGTTATCTTGGAAAGTAAAAGAAATTGAAAGGTGACAAGTTGAGTACCAGGGTGGTATGTCAACTAGGTAAGCCAAGGAAGGGTACAATGCACTTGAAATAAGGAAGGTTGCTTGGGTTACAAGCAGAACAAAATGAATCCGTGTTGATGAAAATTGAGGTTGGTTCTAAAATAAAGGATGAGGCAATGTATCATAGTACAAAAGATAGTCACCAGAAGGAAAACAAAAGAACACCTTGCAGATGAAATTCTTTTGAGAGAGTGGAATTCTGCAAGATACGGTGGTCTACAAGGACTTCAGAGGCAACTTGGAAGAATGATAATAGGCTTTCATATAAGCCTTTAGAAAGTGGAGACGTTAGAGGAAACATCACCAGATGGACTTGAAGATATTCTCAATGTATGAAAAGAGAACACCGAGCTTGAGAACATTAAGAAAGTGACCTTGATTGTTAATCATTTGGTTAACAAAGATGGATGTTGGCGAGCTAGAAAAATCTTCAGTTCACATGAGTTTCGTAAGGGAAACATCACACAACAAAAAGCAAAGTAAAGGTGCAAGGTCGAGCACCAGAAGGACTAGAAAGATGGAAATCAAAAGAGAGCAAGAATCTCATCATGAAGGAGCCATGGAGACAAAACGAGTACACCAAAAGGTCTCAGAATAAGATAAACACTTGTCAAGAAGTGTCCAAGTTTGCAATAGTCAAAGAGGGGTTATTTCAAGATTTAAGGGAAATTAGAAATTTCCCTCAAGGAATTGTAAGGGAAAATCAAAAGTTTGAATAAGTAAACAGTAAGCAAGATCTTTTAAGTGAAGAGGAAAAGACACCTAAGAATTGTCGGATAAGGTTTGATTTCAACGAATTAATTCAAACCTTCAAAGGAAGTTTAACGATTATTGACGATTCAAATAAAAGGTTCAAGGTTGTACTACTCGAGAAGAATAGTACACAACCAAAGAATAAATGCTCAAGGTTATTCCTCGTGTGGGAATGAAACGATTAAAATAAAATAGACTTCCAACCGGTGTTACAAAATTTGAATAGAAACGCCAAACAGGGGATGGAAAATCAAAAGGCGTATCTGGCGGTTCATGGCTCTAAATGGCCCGAAAGAGATTTAAAACTGAAGGGTACAAGGTAAAATAATCTGAGATGAAAATCAGAAGTTTAGGAATTCAAACGTCGGTTGGCTAAATGAGTTCGGAAGGCATCTTGAAAAATTCCGCCTTCTGCTTGAACCTAGTTTAGCAAAAAATTGATAGAAGGTTAAAGATAAGTAACTGAAGAGGAATGTCATATAGGCTTAAAAATTGACCAGCAAAAGAAGATATGCATACCTTAGAGGAACAGGCATCATTAGTTGAAATAGTTACAATATTGACACTACCCTTAGGAGGGGAGGTGAGAATAAACACAAGTAAAAAAGAATGTCTGACATTAAAAGGTTCAGCAAACTTTGAATTTGCACGAATGATGGGAGTGCGACAATTTAGAACTTTGAAGAGAATTTGTTTCTCTATTTGAAAAGTAAGAAAGAATGAATTTGTTCAAAAGAAGGGCTTATGGAGATATGTTTCGGAGATAATTCATGACACCAAGCAGAGAGGATTTGTTACGTTTTAAGATCTCAAATGAGCGATTACATGAGAAACAAATTACCAGAAAAGGTATATTTATAAAAGAGCACGAAAAGGGTCTGAACATCAAACATGGCATGCTGGAGGATAGCATCTTAATTCTTGTTTAACACTGCAAAAGAAACTATAACGTTAGCTTTATAAGCATCCTACTAAAAGGTTTAACTCAGGAAGAGATCAAACTTCAGGGAACTCCTAAACATAACAGTCGTAACTTACTACCCTCTTAGCCCAAACTCTAAGTCAAGGAGGTGAATATCCTTTTTAGGTTGCTGTGTATGATATTTACTTCAGATCTGACATTATCAATTTTTTTAAAGAACAAACGAAGAGGAATTTGAGCACGATCCAAAGAGAAAAGATCTAGATACCGGAGTTTTCCAGGTGATATAAAAATATTAGAATTTTTGAATGAAAATAAGTTGGTCAAAACCTTTACTTCTGACGATTGCACAAGCTGCCAAAATTTCCAGATTAATAAACACTGTGTTGAAATGCAAATCGAGATCAAACGAAAAAGAATCTGAACTTAATTCCAAAATGGAAGCTGTAGATAAAATTGTTGTCTGCAACATATCAAAAATTCAGGTCATTTGAAGATGTTTAACCTATTCAAAACAGAAGAATAAGTGAAAGTGCTGCTGCAGATTTTCTGGACAGAGTGTCCGGTATAAACATGAATTTCTGAATAATCCATAATGATTATCGAGTTGATGTAAAAAGAGGAGTTGTAGATAAGACAGTAATCTACTTCGCTGAAAATTTTCAGAATTTTTAGAGTAGGGGAAGACAGTCTTATGTTAGAGGGAAAACACGGAAACAAAAGCATTCACTCATGTTGGGTAAATCCAAACACGAGGATGATGAAAAGTATGTGCCAAGGTAAGAGACCTTTAACACTATGAGTTGAAACGACTGAGGAGTACTTGGAAATAATAGAGTTACACATGGAGTTCAGAACCATCTCAAGCGAAGCAAAGGTCAAAGAATGTTGATGAACTCAACCAAGTGATAGTGAAAAGAGAAAGTGGGGGACTTGTAGAGCTGAATCAAATATCATTCTATACAAAGTTAGGCCAAGATAAAAGTAAACTTAGATATTCATGTGTAGAGAAGGTGAAGAGATTTCAATAGGGAAAGTAAGGGAAAAAGAAATCAACCAAGAGGACCTCGACTTTAAGGTGTAGGCATAAGACTCCGATCCCAAAGCTTTACTTAAGGGGTTTCACTTAACCCTATGTGACAAGCTACGGTTTGGAACTTCAAAAGAAGAAAGAGTTTCTACTAAGGATACTAGGAGAAACGAAACTGAGGTGATCACATAAAATATGTGAACTGAGAATTCAACCTAACCTCCGTCTAAGACGACTCTTCACTAGGTCCTAATAACTAGACCACGGTTTAAGGATTCTTAGTCTTACGAGGATTACCACCAAGCTCAAGTTCTAAAAGGTCTAGAGGATTCTTATCTTAGAGGAAGAGATACCTAGAACAGAAAGGACGCTTATCTCTGATACCAACTGTAACGCCCCGCTCCCGGATACCGAGCCCTTATCCGGAAGAGAAACGTTCGGCGCGTATAGCATTAAATAAATCTAATATTATACGCAAGCCTCTACGTCGTCGTATCAAATAAAAGCAAACGGAAGCTAAAAAGACTCGGGTAAAAACATAAAAGCTACTATGAACGGAAATTTACCTTACTAAAGATAGATAGTTAAGATTACAACGATGAAAAACCCAAAGACTTATACAATACGATGCCTTAAAGTAGAAGTACATCAAATCTAAGAGAAGAAATACAACCGATCTAATACAACCTTTACAAAGAAAATAATCTAGAAGCTTCGTCAAGACTTTAAGTCTTCAAAAGCCGTCGTCTACACTTGATCAACCTGTTCGTCTTCTCACCCCACAATGCATACAAAAGAAAATGCAAAGGAGGTAAGTACAAAGTACTTAGTAAAAGTGAGAAGCTATGACAACAATTATAATCTATAAAGAAAAGATATTCGATTGTTTAGTTATTTATGTGAGACCGACCCAATATGGGGTTCATTTCATGTCCATCAACATGAATTGACTAAACGTTACTACTTAGCTTATCTGTGTTACAACCGCACTCAAGGGCACTACGCGTATCCACTTTTGGGACACTCTTGGCAACATATTAGTGGATCACACCAATATCCACGGAGGCGAATAGGTAGGCTCCGATAGTACGCACACCTCGGTGGAGTCCTTCCGTACTTAGGGTTTTTTTGACCTACGGAGTTCTTCCACCTTCAGAGGTAGCACACACATCGCGATATAGACTGGTGCCTATCCAAGAGAGACATGTTGTTTAATCTTTTACTAGTCAAGTACGTATTTTATTAGAATGATTAACTAACCACCTAAGTGTTTTCAATTAATATCCCTCACCTTGACTACTCTCTTCCTAGACCACTAGACACGGATAAGGCCTAGCAATTACACAGACATTGATGAATGCTAATTCATCAAAGCACAAGCCTATCACGCTCTTTCGACGGATCCGAACTTCAACTCCCTTTAAGAGTACATTCGGTGTTTTAACTGAACGAATGAGAAGCTCAATTCAAGCTTGTTTATGTTTAAACAATGTTAACATATCACAAATAAAGGATTTAAAATAGAGAGAACACGTTTATGAGTCCAAAAACCCATCTGAATTGCTAAAATAGTAAAAACAAGGTAAAACAGGCCGAACGCCCGTCCGACACCCTATGGACGCCCGTCTGTACCCAAACGCCCGTCCACTAAACCCCAAACGCCCGTCTACCAAAAACAGCTACATCCTGAATCAAAGATCTAACCTCAGACGCCCGTCTTCCTAGTGCAAACACCCGTTTGAGCTTCTATGATCTCGGACGCCCGTCTGCCTAATGCAGGCGCCCGTCTGCCTAATGCAGGCGCCCGTCCGCCTGGGTTTTCCCCAAAACGCTAAAATCTTCGCAACTCGATTTCTGAATCGTTTCTAACCTAATTAACCTCGTTTTCAACAAAGTAAAACGTAGAAGACATATCTAATCAAACTATAGCATCTATGATCATTGATCAACGAAAAGACACATATTTCTATCATCTAAACACCTTAAAACTTGATCTAAACCTTATAAACAATAATTGGAATCATAGGAAGAGCCTCTTACCTTATTTGCTTGCAAAACCGACAGCAAAGCGCCAAGCAGCTGCAACAACTGTTGATCCTCAACCCCAAAACCTATGTGATCAACAAGAAACCCTAAAATCCTATTTCTTTGCAGAAAAACGAAACTGAAAAAGCCTGTAAAACTGAAGATTACCTGGGTTTACTGCTGTGAAACTATTTTTATATTATTCTACGCTTCAAGACGATCGTTTCGACTACTCACGGCTGCGAAACAGAGCTACGGATTAAAAGATACGAAATTTTCAAGAATCGAACTCTACGAATACCAAAACTAGGGTTAAACCGAAAACTTACGAAATTGAGAGATGTTGTTTTCCGTAGTTGCGTCTCATCACGCCGATCACTTTTCTCTCTACGGCGTCTTGAATAGATGAGCGGATTGATCATACGGTTCTTTGTTTTATTTCGTTTCTTCTTCGCGTTGCTTCCACTATGTCGCCGTTCCATCTCCTATTTTTCTCCAGAAATTGCGTGTGTAACTTATGAGAAATAATTGGGATTATTTCTTTTTATAGCCATTTAGTTAAACCCATTAATTAAATAACTAAATCCTTTTAATTAAATCCTTTTTAATTAAATAAATGAGACAAATAATAATTAGGTCGTAGTAAATACACCCAATGACTATTTTACCCTTTTACGAAAAGTCGGGATGTTACAGGTTGTTGTATTATTTTGTTTTATGAAAGTTTATTCTATTCTTTAGTTGTGATATTACTATGTTTTACACATAAAAACCTATATATTTTCAAATATACATAATAATAATAATAATAATAATAATAATAATAATAATAATAATAATAATAATAATAATAATAATAATAATAATAATAATAAAACACCAAACTAATATAGAACTACGTCAGTTTGATCCTTTCATTCTTTCGGTATGAGAATAAAAAATACGTTGGCAATATTATTCTATGTGATAAAAAACTTATAATAAAGTACAAGCCGTAATTATCTAATACAATCCCATATGTTTAATACACTTGTTATTCCAAACCGTTACATCTTTTTCATGACAAACGTACCTCAAATATATATATAAAAACATACACAATATGTTATACATTGATTAAAAAGTATTATTTAAAAAATTGTTTCCACACAAAAAAAAAAAAAAAATTGTTACATTTTATTATTTAATATACGAAAATTTTAAATTAATAAATATAGTAAAAGTCTAAGTAACAATTTATTATAATGACATGTACGATCGACTATTAAAACTAAATTTTTTTATTGCGGTTCGAATATATATTTCTTTTACAAATTCATTTGATGTTAGGAGGGGAAAAAATGTATATATATAGAAGGACCTTGAACCGTAATCAGAACCGTTTCTGACCCGTAACCCGTTTCAACCCGGCTCGGCCCGGAAACCCGTCCAACCTGTCATTTTTTGGACCCGGCCTGGCCCGACCCTTTTTAGGCCCGGAACCGGCGGGTCAAGGCCCGGACCCACCCGCTCACCCAACCCGCCCATATGTAAGATATCCTCAATGATAACAATTATAATCTACTAAATTTGATATAGGGTGGACATACAAACTTTAAGCCCACTATAACACTCCATCCAATCCCTTATCTTTAAAAAATGTTAAGGGCCTCCCCAATAATAAGGTGTGTGTTAATGTGAATAGTAGTTGTTTCTTTTCTCTCTCCAACAACTTTTCACCATTCTTCTTATCCTGTGATGGTGTTTTGTTTGTTTTTTATTTATTTAATTTTTTAAGGTTTTATCATATCATCATATCAAATCTTTTCTGGACTATTATCCTGTCGAAATTTCACTTGCTGTTAAAACAAATTAGTTGCTGTAAAGTGATATGGAACATTGTATTATTTCGAATCCTAAAGATAAAAAATTGAACTATAGCAACATCTTTTTTTCGAGAAAAGAATGACAGCATTTTTTTTTCTTTAAACGGATCATTTTTATTAACATCCTCAAAGAGGCACCCAACCCATCAGCTTACGAAATTGTTCTCAAAAATAAAACTTCATGAAATCCTACTCTATACACCAAGCGAGCCGAAGATTTCTTGCTCGTTCAACTATATTTGAAATAAAGACATAAGAGTGTGGCCTCTCTTCATCATAGTCATGTTTGATCCTATTTCTCCAAAGCCAAATTCCATTTATTGCCTCTCTCCAAATATATTTCCAATGCGTGGTGCCAAACCAACCACTCCCATTTGAGTTCATATTCAACCGCAGCCATTCAACAATAGTTGTAACGCAAAAAAACTTTCTTTTTTCTTCAACAGAGACGCACTGGTTCCAGATCTCTTTAGTCCAATTACAATCTCTTAGAGCATGTACTATGGACTCATTTGTGCCATTACATATGGTACAGAACTCATTTGTGCCATTACATGTAGTATGGACTCATTTGAGCCATTACAATCTCTTATAATGATAGAATTTGGAAACTCTATTTAGCACATTTTTATAGAACATAGGACGTTGTTTGATACATGCATACGACATATTAAAATATCATTATGTAAGTAAAAAATATTTCATTCCAATTTTTTAAGGAAAGTAAAAAAGAAAAAAAGTTGAAATATGTGTTGGTAGTTAAATTGGTTGGTTGAGATGTGAGAGAGTGTATTTAAAGGAAGTGTATAGAGAGTGTCTATTGCAGTTGATTGTTTTATAGAGTATTGAAAAAGTAAATCTGAAACGGAAAATAAGATAAATAAAGAGAATATTATGGAGGACCATTATGGTAACTCTAAGAGCAAACGTAATAAGGCATTTTTCGACCCACTCAAGTATGACATTTCCCAACTTTATTTTATTTCATGCCAAGAGTCAAAATAATGGTAAAATTGTAGGCTCTCTTTTCTTCGACTGCGTCACTTGCAGGTTCCAGAAGTAGCAATGGCAGACGAGGAGGTCAAGTTCTTCTCTTCCCTACTTTATGTCCTACCAATTTGAGCGCGAGAGTTTCCCGGTCCTTTTGCATATATATTCGTTCTTTTTATATACTCCTCTGTGTCAATTTGTTTAGGACATTTTGGAACTCTTGAAGTTTAATGAAACATCATTTATTATCTTGCCTAGTCATTAAATACATGACTAATTTACAATTACACCCCTATTATAATGTCCATACATTTTTCAATAATGTTGATATGTGGGCATTTTAGACATTTAAGAAGCAACTTTAAATCTAAACATTAGTAATGAGACTTATTTTGGGACATTCATAAAAGGAATATGTCTCAAACAAATTGGGACGGAGGGAGTATATTTTTAGTCGAATTTCAACTCTTCTCTTGTCTCCAATTGTAGGAATAAAAATATGTTTCTCATTTCCACTTGAATTTAAGAGCGTTGAGAGCAAAAAGCAGGTATCTTTTTCCTTAAATTGCACTTTCTTCATCGATTTATAACAAATTCTAATTGGGTAGTAAATTCTTACACTCCTTCATTTGTAAATAAATAATCTCCGCTTTGTAATTTATGTTCTGGACGATTTGGGGTTTGATTGGGTATGTAATGGTTACAAATTAATTATGTCAAAGAAATTGTATTCCCCTAAAAAAATGGTATCATATTAAAAATGAATTTGTGTGGTTAAATTTGGTAGTTCTTGCTTTTGTATATTATTAATTGCTTGATTGAATGATAAATAGGAAAAGTTGTGAGTCCTTACTTACAAGAATATTCTATTCTTCTAGATAGATTGTACCACTTTTCACTATGAATCAAAGTAATTCGACTTATTCTCTTATTCTTCTAAAGAATCCCATGTTGTTATAGAATATTAATATATTTTTGGCGAGTGACCTTTACCATATATTTACATGTGTTGTTCCACTCTGTAAATGTAGCCATGAATTTGGCTTATGCTTCTGTTAAATGGTGGTAGATCTTTACCCCTGATCAATGATGTGAATCAACAAAATTTGTAGCTCTTTTCATTGTTCCATTGCACTATTTTCACTTCATTTCCACCAAAAATCAAGGTGTATGATCAAAATTCTATTTCGAGTTTATGAAATATGTTAGCAGTAAATTGTATTGAGCATCTTTGAATTTGTTGGTCTATGATTTAGTAGTTGGACTGAATTTGAGTAATAAACTATCCGTTTTTTTGCATGTTATGGGCCGTCAAGTTTGGTCAGTATTGTAACTTATACATCTTCTTCATAATTGTTTATCTTACATTTGCAGAGTACTCGCAAGGTTTCCATATATGCATAAAATCTGTATTTTGCAAAAATAGCATTGTCAAAATAGAATAATGTATTTATATATTGTTGAAATTTGTACAAGATATCCATTGTTGATATCTCAAAGTTTACTTCATCGGTATCACACTCTAATAATTCTACATTTTTTGTGCAGATTAATACATAATGTCAAATGTTCCAAACCTTAATCAAGACGTACATGTCAACGAGGCCCCAAATGTTTTCTTAACTCTGAGGTCGGATAATGTCATGTATGTCCTACTGTTCAAAGGCTCCATCGCAAATAGATTTTCAGCGTTCGATGTCATTTCATTTAGACCCTCATACATTTCATTTTCTATCTCAATTTCTTCTCTCACAGTTGCTTCATGAGCCTCCCTCTCTCTACGAATGTGATTCCAAAATGCACTAAATCGACGCATTCTTGGGGTTAAAAAATCTTTAAATGCACAATTATAAGAAAATGAAGAAAGGAAGATAAGAGTGTTGTGAATACACTCAGTAAGCTTGGTGGGGCATTTTTATAGCCAATTCATGAGTATTGGCATAGATTGAATCCGGTGGATAGTTGTAACGCCCCGTTCCCGGACAGCGACTCCTTATCTGGAAAAGGAACGTTCGGTACGTATAAAAATAAAAATAAATTCACGTTATACGTAAGCCTCTAAGACATCGTATCAAATGAAAGCAAACGGAAGCAAAAGACCCGGGTATAAAATTTTTCAATTATCCAAGAATAGAAATCCAATCTAAAGACAGAAATGTACCTTAATTACATTCGAGAGAAAATACGAAAATCCCAAAGAAAAACAATGTACGATATCCTCAAAAGAAAGAATTAAAAAGTACTACAAGTCTCGAAAACCAAAAGAATATATGGTCTAATGATAAATAAATGAAAGAACAATAAAGAATGAATCTTAAATGAGGCGTCATCAAACGTCGTCATCAAAATCCTCCTCGTAACCTTGACCAACCTGTTCATCTTATCACCCCAAACACAAAGAAACATGCATTTGAGGTAAGTACAACCTACTTAATATAAGAGAGAAGCTATGACAATAATTAAGATTTATAAAGAAAAGATATTTATTTATTTTGTTATCTTTATATGACCGACTCAATCTAGGGCTCACTTCATGTCCATCAACATGAATTGACTAAACGTTTCTAACTTAACTTATATATGTTACAACCATACTCAAGGGCACTACGCATATCCAAACTTGAGATATTCTTGCCAACATATTAGTGGATCACACCAACATCCACGGAAGCCTAATCTAGTAGACTCGATAGTACACACGTCTCGGTGAAGTCCCTCCGTACTTAGGGTTTTTTTGACCTACGGAGTTATCCACCTTCGTAAAGCACACACATCGCGATATTGTCCGGTGCATATCCAAGAGTCACATGTTGTTTAATCTTTTACTAGACAAGTACGTATTTATTAATAATGGTTAACTAACCACCTATGTGTTTTCAAGTAATCTCCTCACAAATACTACTCTCTTCCAAGACCACTATACATAAACAAGGCATATCAATTACAAAGACATTGATGAATACTAATTCATCAAAGCACAAGCCTATCATGCTCTTCGACGGATCCGAACTTCAACTCCTTTTAAGAGTACATTCGGTGCCAAAATTAAGCGAATCAGAAGCTCAATTCAGGCTTGTTCATATTTATACAATGTTATTATATCATAAAACAAGGTTTAAAACTCAACACAAAGCTTAAACATTCATTTTTCCCAAAACAGAGTCCAATGCGTCGCATTGGTTGGAATGCGTGTGCATTCACCGTCCAGAAAACTTGCTGAAAGTTTCTGTCCAGCCAATGCGTGCGCATTGCATGACCAGTGGGCAACCTGTAACAATCTGAATCAACAATGCCTATGCATTCTGAGGAATGCGTGCGCATTGCACCTGCAGCAAGAAGACACCTGCAACCGGAACCATGAATGCGTACGCATTGCTCTAAATGCATGCGCATTCGACAAACAGCAACAAAAGCAAAACATCATGTACAGGGAATGTGTGCGCATTCCAATGCAGCCCTAAAATACGATTTCAGCCACTTAACGATTTCTAATCCATTTTCAACCCAATAATCAACGAATTCAACTCAGTAAAACACAGAAAATCATGTCTAATCGTACCATAACATCTATGATCCTTGATCAACAAAAAGACACAAATTTCTATCATCTAAACGTCTTAAAACATGATCTAAACCTTATAAACCATAGTCAAAACTATAGGAAGAGTCTCTTACGTGTTTGCAAGCTAAATCCAATCCAACAGCCTCAAAAATCTACAGTCCTTCCCACGAGCTTGATATCCAAACAATGTCCTCTTCACAACCGTTCCAAATCCCTAGTCCGATCTGAAAACGGTTCGGTAATGCTTTAGAATTTTTTTGAAAACTCTTCTAGCCTCTTCTCCTCTCCTCAATTGCACAGAGAAGGAGCATAGCAACTGCTTCTGATTAGTATTTAGGTTATGGGAATAATCAGAGTTTATTTCCATAAATACAATTCCCAATTAACCCATTTTTCCTTGATTACCCTTAATTACCATAAAAATCATAATTTCCTTAAATATATACATAATAATTTTGAAAAATCATATATATATATATATATATATATATATATATATATATATATATATATATATATATATCACATACTTAACTCCATTAAAAGAAAAGAAATAATAATATTTCGTTTTCGCAAAATGACACGTCCGCTTTTTCCCCGAAAATCGGAATATTACATTCCTCCCCCTTAAGAGGAGTTTTGTCCTCGAAACTTGAACATACCCGGTAGATCCACAATCTCTTGGAATTCACCGATCATGCCTCTTCAACCTTCCAAGTTGCCTCCTCGTGTGAATGATTGCTCCATTGTACCGAACCAACGGGATCAACCGTCTCTTGATCATCTTTTCGTCCGGTCTAAGATCCCGATCGGTCTCTCGTCATAAGCAAGATTGTCTTGAAGAACTTCTAGATCAATCGTAGTTTCAACATCATTCTTTGTCGTGCATTTCTTTAACATTGACACGTGAAACACACTATGGACTCTTGACATCGATTCTGGTAACTTAAGCTTGTAAGCCAACGGTCCAACTCTCTCTAAAATCTCAAATGGTCCAACATACCTTGGACTTAGCTTTTCCTTTTGTCCAAAACGCTTCACTCCCTTCATAGGTGAAGCTCGTAGATAAACTCTTTCACCGACTTCAAACTCAAGAGGTCTTCTTCTGACGTCTGCCAAACTTTTCTGCCTATCTTGTGCTGCCTTTAGATTCTTCTTAACCAACTGAACCTTTTCCTTAGCTTGCTCAAACAACTCTGGCCTGGTGACTTGTCTCTCCCGGACTTTATCCCAAAACAACGGCTTTCTATATCTTCTCCCATACAAAGCTTCAAACGGTGGCATGCCTATGCTTGCATGATAACTATTGTTGTAGGCAAACTCCGCTATCGGTAGGTAATCATCCCATGATCCACCTACTTCCAAAACACAAGCTCTTAACATATCTTCAAGTGTTTGGATGGTCCTTTCTGACTGTCCGTCTGTTTGCGGATGAAAGGCCGTACTCAAATTTAACTTGGTTCCAAAGGCCGGTTGCAAACTCTTCCAAAACCGACTGACGAACCTCAGATCATGATCTGATACTATTGAGATAGGTACTCCGTGTAACTTCACTATATTATCGAAGTATAATGTGGTCATCTTCTTCAAGGACATATCAACTTTGGTAGGCAGGAAATGGGCAGATTTAGTTAATCTATCCACAATCACCCAAATCGCATCATGTCCACCTCTGGTCTTAGGTAATCCGGTGATGAAATCCATCGGGGATATCCAAAGGCTTAAGCATTCCTTCTGGTCTTCTATGCTCCGCCTTAACCTTCTGACAGGTATCGCATTCAGCTACAAACTTATCTATTTCCACCTTCATCGCGGGACACCAAAACTCTTCCTTCAAGTCTCGGTACATTTTAGTAGCTCCCGGATGAACTGCAAAAGCAATCCTATGTGCCTCTTCCATAACTCTTTGTCTTAGATCACCGACATTAGGCACACACAGACGATCCTGGTACCAAAGGTTTCCATTCTTATCTAACACATAACCAACTGTAGGCTTTTCTCTTGCAACACGCTTCCAATCAACTAACACTGGGTCTCTATCTTGCTTTTCCCGAATATCATCCATCAACTCGGACCTTGCTAACAACGGTGCCACAAACTTTCAATCCTCAATCTGATCAAAACTTTGGATTTTCTCAGCCCATCTAACCTTTCTGCAACATCAACAATGCTCGAAACTGCAAACACTGGCTTTCTGCTAAAGCATCTGCCACTACGTTCGCTTTACCCGGATGGTACTAATATCCAAATCATAGTCCTTTACAAACTCTAACCATCTCCTCTATCTCATATTCAGATTCTCCTGAGTGAAGAAATACTTTATGCTTTTGTGGTAGGTGAAGATCCTAGCCTTAACTCCATACAAGTAGTGCCTCCAAGTTTTTAAGGCGAACACCACTGCTGCCAACTCTAAGTCGTGTGTCGGGTAGTTCTTTTCATGCACCTTTAAGTGTCTAGATGCATAAGCAATCACTTTCCTTCCTTGCATTAACACACAACCTAGACCCTGTCCCGAAGCATCCGTAAAGACGTCGTAGTTATCGAAGATCTCCGGAACTGCCAACATTGGGGTTGTAGTCAACTTAACCTTCAAGGTATGAAAAGCTGGTTCACACTCGCTAGTCCATTCAAACTTCACATTCGTCTATGTAAGCTTAGTGAGTGGAGTAGCTATCTTCGAAAAGTCTTGCATAAACTTCCGGTAGTAGCCAGCCAAACCAAGAAAACTCCTCACTTCTGAAACTGTAGTCGATTTAAGCCACTTCTCCACTGCTTCAATCCTGGCTGGATCAACTTGAATGCCATCTCCAGAAATGACATGAACCAAGATACTGACTTGATTCAACCAGAAATCACACTTTGAAAACTTAGCATACACCTGGTTCTGCTTCAAAGTGTCCAACACAATCCTTAAGTGTTCCTCGTGATATTTCTCATCCTTAGAGTTAACTAGGAAGTCGTCTATGAATACTATCACAAACTTATCCAGGTAGGGCATAAAAACTCGTTGCATTAAATCCATAAGTGCAGATGGAGCGTTAGTGAGTCCAAAGGGCATAACTAGGAACTCATAATGTCCATACCTCATACTAAAAGCCTGTCTTCGGTATATCTGCTACCTTGATCTTCAACTGATGATAACCGGACCTAAGATCAATTTTAGAGAACACTTTCTTGCCTTGTAACTGATTAAACAAATCATCAATCCTCGGTAAGGGGTACTTATGCTTGATGGTGAGATTGTTTAGGGCTCTGTAGTCGATACACATCCTCATGCTACCATCTTTCTTCTTAACGAACAGAACAGGTGCTCCTCAAGGTGAAGTACTAGGCTGAATTATGTTTCTCTCAAGCATATCTTTAAGCTGGGCTTTCAACTTCTTTAATTCAGCCGGTGCCATTCTATAGGGTGCCTTAGCAACTGGTGCCGCTCCAGGTAACAACTTGATCTCAAACTCTATTTCTCTATCCAGCATGTTTCCCGGTAACTCTTCTGGAAACACTTCAGGGAACTCCTTTACTATAGGGGTTTCCTCTAACTTAGGTTTCGCTTGCTCCACATCTACTGCGTACAACAAGTAGCCTTCACAACCCTTTTGACAAGCCCTTATTGCCCTAACTACTGAAATTATAGGGTGTCGCTTCTTACCCGGCTTGTAAACATTACCCTGATAAGTCGGTTCTATCAAGTATGTACACTCAATATTGTGCCAAGTATTATATCACGAATCTGAAATGTCAAGCTTAGGGAAGTATTACATCAAGCGAATTAATATTTGACCACAAAATGATGACATATGAAGACATTAAGAAAATGAGATGAAAGATACTTTATATATTACTTCTCGTTTTAGACCACAATTGTTTCTTTTTCCATAGTTTTTATGCTCTCTTTTGATTCTTTTGAATGTCTTTAGAGTTCTAGATACGACAAAATTGAAGGCAAACAGCTTTCAATTATTTTGTATTCCTTTCTCCTTACAACAAGGTACTTAACTTACATCCATCAGTTATCTCATATGTTCTTGCACTGTTGGATATTAAGATTGATGTCGGTGCAAGAAGCTTTGTTTAATGGTATGTTAAATGGTGCAACTTGTTCATAAAACTTTTAAGCATAATCATTGTTGTCTTTATTGCTCACAGTTGCTTGGAAGTTATGCAATTTTTTGTTACCCTGTAAGGATTTTGATTTCACAATGTATAGTTATCCTGTTTTAGGTAAAAAAATTTAGTTGCTCACCCCATATGCGGAGTTGCAGTGTAAAAATCTTGCATGTCATTATGTTCTGAAGCATTTAGCTTTGATACTCTTCCCATGGATCAAAAGGAACTTGCTTTAGAATTCTGTGATTGTGTAGAATCAGGCATTGCAATGTTTGAAACATGAGAGGGACCAAGCAATGGCAAGCATACAGCTGGTTTGGATGGAAAACTGGAGGTGCATAATGCAAATTAGGGCGCTTTTAACTGTATTGGCTCGTCCCTTTTTAGGGCGATGTTTACTGTATTGACTCGGTATCTATTGGGGCGCTTTTGAGTCAGTATCTGTTGGGGCGCTTTATTTATAGTGACATCAACAGTAGTGGCGTTTTGAAAATGCCACACAACAAAAGGCCTTTATAAATCACCTTGAGAGGCGTTTTTCGATGTCACCAATCCCTATTTTTCTTGTAATGCTCAGTATAACCCCCCCCCCCTCCCTATTTCACATTGTTCATAAGTTTCTAGGATCTTGATCATTGTCTCTAGAGTGAATTGGTCCGGATTATCATGTTGAAGGTATCCAGCATTGTTAGGCGCCTTAGGAAAACAATTTTTTTTAATGTTTTTTTTTCTCTAATTAATTTTTATTCTCTACCAATAAATTTACAGAAGAAGAAAATTAAAGGTGCTATTTAATTTTTTTGTTGCGTCAGTTGAAATTGTTGAGTATTTTATGGTAGTATAAGTTATGTTGATTAATTTTCAAAAGTAACGTGTGACGCCCCGTTCCCGGACCCGAGTCCTTATCCGGAAACGAACGCCCGGCATGTATAATATTAAATATAATCCAATATTATACATAAGCCTTACGTCATATATCAAAAACACAATGCGGAAACGAAACGACTCGGGGAAATAAATTCCAAAGACCAACAAAACTAGATTCAATGCTGCACTAAAATCCAAAATGGAAATTGAAACGTCTTACATCAAATCCAAAACAAAAGAAGCCAAACGATCTAGTCTTACAACAAAGGCCACTAAACGAGCCAAACAAAAACAATATTCAATCTGAAATAACAACATAGTTTGTATCAAACTTGTAATAAAAGGAAGTTTCCAAAAGAACAACTTCATATAAAACATCTTCGTATCAAGACCTCAAACATCTTCATCATACTCCTCGTCTCCATAAACTTGTTCATCTTCTCAATAAAACATTTAACGGGTAAGTACATACGTACTTAGTAACGAGTAGAAGCTATTGAAATCATGCGTTTTATAAAGAAAGCAAGTAACCATCATCTTATTAATAAACCGTTTAAACATGATCTTACATCTAACTATCACGTTGTATTCATAGTATAACATGAGGTCCCTAGGGTTACTAGCTTAGCTTATCTATGTTACAAAGATGTTTGCGAGGGCACTACACTTAGTGAGATATGCACTAAGACAAAAGTTGCAACCCTATAGAGATAAATCTCTAGCGGTCCCGAGACAATCAATCACTTTAACTCGGCTAGCACTAAAGCTGTCCGGTGAATGACTATTTCGTTCGTGAGGTTGTCCGGCGGTATGATCACTACTTTAACTGGCTTTGTCTAGAATCCGGCAGTGACCATTACCACTTTATCTGGCCAACCAACACATTGCCGATGTTTTACTGTGCCTATTCAAGCTCTCATGATGCTTAATCTTTTATCTAGTCAATTACGTTTATTAAGCGATTAACTAGCCACCTAGTTTCATTCAGTACAAAAGCTCCCTACTCCCTCTTCTTAGACTTCTAGACTCAATCTAGCAATTACATAGACATTGATGATTCCTAGTTCATCAAAGCGCAAGGCCAATCCTAAGTTTCCGACGGTCCCAAGTTTCATCTATAAGAAGTCCACTGGGTGCAGAACTAAACGCATCAGAAACCTATTCATGGCTTTGTAATGTTCATGAATATTTATAAATGTTGTTTAGATAATACTAGGAAGACCCCAAACCATACTCTGGTATACCACCACACTACAAACAAATTAATTAAACACTTAGCTATTCTATATATATATATATATACTTTTTTTTTCTTCATACATCTAAACGACTTCAACCTGCTACAGCAAAATATACATATGTCATACTGTACAATCCCCTTTTTTATTTATTTTTATTTAAAACAAAAGAAAAACTTTTACAGTATATGCAAGTTGTC
The DNA here is from genome assembly GCA_036785695.1 of Gentiana straminea. Taxonomy (NCBI): domain Eukaryota; kingdom Viridiplantae; phylum Streptophyta; class Magnoliopsida; order Gentianales; family Gentianaceae; genus Gentiana; species Gentiana straminea. Next base: position 173,413 of record JAVUPR010000158.1, on the reverse strand, counting down.
CTATTTTATTTTTCCTCCCTCTTTTTTTTTTTCGGCAATATGATCAAACAGAAATAAGATCATGAGCTTTCAAAAAATCCAAAGAAATCATGTCCTCCCCATTCTTTTTCCATCGGCAAAGCAGATAGATCACCCAACATAATAAAAATTAATAATAATAATAATAAGAAACAATAAACCCGAACATGGGAGGTGCGCCCAAACCTTCGCAAATCTTAAATATGCATATTTTGCTCACTTTCAAGGCCAAGAACTCAACCAAACAAAGGTACATCGAATCTAACAACAATTATGCATCAAAACAAGCAAATAAACATACAAATTTATTATCAAAACATTATAAAACATCAATCATTCAATATGAAAACCCCGTTACCTTTTAAAAGCGAGCAACAACGATCCAACTCCAACAAATACCTAGCTCCCAATTCAACCTATACAAAAATGATTCATCTATCGATTAACAATCTACCAAGAATTCTAAACGTTGAAAACTACGACAGGAAGGATTTAGAACACATAAACTTGATCGAAACACGGGATTCCACAACTTGATAAAAATCGAACCTTCTCCAATGAAATTTGTATCCACACGATCCTTGCGTCACGTGGAGTCTTTTATCCTTGAGGCGTCTGCACAACCGAGCAACGGATTAGCTTCGATTATCGAAAGCTTCTTCATCCCCTCTTTTCTTTCAAAACCTGCGCACCTTCTCTAATGAACCGTCCCTCTTCTTTTTTTTTTTTTTAACATAATGGGTGTTTTAATTCCCTATTAATCCCCCATTAAAACCTATTCCATTAATTCCCCTTTTTTTTTCTTCCTTAACCAAAATCATTAATTTCTTTTTTTTCCTTTTATTTCCAAAATTAAAATAAATATAATATTCTGATTTTTCGTTAAAAGACTAAAATACCCTTTTTCGAAAATCGGGATGTTACATTCCTCTCCCCTTAAGAGGAGTTTTGTCCTCGAAACTTGAATATACCTGGAAGATCCATAAACTCAGGGAACTCGGCTGCCATCACATCTTCCTCTTCCCATGTCGCTTCACTTGGTGAATGATTGCTCCATTGCACCAAGACCAAAGGGATTATCCTTCTCTTGACTACCTTCTCCTTCCTATCCAGAATCTTAACCGGCTTCTCAACATAAGATAGATTATCTTGAAGCAATTCCGGATCAAACTGAGATTCCACATCCGTAGAAGATAGACACTTCTTAAGCATGGATACATGGAAGACATTATGTACCCTAGACATCGATTCCGGTAACCGAAGTCTATATGCTAACTTTCCAATCCTTTCGATGATGTCAAAAGGCCCCACATACCTCGGACTCAGTTTCCCTTTCTGCCCAAACCTCTTAACACCCTTCATCGGAGAAGCTCATAGATACACTCTGTCCCCAATTGCAAACTCTAACGGTCTTCTTCTGATGTCTGCCCAACTCTTTTGTCGGTCTTGAGCGCCTTTAAGATTCTTCCGTATCAGCTCAACTTTCTCTTTAGCCTGCGTAACTAACTCTGGCCCTGTCAACTGCTTTTCCCCAACTTCGTCCCAATAAAGTGGAGTCCGGCATTTCCTACCGTACAAGGCTTCAAACGGTGGCATCCCCAAACTAGCATGATAATTGTTGTTATAAGCGAACTCTGCCACTGAGAGCAAATCATCCCATGATCCCCCTACTTCAAGAACGCAAGCTCTAAGCATGTCCTCGAGAGTCTGGATTGTCCTCTCGGACTGACCGTCTGTCTGCGGGTGAAAGGCAGTACTCAAGTCCGTCTTTGTTCCAAAAGCCTTTTGCAACCCTTTCCGAAGTGACTTATGAATCTGCTATCTCTGTCGGATACGATAGATAAAGGCACACCATGAAGTCTCACTATATTGTCCAAATACAGTTGAGTGAACTTCTTAATAGGCATGTCACATGGCAAGAAATAGGCTGATTTCGTGAGTCTGTCAACAATCACCCAAATCATGTCCTGGCCACTCTTCGTACGCGGTAAACCGGTGATGAAGTCCATTGTGATGTTCTCCCATTTCCATTCCGGTACCTCCAAAGGCTTCAACAAACCTCCTGGCCTTCTATGCTCTGCTTTAACTCTCTGGCATGTATCACACTTTGCCACAAACTCTGCAATATCCAACTTCATGCCAGGCCACCAATACCTCTCTTTGAGATCTCTGTACATCTTGGTAGATCCTGGATGAACCGTAAAGGCAATCTTATGGGATTCATCCATGACTTGCTGCCTTAGTCCATCAACATCAGGCACACACAAACGATTACCATACCAAAGATGTCCACTCTTATCCAACTGATAACCCACTGTAGGTTTCTCTCGAGCTACGCGCTTCAAATCCACTAACACTGGGTCTTTGTCTTGCTTTGCCCGGATATCATCTAACAACTCTGACCTTGCCATCAATGGCGCAAAACACTGAGCTTCACCTTCCCGTTCAACCACTTGAATCTGCAAACTGTCTAACTGATCGACCACTTCTTGCAAAGTAGTGATAGCATTAACCGGTCTCCGGCTAAGTGCATCCGCTACAACATTCGCTTTACCCGGATGGTATTGAATGTCCAAGTCATAGTCTTTCACAAACTCCAACCATCTTCTTTGCCTCATATTCAAATTCTCTTGAGTGAAAAAGAACTTAAGGCTCTTATGATCCGTGAATATTCTTGCCTTAACTCCATAAAGATAGTGTCTCCACTGTTTCAAAGCAAAAACCACTGCTGCCAACTCCAAGTCATGTGTAGGATAGTTCTTCTCATGAACCATTAACTGCCTAGAGGCGTAAGCTATTACCTTTCCCGCTTGCATCGAACACATCCCAAACCTTGACTCGAAGCATCCGTATACACGTCATAGTTATCAAAGACCTCTCGGCAAAGCTAACACAAAAGCCGCAACAACTTATCCTTCAACGTCCGAAAAGCTTCCTCACACTCCTTTGTCCACTCAAACTTGATGTTTTTCTCGAGTAAGTCTAGTGAGAGGAGTTGCTATCTTCAAGAAATCTTGTACAAACTTCCCGTAGTAGCCCGCTAAACCCGAAAACTTCTTATCTCTCGTCACCGTAGTAGTAGGTCTAGGCCACTTAGAAACAGCTTCTATCTTCGCAGGATGAACTTGAATTCCATCTCCAGAAATTACATGGCCAAGAAAACTAACTTGTTTTAACCAAAATTCACACTTTGAAAACTTGGCATACAATTTCTTTTCCTTTAAAGTCTGCAAAACAATCCTCAGATGCTCCTCATGCTCCTTCTCATCCTTAGAGTATATCAAGATATCATCTATGAATACTACCACAAATTTATCAAGATAAGGCATGGAGACTCTTTGCATTAGATCCATAAACGCTGATGGGGTATTAGTGAGTCCAAAAGGCATGACAAGGAACTCATAATGTCCATACCTTGTACTAAATGCTGTCTTCGGTCTATCTGCAACATTGATCTTCAACTGGTGATAACCTGACCTAAGGTCAATCTTAGAAAACACCTTCTTTCCTTGCAACTGGTTAAACAAGTCATCAATCCTAGGCAAAGGATACTTATTCTTGATTGTCAGGTTATTCAAGGCTCGTAGTCGATGCACATCCTCAAACTACCATCCTTCTTCTTCACAAACAAAACCGGTGCTCCCCAAGGCGATGTACTTGACCGAATCACATTCCTTTCTAACATGTCCTTAAGCTGTACTTTTAACTCTTTTAATTCAAATTTGGTTCCATCCTATAAGGTGCCTTGGCCGTAGGTGCTTGCTCCCGGGATTAATCGTATCTCAAACTCTATATCCCCGTCATGCATATTTCCCGGCAACTCATCCGGAAAAACTTCGGGGAAATCCTTAACTATAGGAGTTTCTTCTAACTTAGGAGTATGCTTCTCTCGTGTCCATAGCATAAAGAACATACCCTTCACAACCCTTCGCAAAGCCTTCATGGCTCTAACCGCCGATATTATCGGATGCCTCTTCTTACTTGGCTTATAAACGTTACCCTGAAAGGTCTTATCTGACTTACCTGGAACTCTGAAGACCACTTTCTTACCTCTACAATCCACATGAACAAAATTCTTGGATAGCCAATCCATCACCAGAATTACATCAAAGTCTGTGAAGTCCAAAACTGTCAAGTCTGATTTACATCTATAAGTTCCAACTCTAACGTCCACTTGAGGTAAAACTTGTGCAACTTTAGTAACTCTTCCCAAAGGTGTAGTGATACTTAGAGGTTTCTTCAACTCCTGAAGTGGTAGGTTCAACTTCCTAGCTATCTTAGAAGACACAAAAGTACCTGAGGCTCCAGTATCAAACAAGGGTGACACTGCTAAGCTATCTATGATTATGGTACCTAGCAAGTGGATCAATTTAAGTACAATAAATAACATCATATGCGTCCATATAATATTAAGTATTCATAATAAACACAAACACTTAAAATGTACCTGTAACAACAAGATCATCAGGCTCTTCTGGTTACACATCAATAGCAAAGACACGAGTAGGTCTGCAAGAAGATCCACGGTTTGCATTCTGATTCCCTCTGTTATCTGCTGGGTTCCGCTGAGATAAGTTCTTAGGATAGTTCCTGGAGAAGTGCCGCGTTTCTCCACAGCTAAAACAACCGTTACCTCCGACTCTGCACTCTCCTGCATGCGCCTTGTTGCATTTAGAACATATAGCAGGTGGACCACTTTTCTGATTAACTGTCGCTGGTGTTGCAGTCTTCTTAAACATACCTGACTGTATTTCATAAGCCAACCCATCCTTGTATAGTGCCATCTTTCTTTCTTCAACATTCATCAGCTCAGGGTAAAACCGTCCTAGTTCGTTAAACTTATTAGTGTACTCGGACACTGTCTGGTGTATACCTTGCTTAAACCTGAGAAACTGACTTGCCTTATCAGCTTGCACCGTAGCCGGGAAGTATTCGTTGTAAAAACAAAACCTTAAACCCTTCCCAATCAGTTACCTTTCCATTACCGCTCTGAATGGCATCGATTCAAGCTTCAGCTGCTCCCAAGAGAAAACTGACTGCCAACTGGGCCATCTCAGATTCAGGAACATGAATATTCCTACAGGCCTTTTCGAAACTCCTTATCCATTCTTCGGCCTTTGAATGTTCCACATTCCCGAAGAAGTCCTGAACCCTGTTCCTTCTCAGTCTGGTGTACCAATCCACTGGTGGTGCTTGCTCCACTGCTGGTCTAACTGGCGAAGCTTGAGGGTACACTGGAGGGTATCCATAGGGTATCTCCCGCTGGTGAGGTTGTTGGTATGGGGGTGGTGGATATGCTTGCTGAGGTGGAAACCCTGAGTGACCAGTCCCATACTGATAAAACTGCTGCTGTGGCTGAAACTGCTGTTGTGGCTGAAACTGCTGGTAAGCATAACCTGGTGCCACAAAAGTATTAGCTCCGCTCGGCGGTGAAGGAAGAACTGTAGGCTGTGGTGTGTAGTCATAAACTGGTGGCGGATAAAAAGCTGATGCAGGTGGACGACTATAGATCGGTTGTGACTGTTGTGCTCCTGATGGGGGAGGATATACCGTAACAGCTGGAGTCACATGTATCAGGGGTATTTCCACAACCACTGTCACATACAACGGTGTATCATAGTCGCGCGCTTGCTCTCAAACCGGGAACGTCCCGTTTGTTGAACACGTCCCATCGTAGCCGACTCCGGACCCGTAGTATTAGCAATCACCCCCGAAGCCACCGGGCCGACTAACCGTAGGTCCTCTATCTCTCGCCTATCTCTCGCACCTTCCCGCGTACGGATTTCTTGAACTTCCTTCCTCATTATTATTAGCACCCGAACCTCTGCGTGTAGTCACCATTCTGTAGAAGAAGAGAGAGAACTTACGGATTACTAAGGCTCTAAACACTTATCTCAAGAAAGTCAAGTCCTAAGCAGCAAGGAAACATTGTCTCTGATACCAACTGTGACGCCCCGATCCCGGACCCGAGTCCTTATCCGGAAATGAACGCCCGGCATGTATAATATTAAATATAATCCAATATTATACATAAGCCTTACGTCATATATCAAAAACATAATGCGGAAACGAAACGACTCGGGGAAATAAATTCCAAAGACCAACAAAACCAGATTCAATGCTGCACTAAAATCCAAAATGGAAATTGAAACGTCTTACATCAAATCCAAAACAAAAGAAGCCAAACGATCTAGTCTTACAACAAAGGCCACTAAACGAGCCAAACAAAAACAATATTCAATCTGAAATAACAACATAGTTTGTATCAAACTTGAAATAAAAGAAAGTTTCCAAAAGAACAACTTCATATAAAACATCTTCGTATCAAGACCTCAAACATCTTCATCATACTCCTCGTCTCCATAAACCTGTTCATCTTCTCAATAAAACATTTAACGGGTAAGTACATACGTACTTAGTAACAAGTACAAGCTATTGAAATCATGCGTTTAATAAAGAAAGCAAGTAACCATCATCTTATTAATAAACCGTTTAAACATGATCTTACATCTAACTATCACGTTATATTCATAGTATAACATGAGGTCCCTAGGGTTACTAGCTTAGCTTATCTATGTTACAAAGATGTTTGCGAGGGCACTACACTTAGTGAGATATGCACTAAGACAAAAGTTGCAACCCTATAGAGATAAATCTCTAGCGGTCCCGAGACAATCAATCACTTTAACCGGCTAGCACTAAAGCTGTCCGGTGAATGACTATTTCGTTCGTGAGGTTGTCCGGCGGTATGATCACTACTTTAACTGGCTTTGTCTAGAATCCGGCAGTGACCATTACCACTTTATCTGGCCAACCAACACATTGCCGATGTTGTACTGTGCCTATTCAAGCTCTCATGATGCTTAATCTTTTATCTAGTCAATTACGTTTATTAAGCGATTAACTAGCCACCTAGTTTCATTCAGTACAAAAGCTCCCTACTCCCTCTTCTTAGACTTCTAGACTCAATCTAGCAATTACACAGACATTGATGATTCCTAGTTCATCAAAGCGCAAGGCCAATCCTAAGTTTCCGACGGTCCCAAGTTTCATATATAAGAAGTCCACTTGGTGCAGAACTAAACGCATCAGAAACCTATTCATGGCTTTGTAATGTTCATGAATATTTATAAATGTTGTTTAGATCATACTAGGAAGACCCCAAACCATACTCTGGTATACCACCACACTACAAACAAATTAATTAAACACTTAGCTATTCTATATATATATATATATATATATATATATATATATATGTATATATATATTTATATATATATATATATGTATATATATATATATACTTTTTTTTTCATACATCTAAACGACTTCAACCTGCTACAGCAAAATATACATAGGTCAATATGGAACAATCCCCTTTTTTTAATTTTTTTTTTATTTAAAACAAAAGAAAAACTTTTACAGTATATGCAAGTTGTCCTATTTTATTTTTCCTCCCTCTTTTTTTTTTCGGCAATAGGATCAAACAGAAATAAGATCATGAGCTTTCAAAAAATCCAAAGAAATCATGTCCTCCCCATTATTTTTCCATCGGCAGCAGTATAGATCACCCAACATAATAAAAATTAATAATAATAATAATAATAAGAAACAATAAACCCAGAACATGGGAGGTGCGCCCAAACCTTCTGCAAATCTTAAATATAGATTTTTGCCGAAAAGGACGTATTAATTCAATTATCCGGCTCCAAGGACACTAGTTATTAATTAGGACAAAACATGTGTAAACATACCAAAATACCCCTTTATTCTTTACTAAACTCTCCTCCTCCCATTCTTCGATCTGGCAGCTGCAAATTGAATTACCGCCGGAGAAGAAGCGAGGGAGGTTGACTCAACAAAGTGAGTCTTGCCGGAATGGGAAGAAAGGATGCAATTAAATTTGTTGGAGGAAGCAATACGGAATGAGTGGTCGGAGGAAGGCTGCGAAATGTCTATTGCAATTTGCGGTGGTTTCTAATTCGTGAATGGACGCCGGAGGAAGCTGCGATTTCCGGCGGAAGGGAGCAGCCCGTCGGATATGTTTCTAATTTTGGGATTTTTCTTTGACCCAGATGGCGGCGGCGATAATTGATGGCCGGCTGAGTGGCTGCCATAGATGGCCGGCTGCTGCTTCATCCGCAAAAAAAAAATCGTCGCTCGCTTCCTACGCCCGTGTGCCGCCGGGCTGGGGCCATGTGCACCGGCGAAGGAGTTAACGCCGGCCATGGTTGCCGATGAAGCAGCCTGTATTTTTTTTATTTTTTTTTTGAAAAAGTTTAGGGTTGTTGCTTTTAATTTTTTTAACGTTATTACATTTTTGTGACGGTTACTACTTGTTTATGAGATGTTACAACTTTTTTTTTTTGACTGTTACGACTTGTGTATGGGATGTTACGCCTTGTTTATTGGACGTTGCTATTTTTTACGGGCTGTTACTACTTTTCCATTTTAATGTTACGGGCTGTTACTCCGTTACGACATTTTACGGGCTGTTACTACTTATTTTTTAACAAATAAGGGTTGTTACTACTTGTTTTTAGACCGTTACTACTTTTTCATTGGATGTTACGACATTTTATGAGCTGTTACTACTTGTTTCTTGACTGTTACTATTTGTAGAAGGGTAAAAAGTAACAAGGGGTATTTTTGTCCAAATATTTTGTTTTTGTCCTTTATAACATCTGAAAAATAAAAATGTCCTTGCAGACCCATTTATGTGTTTTTTTGTCCTTGTAGCCCCTTCCCCCTCTTAAATATGCATATTTTGCTCACTTTCAAGGCCAAGAACTCAACCAAACAAAGGTACATCGAATCTAACAACAATTATGCATCAAAACAAGCAAATAAACAAACAAATTTATTATCAAAACATTATAAAACATCAATCATTCAGTATGAAAACCCCGTTACCTTTTAAAAGCATGCAACAACGATCCAACTCCAACAAATACCTAGCTCTCAATTCAACCTATACAAAAAATGATTCATCTATCGATTAACAATCTACCAAGAATTCTAAACGCTGAAAACTACGACAGGAAGGATTTAGAACACATAAACTTGATCGAAACACGGGATTCCACAACTTGATAAAAATCTAACCTTCTCCAATGAAATTTGTATCCACACGATCCTTGCGTCACGTGGAGTCTTTTATCCTTGAGGCGTCTGCACAACCGAGCAACGGATTAGCTTCGATTATCGAAAGCTTCTTCTTCCCCTCTTTTCTTTCAAAACCTGCGCACGTACCTTCTCTGATGAACCGTCCCTCTTCTTTTTTTTAAACATAATTGAAGTTTTAATTCCCTATTAATCCCCCATTAAAACCTATTCCATTAATTCCCCTTTTTTTTCTTCCTTAACCAAAATCATTATTTTTTTTTCCTTTTATTTCCAAAATTAAAATAAATATAATATTCCGATTTTTCGTTAAAAGACTAAAATGCCCTTTTTCGAAAAACGGGATGTTACATAACGTCTCTCTCAATTTAAAGCTTTTATATGTATGATTTATACTGTTCACCACAAGTGACCGACAACAACTCAGATCAGCAGCGGAAACAGGAAGCCGAAGACTGAACCTCCGAGAAACAACTCCCCGGAAACAAACTGGTCAGGCCATCGACCAAGAGAAGCCGGCGGCAAGAGCAACACAGCAGTAGCAAAAGCAGTGGTGCCGTCAACCTCCCAAGCCCCAGATCTAAGTCACACCGTCAAAGAACGCCACCAAAAGTCGCCGGGAAAACCAACCGCTCCCCCAGATCAAGATCTAAAGAGAGGAGCAAGAACTCTGGCGCCGTTTTCTCCTTCCAGAAAAACTCCAAATCCAAATCTCTCATTAACTGCATTCAATGTCCCAAACCATTCCTTGCCGTTTCAATTATCTGTGAAATTGATCTCCTCGATTCTCTATAACGTCTTTCTTCCTGTTCTGACTTCTCTATTATGCGTCCTTGCCTAATCGATTCTTTGATACAATCTCCTCTCATCTTTTCGCGGATATCGCATAAATGGAAACCGAATCATCCTTGATTCGTGTAATCGTCTTGAGTGAAGGCCAGCAACCGAAAGCTCGGCTCTTTCGGAGGGCAAGCAACCCAGCTTACGCCAAAGTTTCAGAAAGATTTGGCCAGGGTCATTTACTGAGGTCAATGATGCTGATTTGAGGCCTATGATGATCGAAATCATCTCCAAATCGAAAAAGATCGTGTCCTGACTGAAGGTTCCTTGATTCCCGCTATATCCGGCTCCGAACCATAAATTCCGGCCACTAATCTGTCAGGGAAGTCTCTGTAATCTTTATTCATTATTTGTGTTAAATAAAATTATTTATCACTAGCATATCTCTGCTTGATAAAAGTTTTTTTTTTTTCTTTTTGCGCTGTAACATTGTCGTTTTCCTTAAATAGCTTTTTGCAGTATTTGCTCTAAATCTTAATCCTGTAATTAAAAGGTCCAAGTTACATATATGAATATATATCTAATAAGTCCTCTGTATAGTTCACGATTTATGTGTAGATTTTTATAATATGTTGTATGGTCTGAATCATATGCTATCAAATAATACAAGTTTTGTATATAGTGCGGATATATATCTATTGTATGGAATATTACCTCTTCATCTTCGAACTACAGCCTATGGCTCCTTGTCACAGTATATGTTTGACACTGTTCTGGTGCATCATGTGCCGTAATATAATAAAATTACTATGCCTGTTGTCTTATAAATAAATGTGTTATTTGAATCAAGAGTAGTATATGTGTGTAATTTGAATCAAGAGTACTATATGTGACCTGTGTATACTGCATTAATGATTCTTGTGTTGGCAGCCTTGACCAAGTTACTGGCAGAACGATTTTCCACATGCTCAATCTCGAAGAGTGTAGTTTTTTTTTTTTTTTTGAGTGGTCGAAGATTGCTGTTTTAAATGGCTGATTTTGGCAGGACAATCTTCTGTCACGTGCTTAAAATGAAGATAGGACTCTAATGCGATTGTGTGCTGATATGGAATAGATACTACATTGATCCTGTATATCGATGACTTTAATTCAAAGATTTGCTGCCTTTATTTCCTATTTCATTATATGCGTTTTTGACCCGAGTTCAAAGCTGGGTCGCAATGGTAAATTGCTTTGATCCATTTTATTTTCTGCCCGAGTCACTGGTTCATGCATAGTTTCAATATAGCCTTGGTCAGTCAGTTCAGCCATTATATTCAACCTTTTTGTGTCTTGGTTTGGTTGAATAAAAGGGTTGGACCCGGTCCTTACTGTGACTATGTGTAAACCCAATTTCGGTTCAACTCGTTTAGTGATATGAGAGGCAATGTTCAAATCCCGAGTTAATAACATGCTTATTTTCTGTATAATTATTAGCCTGACGGCACCAAGACAGAAATTACATGTTGATACACTCCAATCTTTATATATATCATATGTGGCTCGGTTATTCTGAATTTGAAATTGGTTTCACACCATTAAGGTTTAGAGTCCTTCACCTCTACTCCCTATAAATAGTCACTAATAAAACAGGATTGCTCACCAGTCTGAAACATAATCAATCCCACATTTTCTCTTAAAAGAGTTTGTTCTTGTTTTGTAGAAAAGTGTGGTTCTGAGTAATGATAGATCATTACTGAATCGAGAACCGGAGGAGATACAAGTTCATGCTTTCTGTGGCATATAGAAGAGCTGAACGCCGTCGTTGTAGTCTCTCCCTTTGATAAGTAATTATCGGTTTTTACCATTTTTCATAGTGTGTACCAGAAAAAACTGTTTTTGTATTGGCTGTGTGTTTGTTTGACTGAGTCAATCTATTTTTTGTTTAGTAACGTACAAGTTTTCGCCCGATTCACCATGGAATATTTTGGTTGCTTTTGGCGGATCGCTTACTACTAGGTTGGATCAGATGTCAACCTGCGGAGGCACCATTTGTTACTATTGGACAAATTTCTCCATCAGTATAGTGTTTATTTGATTTAATCCGTGTATAGAATCAGTCTCAGAATCCACTTGGTTTGATAAACCAAGGGGACGTCTTTGGAAGAGACTTGAGGAACTGATTCTAGAACTGTAAGAGTTTGAATAAAAGTGACACTAGGCCCGATTGGCTCACTAGTTTGTGTTTATCACCTCACTTGTTACTTCTACCGGAATTTCAGCCTGACTCAACTTCACTGTCTCAAGTGCTGAAATTCTGCTATCTTTTGTGCTTGGCTGTGCTATATTGCTAACTCTGTTACACCTTCTGCCTTGCACCATTTGCTGTGTTTGTTGAGTCTCACACACACTTCCTCTGTGCCATACTCGATTAAGCGCCGATTAAGTGTAAGCGCCAAGCTCACGCTTCAAAATTGGTGTTAAGCGTCCAGGATGAGAAAGCGTGCGCTTTTTCGTAAAAGCGACGCTTTTTACCGTCGCAAAAAGCGCCATGAAGCACCGCTTTTTCATTATTCGGGCAGACTGTATATTTTTTTTAACATCAGGGGCATTTTTGTAACTTCTTGTTACTTTTACACCCATAACCCTATCTCCTATTCAGAGACCGCATATTCTAATTTCATTCCCTCTCTTCTTCACTTCGATTACAGCAGCTGGAGGTAAGTTTCTTCTTCTTTTTTCTTTTTCCTTTTTTCGAAAGATTTCTTCTCTCAAATTTCAAAGAGCAAGGTAAATTACTCTTCTCCCCGTCTCTTATCTCTACTTCTTCATTTCTCACTCCCAATTTGACATAAAAAGAGTGAATTATACAGCACCCTTTTTCTTTTTAAATTTAATTAGTTGCTTCTATTCTTATGTTTTTTTTCTTCTAATTAGATTTAAGTTGCTAGCGCCTTTAAAAAAAAAGAAAAACTAATTACTAATTGGTTAACTTTCTTAACTTTAACATGACATTCGACTATTGTTGTTTTTCGTTTTCCTTTCAGATTTTATAATAATATATAATGTCTAGCTCTCAAGGTCAAAGTCGCACAAAAACGGATATAGGATGGAAACATTTTCACCAAAAATTCCCAGACAATCAAAAAGTTTTGGTGTGTAATTATTGTGGACACACATCTAGTGGAGGGATTTTTAGAGCAAAACAACATCTTGTTGGTGTTGATACAGATTATAAAGGGGTTAAAAAGTGTCCGAAATGTCCACAATCTGTCCGTGAAGAGGTGTTGGCTGCCATGAATAAGAAGAGTAAAAAAAACAAACGAGTGCAGGGCGTGGGGAGTATGATGCTTGCTTTTATGAGGTTGACGATGATGAAGTTGGAGAATCGCATCCACAAAGAAAAAGAAGTTGTCCAACTCCAACTGTTGGTGCAAGTGGAAGTAAGAAAGGCACCATGGACCAATTTATTCTAAGAAAACCATATGATGCACCGAAGATGAGACAAACAAGCATCATGGATTGTGTTAATCCTAAGTTGAGAGAGCGGGCATGTCAAGAGATTGGTCACTTTTTCTATGATGGTGCATTGGCTTTTAATTTGGCCAAGTTAGAAAGTTTCAAAAGAATGATTCAAGTGATGCACTCCACGATGATCAACCACGTATTCACCATGTTCAAGATCCTATTGTCATCCGAGATGGACCTATTACAAGATTTCAAGTAAAGAAGGCTCGGGAAGCTTATGCAAAGATTGGTTCAAGTCATGAATGAAGAGAGCAAAGACTTAAAAGCCGATGATCCATCCATTTGTAGTTTGCTAAGTGTTGATTGGGCTTGAAGAGGAACCACCGTACGGATTGCTAAGTTTTATGGATTATTCGAATTTATGCATTTTATTGTTTTTTCGATTGGGCTTTTATTTGTGTAATAATTAGGCCCATATAATTTAGGTCGTATTTTCTCTTCCTATTTAATGGTGTTGGCCGAACCGAGATAGACAGATTATTTTGGAGATTAAATCTAGTTTATATTCCGAGACTTTTCGTAGATTGGAGTTTCTTTCAATTATTCGAGATTGAATAATTGGGTGGTCTTCCTGAGATAGGATTATCACGAGACGATAATCAGAGATTGATTATTGTTGTTACCTTCGTTCTATTTCCAAATAATCCACGTTTTATTCAATCTGTTTCGGAACCCTAGCTTGTTTCGTAAAGTCCATAAACAGTTGCGGAAAATCGGTAAAGATCGAGGCTTTAATCATCGATCCTACAAATCGATTGTTATCAAGTGGTATCAGAGAATAGGCGATTAAAGCTGCTGCGATTTCTTGAAGAATTTTGCTGCTGCGTTCTGTTCCATCGGCTGCGTTTTTCTTGCGCAACAAGAACCCTACTCTGCTGCGTTTTTATCCTCGAATTTGCTGTTATTGCTGCTGCATATTACGGATTAATATCCATCTGCTGCTACATAATTTGCTGATCGGCTGCTGTTGCGCAACAACTGCTGCGTTTTTAGGGTTGATCACAAAAAAAAAAAAAAAAAAAAAAAAACCTAGCCGCGTTCACCAACAACACCGAAACCCTAGCCGTGTTCTTGCATCCTTTACGCAGCGTTTAACGGTCGAGGTAATTCGAGCCCTACGTAATTCTTAGCTCGTCTTTATTACCACCGCACTTCGGACCTGTTCGATTATTTTTTGTGCTGCGTTATTAGTTCCTGCTGTTGTATTCCATTGATTGAATTGCACCAATTTAAAAAAAAAAAAAAAAAAAAAAAAAGAGAGCAGAACGAAGCACAAAATTACGAGACTTAATCAATACTGGTATCTTCCTCGTTCTTGATCGACACTCCAAAAAAAAAAAAAAAAAAAAACGAATCAAGAACCTCAAGAATTATCAAGAATTTAAGGAAACCGGATTCTTGATTTTCGATCGAAAGAGTAGTACTCCGATCAATCTTGACGAAGCACTTCCAGAAAATTTGATTGTCTCTACACACACCACACGAGCTTCACGTTCTGTGATCAAAAAAAAAAAAAAAAAAAAAAATCTAGGCAAGAATTTTTTTTGCGTTTTCGTGATTAGTACGGTGTCAGGAGTCCTGGAACAAAATTTGATTTTACCCAAACAAAATTTTGCGTAATTTTCCACGAAATTTGGCGGGAAACAGCAATTTTAGGCTATAATTTGACAAAAAAAAATAAGATTTGGCTATCTTGTGAGTGTTAAACACGAGTGAACGTGAGTTAAGTCACCATAAGCCTCACGCTATGGCTGATGATAAACTTCTCGGAAAAGCGATCGAAGACAGGCTTAATCAAAACCTAGAAACCACGAAGCAAGATATCGCTGACGAGTTTGATCAATTCCGTGCTGAAACTGACCACAAATTTGAGCAACTCATGAATGCTATTCAAGCATTACACATCCAACGAAGAGAAGAGGTAGTTCCCCCCCCACCTAACCCTGTTGATAATGCAGGTGGAGCTATCGTTCCTAACACCGACAGTGGTCGTTCAAGCACCTCCACATGACGATTCACGTCATGTGAAATACAAAATTCCACCGTTTGATGGTAAGGCCGATCCGGACAGTATTTGGCATGGGAGATGAAAGTCTCTCAAATATTTTCTTGTACAAATTTTAGTGATGTTAAACAGTACAAATAGCGACGATGGAGTTTACCGATATGGCCATGCATTGGTGGGACCAACTCCAGCCCAACGTCGAAGACGACGTGATGGTGAGATCACTTCATGGGCGGTGCTCAAAGAAATCATGAAGCAACAAAGTGGTACCTACTCATTACTATAGGGATCAGCTCCGTAAGTTACAAACGTTACGTCAAGGTAATCGCACCGTCGAAGAATTCGATGACGATTTACGCCTCACACTGCTTAAAGCCAACGTAGAAGAGGATGATGAAGCGACAATGCAGCGTTTCCAATGTGGCCTTCGACCCGAAATTGCTTGCCACGTTGAATTACAGAATTACCGCACCAAAGCCGAGCTTCTACAAGGCGCAATCATGGTGCAAAAGCGCTTGGCTGAACGGGCTGCATATAAAGCTTCTTATGGTAACACTCGCTCTACTTATCCTTCCTTTGGCCGAGGTACTACGTCTTCGACTTCTAATGTTTCCAATCAACCTCATACACGCCCTAAAGATGATTTTAAACCACGTAAATTGAATTATCCTTATTCTGATGCTAAAACGAAAGACATGCGTGAAAAGGGTGCTCCCCCTGTTGAACGTGCACGTGATATGGCTTGTTTTAGGTGTCGTGGTAGAGGTCATTATGCTCGTGATTGTCCTAATAAGCGTGTTTTAAGAGCTGTTGGTGTTGAGTTAGAACCTCATGATTTTGAATCTGATTCCGACAAGGATGATGATAACCCACATAGTGATAGCGATGATGATAATTTGCTGCATGTTAGTGCTACTTCTTCTTATGGTTCGGGTGTCTGTGGTGTTTTACAACGTGTTTTGGCTGCACAATCAAAAATTGATGATAATATACAACGTGAAAACATTTTTCAATCCACGTGTGGTATTGGGGGTAGAACTTGTAACATGATCATTGATTCGGGTAGTTGCACTAATGTGGTTAGTAGCTTACTTATTGAAACTTTGCGCCTCCCTACCTTACCACACCCCAAACCTTATCAATTACAATGGCTAAATGATGAGGGTGAGACGCACGTTAAGTCCCAAGCATTAATCAATTTTCGATTGGTAAATTTCATGATGAGGTACTTTGTGATGTTCTTCCTATGCACGTCACACACCTACTTTTAGGTCGCCCATGGCAATTTGATAGACGTGTTTCTTATGATGGCTACTTAAACCGTTATTCACCGCCTTATAAAGGCAAGACCATTGTTTTGCACCCAATGACCCCTCGTAAGCGCATGATGAGCAACTTAAGATGACGGCTTTCCGGTTACGTCACCAAGCAACACAAAATGATAATAAAGCCGTGGGTAAGGAAGGAGTTGTAGCTCGAGTAGATAAGGCTGAATCGGATCCTAAAGTTATTAAAAAAGATAAAAATGCCACCTCACACACTGTTAAAGCCAATCGGAATTTAATGCTGAATGCCGTAGGCGCTGGAAATCCAATTTATATTCTTGTGCTTAAAAACTCTGACTCCCCTACCCCTTGTTTACTTTCTATATCTGATTTAACCAGCTTCTCTCCCTAGTGCGATTTATTCTCGTTTTGCAGAATTCAAGGACGTATTTCCGGAGGAGGAACCCAAGGGGGGCTACCACCAATAAGAGGAGTGGAACATCGTATCGACTTTGTACCCGGTTCCGTGCTACCAAACCGGCCACCTATAGAGCCAACCCCACGGAAATCGTGGAGATCCAAAAGCAAGTTGCGGAGCTGTTGGAGAAGGGAAAGATTCGTGAGTCCATGAGTCCTTGCGCAGCCTCCATATCATTGTGGTCCCCAAGAAGACAGGAGAATGGCGCATGTGCACGGATTGTCGTGCAATCAACCAAATAACGGTAAAGTATCGATATCCTATCCCTAGACTAGATGACATGCTTGATAATTTACATGGTAGTCGTTTCTTTACAAAAATTGATTTGAAGAGTGGCTACTACCAAGTACGTATTAGGGAAGGTGATGAGTGGAAAACAAAGATTTAAAACTACTTTTGGCTTATATGAATGGCTTGTCATGCCATTTGGGTTAACTAATGCACCTTCCACGTTTATGCGACTTATGAATGAGGTCCTTCGGGAATTTATAAATCACTTTGTCGTTGTGTACTTCGATGATATACTTATCTACAAAGAAAACTTTTGATGATCATGTTGAACATTTAAAGGTTGTTTTGCATACACTTAGGGAACACGAATTATATGCTAATCTCAAAAAGTGTAACTTTTGTTTGGAGAGTGTTGTCTTTCTTGGCTTTGTTATTAGTGCTAAAGGTGTGGAAGTGGACCAAGAAAAGATCAAGGCGATACAAGAGTGGCCTGAACCTTCCACAGCTGCGCAAGTACGTAGTTTCCATGGCCTTGCAAGCTTCTACAGACGTTTTGTGAAGGGATTCAGCTCCATTGCGGCTCCCCTCAATGAGCTTGTCAAAAAGAATGCACCGTTTGTGTGGGCACAACGTCACAGGGAAGCTTTTGAAACTCTTAAGTCTATGCTTATTTCTGCACCTATTCTTGCATTACCTGATTTTAATAAAATGTTCCAACTTGAATGTGATGCATCGGGTGTGGGGATTGGTGGTGTTCTAATTCAAGAAAGTAGGCCTGTTGCGTACTTCGAAGAGAAACTAAAAGGGGCTGCACTTAATTATTCCACCTACGACAAAGAATTATATGCATTGGTTAGGTGTTTACAAACGTGGCAACATTATCTCGCGACCACGTGAATTCACTATCCACACTGATCACGAGTCTATCAAGTACTTAAAAGGGCAAGGGAAACTGAATAAGCGTCATATCCGATGGGTTGAATTTATAGAGTCATTTCCCTATGTGATTAAGTATAAGAAGGGTAAGGATAATATAGTTGCTGATGCCTTATCTCGACGTTATTCCTTTATCACTTCTATGCAAACCAAGTTGCTAGGTTTTGAATCTATTAAGCATATGTATGAACATGACGTTGATTTTGGGAAAATATTTGCTGCGTGTCCTTCTCGTGATCAACCTGACTATTCTATTTTTGATGGCTTCCTTTACAAGAATGATAAGTTATGTGTGCCCCGCTGTTCTATGCGTGAGTTGTTTGTTAAGGAAACTCATGGGGGAGGTTTGATGGGACATTTCGGGGTAGATAAGACCTTAGACATGCTTAAGCAACATTTTTATTGGCCTAAGATGAAATCTCGATGTGGTTACTTATTGTTCTTCGTGTTTAGTTTGCAAGCATGCTAAGGCTAGGTCACAACCACACGGGTTATACACACCACTTCCTATTCCCACTTCACCTTGGACTCGATCTTTCCATGGACTTTGTCCTAGGTTTACCACGAACTAGGAACGGTCATGATTCGATTTTTGTGGTTGTTGATATAATGTCTAAGATGGCACATTTCATTGCGTGTCATACGACTAATGATGCTTCTGCTATTGCTGACTTGTTCTTTAAGGAGATAGTACGTCTGCATGGTGTGCCTAGATCCATTGTTAGTGATCGTGATACCAAGTTCATTAGCCACTTTTGGAGAGTGTTATGGAAGAAACTAGGTACATCCTTGTTATTTTCCACTTCTTTTCACCCCCAAACTGATGGTCAAACAGAGGTTACAAACCGTACTTTAGGACAAGCTTGCTTAGCTTAGACCGTGGTGGGTAAGAACCTTAGGACGTGGGAGAAGTGTCTTCCATTTGTTGAATTTGCTTATAATCGTGCTCCTCACTCAGCCTACTAAGGCTGCACCATTTGAACTTGTTTATGGTTTTCTACCCTCTCGCTCCTTTCGATTTTGTTCCTCTTCCCCGCAGTACACACGTGAGCTTAGATGCGGAGGAAAAGGCCGCTTGTTCGTGATTTGCATACTAAAGCTCGTTTGGAGGTTGAAAAAGCTACGGAGAGGTATTTCAAACAAAGCTAATAAAGGGCGCAAAGAGATGATCTTCAAGCCGGGGGATTGGGTGGGCCGTATCTACGCAAGGAACGTTTTCCACATCACCGGAAGAGCAAACTGAACTACCGCGGTGATGGACCATTTCAAGTACTGCGTCGGGTCAATGACAATGCCTATGTCATAGACTTGCCTCCGGATTGGACCATGTCTTCCACCGTCAATGTTAAGGACTTATCGCCATTTGACGATCCTCATTATGATCTGAGGTCAGATCCTTCCGAACCGGGAGGGAATGATGCACTCCACGATGATCAACCACGTATTCACCATGTTCAAGATCCTATTGTCATCCGAGATGGACCTATTACAAGATTTCAAGTAAAGAAGGCTCGGGAAGCTTATGCAAAGATTGGTTCAAGTCATGAATGAAGAGAGCAAAGACTTAAAAGCCGATGATCCATCCATTTGTAGTTTGCTAAGTGTTGATTGGGCTTGAAGAGGAACCACCGTACGGATTGCTAAGTTTTATGGATTATTCGAATTTATGCATTTTATTGTTTTTTCGATTGGGCTTTTATTTGTGTAATAATTAGGCCCATATAATTTAGGTCGTATTTTCTCTTCCTATTTAATGGTGTTGGCCGAACCGAGATAGACAGATTATTTTGGAGATTAAATCTAGTTTATATTCCGTAGACTTTTCGTAGATTGGAGTTTCTTTCAATTATTCGAGATTGAATAATTGGGTGGTCTTCCCGAGATAGGATTATCACGAGACGATAATCGAGATTGATTATTGTTGTTACCTTCGTTCTATTTCCAAATAATCCACGTTTTATTCAATCTGTTTCGGAACCCTAGCTTGTTTCGTAAAGTCCATAAACAAGCGGAAAATCGGTAAAGATCGAGGCTTTAATCATCGATCCTACAAATCGATTGTTATCACAAGTTGAAGATGCGGCCATTTATGGGTTACATTTATGAAGCCATGGATAGAGCAAAGGAAGCAATTTTAAAAAGCTTTGAAACCAACAAGAAAAAGTGTGAGGAAGTGTTAAAGATTATTGATAATAGGTGGGACAATCAACTTCATCACCCTTTCCATGCCGCGGGTTACTATCTAGACTAAATCCCTACTTTTATTTTCACAATCCAAGAGTTGAGGCCGATGAAGAAGTCACCTCTGGATTTCTCAAGTGCGTGAAGAGATTGGTACCAAATAATGAAGCTCAAAGCAAGATAATTACGAGTGAGTTGTCGAAGTATCAGACTTCTGGGGATTTGTTTGGAAATCAATTTGCCATTGACGCAAGAAATGATCCAACACATGAAATGTCACCCGGTAAATACTTTTTTCTTCTTTAATTAAAAACATAGTTTCAGACTATTAGTAAGTGTTTATAACACTTTAAGTGACTAATCAAACTTTTTTTTTCAAATCTCAGCCGATTGGTGGAGAACTTTTGGAAATAGCGCGCCAAATTTGAAGGAGTTTGCAATTAAAATTCTTAGCCTCACTACAAGTTCTTTGGGATGCGAAAGAAATTGGAGTATTTTTGAGCTTGTAAGCAACATTTGTTTCGACTAGCAAATAATTATATTTTCTTTGACTTATATGCATGTCCAAACATTGAAAATTTTGTGGAACAGATACACTCAAAGAGAAGGACTAAGCTTGAGCACAAAAGGCTACGTGATTTAGTGTACGTGAAATACAATCAAAAGCTCAAGGAACGTGCTAAATCCAAGAAAAATGATCCTATTCTCTTGAATTTGAAGGACGTTGATGATATCAACAATGAATGGACACTTGGAAGGATGGAGAGTTTGGATATACAAGATGCCGGTGATCTACCCGTTCATGATGATGGTAGTGATTTGACATGGAATGTTTTAGCAGAGGCTAGTGGGGTGAATGAGAGAGGACATACTCGATCATCAACTTCAAAAGGCAATTTTCAACTAGTTGATGAAAGTGAGGGGGAATTTGATGACGGTGACGAAACCGAAGAGGATGAAGAGGTTGAAATTGGAGAAGATTCGGATGATGAGGGGGAGGATGAAGGATGGGAAACATGGGATGAGAGCAATGGGAATGAGAGGCTTGATTTGGATAATTGAACACTTATTAGTTATTACCTTTTGTAGTATTTCATCTTAAGTGGCTAAGCTAAGTCCTAACTAGTACTCTAGTAACTCCCAAGGAAACTTATCTTGTTATGTTTTGTAATATTTCATCCCAATTGGCTAAGTCCTAACTAGAACTCTAAGTGTAACGCCCCGCTCCCGGATACCGAGCCCTTATCCGGAAGAGAAACGTTCGGCGCGTATAGCATTAAATAAATCTAATATTATACGCAAGCCTCTACGTCGTCGTATCAAAATAAAAGCAAACGGAAGCTTTAAGGACTCGGGTAAAAACATAAAAGATACTATGAATAGAAAGTAACCATACTAAAGATGGATAGACAAATTACAACGACGAATAATCCAAATACTTATACAATACGAGGTCTTAAGAGTACAAGTACAACAAATCTAAGAAAAGTAATACAACTAGTCTAGTACAACCTCTACAAGAAAGAATTAGAAGCTCCGTCAAGACTCCAAGTCTTCAAAACTCATCATCAACACTTGATCTACCTGCTCGTCTTCTCACCCCACAATGCATACAAACATAAAATGCAAAGGAGGTAAGTACAAAGTACTCAGTAAAAGTGAGAAGCTATGACAACAATTATAATTTATAAAGAAAAGATATTTTAATTGATTAGTTATTTATGTGTGACCGACTCAATCTAGGGTTCACTTCATGCCCATCGACACGTCATGACTATACGTTTCTAACTTAGCTTATTTTTGTTACATCATGAATAACAAGGGCACTACGCCTAGTAATAGGATGTACTAGGACAATCGGGTGCAACCTACTTAGAGACACGCTCTAGTAGCCCCGGGAATATCCGAGTCCCGATAGTGTGATGACCGGCGAGTGCACCGTACGCTTTATCTAGCCAATCGATTGACCGGCGTGGGTACGATCTACTTTGTCTAGTCGAGAACACATCGCGATATTGTACTATGCCTTACCAAGCATTGCATGATGTTTAAGATTTTAAACTAACACATACGTTCGATTAGATGTTTAACTAGCCACCTAAGTGTTTTCACATAAGCTCCCTCACATCTCCTACTCTCGTACTTAGACCCCTAGACACGGACAGTCCTAGCAATTACACGTACATCGATAAACCCTAGTTTATCGAAGCACAAGGCAAATCCGAAGCTTTCGACGGTCCCACCTTTCTTCTTTTTAGGGAATCCATGTGGTGCCGGAACTAAACGCATCAAAAGCTAATTCGAGCTTTGTCACATTTATACCATATTAACATTTCATGTTTGAAGGTTTAAAATGATCAAAACATGCTTATAACACTAAAACGATAAAAACAAGAAAAGGAATTAAAAACGAGTTCGGACGCCCGTTTGGAAGCTCCGGACGCCCGTCCACTTAAAACCGCTACATCCCGAATCAAAATTAACACCTCGGACGCCCGTCCGTAAAATCCGGACGCCCGTCCGAAATGCAACCAAGGCGGACGCCCGTCCACACGGAGCGCACGCCCGTCCGACCCGGGTTTCGACTAGAACCCTAAAATCTTCGTCTTGCGATTTCTAAATCGATTCTAACCCAATTATCAGCAAAATAAGCACAGTAAAGCCTAGAAAACCATATCTAAGCATACCATATCATCCATAGTCATTGATCAATCCAAAGGCTCATCTTTCTAACATCAAAACACCTCTAAGTTTAATCTAAACCCTATAAACGATAATTGAAATCATAGGAAGAGCCTCTTACCTTAAAGGCATGCAAAACCAACATCAAAACACCAAGCAACTGCAACAATTGTTGATCCTCAACTCTCAAAACCTATTTGATCAACAAAAACCCTAAAACCCTATTTTTCCTTTCAAAAAAACGAAACTGAAAAAGTACCATAAACTGTAGATTACCTGGAGTAACTGCTGCGAAACTACTTTTAGATTGATCTACGCTCCAAGACGATCGTTTCGACTACTCATGGCTGAAAAACAGAGCTACGGATTGAAAGATACGAATTTTCCAAGAATCGGACTCTACGAATACCAAAACTAGGGCTAAACTGAAAACTTACGGATTAAGGATATTTTATTTTCCAAAGTTGCGTCTCCTCGCGCTGATCACTTTTCTCTCTTGCGGCATCTTGATCGATGAACGGATTGATCACACGGTTGATGCCTACTATTTCGCTTTCTTCCCGCGTCTTCTCATGTTGCCGCCGTTCCTCTTCTTTTTTTTTTTGTCAAAACTTGCGTGTGAAATAATGAGGGAATAATTGGGATTATCTCTTTTTATAGCCAATAATTAAATCCTTTATAATTAATAGCTAAAACCTTTTAATTAAATCCCTTTTATTCAAATAAATAGGATAAATAACAATTAGGTCATAGTAAATACGCCCAATGACTATTTTACCCTTTTACGAAAAGTCGGGATGTTACATTCCTCCCCCAAGAGGAGTTTCGTCCTCGAAACTCGAATGTAACCCGGAGGTGCTTGAACACCGGACTTTGCAAAGCGTTTCGTCTCTTAACTCGTACGCCTCTTTTCTTCTTCCATCTTCCAACCCTTCCACCTGTCTTGAGCTATCTCGAGGTGGCGACGATCTACTTCAATCTTTCGTTGACTTGCTATATCAAATCTGGTCTTGTATTCTGTTGTCGCTCCACTTCATCCTAGAAACTCGTGTTCTTCTATCTCTATCTTCATGAAAGATTTCCAGCAGTACCGTTCCAACTCTTGTACATCTTAGTCGCTCTGAGATGAACTGTAATTGCCATCCCGGGTTCTCATTCTTCTTTGTCCTTCCCAATCTTCCGCAATCGGTACCCAAAGCTGATTCCGATTCCAAAGGTTGTCATCTTCATCTAACTTGCGACCATTGGCTGGTTTGGCTCCAGCCACTGACTTGTAACTGGAGACAAATGGATCTTTGCCTTGTTTCATCATGAACTCATCAACTGTCTCGAATCTTGCAATCATCGGTTTACCATTCTTTGCTTGTTCCTGCTGACCTATGTCCTGAGTGCTTGACTTCCCAACTGACTCACATCTTCCTGGCGTACTTGTCTTCCTTCGATCTCAACTACCATCATGGCACCACAAGCTTGCTGAAGAACGGCAAGGATCCCGGCTGAAAGACTTCTGAGACTTCTTGGGGATGGAGAACATGTTTTGCCATACTTTTTCTCTGGAGGTCCGATCCAATCCTTGTGCCTATTAGGGTTAGCTTGGAAAATATAAGAAGTTGAAAGGTGACAAGTTGAGTACCGGGGTGATATGTCAACTAGGTAAGCCAAGGAAGGATACAATGCACTTGGAATAAGGAAGGTTGCTTGGGTTACAAGCAGAACAAAATGATTCCATATTAGGGAAAAATTGAAGGTTGTTCCAAACTGAAGAATGAGACATTGTATCATAATACAAAAGGTAGCCACTAGAAGAAAAACAAAAAGAACACATTGCAGATGAAGTTCTTTTGAGGGAGTGAAATTCTGCAAGAAACAGTGGTCTACAATGACTTCACAGGACACTTGAAAGGATGGTAATAAGCTTTCATATAAACCTTTAGACAAGTGGAGACGTTAAAGGAAACATCACACAACAGAAGAACAAGTAAAGGTGCATGGTCGAGCACCAGAAGGACTGAAAGGATTTAGAAATCAACAGAGAACAAGAATCTCAACAGGAAGGAGCCATGGAGACAAAACGAGTACACCAAAAGGTTTCAGAATAAAATAAACACTTGTCAAGAAGTATCCAAGTTTGCAGTAGTCAAAGAGGGGTTATCTCAAGATTTAAAAGAAGTAGAAATTTCCCTCAAGAAATTGTAAGGGATTAACAAAAGTTTGAATAAGTAAACGGCAACCAAGATTTTGAATGTAGGGGAAACGACACTTAAGAACTGTCGGATAAGGTTTAAAGAAAATAGACTTTCAACCAGTATGATAGAATTGTGATAGAAATGCCATAACAAAAAGTGGAAAGTCAAAATGGTGTATATGATAGTTCATGGATCTAAATGGCCTCGAAAGAGAGTTAAAACCGAAGGGTACAAGGTACAATAATCGAAACGGAGATCAAAAGTTTAGGAACTCAAAAGTCGGTTGGCTAGTTAGGTTCGAAGGCACCTTGGCAAAAACTACCTTCTAGTTGAAACTAGTCTAGCATAAAACGCTAGAAGGTTAAAGATAAGTAATCGAAGATAGATGTCAAGATAGGGTTAAAGGTCCCAAATTTGGTAAGAAGATGAGATGCATACATCGAAAGAATAAGTAGCCTCACCAAAATCAACACTACCCTTAGAAGGGAAGCCGAGAATAAACACAAGTAAGAAAAATGTTCGACCTCATAAGGCTTAGTCAAACTTGAATTTGAAATGAAGGATGGGAGTGTGACACTCAGCTTCGAAGAGATCTTGTTTCTTGATTTGAAAAGAAAGAAGACATGAATTTGCTCGGAAGAAGGGCTCAATGTGATATATTTCGAGGTAATTCATGACAACAAGTGGAGAGAATTTGTTGAGTTTAAAGATCTCAAGTGAGGGATTACATGAGAAACAAATTACTAGAAAAAGGTATAATTACAACGAGGCACAACAAGGGTCGAACAACAAGCATGGCATGCTTGGAGGATAGCATCTTGGTTATTGTTTATAACGCAAAAGAAACAACAATGTTAACTTTAACGATTCCTACTAAAAGGTTTAACTCAGAAGGAGGTCAAACTTCGAGGAACTACTAAACATGAAAATCATAACTTACTACCCTCTTAGCCCAAATCCCAAGTCGAAGAGGTGAAAAATTCCTTTTTGGTTGCTGTGTATGATATTTACTCCGGATCTGACATTATCAGTTTTTACAGAACAAAGGAAGAGGAATTTGAGCATGATACAAAGAGATAAGAGTTAGATACTAGAGTTTTCTAGATGATATAAAAATTTTAAAATTTTTGGATGGAAATAACTTGGTCAAAAACATTTATTTCTGATAATTGCACAAGCTGTCAGAATTTCCAGATTCATAAACACTGAGTTGAATTGCAAATTGATATCAAACGAAAAAGAATCTGAACTTAATTCCAAAAGGAAAACTGTAGATAAAAGTCTTATCTACAACATATCAAAAATTCAGATCATTTGAAGGTGTTTAACCTGTTCAAAACAGAAGAAGAAGCGAAAGTGCTGCTGCAGATTTTCTGGACAGAGTGTCCAGCATAAACACGAACTTTCTGAAAAATCCATAACTATTATCGAGTTGATGTAAAAAGAGAAATTGTAGATAAAACAGTAATCTATGTTGCTGAAAATTTTCAGAATTTTTAGAGTAGTGGAAGACTGTCTTATATTAAAGGGAAAACACAGGAACAGAAGTATTCACTCATGTTGGATAAAGCCAAACACGAGAATGATGAGAAGTATGTGCCAAAGTAAGAGACCTTTAACACTATTAGTTGAAACGACTGAAAAGTATTTGGAAGGAATAGAATTACACATTGAGTTCGTGTAGAATCCATCTCAAGCAAAGAAAAGGTCAAAGAATGTTTATGGACTCAAACCAAGTGATGGTGAAGAAAGTGGAGGATTTGTAGAGTTGAATCAAGTATCATTCTCTACAAAGTTAGGCCAAGATATAAGCAAACTTAGATATTCGTGTGTAGAGAAGGTGAAGAGATTTCAATAGGGAAAGTAAGGAAAAAGGAAATCAACCAAGAGGACCTCGACTTTAAGGTGTAGGCATAAAACTCCGATCCCAAAGCTTTACTTAAAACGGTTTCATTTAATCCTATGTGACCATTTACGGTTTGGAAACTTCAAAATAAAAGAGAGTTTCTAATGAAGATCCTAGGAGGAACAAAACCTAAGGTGATCACATAAAAGATGTGAACGGGGAACTCAACATAACCTTCGTCTCAGAAGACTCCTCACTAGGTCTTGATAACTTGACCACGGTTTAAGGATTCTTAGTCATAAGAGGATTACCACCAAGCTCAAGTTCTAAAAGGTCTAAAGGATTCTTATCTTAGAGGAAGAGATGCCTAGAACGAAAGGACGCTTCGCTCGATACCAACTGTAACGCCCCGCTCCCGGATACCGAGCCCTTATCCGGAAGAGAAACGTTCGGCGCGTATAGCATTAAATAAATCTAATATTATACGCAAGCCTCTACGTCGTCGTATCAAAATAAAAGCAAACGGAAGCTTTAAGGACTCGGGTAAAAACATAAAAGCTACTATGAATAGAAAGTAACCATACTAAAGATGGATAGACAAATTACAACGACGAATAATCCAAATACTTATACAATACGAGGTCTTAAGAGTACAAGTACAACAAATCTAAGAAAAGTAATACAACTAGTCTAGTACAACCTCTACAAGAAAGAATTAGAAGCTCCGTCAAGACTCCAAGTCTTCAAAACTCATCATCAACACTTGATCTACCTGCTCGTCTTCTCACCCCACAATGCATACAAACATAAAATGCAAAGGAGGTAAGTACAAAGTACTCAGTAAAAGTGAGAAGCTATGACAACAATTATAATTTATAAAGAAAAGATATTTTAATTGATTAGTTATTTATGTGTGACCGACTCAATCTAGGGTTCACTTCATGCCCATCGACACGTCATGACTATACGTTTCTAACTTAGCTTATTTTTGTTACATCATGAATAACAAGGGCACTACGCCTAGTAATAGGATGTACTAGGACAATCGGGTGCAACCTACTTAGAGACACGCTCTAGTAGCCCCGGGAATATCCGAGTCCCGATAGTGTGATGACCGGCGAGTGCACCGTACGCTTTATCTAGCCAATCGATTGACCGGCGTGGGTACGATCTTTTTGTCTAGTCGTAGAACACATCGCGATATTGTACTATGCCTTACCAAGCATTGCATGATGTTTAAGATTTTAAACTAACACATACGTTCGATTAGATGTTTAACTAGCCACCTAAGTGTTTTCACATAAGCTCCCTCACATCTCATACTCTCGTACTTAGACCCCTAGACACGGACAGGTCCTAGCAATTACACAAACATCGATAAACCCTAGTTTATCGAAGCACAAGGCAAATCCGAAGCTTTCGACGGTCCCACCTTTCTTCTTTTTAGGGAATCCATGTGGTGCCGGAACTAAACGCATCAAAAGCTAATTCAGAGCTTTGTCACATTTATACCATATTAACATTTCATGTTTGAAGGTTTAAAATGATCAAAACATGCTTATAACACTAAAACGATAAAAACAGTAAAAGGAATTAAAAACGGTTCGTACGCCCGTTTGGAAGCTCGCACGCCCGTCCACTTAAAACCGCTACATCCCGAATCAAAATTAACACCTCGGACGCCCGTCCGGAAAATCCGACGCCCGTCCGAAATGCAACCAAGGCGGACGCCCGTCCACACGGAGCGACGCCCGTCTGACCTGGGTTTCGACTAGAACCCTAAAATCTTCGTCTTGCGATTTCTAAATCGTTTCTAACCCAATTATCAGCAAAATAAGCACAGTAAAGCCTAGAAAACCATATCTAAGCATACCATATCATCCATAGTCATTGATCAATCCAAAGGCTCATCTTTCTAACATCAAAACACCTCTAAGTTTAATCTAAACCCTATAAACGATAATTGAAATCATAGGAAGAGCCTCTTACCTTAAAGGCATGCAAAACCAACATCAAAACACCAAGCAACTGCAACAATTGTTGATCCTCAACTCTCAAAACCTATTTGATCAACAAAAACCCTAAAACCCTATTTTTCCTTTCAAAAAAAACGAAACTGAAAAAGTACCATAAACTGTAGATTACCTGGAGTAACTGCTGCGAAACTATTTTTAGATTGATCTACGCTCCAAGACGATCGTTTCGACTACTCATGGCTGAAAAACAGAGCTACGGATTGAAAGATACGAATTTTCCAAGAATCGGACTCTGAATACCAAAACTAGGGCTAAACTGAAAACTTACGGATTAAGGATATTTTATTTTCCAAAGTTGCGTCTCCTCGCGCTGATCACTTTTCTCTCTTGCGGCATCTTGATCAGATGAACGGATTGATCACACGGTTGATGCCTACTATTTCGCTTTCTTCCCCGCGTCTTCTCATGTTGCCGCCGTTCCTCTTCTTTTTTTTTGTCAAAACTTGCGTGTGAAATAATGAGGGAATAATTGGGATTATCTCTTTTTATAGCCAATAATTAAATCCTTTATAATTAATAGCTAAAACCTTTTAATTAAATCCCTTTTATTCAAATAAATAGGATAAATAACAATTAGGTCATAGTAAATACGCCCAATGACTATTTTACCCTTTTACGAAAAGTCGGGATGTTACACTAAGTAACTCGGTAACTCCTAAGGAAACTACTTATTTATATCTTGTTATGTTTTGTAATATTTCATCGTAAGTGGCTAAGTCCTTAACTAGTACTCTAAGTAACTCGGTAAGAATCTTGATATGTTATGTTTTTGCATAGACTTCTTTTTGTTTGTGTGTCCTTGATGTTGATTATTAAGTCTATTTGATGTTTTAATTGTTGATTATATTGCTTTGTCAAAGTATAATATTGCTTATACATGATTTATTTGTTTTTTCTGTTAGTTATTAAATAAAACAACATATTTTTGTGGTTTGCACGCGTTTTGTGAAAAAGCGGCGCTTAAGCGGTGCTTACGCTTTTCCTCCCCTCGGCGCTTCGCCGACGCTTTACGCTTTGACAAGTATGCTCTGTGCTGCACTTTATCTTTGGCTGAAGTTATTGAGCACATAATCTGCCTTATGTGTTGTGACTTGCTCAGTTTGTGGACGTAAGTGCTATACCATATATCTGTTGTGGTGTGCATCTGCACCTCCTGAATACTTTGCATAAATCTGCTGATTATTTGTTCCAATTGCATTTGCTGCTACGCATTTGCATTGCTGTTGATCCTGTTGTTTGCATTTGCTGCACTTACCTTGGTGCAATCCTAATCACCTTGTAAAAGGTTTCTTATCAGTTTCAGTAGAGCTACTGAACTTATACTAAGATACCTTTCTGCATATCCATTGTACTGATACTTTAATTTGCATTCGCATGCTACTGAATTTGCATTTGTGCTATTCAGACTTTGTGTAAATTTGCAGTGTAATTAAAATTGTTTTATCTTTAGACTCCTGTGATTTATAGATCTTATAATCTGGTTTGAATTGTTTATTAAAGGATATTTGAACCAGCCCTCTTTGGATTTATTATCAGCCCGCATCTTGGAAATCTATTATTTGGTTAAACTGTCATTCAACTATAATATCTTGCTGAAACTTAGTGTTTGATTATTTGCTGAAACTGTCACTTAATTACTAGTACTTGTGTTGAGTTTCGAAAAGAGTTTTAAAAATTCACCCAACACTCTATCCATCCCCCTCTAGAATATGTTTGCACCCATATCGATCCAACAGAAATTGGTAGTTAATCACTAGTACAGAATAGATCACACAACCAAAATTTGGAAATGAGAAAGTGAACTTTTATTACATTGAAGGACGGGGTGATAATCGAATCCTGATTATGAACAGAAAGTTCAATGACCCTTAACAAGAAGTTGGTGTACATGAAGATTTCTTATTAATAAAGTGTTTTTAATACACAAAATGATAGACACTGGTATGCAAATATTATTGGGATGTGATGCACCATGGCTGTTAATCTACAAGGAAGAAAGCCACGGTGTATAGTTATTGGTTGGAAACATGACAACTGTTTTATCATCAGTAGTATTCTCAGAAATCACTATATTCCTATTATTCTTGGTTTCTTCTTCTTCTTCTTCTTCTATTCCACATTTCTCTTGGTATCCATTGTTTAGCACCTTTGAAGAAACAACCAAATCAAGACTCTGATATTCAAACTTCGTGTGCATCAAAACATCCATTTTACCATTGATCAAATTCTCCCTTGCTAACCATCTCTGTATCTTACCAGAAGTGGTCTTTGGAACATTCCCACATTTGACAAGGACCACCTCACTAATTCTCACTGCCTCTTCTTCAAATACGCTTTTCTTGATCCCTTCACATATTTTCTTCAAGATTCTTACATCTTTTTCATTTTGTTGCATCTCAGCTATAATTGTCACAATATGATTATTATTAGATGCCAAAAATGCGGCAAGACAACCTCCTCTAAGTTTTCGTGGATAACCATTATATGCTGCAGTTTCTAAGTAGTGAGGGTGCACTTCTTTCCCGTTAGATAGTTTGATTACGTCGGAATTTCGACCTGTTACGTATAAATATCTTTCTAATTCCCCAATGACAATACCTCTATCTCCAGTTCGAACGAAACGCCCACAATTACTAGCCATGTTCTTTAGCCTTGCATGTAACACTTCTCCTGTCATTGAAGAATGACCAAGATATCCGATAGCATTGCTCGGCGATGATATCCAAATCTCTCCCTCGATTCCATCATCAAGAACGTCGTTTGTTTCTTCACTTACAACAAGAATGTTAATGTCGTCGTCTATTTCTTGGTCGTCAAGCCTTGCACATGGTAAAAGCTTCTTATACGTAGGCAGCAAGCTTCCATTTGTTGTTCCACTTCTCCAAGCTGTTGAAACAAAGGTACAATTCTCTGCTAAGCCATAAGAAGGAGAGAAAGAAGATGGATCCAGACCAAAAGGTTTAAAGACACGTGCGAATTCTTCAACAGCAATGCTATAAATTGGCTCATTAATGATTATCAAGTTTTTCATGCTACTCAAATTTATAGGTGTGCTCCCACCACCGCGCCTAACGACAAGTGGCAAGGTGAATGAAGGTACTGGTGTGCAAGTAGCCTTGTATTGAGAGATTAACTCAAGCCAAATCCACGGCCGTCGTATGAATGTTGAAGGTGATGTTAGAACACATGTTGCTCCTGATACAATAGATAGCAACAAAAACATTAGCCCACAATCATGGTACTGTGGTAACCATGATACAATTACACTACTGGGATGAAGATCATATGCATTTCTTGCTGCTCTAACGTTGTGTGCAGCTGCTCCAGCAGTTACGAGAACAGGCTTGGGAATCCCAGTTGCACCTACAAGGAATAGGGATGTGAAATGGTCAGTTCATCAAAGGTAGAAATAGCAACATTGGAAAATGATAATATTACGGGATTATGATTATTATTATTATTATTATTATTATTATTATTATTATTATTATTATTTTAGTAAGGATATATTGGTAAATTGTGTAAACCCTAAGGCACCTATGTAACTATATATACCTCTGATGATAAATGAAAGAAACCAAGAACTTTTGTGTAATTTGACATGGTATCGGATTTGACACTTACACAAATTTGACATGGTATCGGATTTGACACTTACACAAATTTGACATGGTATCGGATTTGACACTTACACTTCTCCTGTCATTGAAGAATGACCAAGATATCCGATAGCATAGCAACGAACCCTGGTTGAAACATTATTAAAAAAAAAAAATTTGTGTAAGTGTTGGGAGAGATTGCCCACACTTGAGGAGGGTGTTGGGTAGATTGCCCACACTCTTGAAAAAAAAATTGTGCAAGTGTTGAACAGATTGCCAACACTTGAGGGGGGTGTTGGGACAGATTGCCCACACTCTTAATGTATAAGAAATAAAGTAGCGCCTTTACTGACACCAATTGGTTTTAGTACAACGGTAAGCGCTTGATCTTAACAGTTAGGGGCAGGCCGGCCTTAGTTAAACGCCGAAAGTTTGAACGCAGCAGAGACATTTGCAGCCGCAAGATGGGTCGAGCTCGGCCCGAAGTGCCGAACATGTTGTTCTAACCGACATTAGCGCAGAGTATACTCGATTTGCTGAAATTATCTAAACCAAATGATGGACTATCAACTGAATCATCGTGGATTATCGATACAGGAGCGACACACCATGTAACGGGGTGCTCACGTTTGTTGATAGATGCTTGAGAAATTGATAGATGCTCGATTGGGCTACCGGATGGCACTTCCTCACATGTTTCGCATAAGGAGAGTGTGATGTTGGCAGAAAATTTAAAATTGGGAAATGTGTTATATGTTCTGAATTTGACCTGCAATTTTCTCTTTGTCACTCAATTTTTGGATGAATATAATTGTCATATTCAATTATCATCTTCATTATGTGTTATGCAGAACCGATTGACGAGGGCGGTGATTGGAGTGGGTGAATGTGATGAGGGATTGTTCTTCTTTCGAGGTGTTCCAGTTGCACGGATTTTGGCAATCACTGGCAGAGATTCGATGGATTTGGGGCATAAGCATCTTGGACATCCTTCAGAAAAGGTTCTTCGGCAACTTCCCGTTGCGAGTTCCTTTGGTAGTTTGGGTAAAGAAGGTTGTGAGGTATGCTTTCGTGTGAAAAAACATCGTAATAGCTTTCATAATAGTTCAACTAAGGCCGGTAGAATATTTAAACGTGTTCATTGCGATTAGTGGGGTCCGTATTCCACATGTTCTGCATGTGGGGCCTCATACTTTTTTACGATTGTCGATGATTTTACTAGGTCAGTATGGTTTATCTCCTTTATAAAAAAATGGAAGTTACAACTGTGTTTTTGGAATTTGTGGCTTTAGTTGAAAGGCAATTTGATCAGAAAATTAAATGTGTGCGTAGTGATAACGGGACGGAGTTTAATTTTATTCAAACATGTTTTCGGGAATAGGGAATTATTTTTTAAATGTCAAGTGTAGGTGGCTGATTGTTACTTGATTAATCGTACACCTTTTCGGTGTTCTGAACTTTAAAACTCCTTACGAATGTTTGTTTGGTAAACCCCTGAATCTAAATGTCCTCAATGTGTTGGGATGTTTATGTTATGCACATAGTCAGACACATAAGGGTGATAAGTTTGCTAGTCGAAGTCGACATTGTATTTTTTTGGGTTATCCATATGCAAAAAAGGGTGGACTCTGTTTGATTTGGAAACTGAAGAATTTTTGTTTCCCGAGATGTTAAATTTTTTGAGAATGTTTTTCCTATAAAGGAGCCAACTTCTATGGTTCCCGAAAGTTATGGGAATGGTCCCCCTTCCTATGAGTACGTTACTCCTTATTTTGATAAAGATGTTGCTTTAGATGTTCCACAGGTCGAACTCTCAGAACCCGTGGTGTCTGTTGGTGACGGAGGCCATCGGGGGGTGGGGGGGTCTCGGCCCTTAGGGTGGCAAGTACCTCCGGTCACCGATATGGACACTCCTGACATTGAGCTTGATTATGAGGGGTCTCGGCCCTCATGGGGCAGGTCCCTCAGGTTACGGATGTGGAAACTGGAAAGGCTGTTAAACTTGGTCGCGGGAAACGGGCAAAAGGTTCCAATGCACGATATCAGCACTTCATCACTCATACTTGTTTTGACACAAGCTGTCACTATTCCACATCACTCCCTCCGTCGTCTTCCTTGGGTACTTGGTATCCTATTTCACATTTTGTTGATTTTCATCTATTTTCTGACAAACATCGTCAGTATATAGAAGCAATTATTGCAGGAACTCCTCCCCGTAATTTCGCAAAAGCTCTGAAACATACAGGTTGGAGGCAGGCCATGGCCGAGGAAATTCGTGCTTTAGAGGATCAGGGCATGTGGGAGTTACAGCCCTTTCCTCCTAGGATAAAGGCTTTTGGGAGTAAGTGGGTATGCACTAAAAAATATGACGAGCATGGCACTTTGCAATGCTTGAAGGCACGACCTGTGGCCTTTGGCCATCATCAGGTTGAAGGCATTGACTATAATGAAACTTTCGCCCACGTGGCGAAGATGGTAACAATACGTACTTTCCTAACCGTTTCAGCGATTAACAAGTGGGATATCGATCAGATGGACATTCAGAATGTGTTTCTCTATGGCGACATGGATGAGGAGATTTATATGCGCATTCACCCTAGTTTTGACAAATCTCGTGGCAACTTGGTTTGTCGGATGAAGAAATCATTGTATGGCTTGAAGCAGGCTCCGAGGTGCTGGTTTGCAAAGCTAGCATCGGCTTTGCCAGACAATGGGTTTACACGGCTTACTCGGATTATTCTCTCTTCATATTGCGTAGAGGTGATATTTGCATCAATGTTCTATTTTATGTTGATGATATGATTATCGCGGGTAATCATTCTATTGCTTTGGGAGTTTTTAAATCATAGTTGTGTCGCTGTTTCAAAATGAAGGATTTGGGAACTGTGAAATATTTTTTGTGTCTTTAAATGGTTCGATCAAAACAAGGTATATTTTTGTCTCAGCGAAAATATGCCTTGGATATAATTTCTGAATGTGGCTGTTAAGGGTGAATTTATACGATTTATATTGATATATTTTATGATAATTTCCCTCATATTTGTATAATTTGCATAAGAAATGAGTGTTTAATGGAATTATTGAGTAAATGAGGTTTTTAATGAGTTATTCGCAAAATAGGTTAATTTTGGTGTTTTAATTCTGATTTTATGATTATTTGGATGATATTACGTTTTGCAATGTTTTAATGTGTTATAGGTACGTGTTTGATGCTCAAATGATGATCAAAAAGATATAAATGTCAGATTTAATTGATGAGAAAGAGATAAGGAAGAAATTGGCTAGAAGAAAAGAGATAAAGTTGAAGATTTCGAATTTGGATCCAGCTGAACGGGCGTCCAAGTCCCGTCCAGGTTGGACGGGCGTCCATCAAAGTAAACGGGCGTCCAGGCTGAGATTTTTGATTCAGAGAGTTTGGACGCTGAGTGGACGGGCGTCTGAAGCAAGTCCAAGGCAACTTGGACGGGCGTCCTTAAACCGACTTAGCAACAACCGCCTCAGTTTTCTATAAATAGCAGCGCGGATTTCAACCCTAAACATACATAACCCTAGGCGGCCCCGGCCCCCTTAGGGGAGGCTGAGGTTGCGATTTTTCTTGTTTTATATTCGTTTTTCTATTTTGTTTTGCTGCTGTTTTATGCTTTGAATGCTTGGAGGCTGAGCAATTGTTCAAACCATGTGAATCCGTTTCAGCGGGTTCTTTATTTTCAATCTAGAATTGTTTTTGAATTTGATTAAAGTTGTATCTTTTCCATGATTATTTGTTAAGCAATCGATATCGAGAGATGTATTACTTATTGATGTTTACCGTATGACGAGAGTCGGTGTAAACCTTAGATCACCATAGGAAAGTTGGGATTTTTAATCTTGACATAACGAGAGTTGATAGGTTGAATGTCTAGGTTGCTAGATTGAGAGATCTTACGCCTTGGTTTGAGAGCGTCAATCTTATATATCGAGAGATGAGAGATTGATAGGCGAATTATCTACGAGAGTAGGAATTCATACCCTTGATAGGTGAACCACATCTTTAATTAAATCATCACAAGACAACTTTAGAGGGGAAATTAAGGGTTGCGGGATTGGAGGAATATTTGTTTGTTCATTGTTTAATCACCATGATCATCTTCTTGTTTACCGTTTATTTTATAGTTTATAGTTTAGATATCGTTTTCGCTTTTATCCTTCCTGGCTTTGGACTGACAATCCTCTGTCCAGTTTATTTTTCGTTTTGTTATTTAGGAATAATAATAGTAACAATCTTAGGAAAATTAATGAACTAGATACCCCGATTCCCTGTGACCGACTCCGGTATTAATCGCTATACTACGATCCCTACACTTGGGGAATACCGGATTTATAAATTTTATTTCTTGTTATTTTTCATTAGATAAATCCGAAACAGTGGCCTTCTTGGTGCGAAACCGGTTCCCTTTTCAATGGAACAAAACCATCGACTTGCCTTCATTGTTTCCCCTTTTTACGTGATCCCTGGAAATATCAGTGCTTGACCGGTCGACTCGTTTATCTCGGAGTTACTCATCCGGATCTTGCCTACTCGGTTTCCATTTTGTCTCAGTTATGCAGCAGCCCCGGGTCGGGCAATGGGGTGGCCCTACGTGTTGTTCGGTATGTTAAGCTGCATCTGGGGCAGGGAATATTACTGCGGGCAGATAGTGACTTTACTTTGGATTGTTGGTGCGACTATGATTGGGCGAGTTGTCCCATGACTCAACGCTCCTTAAGTGGATGGTTCGTTTTGCTTGGTCGATCTCCTTTTTCTTGAAGACTAAAAAGCAGCACATGGTCTCTTGCTCTTCGGCGGAGGCCGAATATCGTTCTATGGCATCTATTACTTGTGAGTTGAAGTGGCTGCGCAAACTCCTTGGTGATCTTGGGATTCACATTACTCCTAGTATGTGTCTTCATTGTGATAGTCAGTCAACTTTACACATAGCATAGAATCCAGTGTTCAATGAGTGAACGAAGCACATCAAGGAGGATTGCCACTTTGTCCGGGATGCTATTTCGAAGGGTGTCATAGTCCCGTCCTATGTTCCTACCACACTGTGATTGGCGGATATTTTTACTAAAGTATTAGGAAAGCAACAGTTCGAGTTTTTACTACACAAGATGGGCGTTAGGGACCTCTCTGCTCCACATTGAGGGTGTATTACAAGATTTATTACGGGATTATTTTTATTATTATTTGGTGTATTATTGTAGCAAGGATATATTGATAAATTGTGTAAACCCTAGGGTACCTATGTAACTATATATACCTCTGATGATGAATGAAATAAACAAAGAACTTTTGCGTAAATTGACAGATAATGTTGAAATTATAAAAAAAAAAACTGATTAAGCGGTGGATATCTAGCTAAATATGAAGTATTTTGTCCATTTTGGTGTTGTTTTATCTCAAGACCAATATGAAGATCAAGTATAATAAGTGAATAGAAAAATGGTGTTTTTGGGGGGATAATGGTTGTGCCAATGAGGTTGCCTACATACCCTTGAGTGTAAGGGATCAAGCCAAATGACATAGTTTTGGTGTGTGAGGGGACTCTCCTATTTATAGATGGTGTAGTCGGAGTTTACAAAATGCGGTGAGAGGATGTATGTCTCGTAGGGCGAGCTCTGACGGTCTGGCTTATGTTGAGGCCGATGTGAGCTTGTTCATCTTTAACCATTGTCTGTACCAAATGTTGTTCAATCCAGCGGGCTTTTTCCGGGCTGATGAAGGGTGAGATAGAGGCGAGCATGTCGGCCCCTCAGTGCTATGATTCGAGATTGACATTGTTGACCTATGTCTTTAGCCAATGATGGGAATTGTAGAGGCGTGAGGCGAGTTGGGTCACTCTCGACTTTGTCCGGCTTATGACGAGGCGAACTATCTGGGCCGTGGGCTTTATACCTTGCTGGGCTTATGCGTTGTCCAGGCTTCGGATCCGCGGGGTTTTGTCGGGCTTGGTACATCAATGGCATCCTACTCATTGATTTATTCATGGTGTACTCATGAATACGTCACGGATTAAATTTTCTTATTGATTCACCACATGTCGAGCCGTGTGCGGTTGAGCGATCATACTTATGCCGTGTAAAAGAAGATGAGCTTAGGTGCATGAACACTCCAGGGATGTGTCGTGGGATGTGGTGCCAGAGTGACTGGGCTTAGGTGCATGAAAGCTCGAGGGCGTTTCCATAGGGTGCCATGCCAAAGCAACCGGGCTTAGGTGCATGAATGCTCGAGGGCTTGTCCACAGGGTTCCGTGCCAAAGCAACCGGGCTTAGGTGCATTAGGGCGTGTCCGCAGGGTGCCATGCCAAAGATATTGGGATTAAGTGCAAGAACGCCTGAGGGCGGGTCCGTAGGGTGTCGTGCCAAAGCGACCGGGCGTAAGTGCATGAACGC
Source organism: Gentiana straminea (assembly GCA_036785695.1). Lineage (NCBI taxonomy): Eukaryota > Viridiplantae > Streptophyta > Magnoliopsida > Gentianales > Gentianaceae > Gentiana > Gentiana straminea. The sequence goes on along the minus strand of JAVUPR010000158.1, from coordinate 134,123 downwards.
TCAAGGGCGTGTCCGCAGGGTTCCTTGCCAAAGCGATAGGGATTAGGTGCATGAAAGCTCGAGGGCGTGTCCGTAGGGTGCCATGCCAAAGCAACCGGGCTTATGTGCATGAATGCTCGAGGGCATGCCCGTAGGGTGTCATTCCAGAGCTCCCATACGGATGTTTTAAAGTTAAAATTGTGGGAGGCAAGGATCAAATCCTTAAAATTGACTAGAAGAGGTCAAACTGGAAGAGGAGGTCGTGCTGGAAGATCTGGAGGAAGACAACAAACATCTGATGTTCAAAAAGCAAAAGATTGTCTTGAAGAATTCAAAGTGTGCTACATGGGAGGAGGATTTAACTGGCATGGTGTCCACTAAACCTTGGCTGAAGCCTGGAAATGGTGAAAAATGGTGAAAAATGGTACATACATGGATTGACTTCTCAAGAATTGAAAATCAATGGATGGTGGATATGCAAAGTGAAATCAGAGAATACCATCAGAAAAGAGAGCAAGACAGAAACTAGATCAATAGACTTATTCTTATTTATTTTATGCTGATCCTAGTTGTAATAATCTTTGAACATCAATGATATATAAATGAAGTTGTTCTGTTTTTGTTTGTCTTTTTGCTTTGATGTAAGGAGGGTATTGGCATCATCACTAAAAAGGAGGAAATTGTTAGACATATTTCAGTTTAAATGATGAGTGTCAGACTAGCTATTATAGAGTAAAAGCAAAAAGAAGTCTAGATTAAATGTATAGGTTTACTAGAGTTTGATCTTTGTATAGGTTTGATCAAACAAGCACTATAAAGAGGTCAGCTGACTTCATCAGCAGACCTATCTATGTCAGTAGGGTGTCTAGGTCAGTAGAGTCTAGGAACCTATTGATGGTTGAAGTCTGAGGGTTCAAACTCAGTAATGAAGGCTAAGGGATCAAACTTAGTATTTAAAGTCAAGGATATAAGATCAGAATTTAGGGAAGTCTGTGATGACCTAAACTAATCACATATACCTTGAGTAGAAGGTCGAAGTTCCATAAAAGTTAAGTGGTGATTGGAACTTGGTTTGTGTTAAATGGTGTACTCTAAAATCATAATAAAAAGTTAGATGAGAAGCAGTCAGCTGATGTGTTTATAAAACACAGCAGACTACAAGTCAGCTGACAGATATGGACATTGTTAAGGGTGATTTTATACGTTTTATAAGGATATATTTTATGTCAATTTCCCCCATATCTGGATGTTTTTCATAGAAATCGAGCTTTATATTGAAGTATTGAGCAAGTGATGTTTTTAATGGGTTAGTTGCAAAATTGTATGATTTATGTGTAAAATTGATGGTTTTATATTGATTTGGAAGATACTACATTTTGCAATGTGTTTGATGTATTGTAGATACACAATTTCGACCAAGAAGAGGATTTAAAAGAGGTTAACAATCGGATTAATGAAGAGGAGAAGAGATAAAGATGAAATCGATTGAAGATAAAGATGAGAAGATCGATTTTTGAGCAAGCCGGAACGTTCGTCCAAGTCCCGTCCGGGTTGGACGGGCGTCCATCAAAGTAAACGGGCGTCCAGGCTAAGATTTTTGATTCAGAGAAGTCAAGTTTTCAGTGAACTGGTGTCCAGAATATTGAACTAGCGTCCAGAGGAAGAAAATCAGATCAGAGAGTTCAGATATTTTCTGGACGGGCGTCCAGAGGCATCAGACGGGCGTCCTTCCACCGCCTCAGCACAGCCGACTTACTTTTCTATAAATACCAGCGCTATTTTCAACCCTAGATATATATTATTACACAGCCGCATACACAGAAAACCCAAAATTCGAGCCAAGTAACCTCGGCCGGCTGAGCCTTGGTGCTTGGCCGGCCGAGGGTTGTTCTTTTTATTTAGATTTCGTTTCGTTTTTTTTGGATGATTGGAGGCTAAACAATTTGTCAAGTTATGTGAATCCGTTTCATCAGGTTCTTTCTTTTCAATCTAGATTTGTTTTGTGAATTTGATTAAAGTTGTATCTTTTCTATGCTTACGTGTTATGCAATCGATATCGAGAGATGTATTGCTTATTGATGTTTACCGTATGACGAGAGTCGGTGTAAACCTTAGATCACCATAGGAAAGATGGGATTTTTAATCTTGACATAACGAGAGTTGATAGGTTGAATATCTAGGTTGCTAGATTGAGAGATCTTACACCTTGTTTTGATAGCGTCAATCATATATATCGAGAGATGAGAGATTGATAGGCGAATTATCTACGAGAGTAGGAATTCATACCTCCGTTAGGTGGACCACATCTTTAATTAAATCATCACAAGATAACTTTAGATAGTAAATTAAGGGTTGCGGGATCGGAGGAATATTTGTTTGTTCATTGTTTAATCACCATGATCATCTTCTTGTTTACTGTTTATTTTATAGTTTATAGTTTAGATTTCGTTTTCGCTTTTATCCTTCCTGGCTTTGGACTGACAATCCTCTGTCCAGTTTATTTTATCGTTTTTAGTTTTGTTTTAGTAGTAACAGATTAGAAGAATTAATAAACTAGATTAAACAACCTCGATTCCCTGAGATCGACTCCGGTATTAATCGCTATACTACGATCCCTACACTTGGGGAATACCGGATTTATAAATTTATTACTTGTTATTTTCCATTGAAAAAATCCGTGACAAGCTTTTGGCGCCGTTGCCGGGGAATCGGTGTGGTTGTCCAGTTCATTATTAATTTTTCTAAGGTAGTATAGTGGTGAGTATTCCCGCCAACGGAACCAAAAACAAGTTTTTGGCGCCGTTGCCAGGGAATCGGTATGGTTGTCTAGTTTCTATTAATTTTTATGTTTTTGTTACGAATTTTTCGTAGATAGGTTTTTGTTTCTATCCTTTCTAGTTTCTACATTGATTCGGGGACATCTGAGGTTGAATTATCTGACTCCACGTTTTTAGCGATCGAACTTTTGGATAAAAGGGATCGTTTTAGCACTCGTTAGTATTTTGGCCATAACCTTTGGCTCGAGTGTCAGATTAGCGCGCAGGACCCCAATTCGGAAAGCTCATTCTGACGCAGACGAAGTGGTGAACAAGATTTATTACGGGATTATTTTTATTATTATTTGGTGTATTATTGTAGCACGGATATATTGGTAAATTGTGTAAACCCTAGGGTACCTATGTAACTATATATACCTCTGATGATGAATGAAATAAACCAAGAACTTTTGCGTAATTTGACAGATAATGTTGAAATTATAAAAAAAAACTGATTAAGCGGTGGATATCTAGCTAAATATGAAGTATTTTGTCCATTTTGGTGTTGTTTTATCTCAAGACCAATATGAAGATCAAGTATAATAAGTGAATAGAAAAATGGTGTTTTTGGGGGGATAATGGTTGTGCCAATGAGGTTGCCTACATACCCTTGAGTGTAAGGGATCAAGCCAAATGACATAGTTTTGGTGTGTGAGGGGACTCTCCTATTTATAGATGGTGTAGTCGGAGTTTACAAAATGCGGTGAGAGGATGTATGTCTCGTAGGGCGAGCTCTGACGGTCTGGCTTATGTTGAGGCCGATGTGAGCTTGTTCATCTTTAACCATTGTCTGTACCAAATGTTGTTCAATCCAGCGGGCTTTTTCCGGGCTGATGAGGGGTGAGATAGAGGCGAGCATGTCGGCCCCTCAGTGCTATGATTCGAGATTGACATTGTTGACCTATGTCTTTAGCCAATGATGGGAATTGTAGAGGCGTGAGGCGAGTTGGGTCACTCTCGACTTTGTCCGGCTTATGACGAGGCAAACTATCTGGGCCGTGGGCTTTATACCTTTCTGGGCTTATGCATTGTCCAGGCTTCGGATCCGTGGGGTTTTGTCGGGCTTGGTACATCAATGGCATCCTACTCATTGATTTATTCAGGGTGTACTCATGAATACGTCACGGATTAAATTTTCTTATTGATTCACCACATATGGAGCCGTGTGCGGTTGAGCGATCATACTTATGCCGTGTAAAAGAAGATGAGCTTAGGTGCATGAACACTCCAGGATGTGTCTGCGGGATGTGGTGCCAGAGTGACAGGGCTTAGGTGCATGAAAGCTCGAGGGCGTTTCCATAGGGTGCCATGCCAAAGCGACCGGGCTTAGGTGCGTGAATGCTCGAGGGCTTGTCCACAGGGTTCCGTGCAAAAGCAACTGGGCTTAGGTGCATTAGGGCGTGTCCGCAGGGTGCCATGCCAAAGATATTGGGATTAAGTGCAAGAACGCTTGAGGGCGGGTCCGTAGGGTGTCGTGCCAAAGAGACCGGGCTTAAGTGCATGAACGCTCAAGGGCGTGTCCGCAGGGTTCCTTGCCAAAGCGATAGGGATTAGGTGCATGAAAGCTCGATGGCGTGTCCGTAGGGTGCCATGCCAAAGCAACCGGGCTTATGTGCATGAACGCTCGAGGGCATGCCCGTAGGGTGTCATTCCAGAGCTCCCGTACGGAAGTTTTAAAGTTAAAATTGTGGGAGGCAAGGTTCAAATCCTTAAAATTGACCAGAAGAGGTCAAACTGGAAGAGGAGGTCATGCTGGAAAATCTGGAGGAAGACAACAAACATCTGATGTTCAAAAAGCAAAAGATTGTCTTGAAGAATTCAAAGTGTGCTACATGGGAGGAGGATTTAACTGGCATGGTGTCCACTAAACCTTGGCTGAAGCCTGGAAATGGTGAAAAATGGTACATACATGGATTGACTTCTCAAGAATTGAAAATCAATGGATGGTGGATATGCAAAGAGAAATCAAAGAATACCCTCAGAAAAGAGAGCAAGACAGAAACTAGATCAATAGACTTATTCCTATTTATTTTATGCTGATCCTAGCAGTAATAATCTTTGAACATCAATGATATATAAATGAAGTTGTTCTTTTTTTGTTTTTGTCTTTTTGCTTTGATGTAAGGAGGGTATTGGCATCATCACTAAAAAGGAGGAAATTGTTAGACATATTTTAGTTTAAATGATGAGTGTCAGACTAGCTGTTATAGAGTAAAAGCAAAAAGAAGTCTAGATTAAATGTATAGGTTTACTAGAGTTTGATCTTTGTATTGGTTTGATCAAACAAGCACTATAAAGAGGTCAGCTGACTTCATCAGCAGACCTATCTAGGTCAGTAGGGTGTCTAGGTCAGTAGAGTCTAGGAACCTGTTGATGGTTGAAGTCTGAGGGTTCAAACTCAGTAATGAAGGCTAAGGGATCAAACTTAGTATTTAAAGTCAAGGATATAAGATCAGAATTTAGGGAAGTCTGTGATGACCTAAACTAATCACATATACCTTGAGTAGAAGGTCTAAGTTCCATAAAAGTTAAGTGGTGATTGGAACTTGGTTTGTGTTAAAATGGTGTACTCTAAAATCATAATAAAAAGTTAGATGAGAAGCAGTCCGCTGATGTGTTTATAAAACACAGCAGACTACAAGTCAGCTGACAGATATGGACATTGTTAAGGGTGATTTTATACGTTTTATAAGGATATATTTTATGTCAATTTCCCCCATATCTGGATGTTTTTCATAGAAATCGAGCTTTATATTGAAGTATTGAGCAAGTGATGTTTTTAATGGGTTAGTTGCAAAATTGTATGATTTATGTGTAAAATTGATGGTTTTATATTGATTTGGAAGATACTACATTTTGCAATGTGTTTGATGTATTGTAGATACACAATTTCGACCAAGAAGAGGATTTAAGAGAGGTTAACAATCGGATTAATTAAGAGGAGAAGAGATAAAGATGAAATAGATTGAAGATAAAGATGAGAAGATCGATTTTTGAGCAAGCTGAACGTTCGTCCAAGTCCCGTCCAGGTTGGACGGGCGTCCATCAAAGTAAACGGGCGTCCAGGCTAAGATTTTTGATTCAGAGAAGTCATGTTTTCAGTGAACTGGTGTCCAGAATATTGAACTAGCGTCCAGAGGAAGAAAATCAGATCAGAGAGTTCAGATATTTTCTGGACGGGCGTCCAGAGGCATCAGACGGGCGTCCTTCCACCGCTTCAGCACAGCCGACTTACTTTTCTATAAATACCAGCGCTATTTTCAACCCTAGATATATATTATTACACAGCCGCATACACAGAAAACCCAAAATTCGAGCCAAGTAACCTCGGCCGGCTGAGCCTTGGTGCTTGGCCGGCCGAGGGTTGTTCTTTTTATTTAGATTTCGTTTCTGTTTTTGCTGGATGATTGGAGGCTAAACAATTTGTCAAGTTATGTGAATCCGTTTCAGCAGGTTCTTTATTTTCAATCTAGATTTGTTTTGTGAATTTGATTAAAGTTGTATTTTTTCTATGCTTACGTGTTATGCAATCGATATCGAGAGATGTATTGCTTATTGATGTTTACCGTATGACGAGAGTCGGTGTAAACCTTAGATCACCATAGGAAAGATGGGATTTTTAATCTTGACATAACGAGAGTTGATAGGTTGAATATCTAGGTTGCTAGATTGGGAGATCTTACACCTTGTTTTGATAGCGTCAATCTTATATATCGAGAGATGAGAGATTGATAGGCGAATTATCTACGAGAGTAGGAATTCATACCTCCGTTAGGTGGACCACATCTTTAATTAAATCATCACAAGATAACTTTAGAGAGGAAATTAAGGGTTGCGGGATCGGAGGAATATTTGTTTGTTCATTGTTTAATCACCATGATCATCTTCTTGTTTACTGTTTATTTTTTGGTTTATAGTTTAGATTTCGTTTTCGCTTTTATCCTTCCTGGCTTTGGACTGACAATCCTCTGTCCAGTTTATTTTATCGTTTTTAGTTTTGTTTTAGTAGTAACAGATTAGAAGAATTAATAAACTAGATTAAACAACCTCGATTCCCTGAGATCGACTCCGGTATTAATCGCTATACTACGATCCCTACACTTGGGGAATACCGGATTTATAAATTTATTACTTGTTATTTTCCATTGATAAAATCCGTGACAAGCTTTTGGCGCCGTTGCCGGGGAATCGGTGCGGTTGTCCAGTTCATTATTAATTTTTCTAAGGTAGTATAGTGGTGAGTATTCCCGCCAACGGAACCAAAAACAAGTTTTTGGCGCCGTTGCCGGGGAATCGGTACGGTTGTCTAGTTTCTATTAATTTTTATGTTTTTGTTACAAATTTTTCGTAGATAGGTTTTTGTTTCTATCCTTTCTAGTTTCTACATTGATTCGGGGACATCTGAGGTTGAATTATCTGACTCCACGTTTTTAGCGATCGAACTTTTGGATAAAAGGGATCGTTTTAGCACTCGTTAGTATTTTGGCCATAACTTTTGGCTCGAGTGTCAGATTAGCGCGCAGGACCCCAATTCGGAAAGCTCGATCCGACGCCGACGACGCGGTGAACAAGATTTATTTTGGGATTATTTTTATTATTATTTGGTGTATTATTGTAGCAAGGATATATTGGTAAATTGTGTAAACCCTAGGGTACCTATGTAACTATATATACCTCTGATGATGAATGAAATAAACCAAGAACTTTTGCGTAATTTGACAGATAATGTTGAAATTATAAAAAAAAACTGATTAAGCGGTGGATATCTTGCTAAATATGAAGTATTTTGTCCATTTTGGTGTTGTTTTATCTCAAGACCAATATGAAGATCAAGTATAATAAGTGAATAGAAAAATGGTGTTTTTGGGGGGATAATGGTTGTGCCAATGAGGTTGCCTACATACCCTTGAGTGTAAGGGATCAAGCCAAATGACATAGTTTTGGTGTGTGAGGGGACTCTCCTATTTATAGATGGTGTAGTCGGAGTTTACAAAATGCGGTGAGAGGATGTATGTCTCGTAGGGCGAGCTCTGACGGTCTGGCTTATGTTGAAGCCGATGTGAGCTAGTTCATCTTTAACCATTGTCTGTACCAAATTTTGTTCAATCCAGCGGGCTTTTTCCGGGCTGATGTGGGGTGAGATAGAGGCGAGCATGTCGGCCCCTCAGTGCTATGATTCGAGATTGACATTGTTGACCTATGTCTTTAGCCAATGATGGGAATTGTAGAGGCGTGAGGCGAGTTGGGTCACTCTCGACTTTGTCCGGCTTATGACGAGGCGAACTATCTGGGCCGTGGGCTTTATACCTTGCTGGGCTTATGCGTTGTCCAGGCTTCGGATCCGCGGGGTTTTGTCGGGCTTGGTACATCAATGGCATCCTACTCATTGATTTATTCACGGTGTACTCATGAATACGTCACGGATTAAATTTTCTTAGTGATTCACCACATGTCGAGCCGTGTGTGGTTGAGCGATCATACTTATGCCGTGTAAAAGAAGATGAGCTTAGGTGCATGAACACTCCAGGATGTGTCTGCGGGATGTGGTGCCAGAGTGACAGGGCTTAGGTGCATGAAAGCTCGAGGGCGTTTCCATAGGGAGCCATGCCAAAGTGACCGGGCTTAGGTGCATGAATGCTCGATGGCTTGTCCACAGGGTTCCGTGTCAAAGCAACCGGGCTTAGGAGCATTAGGGCGTGTCCGCAGGGTGCCATTCCAAAGATATTGGGATTAAGTGCAAGAACGCTTGAGGGCGGGTCCGTAGGGTATCGTGCCAAAGCGACCGGGCTTAAGTGCATGAACGCTCAAGGGAGTGTCCGCAGGGTTCCTTGCCAAAGCGATAGGGATTAGGTGCATGAAAGCTCGAGGGCGTGTCCGTAGGGTGCCATGCCAAAGTAACCGGGCTTATGTGCATGAACGCTCGAGGGCATGCCCGTAGGGTGTCACTCCAGAGCTCCCGTACGGAAGTTTTAAAGTTAAAATTGTGGGAGGCAAGGATCAAATCCTTAAAATTGACCAGAAGAGGTCAAACTGGAAGAGGAGGTCATGCTAGAAGATCTGGAGGAAGACAACAAACATCTGATGTTCAAAAAGCAAAAGATTGTCTTGAAGAATTCAAAGTGTGCTACATGGGAGGAGGATTTAACTGGCATGGTGTCCACTAAACCTTAGCCGAAGCCTGGAAATGGTGAAAAATGGTACATACATGGATTGACTTCTCAAGAATTGAAAATCAATGGATGGTGGATATGCAAAGAGAAATCAGAGAATACCATCAGAAAAGAGAGCAAGACAGAAACTAGATCAATAGACTTATTCCTATTTATTTTATGCTGAACCTAGTTGTAATAATCTTTGAACATCAATGATATATAAATGAAGTTGTTCTGTTTTTGTTTTTGTCTGTTTGCTTTGATGTAAGTAGGGTATTGGCATCATCACTAAAAAGGAGGAAATTGTTAGACATATTTTAGTTTAAATGATGAGTGTCAGACTAGCTGTTATGGAGTAAAAGCAAAAAGAAGTCTAGATTAAATGTATAGGTTTACTACAGTTTGATCTTTGTATAGGTTTGATCAAACAAGCACTATAAAGAGGTCAGCTGACTTCATCAGCAGACCTATCTAGGTTAGTAGGGTGTCTAGGTCAGTAGAGTCTAGGAACCTGTTGATGGTTGAAGTCTGAGGGTTCAAACTCAGTAATGAAGGCTAAGGGATCAAACTTAGTATTTAAAGTCAAGGATATAAGATCAGAATTTAGGGAAGTCTGTGATGACCTAAACTAATCACATATACCTTGAGTAGAAGGTCTAAGTTCCATAAAAGTTAAGTGGTGATTGGAACTTGGTTTGTGTTAAAATGGTGTACTCTAACATCATAATAAAAAGTTAGATGAGAAGCAGTCAGCTGATGTGTTTATAAAACACAGCAGACTACAAGTTAGCTGACAGATATGGACATTGTTAAGGGTGATTTTATACGTTTTATAAGGATATATTTTCTGTCAATTTCCCCCATATCTGGATGTTTTTCATAGAAATCGAGCTTTATATTGAAGTATTGAGCAAGTGATGTTTTTAATGGGTTAGTTGCAAAATTGTATGATTTATGTGTAAAATTGATGGTTTTATATTGATTTGGAAGATACTACATTTTGCAATGTGTTTGATGTATTGTAGATACACAATTTCGACCAAGAAGAGGATTTAAAAGAGGTTAACAATCGGATTAATGAAGAGGAGAAGAGATAAAGATGAAATCGATTGAAGATAAAGATGAGAAGATCGATTTTTGAGCAAGCTGAACGTTCGTCCAAGTCCCGTCCAGGTTGGACGGGCGTCCATCAAAGTAAACCGGCGTCCAGGCTAAGATTTTCGATTCAGAGAAGTCAAGTTTTCAGTGAACTGGTGTCCAGAATATTGAACTAGCGTCCAGAGGTTGAAAATCAGATCAGAGAGTTCAGATATTTTCTGGACGGGCGTCCGAGGGCATCGACGGGCGTCCTTCCACCGCCTCGGCACGGCCGACTTACTTTTCTATAAATACCGGCGCTATTTTCAACCCTAGATATATATTATTACACGGCCGCATACACGAAAACCCAAAATTCGAGCCAAGTAACCTCGGCCGGCCGAGCCTTGGTGCTTGGCCGGCCGAGGGTTGTTCTTTTTATTTAGATTTCGTTTCGTTTTTGCCGGATGATTGGAGGCTAAACAATTTGTCAAGTTATGTGAATCCGTTTCGGCGGGTTCTTTATTTTCAATCTAGATTTGTTTTGTGAATTTGATTAAAGTTGTATTTTTTCTATGCTTACGTGTTATGCAATCGATATCGAGAGATGTATTGCTTATTGATGTTTACCGTATGACGAGAGTCGGTGTAAACCTTAGATCACCATAGGAAAGATGGGATTTTTAATCTTGACATAACGAGAGTTGATAGGTTGAATATCTAGGTTGCTAGATTGAGAGATCTTACACCTTGTTTTGATAGCGTCAATCTTATATATCGAGAGATGAGAGATTGATAGGTGAATTATCTACGAGAGTAGGAATTCATACCTCCGTTAGGTGGACCACATCTTTAATTAAATCATCACAAGATAACTTTAGAGAGGAAATTAAGGGTTGCGGGATCGGAGGAATATTTGTTTGTTCATTGTTTAATCACCATGATCATCTTCTTGTTTACTGTTTATTTTATAGTTTATAGTTTAGATTTCGTTTTCGCTTTTATCCTTCCTGGCTTTGGACTGACAATCCTCTGTCCAGTTTATTTTATCGTTTTTAGTTTTGTTTTAGTAGTAACAGATTAGAAGAATTAATAAACTAGATTAAACAACCTCGATTCCCTGAGATCGACTCCGGTATTAATCGCTATACTACGATCCCTACACTTGGGGAATATCGGATTAATAAATTTATTACTTGTTATTTTCCATTGATAAAATCCGTGACAAGTTTTTGGCGCCGTTGCCGGGGAATCGGTGCGGTTGTCCAGTTCATTATTAATTTTTCTAAGGTAGTATAGTGGTGAGTATTCCCGCCAACGGAACCAAAAACAAGTTTTTGGCGCCGTTGCCGGGGAATCGGTACGGTTGTCTAGTTTCTATTAATTTTTCTGTTTTTGTTACAAATTTTTCGTAGATAGGTTTTTGTTTCTATCCTTTCTAGTTTCTACATTGATTCGGGGACATCTAAGGTTGAATTATCTGACTCCACGTTTTTAGCGATCGAACTTTTGGATAAAAGGGATCGTTTTAGCACTCGTTAGTATTTTGGCCATAACTTTTGGCTCGAGTGTCAGATTAGCGCGCAGGACCCCAATTTGGAAAGCTCGTTCCGACGCCGACGACGTGGTGAACAAGATTTATTACGGGATTATTTTTATTATTATTTGGTGTATTATTGTAGCAAGGATATATTGGTAAATTGTGTAAACCCTAGGGTACCTATGTAACTATATATACCTCTGATGATGAATGAAATAAACCAAGAACTTTTGCGTAATTTGACAGATAATGTTGAAATTATAAAAAAAACTGATTAAGCGGTGGATATCTAGCTAAATATGAAGTATTTTGTCCATTTTGGTGTTGTTTTATCTCAAGACCAATATGAAGATCAAGTATAATAAGTGAATAGAAAAATGGTGTTTTTGGGGGGATAATGGTTGTGCCAATGAGGTTGCCTACATACCCTTGAGTGTAAGGGATCAAGCCAAATGACATAGTTTTGGTGTGTGAGGGGACTCTCCTATTTATAGATGGTGTAGTCGGACTTTACAAAATGTGGTGAGAGGATGTATGTCTCGTAGGGCGAGCTCTGACGGTCTGGCTTATGTTGAGGCCGATGTGAGCTTGTTCATCTTTAACCATTGTCTGTTCCAAATGTTGTTCAATCCAGCGGGCTTTTTCCGGGCTGATGAGGGGTGAGATAGAGGCGAGCATGTCGGCCCCTCAGTGCTATGATTCGAGATTGACATTTTTGACCTATGTCTTTAGCCAATGATGGGAATTGGTGAGGCGTGAGGTGAGTTGGGTCACTCATGACTTTGTCCGGCTTATGACGAGGCGAACTATATGGGCCGTGGGCTTTATACCTTGATGGGCTTATGCGTTGTCCAGGCTTCGGATCTGTGGGGTTTTGTCGGGCTTGGTACATCAATGGCATCCTACTCATTGATTTATTCACGGTGTACTCATGAATACGTCACGGATTAAATTTTCTTATTGATTCACCACATGTCGAGCCGTGTGCGGTTGAGCGATCATACTTATGCCGTGTAAAAGAAGATGAGCTTATGTGCATGAACACTCCAGGATGTGTCTGCGGGATGTGGTGCCAGAGTGACAGGGCTTAGGTGCATGAAAGCTCGAGGGCGTTTCCATAGGGTGCCATGCCAAAGCGACCGGGCTTAGGTGCATGAATGCTCGAGGGCTTGTCCACAGGGTTCCGTGCCAAAGCAACCGGGCTTAGGTGCATTAGGGCGTGTCCGCAGGGTGCCATGCCAAAGATATTGGGATTAAGTGCAAGAACGCTTGAGGGCGTGTCCGTAGGGTGTCGTGCCAAAGCGACCGGGCTTAAGTGCATGAACGCTCAAGGGCGTGTCCGCAGGGTTCCTTGCCAAAGCGATAGGGATTAGGTTTATGAAAGCTCGAGGGCGTGTCCGTAGGGTGCCATGCCGAAGCAACCGGGCTTATGTGCATGAATGCTCGAGGGCATGCCCGTAGGGTGTCATTCTAGAGCTCCCGTACGGAAGTTTTAAAGTTAAAATTGTGGGAGGCAAGGATCAAATCCTTAAAATTGACTAGAAGAGGTCAAACTGGAATAGGAGGTCATGCTGGAAGATCTGGAGGAAGACAACAAACATCTGATGTTCAAAAAGCAAAAGATTGTCTTGAAGAATTCAAAGTGTGCTACATGGGAGGAGGATTTAACTGGCATGGTGTCCACTAAACCTTGGCTGAAGCCTGGAAATGGTGAATAATGGTACATACATGGATTGACTTCTCAAGAATTGAAAATCAATGGATGGTGGATATGCAAAGAGAAATCAGAGAATACCATCAGAAAAGAGAGCAAGACAGAAACTAGATAAATAGACTTATTCCTATTTATTTTATGCCGATCCTAGTTGTAATAATCTTTGAACATCAATGATATATAATTGAAGTTGTTCTGTTTTTGTTTTTGTCTTTTTGCTTTGATGTAAGGAGGGTATTGGCATCATCACTAAAAATGAGGAAATTGTTAGACACATTTTAGTTTAAATGATGAGTGTCAGACGAGCTGTTATATAGTAAAAGCAAAAAGAAGTCTAGATTAAATGTATAGGTTTACTAGAGTTTGATCTTTGTATAGGTTTGATCAAACAAGCACTATAAAGAGGTCAGCTGACTTCATCAGCAGACCTATCTAGGTCAGTAGGGTGTCTAGGTCAGTATAGTCTAGGAACCTGTTGATGGTTGAAGTCTGAGGGTTCAAACTCAGTAATGAAGGCTATGGGATAAAACTTAGTATTTAAAGTCAAGGATATAAGATCAGAATTTAGGGAAGTCTGTGATGACCTAAACTAATCACATATACCTTGAGTAGAAGGTCTAAGTTCCATAAAAGTTAAGGGGTGATTGGAACTTGGTTTGTGTTAAAATGGTGTACTCTAACATCATAATAAAAAGTTAGATGAGAAGCAGTCCGCTGATGTGTTTATAAAACACAGCAGACTACAAGTCAGCTGACAGATATGGACATTGTTAAGGGTGATTTTATACGTTTTATAAGGATATATTTTATGTCAATTTCCCCCATATATGGATGTTTTTCATAGAAATCGAGCTTTATATTGAAGTATTGAGCAAGTGATGTTTTTAATGGGTTAGTTGCAAAATTGTATGATTTATGTGTAAAATTGATGGTTTTATATTGATTTGGAAGATACTACATTTTGCAATGTGTTTGATGTATTGTAGATACACAATTTCGACCAAGAAGAGGATTTAAAAGAGGTTAACAATCGGATTAATTAAGAGGAGAAGAGATAATGATGAAATCGATTGAAGATAAAGATGAGAAGATAGATTTTTGAGCAAGCTGAACGTTCGTCCAAGTCCCGTCCAGGTTTGACGGGCGTCCATCAAAGTAAACGGGCATCCAGGCTAAGATTTTCGATTCAGAGAAGTCAAGTTTTCAGTGAACTGGTGTCCAGAATATTGAACTAGCGTCCAGAGGAAGAAAATCAGATCAGAGAGTTCAGATATTTTCTGGACGGGCGTCCAGGGGCATCAGACGGGCGTCCTTCCTCCGCCTCAGCACAACCGACTTACTTTTCTATAAATACTAGCGCTATTTTCAACCCTAGATATATATTATTACACAGCCGCATACACAGAAAACCCAAAATTCGAGCCAAGTAACCTCGGCCGGCTGAGCCTTGGTGCTTGGCCGGCCGAGGGTTGTTCTTTTTATTTAGATTTCGTTTCGTTTTTGCTTTGGATGATTGGAGGCTAAACAATTTGTCAAGTTATGTGAATCCGTTTCGGCGGGTTCTTTATTTTCAATCTAGATTTGTTTTGTGAATTTGATTAAAGTTGTATTTTTTCTATGCTTACGTGTTATGCAATCGATATCGAGAGATGTATTGCTTATTGATGTTTACCGTATGACGAGAGTCGGTGTAAACTTTAGATCACCATAGGAAAGATGGGATTTTTAATCTTGACATAACGAGAGTTGATAGGTTGAATATCTAGGTTGCTAGATTGAGAGATCTTACACCTTGTTTTGATAGCGTCAATCTTATAAATCGAGAGATAAGAGATTGATAGGCGAATTATCTACGAGAGTAGGAATTCATACCTCCGTTAGGTGGACCACATCTTTAATTAAATCATCACAAGATAACTTTAGAGAGGAAATTAAGGGTTGCGGGATCGGAGGAATATTTGTTTGTTCATTGTTTAATCACCATGATCATCTTCTTGTTTACTGTTTATTTTATAGTTTATAGTTTAGATTTCGTTTTCGCTTTTATCCTTCCTGGCTTTGGACTGACAATCCTCTGTCCAGTTTATTTTATCGTTTTTAGTTTTGTTTTAGTAGTAACAGATGAGAATAATTAATAAACTAGATTAAACAACCTCGATTCCCTGAGATCGACTCCGGTATTAATCGCTATACTATGATCCCTACACTTGGGGAATACCGGATTTATAAATTTATTACTTGTTATTTTCCATTGATAAAATCCGTGACAAGTTTTTGGCGCCGTTGCCGGGGAATCGGAGCGGTTGTCCAGTTCATTATTAATTTTGCTAAGGTAGTATAGTGGTGAGTATTCCCGCCAACGGAACCAAAAACAAGTTTTTGGCGCCGTTGCCGGGGAATCGGTACGGTTGTCTAGTTTCTATTAATTTTTCTGTTTTTGTTACGAATTTTTCGTAGATAGGTTTTTGTTTCTATCCTTTCTAGTTTCTACATTGATTCGGGGACATCTGAGGTTGAATTATCTGACTCCACGTTTTTAGCGATCGAACTTTTGGATAAAAGGGATCGTTTTAGATCTCGTTAGTATTTTGGCCATAACTTTTGGCTCGAGTGTCAGATTAGCGCGCAGGACCCCAATTCGGAAAGCTCGTTCCGACGCCGACGACGTGGTGAACAAGATTTATTACGGGATTATTTTTATTATTATTTGGTGTATTATTGTAGCAAGGATATATTGGTAAATTGTGTAAACCCTAGGGTACCTATGTAACTATATATACCTCTGATGATGAATGAAATAAACCAAGAACTTTTGCGTAATTTGATAGATAATGTTGAAATTATAAAAAAAAACTGATTAAGCGGTGGATATCTAGCTAAATATGAAGTATTTTGTCCATTTTGGTGTTGTTTTATCTCAAGACCAATATGAATATCAAGTATAATAAGTGAATAGAAAAATGGTGTTTTTGGGGGGATAATGGTTGTGCCAATGAGGTTGCCTACATACCCTTGAGTGTAAGGGATCAAGCCAAATGACATTGTTTTGGTGTGTGAGGGGACTCTCCTATTTATAGATGGTGTAGTCGGAGTTTACAAAATGCGGTGAGGGATGTATGTCTCGTAGGGCGAGCTCTGACGGTCTGGCTTATGTTGAGGCCGATGTGAGCTTGTTCATCTTTAACCATTGTCTGTACCAAATGTTGTTCAATCTAGCGGGCTTTTTCCGGGCTGATGAGGGGTGATATAGAGGCGAGCATGTCGGCCCCTCAGTGCTATGATTCGAGATTGACATTGTTGACCTATGTCTTTAGCCAATGATGGGAATTGTAGAGGCGTGAGGCGAGTTGGGTCACTCTCGACTTTGTCCGGCTTATGACGAGGCGAACTATCTGGGCCGTGGGCTTTATACCTTGCTGGGCTTATGCGTTGTCCAGGCTTCGGATCCGCGGGGTTTTGTCGGGCTTGGTACATCAATGGCATCCTACTCATTGATTTATTCACGGTGTACTCATGAATACATCACGGATTAAATTTTCTTATTGATTCACCACATGTCGAGCCGTGTGCGGTTGAGCGATCATACTTATTCCGTGTAAAAGAAGATGAGCTTAGGTGCATGAACAATCCAGGATGTGTCTGCGGTATGTGGTGCCAGAGTGACAGGGCTTAGGTGCATGAAAGCTCGAGGGCGTTTCCATAGGGTGCCATGCCAAATCGACCGGGCTTAGGTGCATGAATGCTCGAGGGCTTGTCCACAGGGTTCCGTGCCAAAGCAACCGGGCTTAGGTGCATTAGGGCGTGTCCGCAGGGTGCCATGCCAAAGATATTGGGATTAAGTGCAAGAACGCTTGAGGGCGGGTCCGTAGGGTGTCATGCCAAAGCGACCGGGCTTATGTGCACGAACACTCAAGGGCGTGTCCGCAGGGTTCCTCGCCAAAGCGATATGGATTAGGTGCATGAAAGATCGAGGGCGTGTCCGTAGGGGGCCATGCCAAAGCAACCGGGCTTATGTGCATGAACGCTCGAGGGCATGCCTGTAGGGTGTCATTCCAGAGCTCCCGTACGGAAGTTTTAAAGTTAAAATTGTGGGAGGCAAGGATCAAATCCTTAAAATTGACCAGAAGAGGTCAAACTGGAAGAGGAGGTCATGCTGGAAGATCTGGAGGAAGACAACAAACATATGATGTTCAAAAAGAAAAAGATTGTCTTGAAGAATTCAAAGTGTGCTACGTGGGAGGAGGATTTAACTGGCATGGTGTCCACTAAACCTTGGCCGAAGCCTGGATATGGTGAAAAATAGTACATACATGGATTGACTTCTCAAGAATTGAAAATCAATGGATGGTGGATATGCAAAGAGAAATCAGAGAATACCATCAGAAAAGAGAGCAAGACAGAAACTAGATCAATAGACTTATTCCTATTTATTTTATGCTGATCCTAGTTGTAATAATCTTTGAACATCAATGATATATAAATGAAGTTGTGCTGTTTTTGTTTTTGTCTTTTTGCTTTGATGTAAGGAGGGTATTGGCATCATCACTAAAAAGGAGGAAATTGTTAGACATATTTTAGTTTAAATGATGAGTGTCAGACTAGCTGTTATAGAGTAAAAGCAAAAAGAAGTCTAGATTAAATGTATAGGTTTACTAGAGTTTGATCTTTGTATAGGTTTGATCAAACAAGCACTATAAAGAGGTTAGCTGACTTCATCAGCAGACCTATCTAGGTCAGTAGGGTGTCTAGGTCAGTAGAGTCTAGGAACCTGTTGATCGTTGAAGTCTGAGGGTTCAAACTCAGTAATTAGGCTAAGGGATCAAACTTTGTATTTAAAGGAAAGGATATAAGATCAGAATTTAGGGAAGTCTGTGATGACCTAAACTAATCACATATACCTTGAGTAGAAGGTGTAAGTTCCATAAAAGTTAAGTGGTGATTGGAACTTGGTTTGTGTTAAAATGGAGAACTCTAACATCATAATAAAAAGTTAGATGAGAAGCAGTCAGCTGATGTGTTTATAAAACACAGCAGACTACAAGTCAGCTGACAGATATGGACATTGTTAAGGGTGATTTTATACGTTTTATAAGGATATATTTTATGTCAATTTCCCCCATATGTGGATGTTTTTCATAGAAATCGAGCTTTATATTGAAGTATTGAGCAAGTGATGTTTTTAATGAGTTAGTTGCAAAATTGTATGATTTATGTGTAAAATTGATGGTTTTATATTGATTTGGAAGATACTACATTTTGCAATGTGTTTGATGTATTGTAGATACACAATTTCAACCAAGAAGAGGATTTAAAAGAGGTTAACAATCGGATTAATGAAGAGGAGAAGAGATAAAGATGGAATCGATTGAAGATATAGATGAGAAGATCGATTTTTGAGCAAGCTGAACGTTCGTCCAAGTCCCGTCCAGGTTGGACGGGTGTCCATCAAAGTAAACGGGCGTCCACGCTAAGATTTTCGATTCAGAGAAGTCAAGTTTTCAGTGAACTGGTGTCCAGAATATTGAACAAGCGTCCAGAGGAAGAAAATCATATCAGAGAGTTCAGATATTTTCTGGACGGGCGTCCAGAGGCATCTGACGGGCGTCCTTCCACCGCCTCAGCACATCCGACTTACTTTTCTATAAATACCAGCGCTATTTTCAACCCTAGATATATATTATTACTCATCCGCATACACAGAAAACCCAAAATTCGACCCAAGTAACCTCGGCCGGCTGAGCCTTGGTGCTTGGCCGGCCGAGGGTTGTTCTTTTTATTTAGATTTCGTTTCTGTTTTTGCTGGATGATTGGAGGCTAAACAATTTGTCAAGTTATGTGAATCCGTTTCAGCAGGTTCTTTATTTTCAATCTAGATTTGTTTTGTGAATTTGATTAAAGTTGTATTTTTTCTATGCTTACGTGTTATGCAATCGATATCGAGAGATGTATTGCTTATTGATGTTTACCGTATGACGAGAGTCGGTGTAAACCTTAGATCACCATAGGAAAGATGGGATTTTTAATCTTGACATAACGAGAGTTGATAGGTTGAATATCTAGGTTGCTAGATTGAGAGATCTTACACCTTGTTTTGATAGCGTCAATCTTATATATCGAGAGATGAGAGATTGATATGCGAATTATCTACGAGAGTAGGAATTCATACCTCCGTTAGGTGGACCACATCTTTAATTAAATCATCACAAGATAACTTTAGAGAGGAAATTAAGGGTTGCGGGATCGGAGGAATATTTGTTTGTTCATTGTTTAATCACCATGATCATCTTCTTGTTTACTGTTTATTTTATAGTTTATAGTTTAGATTTCGTTTTCGCTTTTATCCTTCCTGGCTTTGGACGGACAATCCTCTGTCCAGTTTATTTTATCGTTTTTAGTTTTGTTTTAGTAGTAACAGATTAGAAGAATTAATAAACTAGATTAAACAACCTCGATTCCCTGAGATCGACTCCGGTATTAATCGCTATACAATGATCCCTACACTTGGGGAATACCGGATTTATAAATTTATTACTTGTTATTTTCCATTGATAAAATCCGTGACAAGTTTTTGGCGCCGTTGCCGGGGAATCAGTGCGGTTGTCCAGTTCATTATTAATTTTTCTAAGGTAGTATAGTTGTGAGTATTCCCGCCAACGGAACCAAAAACAAGTTTTTGGCGCCGTTGCCGGGGAATCGGTACGGTTGTCTAGTTTCTATTAATTTTTCTGTTTTTGTTACGAATTTTTCGTAGATAGGTTTTTGTTTCTATCCTTTCTAGTTTCTACATTGATTCGGGGACATCTGAGGTTGAATTATCTGACTCCACATTTTTAGCGATCGAACTTTTGGATAAAAGGGATCGTTTTAGCACTCGTTAGTATTTTGGCCATAACTTTTGGCTCGAGTGTCAGATTAGCGCGCAGGACCCCAATTCGGAAAGCTCGTTCCGACGCCGACGACGTGGTGAACAAGATTTATTACGGGATTATTTTTATTATTATTTGGTGTATTATTGTAGCAAGGATATATTGGTAAATTATGTAAACACTAGGGTACTTATGTAACTATATATACCTCTGATGATGAATGAAATAAACCAAGAACTTTTGCGTAATTTGACAGATAATGTTGAAATTATAAAAAAAAAAACTGATTAAGTGGTGGATATCTAGCTAAATATGAAGTATTTTGTCCATTTTGGTGTTGTTTTATCTCAAGACCAATATGAAGATCAAGTATAATAAGTGAATAGAAAAATGGTGTTTTTGGGGGGATAATGGTTGTGCCAATGAGGTTGCCTACATACCCTTGAGGGTAAGGGATCAAACCAAATGACATAGTTTTGGTGTGTGAGGGGACTCTCATATTTATAGATGGTGTAGTCGGAGTTTACAAAATGCGGTGAGAGGATGTATGTCTCGTAGGGCGAGCTCTGACGGTCTGGCTTATGTTGAGGCCGATGTGAGCTTGTTCATCTTTAACCATTGTCTGTACCAAATGTTGTTCAATCCAGCGGGCTTTTTCCGGGCTGATGAGGGGTGAGATAGAGGCGAGCATGTCGGCCCCTCAGTGCTATGATTCGAGATTGACATTGTTGACCTATGTCTTTAGCCAATGATGGGAATTGTAGAGGTGTGAGGCGAGTTGGGTCACTCTCGACTTTGTCCGGCTTATGACGAGGCGAACTATCTGAGCCGTGGGCTTTATACCTTGCTGGGCTTATGTGTTGTCCAGGCTTCGGATCCGCGGGGTTTTGTCGGGCTTGGTACATCAATGGCATCCTACTCATTGATTTATTCACGGTGTACTCATGAATACATCACGGATTAAATTTTCTTATTGATTCACCACATGTCGAGCCGTGTGCGGTTGAGCGATCATACTTATGCCGTGTAAAAGAAGATGAGCTTAGGTGCATGAACAATCCAGGATGTGTCTGCGGGATGTGGTGCCAGAGTGACAGGGCTTAGGTGCATGAAAGCTCGAGGGCGTTTCCATAGGGTGCCATGCCAAAGTGACCGGGCTTAGGTGCATGAATGCTCGAGGGCTTGTCCACAGGGTTCCGTGCCAAAGCAACCGGGCTTAGGTGCATTAGGGCGTGTCCGCAGGGTGCCATGCCAAAGATATTGGGATTAAGTGCAAGAACGCTTGAGGGCGGGTCCGTAGGGTGTCGTGCCAAAGCGATCGGGCTTATGTGCATGAACGCTCAAGGGCGTGTCCGCAGGGTTCCTCGCCAAAGCGATAGGGATTTGGTGCATGAAAGATCGAGGGCGTATCCGTAGGGTGCCATGCCAAAGCAACCGGGCTTATGTGCATGAACGCTCGAGGGCATGCCTGTAGGGTGTCATTCCAGAGCTCCCATACGAAAGTTTTAAAGTTAAAATTGTGGGAGCCAAGGATCAAATCCTTAAAATTGACCAGAAGAGGTCAAACTTGAAGAGGAGGTCATGCTGGAAGATCTGGAGGAAGACAACAAACATCTGATGTTCAAAAAGCAAAAGATTGTCTTGAAGAATTCAAAGTGTGCTACGTGGGAGGAGGATTTAACTGGCATGGTGTCCACTAAACCTTGGTCAAGCCTGGATATGGTGAAAAATAGTACATACATGGATTGACTTCTCAAGAATTGAAAATCAATGGATGGTGGATATGCAAAGAGAAATCAGAGAATACCATCAGAAAAGAGAGCAAGACAGAAACTAGATCAATAGACTTATTCCTATTTATTTTATGCTGATCCTAGTTGTAATAATCTTTGTACATCAATGATATATAAATGAAGTTGTGCTATTTTTGTTTTTGTCTTTTTGCTTTGATGTAAGGAGGGTATTGGCATCATCACTAAAAAGGAGGAAATTGTTAGACATATTTTAGTTTAAATGATGAGTGTCAGACTAGCTGTTATAGAGTAAAAGCAAAAAGAAGTCTAGATTAAATGTATAGGTTTACTAGAATTTGATCTTTGTATAGGTTTGATCAAACAAGCACTATAAAGAGGTCAGCTGACTTCATCAGCAGACTATCTAGGTCAATAGGGTGTCTAGGTCAGTAGAGTCTAGGAACCTGTTGATGGTTGAAGTCTGAGGGTTCAAACTCAGTAATTAGGCTAAGGGATCAAACTTAGTATTTAAAGTCAAGGATATAAGATCAGAATTTAGGGAAGTCTGTGATGACCTAAACTAATCACATATACCTTGAGTAGAAGGTGTAAGTTCCATAAAAGTTAAGTGGTGATTGGAACTTGGTTTGTGTTAAAATGGAGAACTCTAACATCATAATAAAAAGTTAGATGAGAAGCAGTCAGCTGATGTGTTTATAAAACACGACGGACTACAAGTCACCGACGTATATGGACATTGTTAAGGGTGATTTTATACGTTTTATAAGGATATATTTTATGTCAATTTCCCCCATATGTGGATGTTTTTCATAGAAATCGAGCTTTATATTGAAGTATTGAGCAAGTGATGTTTTTAATGGGTTAGTTGCAAAATTGTATGATTTATGTGTAAAATTGATGGTTTTATATTGATTTGGAAGATACTACATTTTGCAATGTGTTTGATGTATTGTAGATACACAATTTCGACCAAGAAGAGGATTTAAAAGAGGTTAACAATCGGATTAATGAAGAGGAGAAGAGATAAAGATGGAATCGATTGAAGATAAAGGTGAGAAGATCGATTTTTGAGCAAGCTGAACGTTCGTCCAAGTCCCGTCCAGGTTGGACGGGCATCCATCAAAGTAAACGGGCGTCCAGGCTAAGATTTTCGATTCAAAGAAGTCAAGTTTTCAGTGAACTGGTGTCCAGAATATTGAACAAGTGTCCAGAGGAAGAAAATCAAATCAGAGAGTTCAGATATTTTCTGGACGGGCGTCCAGAGGCATCAGACGGGCGTCCTTCCACCGCCTCAGCACAGCCGACTTACTTTTCTATAAATACCAGCGCTATTTTCAACCCTAGATATATATTATTACACAGCCGCATACACAGAAAACCCAAAATTCGAGCCAAGTACCCTCGGCCGGCTGAGCTTGGTGCTTGGCCGGCCGAGGGTTGTTCTTTTTATTTAGATTTCGTTTATGTTTTTGCTGGATGATTGGAGGCTAAACAATTTGTCAAGTTATGTGAATCCGTTTCAGCAGGTTCTTTATTTTCAATCTAGATTTGTTTTGTGAATTTGATTAAAGTTGTATTTTTTTCTATGCTTACGTGTTATGCAATCGATATCGAGAGATGAATTGCTTATTGATGTTTACCGTATGACGAGAGTCGGTGTAAACCTTAGATCACCATAGGAAAGATGGGATTTTTAATCTTGACATAACGAGAGTTGATAGGTTGAATATCAAGGTTGCTAGATTGAGAGATCTTACACCTTGTTTTGATAGCGTCAATCTTATATATCGAGAGATGAGAGATTGATATGCGAATTATCTACGAGAGTAGGAATTCATACCTCCGTTAGGTGGACCACATCTTTAATTAAATCATCACAAGATAACTTTAGAGAGGAAATTAAGGGTTGTGGGATCGGAGGAATATTTGTTTGTTCATTGTTTAATCACCATGATCATCTTCTTGTTTACTGTTTATTTTATAGTTTATAGTTAAGATTTCGTTTTCGCTTTTATCCTTCCTGGCTTTGGACTGACAATCCTCTGTCCAGTTTATTTTATCGTTTTTAGTTTTGTTTTAGTAGTAACAGATTAGAAGAATTAATAAGCTAGATTAAACAACCGCGATTCCCTGAGATCGACTCCGGTATTAATCGCTATACTATGATCCCTACACTTGGGGAATACCGGATTTATAAATTTATTACTTGTTATTTTCCATTGATAAAATCCGTGACAAGTTTTTGGTGCCGTTTCCGGGGAATCGGTGCGGTTGTCCAGTTCATTTTTAATTTTTCTAAGGTAGTATAGTGGTGAGTATTCCCGCCAACGGAACCAAAAACAAGTTTTTGGCGCCGTTGTCGGGGAATCGGTACGGTTGTCTAGTTTCTATTAATTTTTCTGTTTTTGTTACGAATTTTTCGTAGATAGGTTTTTGTTTCTATCCTTTCTAGTTTCTACATTGATTCGGGGACATCTGAGGTTGAATTATCTGACTCCACATTTTTAGCGATCGAACTTTTGGATAAAAGGGATCGTTTTAGCACTCGTTAGTATTTTGGCCATAACTTTTGGCTCGAGTGTCAGATTAGCGCGCAGGACCCCAATTCGGAAAGCTCGTTCCGACGCCGACGACGTGGTGAACAAGATTTATTACGGGTTTATTTTTATTATTATTTGGTGTATTATTGTAGCAAGGATATATTGGTAAATTGTGTAAACCCTAGGGTACCTATGTAACTATATATACCTCTGATGATGAATGAAATAAACCAAGAACTTTTGCGTAATTTGACAGATAATGTTGAAATTATAAAAAAAAAGAAACTGATTAAGCGGTGGATATCTAGCTAAATATGAAGTATTTTGTCCATTTTGGTGTTGTTTTATCTCAAGACCAATATGAAGATCAAGTATAATAAGTGAATAGAAAAATGGTGTTTTTGGGGGGATAATGGTTGTGCCAATGAGGTTGCCTACATACCCTTGAGTGTAAGGGATCAAGCCAAATGACATAGTTTTGGTGTGTGAGGGGACTCTCCTATTTATAGATGGTGTAGTCGGAGTTTACAAAATGCGGTGAGAGGATGTATGTCTCGTAGGGCGAGCTCTGACGGTCTGGCTTATGTTGAGGCCGATGTGAGCTTGTTCATCTTTAACCATTGTCCGTACCAAATGTTGTTCAATCCGGCGGGCTTTTTCGGGGCGATGAGGGGTGAGATAGAGGCGAGCATGTCTGCCCCTCAGTGCTATGATTCGAGATTGACATTGTTGACCTATGTCTTTAGCCAATGATGGGAATTGTAGAGGCTAGTTGGGTCACTCTCGACTTTGTCCGGCTTATGACGAGGCGAACTATCTGGGCCGTGGGCTTTATACCTTGCTGGGCTTATGCGTTGTCCAGGCTTCGGATCCGCGGGGTTTTGTCGGGCTTGGTACATCAATGGCATCCTACTCATTGATTTATTCACGGTGTACTCATGAATACGTCACGGATTAAATTTTCTTATTGATTCACCACATGTCGAGCCGTGTGCGGTTGAGCGATCATACTTATGCCGTGTAAAAGAAGATGAGCTTAGGTGCATGAACACTCCAGGATGTGTCTGCGGGATGTGGTGCCAGAGTGACAGGGCTTAGGTGCATGAAAGCTCGAGGGCATTTCCATAGGGTGCCATGCCAAAGCGACCGGGCTTAGGTGCATGAATGATCGAGGGCTTGTCCACAGGGTTCCGTGCCAAAGCAACCGGGCTTAGGTGCATTAGGGCGTGTCCGCAGGGTGCCATGCCAGAGGTATTGGGATTAAGTGCAAGAATGCTTGAGGGCGGGTCCGTAAGGTGTCGTGCCAAAGCGACTGTGCTTAAGTGCATGAACGCTCAAGGGCGTGTCCGCAGGGTTCCTCGCCAAAGCGATAGGGATTAGGTGCATGAAAGCTCGAGGGCGTGTCCGTAGGGTGCCATGCCAAAGCAACCGGGCTTATGTGCATGAACGCTCGAGGGCATGCCCGTAGGGTGTCATTCCAGAGCTCCCGTACGGAAGTTTTAAAGTTAAAATTGTGGGAGGCAAGGATCAAATCCTTAAAATTGACCAGAAGAGGTCAAACTGGAAGAGGAGGTCATGCTGGAAGATCTGGAGGAAGACAACAAACATCCGATGTTCAAAAAGCAAAAGATTGTCTTGAAGAATTCAAAGTGTGCTACATGGGAGGAGGATTTAACGGCATGGTGTCCAAGAAAACCTTGGCTGAAGCCTGGAAATGGTGAAAAATGGTGAAAAATGGTACATACATGCATTGACTTCTCAAGAATTGAAAATCAATGGATGGTGGATATGCAAAGAGAAATCAGAGAATACCATCAGAAAAGAGAGCAAGACAGAAACTAGATCAATAGACTTATTCATATTTATTTTATGCTGATCCTAGTTGTAATAATCTTTGAACATCAATGATATATAAATGAAGTTGTTCTGTTTTTGTTTTTGTCTTTGTGCTTCGATGTAAGTAGGGTATTGGCATCATCACTAAAAAGGAGGAAATTGTTAGACATATTTTAGTTTAAATGATGAGTGTCAGACTAGCTGTTATAGAGTAAAAGCAAAAAGAAGTCTAGATTAAATGTATAGGTTTACTAGAGTTTGATCTTTGTATAGGTTTGATCAAACAAGCACTATAAAGAGGTCAGCTGACTTCATCAATAGACCTATCTAGGTCAGTAGGGTGTCTAGGTCAGTAGAGTCTAGGAACCTGTTGATGGTTGAAGTCTGAGGGTTCAAACTCAGTAATGAAGGCTAAGGGATCAAATTTAGTATTTAAAGTCAAGGATATAAGATCAGAATTTAGGGAAGTCTCGTGATGACCTGAACTAATCACATATACCTTGAGTAGAAGGTCTAAGTTCCATAAAAGTTAAGTGGTGATTGGAACTTGGTTTGTGTTAAAATGGTGTACTCTAACATCATAATAAAAAGTTAGATGAGAAGCAGTCAGCTGATGTGTTTATAAAACACAGCAGACAACAAGTCAGCTGACAAATATGGACATTGTTAAAGGTGATTTTATACGTTTTATAAGGATATATTTTATGTCAATTTCCCCCATATCTGGATGTTTTTCATAGAAATGGAGCTTTATATTGAAGTATTGAGCAAGTGATGTTTTTAATGGGTTAGTTGCAAAATTGTAAGATTTATGTGTAAAATTGATGGTTTTATATTGATTTGGAAGATAC
Source organism: Gentiana straminea (assembly GCA_036785695.1). Lineage (NCBI taxonomy): Eukaryota > Viridiplantae > Streptophyta > Magnoliopsida > Gentianales > Gentianaceae > Gentiana > Gentiana straminea. Next base: position 106,998 of record JAVUPR010000158.1, on the reverse strand, counting down.
TACATTTTGCAATGTGTTTGATGTATTGTAGATACACAATTTCGACCAAGAAGAGGATTTAAAAGAGGTTAACAATCGGATTAATGAAGAGGAGAAAAGATAAAGATGAAAACGATTGAAGATAAAGATGAGAAGATCGATTTTTGAGCAAGCTGAATGTTCGTCCAAGTCCCGTCCAGGTTGGACGGGCGTCCATCAAAGTAAACAGGCGTCCAGGCTAAGATTTTCGATTCAGAGAAGTCAAGTTTTCAGTGAACTGGTGTCCAGAATATTGAACTAGCGTCCAGAGGAAGAAAATCAGATCAGAGAGTTCAGATATTTTCTGGACGGGCGTCCAGAGGCATCAGACGGGCGTCCAGAGGCATCAGACGGGCGTCCTTCCACCGCCTCAGCACAGCCGACTTACTTTTCTATAAATACCAGCTCTATTTTCAACCCTAGATATATATTATTACACAGCCGCATACACATAAAACCCAAAATTCGAGCCAAGTAACCTCGGCCGGCTGAGCCTTGGTGCTTGGCCGGCCGAGGGTTGTTCTTTTTGTTTAGATTTCGTTTCTTTTTTTGCTGGATGATTGGAGGCTAAACAATTTGTCAAGTTATGTGAATCCGTTTCAAGGCGGTTCTTTATTTTCAATCTAGATTTGTTTTGTGAATTTGATTAAAGTTGTATTTTTTCTATGCTTACGTGTTATGCAATCGATATCGAGAGATGTATTGCTTATTGATGTTTACCGTATGACGAGAGTCGGTGTAAACCTTAGATCACCATAGGAAAGATGGGATTTTTAATCTTGACATAACGAGAGTTGATAGGTTGAATATCTAGGTTGCTAGATTGAGAGATCTTACACCTTGTTTTGATAGCGTCAATCTTATATATCGAGAGATGAGAGATTGATAGGCGAATTATCTACGAGAGTAGGAATTCATACCTCCGTTAGGTGGACCACATCTTTAATTAAATCATCACAAGATAACTTTAGAGAGGAAATTAAGGGTTGCGGGATCGGAGGAATATTTGTTTGTTCATTGTTTAATCACCATGATCATCTTCTTGTTTACTGTTTATTTTATAGTTTATAGTTTAGATTTCGTTTTCGCTTTTATCCTTCCTGGCTTTGGACCGACAATCCTCTCGTCCGCTTTATTTTATCGTTTTTAGTTTTGTTTTAGTAGTAACAGATTAGAAGAATTAATAAACTAGATTAAACAACCTCGATTCCCTGAGATCGATTCCGGTATTAATCGCTATACTACGATCCCTACATTTGGGGAATACCGGATTTATAAATTTATTACTTGTTATTTTCCATTGATAAAATCCGAGACAGACATCAGCAGACCTATGCAACAGGTGTCTGCTGAATGGAAAATTCGAATTAATCCAAGTTTCTTTTCGGAAGATTAAATGGATAAGGATGAATAACAAGCCTTGGATTAATCAGTCAACCAATGGCCAGGATAAAAAAAATTTGTAAAGTTTCAGAGCAATATCAATGGAAATAAGTCAATGGTTGACAGACTGGACTGTCAAAAAGGAACACTGACAGTTTCGGTACGATGCAACAGAGGTAAAAGTCTGTCAAGACAATGACAATTTTGAAACGGCTATATTTGAATTTCAAATTCAAGTCACAAGATTCACACCTATAAATAGAGGACTCCTGATTCAGAAGAAAGATGATGAATAATAGTGGAAATGTAAGAATACATACGAAGTAATTGAGCAAGAAATTTATCAAGTGCAATCTTACCCTACTGAGCATCACTGAGCTATCAATTTGCTGATCAAGATTTTCTTCAAGTGTTTTCTACTATCAAGTTACACCTAGTATACACACATAAAGACTACAAGCTGCTGATCATTTCGTCCTGATCAAAATGTGCTGAAAGCTGAATCACTTTCTTGATTCAACCCTTCTTTCTCAAGAAGTTTGCTGAAGACAGAGAAGCACTTTTGAAGTGTCAAGAACTGTTGTTTGTGGTGGAGCTGGTGAAGAGGCAATCCTACCCTTCAAGAACCAGTGGAATACTTTGAAGCAGCAATCCTACCTATTTCTAGTGTTCAGTTTGTGAAGCCATAGTCATTGGTGAAGGAAAAATAGTTTAGGGATTTTTGTAACAGCAACCTCAAGAATCTCTAGTGAATTTCCTCCAACATCACAGGAGAAGAGTGGACTGACAAGATTACACCACCTGGAACCACTATAAATCTTGCCTACTTTACTTTAATGCATTTACATTCTGCAATTTATTCTATATGCATACTTATCATATCAACCTGCTGAAACTAGCTGCTGAATCACATTACATGCACTACTGAGTATTCAATACATAGTATCATATTTAGAACAACAAGTAACAAGGCTTAATTTAATATATTCCGCTGCAAAAAATTCAAGAGTTTTAATTGTCAGCAGACTACTGAGAGTCAGCAGGCTATTGACCCTACTGAGATTGTCAACTCTAAAAGTTTTAAGTGTTAAGTTTATTCAACCCCCCTCTAAACTTAACCAAAGCCTTTTCAAAGGACCAACATTATAGAATATGATGCCGAACCGACCTCGGTCTTATAGAAGATTCGCTCAAAGGAGAGCTCCAAATATGATGCCGAGCCGAGCTCGGTCTTATAGAATGTGATGCCAAGCCGAGCTCGGTCTTATGGAAGATTCTCTCAATACAGAGTTCCAAATATGATTCCGGGCCGAGCTCGGTCTTATAGAATATGATGCCGAGCCGAGCTCGGTCTTATTGAATATGATGCCGTGCTATTAAGCGGACGGTCTTATGACGTACATATAAGAAAAGCTCGTCCCGCCACGTTTGGTAGGGAGTGTTCCAAATGTGATGGTTCGACCTGCCATGTTCGGCAGGGAGAGTTCCAAAATAAGATAGCTCGACCCGCCATGTTCGGTAGGGTGAGTTCCAAAATAAGATAGGTGATTTAAGTTGTAAAAACGGGAATAAATTTCAATGAGGGCTCGTACCTGGACGGCTTGTAATGAGAGAGCTTGCTGATAGAGAGCTTGTAATTAGAGAGCTCATACTGGAGAGCTTAAGAGCTCAACTCGGATTTCGGAGCCTGAGAGCTCGCCCATGAGCCCGACCAGCAGAGCTCATGTTAAACTGCCTGTCCTGCAGACTTAGAGAGTTTATTCTTTGTATCTTTCTGAGGATGATCAGGTATCTAAATGGGCTCCGATCGGCATGCAATTTGGAGGGCTTGTTTGTCCCTCCTTATTCTTCAATCTGAACGGTGGAATTCTTGTTCCAACGATGAAATCTCTGGAAATAAGCCTCCGATCTGACTGCTGTGTTTTTGGTGATACAACAGCAACTTTCCAGTGATGATCAGACATCTAAACGGACTCCTATCTGCACGACAGTTGAAGGGCTTGTTTTCCCTTCCTTCTTCTTCAATCTAAACGGTGGAATTCTTGTTCCAACGGTGAAATCTCGGGCAATAAGCCTCCGATCTGACTGTTGCATTTTTTGTGGCTGCTGCATTTTTGGCGATACAACATCAACTTTCTAGCTAGATCGGACATCTAAACGGACTCCGATCGGTACGAAATTGGGAGGTCTTGTTTGTCCCTCCTTCTTCTTCAATCTGAACGGTGGAATTCTTGTTGCAACGGTGCAATCTCTGGCAATAAGCCTCCGATCTGACGGTTGCATTTTTGGTGGTTGCTGCGTTTTTGGTAATACAGCAGCAACTTTCCGGTGACGATCGGGCATCTAAACAGACTCCGATCGGGACGAAGAGCTTGTACAACGATAGGACGCGCGGAATTAGATCGTGGTAAAAGGTTCTGCATGAGATACTAGCTGACTGCACAGCCGACTCTCTATTCGTAGTAGGATAGAGCTGTGAGTGCACCATCAAGGGACAAGGATAGAAAGGTACTCTTATAGAAGTTCGTCACCTATCGAAATTTGGAGGGCTTGTTCATCCCTTCTTATTCTTCAATCTGAACAGTGGAATTCTTGTTCCAACGGTGCAATCGCTGGCAATAAGCCTCCGACATGACTGTGTTTTTTGCATGTTTTTGCCATTATCTTGATCATGAACAACCATGATCCAATACAGATAGAAGGCCCACCTTCTAACGCCAATTGTCGATGTTGAAAATCGTCGGGTATCAATCTGGGCCGTTTAATCTAGGGTAATATGAACGATGGATGGTTTATTGGGTGAATTTAGACTGAGTTTGAGAGTTATTTCTCTCAAGTTGTCTACGTATCCTGTTATTGGTCAGGAATCAATTCTCCGTAGTTCCTTAGGGGTTGTTTTTATATAGGAGGTCCCGTCCAAAGCCTTGTCCTGCAAGGATTCTAATTCTTAGTCCCTAAGGATTATTACGTGTATATCCCTATAATTCAGGGATAATTATGGATAGTTTAATATCAAATCAGAGTCTTAATGGCTAAAGGATCTTTAGGATCTTCTCATAATTATCTAATTAGCACGTGGGCTAATTATCATATAAAGGAGACTTTGGCCGACCTGCGTCGAGCCCTCCAGGCCGTCTCGGCCCGAACTGTACTTGCCCAGCTCTGTTACGACCTCGCCGACCAGCGGTGGTCGAGGGAGCCGGACCGATCTCCCAACTGGGGTTTGGATATGCCCTTAGGCGTGAAGTGGGGTTCCTGGCCCTTAATGTTATAGTTTTTATATCTTCATTTAATGTTTGATGAATTAGGAGATGGCACGTGGCGAGACTCAGTTCAACCCTCGTCACTGCCCATATGTTAATGTGGTTGTTCTTGTTGATCCCTCCTCTTTGGACCAAATGAATGCTGCTTTTGACATAAATTAATGTTTGATGATTAAGAAATAAGATTATGTTATTAACGATAATACATAATTGAACTTATTGGCTTATCAGTTTTGGAACTTTATTGTGATGTAATTGTTCACTTAATATCATTTAATCACTATTTCTTATGGTTTTCCGTTTAATAGACAATAAATAATCATGGAATGTTTATAATGTGCAGTGCCGATGATGGAAATCGTCTGAGCGATATCCATGCCAAATTTATCCTAGTGAGTTTTAATTTAAGAATATGCCATAAGAAAAGGATGTAAAATAGGGGTGGTGTTTATGATTTTTAGAACTGAGCCTGATGTTATGTAATCTCAAGTTACCTACGTATCATGTAATTGTTCAGGAATCAAGTTTTTTCGTAGTTCTTGGAATCGTTTATATAGAGGGGTTTGTGCCTTAGGCATGCTTGTGCCGTGTCCATTGTGGACTTTATTTCGAATCCTCCAAGGATTATCTTGTGTCAATCCCTACTATTGAGGAGATAATGATGGATATCTTGAATATAGGATCTATGTCTTAATCACTTGAGATTCATTCCATGTTTATCTTATAATTTATACACGTGAGCAATATCGGATGAGGAAGGTTCTGGCCGACCTGCGGTGAGCTCTTCCGGACCGTCTCGGCCCATACTGCGTGGACCCGAGCTCCTTAGCAACCTAGCCGACCTGCGGTGGCGCTGTTCGGGAGAACGGGTATGACCTCCCACCTGGGGTTCATGTCTGCCCTTAGGCATAAAGTGGGGCTCCTGACCCTTAACGCAATAGTTTCTCTGTCTTCACTTAATGGTTAGTCAATGTAAAAATGACACGTGGCGAAGCTCAATTCGTCCCTCATCATGCAGTGTTGTGTAGCTAGGCAAAATTTCCCACAATCCCGACCCTACTCAAATCTCATCTTGCTCTCATCCAGAATTTTAGCGATCTAAAACTTTTCCTGACCTGATTTTTTCGAGAACCGTCCTATCCCAAGTATTGCCAAGATTTTTTGTCCAAGTTGTACACCCGATGAGATCCCGACCATCATGAATGAAAATACTAATAAATTTCAAAACATTTTTTATATAATAATTTATCATTATCGTTAAAATTACTCGGTTATTATATTTTTATTTCTATTTCAGCAACAATATCCCATATGTATACAATATTATTTCTTAGTTTTTCTGTTAATTTACAACATCTCAACATTGATCCGGCAGTGCATAAGTAGCTGACATTTGTTTTACATTAATGCCATTATCCAGAAGATCCAACCATATATGGTATCCCATTTGAAATCTCGCTAGGAACAATAAAAAAATTACCAATCGTTGTCACAACGCTTATAATATTTGTCTACCCAAACCAATTTTTACACCCATTGATTGGGGAGCTAATACAAAATTAAGTTATTTTACACATAATAAGTATCCATTTTATAAAATTGAAAATTTACAATCATGTTTCTACAAACAAAAATTCATGAGCATTATTTACTTTAGGTTTGTTCCGTAAACAATTAATCGGAAAATACTTTGGATGATAATAATGAAATGTTGCACCATGGTTCGTTGAACGCATAGTAAAATGAATTGGAAGTGTTACAATAATCTGGAAATGTTAGTTTCATCGAAATTCTTTCAACAAAACGATATAAAGTCGCACGATGTCGATCTATAGGTTTTATATTTTGATTAATATCGAAAAAGTGTTTTGTGACATAGTGTCATTAAACTAGCAATACTAAATGTAATATTTCTTGGGTTTTAGTGCCACCACACTATTTTTGTTTTTTTTTTCCGGCCAATTTTAAAGTTATGTTAGCGCCAAAACACAAAACAAGAATGAAAATATAAGGAGAATAATCTTTAAAAAGTCAATTCAAATATGGCAAAAGAAACAACAATCTTGATTTAGCAATACTAAATGTAATATTTCTTGGGTTTTCCGGGCACTAACCTGAAGTATACTGAATGAGGTATACCTCTTCCGCTTTGCAACCCCTGTAAACCAAGGAATTGGATGCATTGAAATGCAAGTTGTTAAGTCCTTGAACGATGTCTTCTGTAGCTATCCACTGGAGCAATTGCAACAATGAAGAGAGTTGATTCCTGTAAGAAGACGATCCGGATCCGGACACCGTGGAAATGAATTTTTTAACACGTTTGATGTAAGCTTGATTTGCTATAGTAGCTTTAGGCTTTGTCTGTGAGACGGATCTTATGAAGTGGTGGTAATCATCGTGTTTGTGAAAACTCGGGTTAGGAGGGATGATCGGAACTGCCAAAATGCCAGCTCTTTGACACCCGAAAATGACTTGAACAAGCTCGATTCCCAGTGGGCACAAGATTAGAAGAGTATCCCCTCTTTGTAAATGAGAAAGAAGATTAGAGGAAATGGATTCCACTGATTCATTTAGCTGCCCATACGTTAATGCTGTCGTTGTTGTTGATCCCTCCGCCTCGTCGGACCAAATGAATGCTGCTTTTGACTTAAACGATGGCAGCTTGGACCATATTTGGAGGTAGAGATCCACCACTGGCTGGTCGGGAAAACTTGGATCATAGTTTTCAAACATCATGTTGCCGGTGAGAGGTTTCTTATGAATTCGTCAAGTTATGCACAAACTTTCAAATTTATATGAAAATTTGAATCATTCTAATAATACTCAAACACAAAGAATATTTTAAGAATATACTTTTTCGTTGTTTTCTAAAACCAATTAATAAGTATATATCCCTAAGTTCAGAATAAAAAATACCAATATTATTCTATGCTCATAAACTTCAGACTATATTCTATGTATAATGTTAGCGCAAGTTCTCATTTATGAAATAATTTGGATTTATAGCCTCCCTAGATTTGATGAATGTAACGACCCAAATTCAGTACTTTTTATTTAATTAATAATTTATTATTATCATTAAAATCACCTGGTTATTATAGATATTTTTTCAACTTTAGCAACAATATTTCATACATACAATATTTTTATTGGTTTTTTTTTTAATGTGAAACTTCCCGAAATGGATATTGATGTTGATCAAATATTGTAATCAGGTAATTGGACGATTCGAGTTAGGAAAATAATACAAGAACAATGAGATTTGGGTATAGGTTTGGACTGAACTCTTTGAGAGAGCTGCCTACGTATCCAATTCAGGTATCAAATTGGAATCAAGTCCCCCTCGTAGTTCAGGGTATTCCTCTTATAGATGTAGATCGTGATTCTCTTCCCGACCGTAATGGGAAGTTACTATCAGTTATCTTTGGGCATTACCAGACGTGGGGTCTACCCACGTTTGTAAGCAGTTGAGTTGTTACTGACTTGGTCTTCGTCACGCCCAGCCGAATGTTCTATACAGATACCCTTCTATTCAGAATGTGGTGGAGTCCTGCTCCTCTTGCTATTCTGTTCAGAAGTATGATCTGGTCAGCACTTGGTACATTCCTGCCTTACCGGCCCGTCTATCCTTATGCTGGGCCCGGCCCAATTATGAATAATCCGACCCAGTGGGCCTATATATCATCATAAGTCCCCCCAGACTGGGGTGGACTGCTTCACAGCTACCCTAGTCTGAAACGCTTTAGCTTCCGTCATTAATATATCGTGAAACAAGGCCAGGTCATACTCGGTTATTATCATAACTGTGAAACGAACCATCACATCGTTTCACTTCTTGTCTTCTAATTATACCTCTTGTCAAATAACTCCTCTACTTTAAACTTTTGGAGTCTCATCCCTGCGATTACAAGTAAGTCTTTGTCTCTATATTACTCTTCATTTCTTTTGAATCTTTATTTCTTTCCTGAGTTTGAGAGCCAACACTACTTCTAGCGGTTCTGTAGAAAAGTTGTTTGAATCACCGGAAAAGATTTCGATCGCCTTAGAGAGTGAGGAAGTGAGTTCCTCTAATCTAATCCTTCGCTTTGAAACTGTAATACCCACCGATCATCCATCCTCTCTGATTGATTTAGGGAATACCTCCACGTTTGAGGATAATCCTCTGTGCCTTCTGCCTTCTCACCTTCTTCCCCCCGGGATCTTTACTCCTACTTCAATCGTTCATCAATATCCAAAAGACCATACAACTTTTTTAAATACTTTGAAAAGAGAAATCAATCGATTCGACAAAACTAAAGCTATAATGGCCTGCCATGGTGTCTCTAGCAAAATGACAAAAACTGAAATGGCCAGTTTACTAAAAACCTATAGGATTCGCACTGAACCTTTTGAAGTTGTTCTCCCCAAATCCACTGAGTATGCTAATAATCCCCCAACAGGTTTCTGTACAGTGTACGCTGATCAGCTTCATAGTGGTTTAAGGTTCCCTCTTCCTCCTGGGTACATCGAGGTAATGAAGTATTACAAATTGGCGGTTGGTCAAATACACCCAAACAGCGTCAAATTCCTTGTTGGTTTCATGATTTGGTGTCGTCTGAACACCACCCCTTTCTCTGTAAAATTATTTTTGAACTTTTATCAATGTAAACTGACACAAGGTAGTGGAGGATGGTACCACTTCTGTCGTGGATCCGGTAAGTTAAGCCATATCATTCCTCTGTCCAGCAAAGATAAGACCAAGAAGAAGTGGTCAGAGCGCTTCTTCTTTGTAAAGCACAACACTGAGGTGAATCTTGGTCGCTGGAATACCTCTTCCATGAAGGACAAACTGGAAGACCATATAGATGCAACTCTGGTTAACTATCTTACCAGCAACAAAATCTCTCTGACTTTGGACATTATAAGCTCTGCCCTGATAGACGCTGCTCAGCTTCATACTGTAGGGCCTAGTGGCTATGTGGAATTCTCCAAAGAATAGTACAGAAAATGTATGTTTGTATTTATGTTTTGCTCTTATTTTTGAACATATTTTAATTGTCTTTTGTCTTTGTAGTGGCCAATGTGGATGATCTGCTTAACATTGACATTGACGAGGAGGAGGAGACTAAACAAATGCCAGAAGATTCTAAACGGACTTTGTCTGTTATTCCTGAGGGTGGTGAGGCTTCTGGCCAGCAAGAAGCTGCGGATACATGCTTTGATTCTGGTAATGCTGCTCAAGAAACCATTTCCACTGCAAACCCTTCTGACAAAAACATTCTGAGCAAAATTGATCCCATAGATTTGCCTTTTGAAGGGGATCTCCCCGGTGATCAAACTGCTGGCTTGAATGCCATGCCTTTAAGGACCGTTTCCCAGAGACAGAATAAAAGGCACAGGTCAAACTCCTCCGGTAGTTCTGCAAGCGATTCCTCTTTTAATTTTGAGGATATGTCTGCTGAAGACTTTGCTGATTCTGTGAGTAACTTTTTATAGGATTTTTTAATTTCTTCTTTAATTTCTGTCTTCTAAGATTTGGCCTTCTACAGTGCTACCGCCTGGGCAAGTCATTACACAAGAAGACCTCTAGCATGGCTAGGGATATTGCTGCCCTGCAACAAAAGGTGGTGCACCTGGAAGAGGCTAATGCCAAGGTGACTAGTTTGGAAGAAACCAACCTTGCACTGGTATCTTCAGAGGCTGCAGCTCTCCAGGAAATTGGGCAATTAAAAGCTAAACTTGCCAAAGCTGAGGGTTTGTTGTTCACTCAGGAGGAACAATTGAAGCTTAGAGACCAGCAACTGAAGAAAATTAATGAGGAGAATCAACAGCATCTCGCCACGGTGAAGAAAATGAAGAATGATTTTGATGAAATTGTGGTGAAAATGGAAGAAAATCATGCTCAGAATATCATCCAAAAGGTTGTCGCTGGATATAAAGCTTCTTCTGAGACATACGAAGAAATCCAAATCATCTTGGCTCCTGCTCTGCGCGGAGGATATACCCTTGGTGTTGATGATGCCAAGCCAGCCGATCTAGTGATTAGCACCTTGTCTAATCACAAATTGTATGATAAGAAAGCTGGCGAGATCTTCACTAAGCGGTATGACGAGTACAAGAGTGGAGAAGATATTGTTCGCAAATATGCGAAGAAGAAATCTGCTCAGCCTTCTGCTACTCCCCCATCTGCTCAGCCTTCAGCCTTCTGCTCAGCCTTTTGCTCAAAGGTTTTCCACTAGCATTTGTTTGACCGTGTTTGGATTGCTAGTTTGTGCTTCTTCCAGAGTTTTCTTTCCGGTTTCCTGATCATTCCTGTCTGGGCTCTTTTCTCTGGTTTGATTTTCTTTTTCTAGTTGATTTTGGTGTTTCTTCGAATTTCCTTGATTTTTTTGCCATTTTTCTGTAACAACAACTCACTAACTAGAACCGACCCTCCTCCTAGCGCCAAATGATGTTGATCAAATATTGTAATCGGGTAATTAGACAATTCGAGTTAGGAAAATAATACAAGAACAATGAGATTTGGGTATAGGTTTGGACTGAACTCTTTGAGAGATCTGCCTACGTATCCAATTCAGGTATCAAATTGGAATCAAGTCCCTCTCGTAGCTCAGGGTATTCCTCTTATAGATGTAGATCGTGATTCTCTTCCCTACCGTAATGGGAAGTTACTATCAGTTATCTTTGGGCATTACTAGACGTGGGGTCTACCCACGTTTGTAATCAGTTGAGTTGTTACTGACTTGGTCTTCGTCATGCCCAGCCGAATGTTCTATACAGATACACTTCTGTTCAGAATGTGGTGGAGTCCAGCTCCTCTTGCTATTCTGTTCAGAAGTATGATCTAGTCAGCACTTAATACATTCCTGCCTTACCGGCCCGTCAATCCTTATGCTGGGCCCGGCCCAATTATGAATAATTCAACCCAGTGGGCCTATATATCATCAGATATGTCAGTTCATATCTAGCTGACATATGTTTTACTTTTATGCTAATATCCACAAGATCCAACCATATATTGTACCCCATGTGAAATATCGATTGGAACAATAAAAAAATGGGACAATTATTCAGAAGGATACATATTGGATTTAATTAGATAAAAAGGACACTAAAAACAAACACTTAGTTATAAAAATATAAATTAGAAATACCATTAATTTGGAAAAAAAAATAAAATGAAAAGGCGGGCATCACACGCTGAATGTTTTTATTTTTATTATTATTTTATTTGAATGTCAGGCTGCTGTTGTTGTAATTTTTATTTTTTTTTTAAATTTTTTTTATAACTTTCTTCCTGGACGTTGAAATAGGTTGGGTTTTTTCTTTCTCTTTTTCGTTTTTTTTATGGACGGTGAAACTTTATTTTTTTCTTTTTTTCATTGATCACCGTGATGCATTAACCACCATGACTCATTGACCACCCGATGCATTGATCACCGTGATGCATTGATATCGGCAATCATATATGCAGTGACATCGGCGATCATATATGCGTGACATCAACAATTTATGCAGTGACATCGGCAATCAGATATGCAGACATCAACATGCTATGCAGTGACATCAGTAATCATATATTAATGACATCAACAATTTATGTAGTGACATCGCCAATCATATATGCAGAGACAACGCGATGCAGTGGCCACCCCCGATGCATAGATACCGTGATGAAGTGGCCACCCCCGATACAGAGACACCGCAATGCAGAGACCATCGGGATGCAGTGACATTTGATGAAGCAACACCGTGATGACATTTGATATTATTCCGACTTAATTTCATAAAATCGATTTCTTTTCTTCATAAAATCGACTTCAAATGGCCATATCTTTTGATATAAAACTACGATCAACATAAATCTTTTACCTTAATTCATATTTTTATGTAGTGACATCAGCAATCATATATGCAGTGATATCAACATTTTATGCAGTGACATCGGCAATCATATATGCGTGACATCAACAATTTATGCAGTGACATCGGCAATCAGATATGCAGTGACATCAATATTTTATGCAGTGAAATCAACAATCATATATGAATGGCATCAACAATTTATGTAGTGGCATCGGCAATCATATATGCAGGGACATCGCGATGAGTGACACAATGATGCAGTGGCCACGCCCGATGCAGAGACACCGTGATGAAGCGGTCACCCCCAATGCAGAGACCATCGGGATGCAATGATCACCAGGATACAGTGACATTTGATGAAGAACACCGTGATAACATTTGATATTTTTCCGACTTGATTTCATAAAATCGATTTCTTTTCTTCATAATATCGACTTTAAATGGCTATATCTTTTGATATAAAACTACGATCAACATAAATCTTTCACCGTAATTCATATTTTTATGCACCGACATCGGCAATCATATATGTAGTGATATCAACATTTTATGCAGTGACATCGGTAATCATATATGTGTGACATCAACAATTTATGCAGTGACATCGGCGATCATATATGCAATGACATCGGCGATCATATATGTGTGACATCAACAATTTATGCAATGACATCGACAATTAGATACGCAGTGACATCAACATTTTTTGCAGTGACATCATCATTCATATATGAATCATCAACAATTTATGTGGTGACATCGGCAATCATATATGCAGAGACATCGTGATGAAATGACACCGCGATGCAGTGGCCACCCCCGATGCAGAGACAACGCGATGAAGTGGCCACCCCCGATGAAGAGATACCGCGATGCAGAGACCATCGGGATGCAATGATCACCGGGATGCAGTGACATTTGATGAAGCAACACAATGATGACATTTGATATTTTCCCGACTTAATTTCATAAAATCGATTTCTTTTCTTCATAAAATCGACTTCAAATGGCTATATCTTATGATATAAAACTACGATCAACATATATCTTTCAATTTTGCAAAACAAAACCATAAATCTTTCACATTAACTCATATATTTATGCAGTGAACTCGGCAATCATATATGGAGTGATATCAACATTTTATGCAGTGACATCGACAATCATATATGCGTGACATCAACAATTTATGCAGTGACATAGGTAATCAGATATGCAGTGACATCAACATTTTATGCAGTGACATCAACAATCATATATGAATGAAATCAACAATTTATGTAGTGACTTCGGCAATCAAATATGCAGTGACATCAACATTTTTGTTGAACTTTTTGTCCCGAAATTAGGAAGACAGGTGAAATCGAGCTTATGAGCCGCATCGAGCAATATTGAGTACTTAGCCAGTCGAGTTCGATGTTTCCTTTTTATGACTCAATCGAGCTTGAACTTTTTTAGTCGATTCGAGCTCGAGCCGTAAGGAGTATCGACTCGACTCGAATCGTTTACACCCTAATATGAATGAAACTACACTTATTTTACAAAGATACCAATTTTTGTATGAAATTGTATATGTAGTGACATCAATGTCACTACATCAATTCTCTAACTGTAAATGCAGTGACATTAATATCACCGCATCAATTTTATTCCAAATCATACACCATCAACGTATAGCTTTTCTTTCTTTGTTTCAAGGTGATGCATGTTAAACTAGTTGATCATTATTACATCATTATCAACGGTGTTGATACACGATGTGACACTCATTGTGTCACAACGGTTGTGACCGGATCATTACTCAAAAAAAAGAAAGAAAAAAATAAAATATCATCCAAAGCCTTTCATAATCATACCAAAGCATCCAACTTTTATTTCTATTTTTTCACATTTCCAATACATTAGAATTTAGAAAGCTTTCCTGCATAAACAATGGAAAACCATTAAGGTTGGTCCTAAAGCAGATGATGTGGCTGAGATAAGGCCTGAACAACTAGTAGAAGCTGATGGTTTTATATTTGGTACACCTTCTCGGTTTGGAATGATGGCTGCTCAAGTCGATGCTTTCTTTGATTCAATTCATGAGATTTGGGCTGCCCATCAACTTGTAGACATAAACAGATGCTCTAAATCGATGAACCTACATTTTGTGCCACTCCCGAAAAATATGCAGCAAATACATCCAACTTAGTAAGCTACCATGCCTAGAAACACAACATCATTGAAGCCACTTAAATGCAGCAGAACTTGGTCCATAAAAAATAGGAAGTATCAAAACACAAATGGAATAATATGCCACCATCAAAATGACCTTTAAAGACGCACAATAAATGAAGACGCACAATGGAATATTATGCCACCATCTTGTTACATTTTATTAAAAAAAATAAATGATTCTAAGAAAATAATCAAGTTTACGAGCCAAGTCGAGAAATATCGAGTACTTAGCTAGTCAAGTTCGATCTTGCCTTTTTATGGCTCGATCGAGCCCAAACTTTTGTAGTCGAGCTCTAGAGAGTATCGGTTTGACTCGGCTCGATTACACAAATAATGTGAATGACACTACATTTATTTTTACAAATTTACCAAATTTGTGTATCAAATTGTATCTCCCATAAAACACAGCAAGTCTTCCTCCTATCAACACAACATGTAACGCCCCGCTCTCGGATACCGAGTCCTTATCCGGAAACTAAACGCTCGGCACGTATAATATTAAATAAATCTAATATTACACGTAAGCCTCTACTATGTCGTATCGAGTTTAGCAAAACGGAAGCTAAAAAGACTCGGCAAACACCATAAATGCTACTAAGAATAGATAACAACATACTAAGGATAAAAATGTAACATTTATTACATTGAGAAAAACCAAACGAAATCTAAAACGTATGAAATCCTATAAAAGCAAGTACTAAAGGAAATTACAAGAAACTCCCCAATGACAACAAGTCTAGTGAGTGTAAATATAAATAAATAAATAAATAAAAACTCTTCAACTTCGGCGTCCTCAAACGTCGTCATCAAAGTCTTCCTCGAAATCTTCACTAACCTCTTCGTCTTCTCTCCCCCAAACACATAAAAAACACGCATTTGAGGTAAGTACATTGTACAAAGTAAGAAGTAGAAGCTACAATTTAATTAGGCTCTTTAACAATTTTTATATATTAATTATCTTTGTGAGACCGACTCGATCTAAGGTTCATTCCAGGTTCATCAACATGTCATGACTAACTGTTTCTAGGTTAACTTATCTCTGTTAAATCAGCATTCAAGGACACTACGCATGGTGCTGCCCACCACGAGACATCTGGGTGCAACCTATTGGTGTGTCTCACCAATAGCCACGGGCTAGTCCCGATAGTATACGCGTTCGGTGAATTCCCTCTACTCCTGGTTCCCTCTAATAGCCAGCAAACTTATCCACAACGAGTACCCTCTACTCCTGGTGCCTCTAGAAAGGCCATCAAGTTTACTCATTTTATCCGAAAGCCTACACATTGCGATATAGACTTGTGCCTTACCAAGAATGACATGATGTTTAATCTTATTACTATGCAAGTATGTAATTATTAATGGTTATTAACTAGCCACCTAAGTGTTTTCAAGTAAGCTCCCTCACAAACTCAACTCTCTTTCCTAGACCTCTAGACACGGACAAAGCCTAGCAATTACACAGACATTGGTGAACCCCAAAGCACAAGCCCTTTCATGCCCTACCGACGGATCCGAACTTCAACACCCTTTAAGAGTACATTCGATGTTCTAAATGAATGAATTGGAAACTCAATCGAGGCTTGTTCATATTTAATTAATGTTATTTGATCATGAATCAAGGTTTAAAATTCAAAACATAGCTTAAAATAGCTTATTTATCAAAAACAGGGGCAATGTGCGCACATTCTGGGAGAATGTGTGCACATTGGGCGAAAATTACATTCAGCCCTGCCAGTGTGTGCACATTCCAGGGGAATGTGCTCACACTCCAGAGGCTGTCCATCTATAGTAGCATTCTGCTTCAGCAATGTGCGCACACTGCTAATCAATGTGCGTACATTGAGCGCACAAAACACCCTAAACATGCTTTTATACACTTTTTCGATCTCTACTCAAATCCAAACATGTTCAACATCAAAATACTCAGAAAAAGGCATAAAAACACAGCTTTTATCTATCATAACATTTGTAGATCCTTAAGAAAAACGAAGGTAACAATTCTAGCAATAAATCTCCTCCAAAACTAACATAGATCCTATGAAACCGTAATTAACTTGTAGAAAGACCTTCTTACCTTTAGCAGGCTATTCCAACCTTCAACTCTCAGAAAAACAAGTAAAACCTGATCTTTTCTTGCAGATAACCTATGTGATCAATTCCAAAAAGGGTTAGATTCGATCACACGCTTCGTTAACACAAGACCACGAAAGATACGAGTTTTGATCTTCAAAACTCAACCAAGAACAGCAGATAGGTCGAATTACAAACCTTAACAAAACTCTGATCTTTGAGTGTTGAAACGACGCTCCTTTCACGACGATTCCAACGCTTCTCACGGATCCGAAAACGGTTGAAAACTCCGTGAGATATCGCAGAAACTCTCGTTGGCTCTTCTTTCGCTCTCAGCCGCGTTTTTCTCAAGAACAAGGAGGAAAATTTTTGATTTAAAAGGTTGGGGAAAACTAATGGTGTTTCTCTTCCTTAAATAGGAAATCCCAATAGTTAACCTAATCTCTTATTTTCCTTAAATACCCTTTTTACTTAAAACCCGATTTAACTCCAAATTTATTTATATATGTATATCGGCCATATATATATAAATACACTTAGAATACTTGAATCCAAAAATCATAATATTCCATTTTTCATAAAAAGACACCTCTGCCCTTTTCCGAAAAGTCGGGATATTACATTCCTTCCCCCTTAAAAGGAGTTTCTTCCTCGAAACTCGAGCGTGCTCAAACCGTTGCCCTTCCTTAGCACTCTCTCTTCAACACAAACCAAACCGAAGCTTCACTTGTTTCCCACTGACAGCAACAACCGATTCATTCTTGAGAACCATTGAACCACACTTTACCGATTTCAAACCGTACAAACCTCGTACACTCAACCCAAAGCTTACCAACCACAACTCGAGTCACTGAAACTGCACTATCCACTCTTCTACTCGGTGTGTCCTTCACCGGAAGATACTTTCTTATGTCTATAATCCAAGTAGACAAAATTCTTGGATAGCCGAACTATACCAAGAATCGCTTTATGGTCCGTAGAATTCAAAACTGTAACTTTACTCTTGCCACGGTAGATTCCAACATAGCCAGCAACTTGTAGTAACACCCTAGCAACCTTGATTACTCTATCCAAAGGTGTTGTAACAACCAAGAGATCCTTGAGGTTGTTCTTACTAAACTTCTAGGGTGAAAAAAAAGGCATCTACTCTTTCTTGACCAAAGGACTATGGTTTTGAAAAATTCGGTGCATACGCAGGCCATGAAATAATTGATTTATACAATACAAACCGAACTGATTTTGAACATGATGTAAAAAGAAAGGTTGTAGGTATACAAGTTTTACATATGCTACCCAAAAACCAACATTTTTGGAAAATCATAGGTTGGTTAAAATAATTATTTTCGTCGACCGCTGCAAGCTGTCAAAAATTTCAGAAATTTAAAATCTATGTTGTGTTGCAGATTGTACTCAAACCAGAAAGAATTTGCACTTGACTTCAAAACAGAAATTGCAGAGCAGAATGTTTTCTACAACAAATCAAAAATTCAATTAATTTGGGGGTGTTTAGGTCATTCAAAAACAGACTGATAAATAAGAGTACCGCTGCAGAATTTTCTGAACAGAGTGCTCATCCTTGTCAAGAAATTTATGAACAATCCAATGGGAAAACCGAGTTGATGTAAAGAGAGAAGTTGTAGATAAGACAACTTTCTAAGTGGCTGAAAATTTAGAGAATTTTTGGTATTTCAGAAATGGGATTACAAGGCATAGAGAAAATCGTTTACTCATTTTGCATAACACCAAGTTACAAAAAGTAGTGATTAGGACCAAACGTAGAAAAAAAAAGTTAAATCCACCAAGAGAAAGAACATGTGAGGGAAGTCTGAAAGTTTCAAAAGAAGAGAGGGATTCTATTAAGGATCCTAGAGGAACGAACTCGAGGGAAACATGTAAGAGATGTACTTAACACTCAACTTAACCTTCGCTTAAAGAGACTCTTCACTTGGTCCTAGTGCAACTTAACCACGGTTTAAGGATACTTTGTCTTACGAGGATTTACCACCAAGATCAAGAGAGATCAGAAAGGTTCAACAAGGTCTAACGAAATCTTATCTTAGAAGAATGGGATCCTAAAAGATGCTTCTCTCTGATACTAACTGTAACTCCCCGCTCCCGGATACCGAGTCCTTATCCGGAAACGAAACGCTCGGCATGTATAATATTAAATAAATCTAATATTACACGTAAGCCTCTACTACGTCGTTTCGAGTTTAGCAAAACGGAAGCTAAAAAGACTCGGCAAAGACCATAAAAAAAAGGGTAAACCCTACCCCCGAGGGTCCCCACTCCCCCTGTCCCACGGGATGAGTGGAGATGTAAATCAAGATCCCCAAGTAGCTCAGAGTCAATAGGCTTACCTTTAACAGGAGGGAATAATTCGCCCCTTGTGGGAATCGAACCTCTAACCTCCCGCTAGGCGGCAATTACGCACCCACACCATAAATGCTACTAAGAATAGATAACAGCATACTAAGGATAAAAATGTAACATTTATTACATTAAGAAAAACCAAACGAAATCTAAAACGTACGAAATCCTATAAAAGCAAGTACTAAAGGAAATTACATGAAACTGCCCAATGACAACAAGTCTAGTGAGTGTAAATATAAATAAATAAAAAAAAACTCTTCAATTTCGGCGTCCTCAAACATCATCATCAAAGTCTTCCTCGAAATCTTCACTAATTAACCTCTTCGTCTTCTCTCCCCCAAACACATAAATAAACATGCGTTTGAGGTAAGTACATTGTACAAAGTAAGAAGTTGAAGCTAAAATTTAATTAGGCTCTTTAACAGTTTTTATATATTAATTATCTTTGTGAGACCGACTCGATCTAAGGTTCATTCCATGTTCATCAACATGTCATGACTAACTGTTTCTAGCTTAACTTAACTCTGTTACATCAGCATTCAAGGACACTACGCATGGTGCTGCCCACCACGAGACATCTAGGTGCAACCTATTGGTGTGTCTCACCAATAGCCATGGGCTAGTCCCGATAGCTAGTATACGCGTTCGGTGAAGTCCCTCTACTCCTGGTGCCCTCTAATGGCCAGTAAAGTTATCCACAACGAGTACCCTCTACTCCTCGTACCTCTAGAAAGGCCAGCAAGTTTACTTGTTTTATCCGAAAGACTACACATTGCGATATAGACTTGTGCCTTACCAAGAATGACATGATGTTTAATCTTATTACTATGCAAGTATGTAATTATTAATGGTTATTAACTAGCCACCTAAGTGTTTTCAAGTAAGCTCCCTCACAAACTCAACTCTCTTTCCTAGACCTCTAGACACGGACAAAGCCTAGCAATTACACAGACATTGGTGAACTCTAGTTCACCTAAGCACAAGCCCTTTCATGCCCTTCCGACGAATTCGAACTTCAACTCCCTTTAACAGTACATTCGGTCTTTTAACAGAACGAATCGGAAACTCAATCGGGGCTTGTTCATATTTAATTAATGTTATTTGATCATGAATCAAGGTTTAAAATTCAAAACATAGCTTAAAATAGCTTATTTATCAAAAACATGGGCAATGTGCGCACATTCTGGGAGAATGTGTGCACATTGGGCGAAAATTATATTCAGCCTTGCCAGTGTGTGCACATTTCAGGGGAATGTGCGCACACTCCAGAGGCTGTCCATCTACAGTAGCATTCTGCTTCAGCAATGTGCGCACACTGCTAATCAATGTGCGCACATTGAGCGCACCAAACACCCTAAACACGCTTTTATACACTTTTTCGATCTCTACTCAAATCCAAACATGTTCAACATCAAAATACTCAGAAAAAGCATAAAAACACAGCTTTTATCTGTCATAACATCTGTAGATCCTTAGGCAAAACGAAGGTAACAATTCTAGCAATAAATCTCCTCCAAAACTAACATAGATCCTATGAAACCGTAATTAACTTGTAGGAAGACCTTCTAACCTTTAGCAGGCTATTCCAACCTTCAACTCTCAGAAAAACCAACAAAACCTGATCTTTTCTTGCAGATAACCTATGTGATCAATTCCAAAAAGGGGTTAGATTCGATCACACACTTCGATTAACACAAGACCACGAAAGATACGAGTTTTGATCTTCAAAACTCAACCAAGAACAGCAGATAGGTCGAATTAAAAACCTTAACAAAACTCTGATCTTTGAGTGTTGAAACGACGCTTCTTTCACGATGATTCCAACGCTTCTCGTGGATCCGAAACGGTTGAAAACTCCGTGAGATATCGCAGAAACTCTCATTGGCTCTTCTTTCACTCTCAGCCGCGTTTTTCTCAAGAACAAGGAGGAAAATTTCTGATTTAAAAGGTTGGGGGAAACTAATGGGGTTTATCTTCCTTAAATAGGAAAATCCCAATAGTTAACATAATCTCTTATTTTCCTTAAATACCCTTTTTACTTAAAACCCGATTTAACTCCAAATTTATTTATATATATATCGGCTATATATATATAAATACACTTAGAATACTTGAATCCGAAAATCATAATATTTCATTTTTCGTAAAAAGACACGTCTGCCATTTTCCGAAAAGTCGGGATATTACCCAGCAAGTCTTCTTCCAATCAAACATCATGTTGCCGGTGAATTTTTTCTTATGAATTCGTCAAGTTATGCACAAACTTTAAAATTTATATGCAAATTTTTTTTTGTGAGAATTTTATATGCAAATTTGAATCATTATAATAATACTCAAACACAAAGAATATTTTAAGAATATACGTATTCGTTGTTTTCTATAACCAAATGATAAGTAAACAAATAAATAAATAAACCAATAATAAATATCCCTAAGTTCAGAATAAAAAATACCAATATTATTCTATGCTAATAAACTTCAGACTATATTCTATGTATAATGTTAGCGCGCGCAAGTTCTCATTTACGAAAATTTTTATTCTTATTTTATTTTTTTTGCCCTTAACGTGTTTCGAACATTGGTTTCAATGCGAGATTATATTCTAGTTCACCACTAAACCGATGCACCTTGTGCATTTACAAAATAATTTTGATTGATAGCCTCCCTAGAATGATGAAATGTAACGACCCAATATTTAATTAATAATTTATTATTATCATTAAAATCACCTGGTTATTATAGATATTTTTCCAACTTTAGCAACAATATTTCATACGAACAATTTTTTTTTTGTTTTTTTATTATTGTGAAACTTCCCGAAATGGATATGTCAGTTCATATCTAGCTGACATATGTTTTACTTTTATGAAAATATCCACAAAATCCAACCATATATTGTATCCCATGTGAAATATCGATAGGAACAATAAAATTTTTTGCAGTCCCAGTCAACCAAACATATATTATTGGCTTACGCACACCAATTTGTACACCAATTATGAGATGGATTGTAAGGGCTCTTTTGGAACTTTAAGGGAAGGTTTTTACTATATAAGGGCAATTTGGGAATTGTAATAACCCCATTTAAACCCAAACTCCACCCAAAACCCTTTTCATTTCACCGTGCAAGTGTGGGTACCAGTTGTGAAAGAGAAAAATGAGAGGAAAAATAAAAGATAGAAAAGAGAGTGAAAGAAGAAAAAGAGAATAAGAAAAGAGAATATTTGTCTCTCCGAGCAATGCAGCCGTTGAAATCACAAACGTATCACACCACAACGCTCATCAAGAAGAGAGCTTTATTTTGATACAAGTTTTTTTCGATTGGATAAGAAAGTTCAAATCCTATTTTCTTGATCTACAAATGTTCTTGAGGTTTTCTTAGCTAATTAATGCTTCAAAATGTTGTAGTAATGCTAAATATTTGTTATGGTTGTAGGATCAAAATGGTTTGCTTAGATCTAAAAGATTTTGGAGATTTATTTGTGGATCTAAGTTTTCTTCAAGATTTAAGATGGTGTTCTTGGAGCTTTTTGGTGAATCATCGGTAAATGGTTGTTCAACCGAATTTTTAGTTGTTTAGTTGCTTTTAAATCTTGCCCATTAACTGTACAATGTTAGATTCGATCATTGTAGGTGTTAGAAATGGTTTGGAATCAAACAACGCAGCTGTTCAAGCAGTTATTTGAAGATTCATGTTGTTTGCTGCACCAAGGAGCATAAGGAACTTGCAGAATGGAAATTTGAACTTTAACGCGCACCAAAAAGCTTTAGCGCGCGCCAACATGCTACTGGTTGGACATGATTCTTCTTTTCAGCTGGTATCGTCTTTAAAATAGTTTATCGCGCACCAAACGTAGCAGAACTGAGCAGAATGCTTCCGGGAGTCTTTGGGCGGCACCAAAACCCCTTGAGCGCTCGCAAAAGTACTATTTAGTGCGGTATCTTGTTTTGTTCCCTCATTTGAGCATTACTTACTGTGAGCCTTATGTGGAATGTTGTAAAGTGAGATGTATGTGTTCTAGTGGCCGCGCCGTGTCTCACGGGAGCATTGGAGCACATATCATTTGGCCTTACGTGATCTAATTGTTATATGGTGAAGTTAAGGGTTTGGTTTCTAGTGGATTTGGCTCACGGCACCTTGGGGAGACCTTATGCAGGGAGAACCTCGGGATCATTGGAAACATTATTCCTTAGCCTTTAAGGTAATGGATTAGCATCTAATATTTCTATGCAATGTGCTAAGTAATGTACTGTAGAGTTAGTATAGGGGTCTAGAAGTCCCTAAGAAGCTTATATGTGCAATGAACCTGTATAGATGGTTTAAACTCTTAAATACATAATTGATGTGTGTAAAAGCTAAAACACATTGGTCTTCGTGAGGCACGTTTTTGTATCGCTTCATTGAACTATTACACCTTCATATGGTAAAGTACTAAACAGACTTGTGTAATATTGCACATCGTTAAATATCAAGCCTTGGAGGTGTCAATGAAATGTCGTGCTGCATAGTCACCATGAAAAGTGTGCTTGGTGTTAGATATAGTGCTTGAAAGACAATTTTTTAATTGTTTTTATTATCAATAGATGACAGATTTATTTATCATCTTATTATTGGCTCTGTGCTCATAAGTAACACACCATTGAAAATGCCAAGTTGTATCATATGTAACTTATTGTTTGTCACACATGAGGATTAAGTTTATTGTGATACACTTAAATTGTTAGTCCTAGGTGAACTTAGTCAAAGTGATATACCAAACGCAACAAAAGACCACAGATCCAAATCTTGGCACACACATAAACCCGGCAAAGGATAAAAGCCCACAGCCCAGCCAGTCCGCCCAGTCACAAGCCGGAACAAGTAAGAAGTAATCGAGCATGCCTCATGACCTCCTGATTTTCATCATCGGTGAAAGACATCAGTTAGCAATGTGAAGTTCTGGGGCCCGACCTGCTTGCCTCCAGCTCGCCATTCAACAGCTCGGAAAAAACCCGCTCGACTAGACGTATGATAGTTAAAGGTGAATAAGCTCACAACGGCCTCAACATAAGCCCGCCCTTCAGAGTTGCCCAACAAGACACACATCCTCTCAACCACCTTTTGTAAACACCAACTATGTCACCTATAAATAGCGGTGTCCCCTCACACACCAGAACTACGTCATTTTAGCTTGATCCCTTACACTCAAGGGTACATAGGCTAGGAGTGCACATGGTCTTGTTTTCCGGTTTTCAACCACTTTTAAAACCAAACCATTTTTTACGGTTTGGTTTTTTACAATACAAAAACTAACCAAAAAACCATGGTTTAAGCATTTTCGGTTTGGATAGGTTTGGTTCGGCTGGTTGGTTTGGTTTTTAGTTTTTCTCATCACCCCTAAGGTAGACAACCACCTCCGCACATCCATAACTCCCCCGAAAAACACCCCTTTTTACTCATCGTTTACACTTGATCTTCATAATTGTTCCTAAGATAAAATGACATAATACTAGACAAATCACATGTATTTAGCTAGATATCCACCACTCAACAAGTTTTTGATAATTCTTGCAATATCATTTGGCTCCGTTACCAGGAATGACATTCTTGGAAATTTCTGGTTAGATTTGCAGTTATTTTTTAAATTTCCGTAGGCTCAAAACCACCCGATTTTGGTATTCCGACCAATATTCATCTAGATCTCCATCATAATATGCATGAAAATCCCCAGACCTTCATCAAGGTCATCTAGATCTCTAGTTCAACCTCAGCCATGTCGGAGTCGTCATTAAACCCAACAGAGCTGGATTTCGTACATGTTGAAATTTTAGACGATTTACACTTTGACATCGCCACAACTCAAAGTATGTCTGCAACATCGGTGCCACCTAGAGCTAGGCGGTCGGAGCCTCGCACGCTGTGATCCTTTTAACACAAAGCAGATGAGCCCCATCCCAACCTAACTACACTTCAGTCGTTTTTTACACAAAGTATGCAAGACTATACGTACGGCTTGGGGAGAGGTGTTTACTTCATTAGTATTCAACCTTGTTATTCTTCGGCCGTTTTTTACATGAAGTACACTGGAGAACAAGCTTTGAGGTATTTATCTTTTACAAGCTCACCCTAATGACCTCGACCTTCTCACAGACATGGGGACACTACATTGTGCCCATTCGGCAGTCCAGCTTGTCAACTCAAAAGATGGACTTGCCAGCCGAAAGTTAAATAAAAATTTCCATCAAAATACAAGTCGATTTGGGAACTGTAAAATCCCACATTGGTAAAGTAAAGTCCTACTCACCCCATATAAGTATGAGACATAAATGTGTTGTCAACTCAGGTTAGCCCTTTTAGACCAAGCGAGGATGACGGTCTAAGTAGTTGACCGGACCATTTACGACTCATCGCCACCAGGCCCGTGGTTTGGGGGCATTACATAATGGTATCAGAGCCAACTGCCATATGGAATTAAGTGCCATGCCGTAAGAGGTGGTGAGGGCCACCTCTAGAATCCTATGGTAGGGACGAACATGGACAAATCTTGGCCGTACTGGTGAGGACAGCCATCCCTTATAAGGGGGGGGGGAGAATGTAAAATTCCACATTGGTAAAGAAAGATCCTGCTCACCCCCATATAAGTGTGGGACATAAATGTCTTGTCAACTCGGGTTAGCCCTTTTAGGCCAAGCGAGGACGGTGGTATAAGCAGTTGACTGGACCATTTATGACTCATTTTGTGCCACCAGGCCCGAGGTCTGGGGGCGTTATAGGAACAACAATAAATGTTCAAACAACATTAATCCAAAAGATGTAAACTTCATGAGAGCCCACAGAGAAAGGCCGAAAAGTGTGGCCAAACAAAAGTTAAGAAATTACTGAACAAAGTTTTAACTAGCAAACGAAGGATAAATAAAGCCGACACTAAGCTTCTTGAGTTGGATTCTTGTTGGACCCGTCAAGAAGATCCAAACCTTGGTCGTTGGACCTTCTTTCATCCTAAAGGATTCCTCACATCCCTCTAGTCCATCTATCAATATAGTCAAATTACCTGCCATGACCCGAGGATGAACCCAGTGCTCGACTACGGATTCACAAGGTTTTGCCTAAAATTCTCCTACTCTTCATCAGTGTAAGGCACCAGGCTATGAAGGGCCTCAAGCTTGGATTGAACATCTTCAAAGAAATCTAGTTCACCATTTGCAGCACGGTGGGGGCACGGTCATCTAAATCACTTGGCATGCACCTAGCAGAATGGATAAAGCCTTGATCAAAACCTTCCAGCACAATAGCAAGCAATGCACCTTTGTGTGCCACGGACTTCCAAATATCCGTGAAAGCCCGTATCTGGGCCTCCGGCAACTTACCATCGACCTCGGCCTCCCGTGGTGAGTACATTGTCAAGTTTTCTCTCATTGGTGAGTTTTTTCCGAGCCATCTTTAAGGTCACCCTATTTGGGAAAGATCAAGATATTTAGCCCTCTTGTGAGCAAGACAAGACATGCTCATCACTTTCTCCTATACCGTCCTCTTATCACGATTGGCCTCTTCGGTTACTATACCGACCTTACTTTCCGGGTCAGAAGCCCACTGCTTTTCATTTGTGAGCTCGCCCCCTAAATCCTTCAATTCTTGCTCTTTGGCTCAGCAGCTCTGCTTGAGTTCATGGATTGCCAGGACAACTTGCCTTGCGGCCATCACTAGCTGAAAGTAAAGATAAGTCAAGCCAAAGAATTCGAGTAGTGATAGATCCTTATCTCTACAACGAATTCAAAGAAATACCTATAGATGAAAATGAGACAAGAGAGCAAGCTCTGGAAAGATTCCATTGATGAAGAAAGGAATCAGGCATTATGAGAAGAAGTTGTCCAAATGGGGAAAAGAAGAGACAAAAGAGAAAGCAGCAAAGTAAGAAATTGAAAAGATGACTACTAGAGAAGACCTAAAGAAGATTTTCTATCTTATTCAAAAGCAAGTTCTTTGGAAGTACTTATACGGCCACTTCATGGAAAGTTTGGACAAATATCATTAACCTGAAGTATGAATCAATTTTTGGAGCCATGTTAAAGCTAGCTAGACATTTTGAGAAAGAAACTGAGAAGAATATCACTGAAGAAAATGAAAAGAAAACATAGTTTTATATTTTCAGTTTTTGTATCAAATGTACTCTAGTTATTCATTGTAATCCCAAAGTAATGAATCAATGAATAAAAAGTTTGATCTTCTTAGTTTTTGTATTTGTGTTTTTATCATTTTGCATTGCTTTTAAGAAGTGTATTGGCATCATCTAAAAAAGGAAAAAGTTGGAAATAAAATTTAAGTTTTGATGATAATTCATCTGTCTATTTGTTTAACCCCATTGATGAAGTGCCATAACTAGCTAATATAGTGCAAATCAAAAAGATGTCTAGAACTGAATGTATAGGTTTTATTAGAGTCTGATTTTTTTATAGGTTAAATCAGACAAACACTGAAAAATATGACTCAATAACTGAAGGTTTAATAAAGTCATTTTACAACTGAGGGTTCAAACTCAGCTGACTTTATTACAAGTGAAACTGAAGAAGGTAAGTACGCTAAGGGAATGACTCAATTGGGTTATCTAAAAAAGTTGAAGGCTGAGGGAACAAACTCCGTTTTGAAGGCTGAGAGACACAAACTTGGTATTGAAGATTGAAGTACTGAGGGTTCAAACTCTGTTTATGAAGACTAAAGCCGAGACTATAAAGTTTCAGGCAAGTCTGTGATGACCTGAACTGACTTTATAGATCTTGAATGAACACCTAAGATATATAAGGACAGTGATATCTTAGATGACATGAACTTAAAAGGTTTACTCATATCAAGTCAATTATGATCAGAAGAATACATCGTACTTAGTTCTGAAGAAGAGTAAGAACTGAGTTAATGCTAAATATACTAAAAAGCTTTGTTTAAGTCAAAAACTGAAAAAATAAAACTCAGTTTGGCAAAGGTCATCAAATAAACCTAATAAAAATCAGGACGTTGAAAAGAAAGCATTCTTATTGGATGAAAGACTGTCATTGTCAGAAAGGACAACTGACATCTGACACATATCCATTGGAAGCTACAAGAATTCAAATTCAAACATTGAAAGACCCCTATAATTAGACCACTTTTACATCAAGAGGAGAGTGGAGTTCATAAGATTAATTCGTTAAGAAAGATCAAGAATAAGGGGAAAACAACTTTTTGAACTCCTGATATAGCACTGATGCCGGTCAACTTGGCATCATATTTTACCATCAACTTACCCCGGATTTTTGTTCTCAATGAGGATAATATGTATGAAATCATGGGTTAATTAGCTAAATGTGATTAAGCCACGTCCGGGGTGACTATATTGGTATTATGCGTATTAACCGTGTATTTTATGCGTTATTTACTAGATGTAGAAGCTATTATGTGTGCTATGGTCTTATTGCAAGATGAACGAGTGTTTGGGGCATTATTTGTGCTGAATGTGAGAATCAATTGATAAAGAACTGAACGAAGTTGAAAGTTGAAGTGTTTCGAGCGGAGATTGGACCCGGGAATCTGATTGGTGATTTGGGTCATGAGTTAAGGATGGATTACGGAGCAAGAAGATGAAATGAACATGCCTAGGGTATTCCAGAGCCTTCCAAGTTAAGTTGGCCGAAGAAAAATTATGAAAATGACCTCGATTCATCGAGAATAGCCGCCCATCGAGCAACCGAGAACCTTTTAGAACGCATTTTCATGTCCTCCAAGGATTAGGTTTTCCCCAAAGTTGGTTTGTACACTATGTAAAGGCTTTAGGGCTGCGATTTTTGTATGCGATCATTAATCATATTCATTCATCTATCAACTAGATACAATGTAGTCTTTTGGAGATTAAAGCTTCTTTTCTTCTTTTCTTCTCTTGCAAATAAATCATGATTCTTTCATTATTGAATTGGGCTTTGTTTGTATTCGTCGCAGATCAATTATGATCTTCGGTGGGAGAGAGAATTGAGGACTGGATGTGTTCTTCGTTATGGGAAAGATCTATTCCAATGTTTTATTTCTTTCTTAGATTCATGATAGTTCTTGTGATAGATCTAGACTATGCTTGAATGTAATCAACTATGAATTAATTAAATGAACCTTAATATAAATTATTCGATCCGTTAAAATGAAAAAGCAAAATTAATTGTTGCGTTCTCCCGCAGTCGCGGCTGTCTTTACCGCAACCGCAAGACACCTAGTAAACCATGATTCTGTGGTTCGGCGTCAGCTACGTTGATCGATAGGTTTAATTAACTATTGGTTAGATTTGGCCAATATTCTTGTCTTACATCATAAATGAACATGAAGGACCATGAGTGAAGTATTAGTTAGGGCACAGTCTTGATCGATCTCTATCAACGTGCTAGTCATAGTCGATAACTGCTTAGGGAGGTTCTCGGTCTTGAGCCAACACTTTCTAGTACTTAATGCATGTGGGCTAATACAACTGTTAGAAAAAAAAATATGAGTTTTGATAATGATTCATCTTATTTATTTACTTGTTTGTTTTGCCCCATTGATGAAGTGTTGAAATTAGTTGTTATAGTGAAAAGCTAAAAGATGTCTAGAAATAATATGTATTGGATTTTTTAGAGTCTGATCTATCTATAAGTTGAATCAGACAAGCACTGTAATAGATAGAGAGTCATAGAACTAAAAACTAGAAATCATCTAGAAAACTGGAAACTATACATAACTGAGTGTCAGACAAACTGATAACTCATAAAAATCTAAAAAAAGTGCTACTCAAAGCCAAGATCTGATATTCACTCAGAACTGAAGAATGTAAGTTCGTTGAAGGACACATACTCAGTTGTCTTATCTAGAAGAAGAAGTCTGAGGGATCAAACTCAGGATTAGAAGGCTGAGGCTCACAGACTCAGTTATTGCAGACTGAAGAACTGAGGGTTCAAACTCAGTTTATGAAGATTAAAGCCGAGGCTGTAAAGTTAGAATTCAGGCAAGACTGTGATGACCTGAACTGACTTTATGGATCTTGTATCAAGTCGTAAGATACATAAGGACAATAATATCTTAGAAGATTTATGAGTTTGGTGTACTCTGATTAAGTCAATATGAATCATATGGAAAATAGAGTACTAAGATTTGAAGAAGAGTAAAAATTCAGTTAATGCTTTAGACTAAAACTGACTCACTCAGTTTTCTGAAGCTTAAAACTTACCAATCCTAAAACAGTCAACTTTAGAGCTGAAGATATCCAGAAAGCTGAAAGGAAATTCGAATGTTACAAATCAAGCATTTTTATTGGATGATGGACTAATATGTCTGAACGGTCACTGACATATGACATATAGCCATTTGATATCTAAAGGATTAAAATTTCAAACAAGATAAACGTTGGACCGCAAACTATAAATAGAGGACTTGGCATCAAGGATCAAAGACAACAACAAGAATTACGAATTAAATTGAACACAAGTTTGCAAGCATTTTAAGGCCAAGCTCTGTTAATCTGAATTGCTATCAACTTCGTGCTCAATAAGATCATATCTAGAATTCTTCCAAGTGTTCAAGCTCCAAAGATTATATCAAGAAATTAACACTTTGAAGAACCACAAGCAAGAATCACACTTTTGATTTTGAGTCCAAGTTTGATTTTGATCAAAGGTTGAGACTGTGAAGCAATCCGGTCTAGGATTTGCCATGGATGGTTGTTATTTTGTAGTCCGGGAAGACTGTGTTTGTGGTGAAGCTGGAGAAGAGGCAATACAACCCTCTAAGGACCAGTGTGCAAGCAGTTGCAGAGCAGCAATCCTACTTTTTCTATAGTTTCTTAGATAGTGAAGCTAGGGATTAGTCAAGGACTATCATATTAGGACTTTTTGTAACCGTGTACTTAAAAGATTTCTAGTAAATTTTCCTCCGCACCACAGAGGAAGAGAGGACGTATAGGATTACACCACCTGGAACCTCTATAATTTCATTCCTTACTTTAATTTACGCATTTACTTACTGTTATTTATATTTCAGCATTGTGATTAATTTTACTCAAGTGTTCTTGAGCAAACTGAATCAGAACTGATTGTTATTCACACAGTACACAAACTGATATTCACCAGAATTTGGTTTTGCATACAAGCTTTTTCATAGATACAACAAGATCGTTATAAAGTCTAAAACTCAATCCGCTGCCGGTTAACTCAGTTTCAGCATAAGTCAGTTTAACTTATTTTCAGCTCAGTCAGCTCAACTGCACACAATTTTAAAACAAAACTTAATTAGTTTAAGATCTAGTTTTTGGGGACAAGTTTATTCGCCAACCTCTAAACTTGTGTCAGCCTTTTCACGGTACAAACAATTGGTATCGGGGCAGAGTTTTCTGTTCCGACTTGTCAACTTAAATACCTGAAACTCAGTTGCTTAGTTCTGACAATCTTCTCTAGCTGATCTTCTGAAAACATGCAGTTTTTCAGTTCCCAGCTCTTGCATAACTTAGTTTTCACAAAATAACAACAATCAGTATGCTAGACAAATGCTCATATGCAATGTGGATCGTTTCGATAAATATAGACGTCGATTACAGGCTTTTCTTTCTACCACACACGATGAGATGATGTACGTGCTCACATGGACCAATTTAGATCACATACATGCAAACAGTTGAAGGTGGTGCTCAAGATAGAGTTCCTAAGCCTAAAAGTGAATGGAACAATGATGATAGAAAGAGCAACAATCTCAACAATGTTGTTATGGACATTATTCTTAGAACCTGAGATAGCAACATGTACCTGAAAGTCAAAGAATGTACTACTGCCAAAGAAATGTGGGAAAAGTTACAGCTGGTATGTGAAGGAACTAACTCAATCAAGGAGAACAAGATCTCAGTCACCAAACGAAAGTTTCATGACTTCAAGATGAAACCTGGAGAATCCATTGAACAAATGGAGACAAGATTTAGTGCAATTATGGATTATCTGGCACTTCTCAACATAGAAAACATCAAGAAGAAAATCAACACCAGAATCTTGAAAGCCTTACCCTCATGCTGGAAAATGAAGGTGACAGCTATGGAAAAATCAAGAAATCTTGATGAAGGGGACGCTTTCAAAATCTTTTCAGACTTGAAAGCATATGAATTCCGTAAAGATTTCACAATTATCTCAGCTGCAATCAAGGCACTCGAATAACCGAAGACAACAGCTTTTGTAGAAGCAATGATAACCTAGAAACATCAAGAAGCAATCTTCAACAACTAAATGAAATGGAGGAATAGACTGCATTGATGATGAACAGAATCAGAAGAATGAAAAATGGACAGCCAGTCAGTCAAAAAGTATCAAGAAAACTCCTGAAAGAAAGAAGGATGATGAGTATTTGTGCTTTAATTGCAAGAAACCTGGACATTATAAGGATGAATGTCTAGAGCTGAACAATAAAAGAACTCAACATATAAGAACAAGAAGAAGAGAATTATTAGATGGTGACGAATCAGATTATGAAGCCGGAACTGAAAAGGCACTCTCAGACGACACAACTTTAATGGATCACATGGAAGATCCAAATGAGGTATGTGAATCAAATTCCATGTACAACTCAGCGTAGAATTCCATACAAAATGCTTGTTCTTCAACAACTGGTTCTAATCCTCGAAATCTTGAACTAGAAGAAACTCTTGATGAATTGATGAACCAATTGGTAGAAATACAAGCTTGTTATGAATCAATCAAAGCTGAGAAAGAATCTCTTATTTTGGAAGTCGAAAGATTATAGACTGAATTGAATATTTTGAGACTGACAAGAACTGATCAAGCAAAGAATCAGCATCAGCCCACTACTTCTACAGCAGCAACTGAATCTTTAGCCCAATCAAGTTTTGCAACTAGATTCAAATCTGGAAAGCCATATGGTGATAGAACTGGCTTAGGATTTGATACTCAACAAACTTCAAAGGAAGGAACTAGTAAAGCTGAAGAATCTAATATCAGAACTAGCATAAAGTTTGTGGATGAACAAATTCCTCAAACTGAGAAGCATACTCAACCAGTCAAATCAGCTGAACATGAATCAACTCAGTTTCAACATCATTTTCCTAAGAAGTCAGCTGCACCTAATAAAAAAGGTAAATCAGCTGCACCTCAATGAAACAGAGATGGTAGATCGAATGCCTGATCTACAGAAGTGAACCATGTCAAGAACCAAGAAAAGACTAATCAGAGTAAATCCAAGAATGATAATCATTCAAGGAATCACAAACTCAGGGGGAAAGGCATGTTATTTCCTTCTGATGATGATTGGAACTTGTCTGAATCTATTCCTAAAACTGAAAAGAACAATCATTCACAACCGAGAACTTTCTAAAAGTCTCAGTCAAGGACTCAGTAGAGAACATACTCTAGATCTTAACAGAGTCCTCAGTCCTGAAGGCAGAATAGACCTCAGTACAGAGCTATTCATCACAAGCAGCAGAATGTGGTTACTACTTAGCTTTCAACAATAGAAAGCAACATGGAAGTCAGTTTAGACCAAAAGACTTGAGAGAGTATATAAATAAGACACAATCAAGAAATAGATACTATGGGAATGTAGCTTATATATACATGAGAATAGGTGAAATGTTAGGAACATTTTATTGTGTTTTGATGAAGGCCATACTAGAAGTTATAGCGAGCCTGAAATAAATTAGAAATCTCTGTATAAGGCTTAATTAGAGTCTAACATGTTGTATAAATTGAGTCAGACAAGTATTGTACTAGTTGGTAGAATGGTTAAGTAAAATAGAATTTCGGTAGAGTAAAAGCAGTCAAGTACCAACAGAGAAGCATGAAGACATATGGATTGACTTATGACCAAGGAAGTATGTGGTGACCTTGAATAAGTCTATGTTATATTACAAGTGATGAAATTCATTGATTAAATATGGTGTACACTAATCTCACACAAATCAAGATCAGTGAAGTGCAAGAAATGACTGAAAGATCAAAGAAATCAAGAAAGCAATGAACCGGCAAAGTGCACTATCTATCGGCTAAGTAAAAGAAAAGCAGTCAAGGAAGAACTAATCAGATAAGTCAGCTGGAACACTTAACCGGTCAAGTAACAGTCAAGTGAAGGAACAACTAAGCAATTCAAGTTTATTCAGAACGTGAAAAAATAAGGAAGATTTAGAAGATCAAGCATTAAATGCATAGTCAATTAAGAATCAATTAAGGATGGATTTTATGATAGACGTTTGAAGAAAATTCGGATCATTGAAATCATGGGGAAGTAAATCAAGGATTATTCTCCACATTAAATAGCCAACGGACAAAAATTCAAATCAATAATTATCAAGGCTATAAATAGAAAGAATTGACAAACAGAAAGAATAACGATCGAGATATACAAGAACAAGCTGAAACTCTGACAATTTGAAAAGCCTTCTATCTGAACTTAAAAGGACACATCTAGAGATCCACTAAGAAATTAGAGATCTAAAATCCACATCAAGCACCGAGATTGATCAACAGAATCTGTGAATCCAATTCACACCAGTCAAGCAAGTAAATCAGAGTCATCTGAGAAGGAGTTGTGTTTGTGATAGCTGCTGAAGGATTTGTTCTCAAGGAGCAATGTTGAAGACCGAGTCACTGAAGCTTTTGTAGCCAGGGAGTGATAGTCTTGGAGATTGAGATGCTTGTGTAGCCATGGACAATCTAACTATTGTATCAGTAAAAGACAATAGAGAATTCCTACAATCATCACATGAGAAGAGTGGATTAAGGGATTACACCACCCTGAACCACTATAAACATTTGTGTCTATTTACTTTCAGCACTTTACTATCGTTAGGTGTAGTGCCCGAAAGACAATTTGTGTAATTGTTTTTGATAATGGATAATAGATTTTATCTCACCTTATTACTTCATTTGTGCTTGTAAGTAATACACTGCTGCAAACCCTAAGTATATCAGTATGTAGCTGCTTAACTCAGTGTATTGCATGCACGTGAGGATTGAGTTAGTGGTGATATACTTAAACTATTAGTCCGTGGTGAACTTAATCAGAGTTTAGGGTCTCATGATTAAAACACCAATAATGCGCCTAGAACACCTTAGGGTGTGATAGTCTTATCCGGACTATCGGTAGAGGGTACCTAAGTGGGGCATTTATATATGATGGCATTCATATAGGACTGGACCGATTTAATCTGGGTTCTCGATATAATTCCGTAATCAAGAAAACTTATTAATCATTAGATGATCGTATTGTAGGATGTAATATCGTCGGATGGATCAAGATCCACCCGATTACGCAGCGGAAAGTAAAAGATCTAGATCTAGTCAACCAAAATACATAAAATAATAGATCTAATCCTATGAGGGGGTTTAGATTAATTGCTTACCTGTTTATTGTGAATAAACACCAAGAAAAATCCGAGATCCAAGATCCAAGAATTGAGAAGCCACCGTCTTCCGACGTGTATCTCCAAGCAACACCAAGTGGATGGTGATTCAAGCCGCTTGACCTCCTCGATATGCTACCAGAATAATCCCGAAGATTACTCAACTCAAAAACCATAAGCTAGGGGCCGAACCCCTTTAGCCTTTTGTGTATATTGCCATCGAAATTAGGCATGAGAAAATATGTTGGGAGAACTCTCTTTATATAGGAATGTAAACCTTTTCCTCCAAGGATTTAATTAATAAACGGATAATCAATTATAATAATCCTTATTCCAATAAAAGATAAATATAATATTTTCCTAATAAATTAGGATATATAAAAGATACTATCTAATATTCTTTTCCTTAAATAATTATCCAACAAATAAATAATCATTCACACATTATAATTATCAAGAAAACAAATTTTCCAATAATAATAATAAGGAAAATTTTGGCCAACACCCCAACAAATAGGGTGTCCACGCCTCACACACAATATTGGGCCGAGTCCACGAAAAAAGTCTTTTCCATGTATTTAATTATCTAGTCCAACTAAAAAATTAATCTACATATCAATTAAATAGTCCAATCCAACTTTTTAATTATAAATGAGGTGAAACGACGAGAAAACATATGCTATGCTAGGAGCCACGTTGGGGACCATGGACCCATATTGAGTAGCTATAATAAATTAAATAATATTATCCGTCAGACCGAACAATAATATGTTAGTAATATCATCCGCAGCGGAAACGATTTAAGGATCTAGATCTATAATTTACACGTAATAAAATAACTAGATCTATTCTACAAGGGGGTTGTAGAACATACCTCTTGGATCTCAAAATCCAAGTTGAAGAACCGCAAAATGATGAATGTAAGAAGATGTGAAGAGCACCACGATCTTCCGTACGTGTGATCCAAGCAACTCCCGGTGGAAGGAATTCTCGACTCGAACCCTTCCGATATGCTACTCGGAAAAATCTCCAAGATTTTTCCCCTTAACTCCCCTTGGCCGAAAAATCTTTTCTCCTCTCCAAGAGGTGTATTTCGAATATTATTGTGTGTTGTAAGGCTTGGGAGAACTCTCTTTATATAGGAGAGTAAAACTTAGCCTCCAAGGATTAAATAATTAAGAGATAATTATTACATTAATCCTTTTCCAAATAAAAGATAAATATAATATTTATCCCAAACAAATTAGGATAAATAAATATATTATCCAATATTCCATGATTTATCATTTAACAAATAAAAGATAAATCACACATTAAATAATTATCCAAGAAAACAAATTCCTTAATAATTAAATAATATAACATGCGCACCTTTTCCTTCAAATTCAAAGTCCACGCATATTTGACCAATTTGGGTCAAAATTGGTCAACACACCAATTCGGGCCAAGTCCACGAAAAATGTCTTTTCCGTGTATTTAATTATTTAGTCCAACTAAACAATTAATTCACATATCGTTTTAATAAAGTCCAACAAGAACTAAATTAATATTATTAGGATTCGACGTCCGAGAATAGCTATGCTATATTAGGAGGCACGTCGGGGACCATGGACTAATAATCAGCGGCTCCGATAAATCAAATAAATAATTATCTTACGAACGAAATAATTATATTCGATAAATCAATCACAGGAATATGCCACCATAATCCCGTGACTGCACTCCTCCGATTATGAGATTATATTTATCTCCTCACGAGAATAACAATAAGCGTCCATTGATATAATCATTACATATGGATTAATCCTCCATAGACTGTTCATTCTAAAACGGGAAGTTACCGTTAACCCTTTTTAGAACCTCTTATCCTTATTTACCATTAACCCCCTAGTGATCAATTAATTCATACAACTCACTGGTAGCTAATCAGTGTAATATGAACTCCATGGATCGATCAGTTTCTAGGATTAACAAATAAGGGAACTGTCTATCTGCTTCCATAAATGGAAGGAATGGATTCCGTATTTGTGATAACACAGACTACTCACTCAATCCAGTACAATGCCAAGATGGGGTAATTCAGACCACAGACTCAGTGTAATCCTTAACCGTCAAGTCAAACTTCATACTGATTCAAGCAGTTGACTGTGATCACCTCAGGATTAAGATATATCCATAAATATGATCATCCATTGATTCGATAAGACTTCTCGA
This sequence comes from Gentiana straminea, assembly GCA_036785695.1. NCBI lineage: Eukaryota > Viridiplantae > Streptophyta > Magnoliopsida > Gentianales > Gentianaceae > Gentiana > Gentiana straminea. The sequence continues at coordinate 69,263 of JAVUPR010000158.1, read as the reverse complement.
TTACGGAATTATATCGTGAACTCTAATCAAATCGGTCCAAATACCCTATATGATATATCTATCATATATAAATGCCCCACTAGGTTCTCTTAACCGAAAGTCCGGATAAGACAATCACACCAATTGTGTTCGGGCGCATTAATAGCACGTTAAAGGAGAGACCCGATAATCTCGATTAACTTCACTACGGGCTAATTGTATTTTAAGTACATCTTCACTAACTCAATCCTCCCGTGTATATACCGTACACCGAGTTAAGTGATTACATAAACGATATACTTAGGGTTTTCGTAGTGTAAATATACTACCGTCACATCGGTGAATATGAGAATAATAAATATGAATAACAATATCATTTCATTTATTAAATAAAACAATTACAAAATTGTCTTTCGAGCATCACACCTAACAATCTCCCACTTGCACGAAAGCATGTGATTAATTGTTTTAGAGCACACCCTATTATTTAAAATACAACAAACTACATCTCCCACTTGCTCTAAAGCAATGGAGACCCATCCCATATTCTAGTACCCATTAAGCATATCATAACCATTTCGTATTCCAAAGTACACTCCGAGTATGCCGTCGTAGGATAGGTCGGTGACTCGGGGAGCACCTACATCTAAATGTCATGGGTCTTAATGATTAGTCGTGTTGTCGGCACGAGACGATCCGTAGAATCGAAACGTTACCGGTCCATCTAATCATGTGGTACCGAGTAAACACCGAGCCCGAGATCGACTTAACGATCATCCTCAATCGACTTAAAGTCAAAATCAGTGTATCACACATATCCAAGTTCACACATGAATATGTCCGCATATTATTCCTCGTTCTCTCAAGATACTAAAGGACATACTAAACTTGCTTTGTTAACCGCCGAATCTAAGATTCGATCAAAGTTGACGTTCAATAACCTGACCATCTCTTACTATAAAGAGAATCTATCCCATTTCTCTTGATCCGAAGATTTAGAGAGTCATTCCTGAGGCATAGGGTAGAACTTCCTCGTTGAATGTTGCATACACGGATGCATCATCTTAACCAATAAGATGGATGGGAAACCGATGGATCGATTCTAATGAATTCGACCGAGTCAAACTCTTAAGAATGTTGTCCAAATCTCTCGTTGCGAGAGAATTGTGGTATTGTCGTATTCGACTTCGTATAACACACCCATGTTGATTCCAACTCGGTGCGGTGTTATCCTTCACAAACACTAATATATATTTATATATTCACTACTATACTAAAATTGATATCCGATCTACAAAAAGACTTATCAATATTCGGTCAAATCCACATATTGTAGAAATATATGACTTCCAATGACCGAGAGGTTTGCTTTTTATCCACAAAGGACATAAGCCTTGACAGTCATCCTGTCATAAGTTCATAAGGCAATACCCTTCTGTTTTGAATGAATCCAGACTCCGTTTGTTTGGCAAGAAAATCTTAGGGAATCACCCCTATTTTCTGCTTATGAACGAAATCATGCAATACTAAAATGATAAGAGAGTTCAAGGTCTGATTAATTCTCTAGACCACTCAAGCTTTGCTCTGAAAGATAAACTTTCCTTTGCATTCTACTCTTTTCCGTGTAGATCCAATTACTCCCACTGGCCTGAGACGCTCAGGTGGTTCTACAAGAGCATGAACAGAACTGGAGTACCGAACTCCATTCACAGGGTTTTGGCTATTAAACCAACCTCTATTATCGAATCCTATACTCGCTCATAAAAGAGCCATAGGTCATCAATCGATCCTCGGACTACAAAGTCCGCGAGAACCCGTAATAGGTAATGTTAAACCATACTCCCACTACATTCGGGTGGATCAAAATTCGATCTAGTTTAGTAGTATTTTGTCGTTATCACCAACAACCGATGTTGGATGTGGTCGATTTTAATCGCTTAGTAACTACCTTGAGTAAACGTACCGCAAGGTTCAAGGTTTTACTGTTCGTAGACTCTATCAGAAAGACGCAAAATTATAACTGTCCCTTCCCGATTTCAAGAATCTTATAACAAACCTTTTTCTCAATGCTACAAGATATATAACGATTGGTCACTGACCGAACGTGTTTGCGAATCTCCCAGACCTACCTTCAAGCACCGTGTGCTAAATGCTTATATTTATGGAAGTGGGGTGAACCAAATCCACACCTTATCCGTAAATTCCAAAGCATATTCTAGGTAGACTTCTCGGTCTTATATTTCAATGCAGACCGTTATTTCACTTCCAATATCTTTATTGAGTTAAGCAGTATATTGTAGCACATCTAAAACTATGTAAGAGAATTTAACGGTTTCTCACTTAGTGAGAACATGTCACAATGAGGCAGGCTGAGCATCAGTCTCGAGGACTATGAATGGCCTATTCCGAGTATAGAATACTCTATCTCTGTTGAAAACAGAGAAACCTCAAAATATTTTGGATAAACTTACCGGAGTGTTTGAATAGTTATCAGAGAAGAAGTCACTACTCGGAAGCTCCTACTAGCTTGTGTCTTTCATCAGACCCCGAAGGTCGTCATGAACAAGCTATGTTACTTCTTTATAACCATTATCCTTTCCCGATTGAAAGGAAACTTAGACATTGAACCTTTGAGACAATATAACCAGACTGGGAGAAAGGAATCACCCTGAGCCAGTCTTCAGGTCTTGTCTTTTAGGGACTATGCACTAACTATGGAATATGAAGAAGCGTTTATCTAAATATAGAAACCAATTGCTCTTAATAGTTCTTAAGATGTGTTTTATATACATATTTTAGCAATTCTAAGTGGTTTTGACTTTATCAAACAAAAGTCCGAGTCTTGGATTCGTACTACAAATGTTATATTCACTTTCTATACGACAAACAAATTATCGAATAGAAGGTAAATCCATTCGTTCCAACGAATCTTAAACGAAAAAATAAATTTTCCGCGATATCCAAGGATTGAATCCGAGATTCATTTCCTTATATCACTCCCACTTTTCTAGCTAAAATTAACGCCCGTTGTTTACTCTTTTAATCGTTAAATGCACTTGCTACATTGTTCTTCCAAAGAACTTAGCTCAAGAAAATCGCCAAGGATTCATAGGTTGGTGATCCAAAATCACCGTCCTTATCCTATGATTTTCGCTTAATTAATTTTTCGATTTAGCCTTAAAGTTTACTCGGTTTAGATGACTAACACTTTTAGACATATTCTCCCATTATTGACTTTCCTTGAATGGAAACAGTCTTGAACCAGCGGTTCGTTTGAGTAGACATTACTCTTGAATCGTGGGGTGTCTATTTCGAGTGTTACTCGTCGGGACTTCTCGGATTTTCTAATATACCAGAAAAAACAACAAATCATAACATTAAAGCTCCCACTAGTTTTTCGGTTCCAAATACCGTCTAACGAGCAATGCTTTATATATGATTTTCCGATTTTTTCGATTTGAAAATCTTTCGTACATAGTTCTATTGTTTCCGTAAAAACAATAAATCATAGAACTCCCACTAGTTCATCGATTCCAAATATCGTCCAACTAGCGACATTTCATGACTTTCCGGTTTTTCAATTAGAACGGTTACGTGTGTAGTCAGTTACACTTTTCTAATGTTCTAGAAAAACAACAAATCATAAAGCTCCCACTAGTTCATCGATTCCAAATATCGTCCAACTAGCGATACTTCATGATTTTCCAATTTTTCAATTAGAAAATTACTCGTGTAATCACTACACACTCAAAATTCACTAGAAGAATTTCAAAGTCCAAAATCACCTTTGATCAAACTAAGTTTGTCTTCCGTTTGACACGAATGACACTGGTGACATACCTATATGTCACTCTAGTTTTTAAAAGGCTTAAGAGAAAATATCTCTTTCGAAAAATAATTGCATTATCGATTAACTAGTTCAACGTCCTAGTTACTTTCCACTTTTTAACGAAATCAATACTAGTCAATTAATTTTTAAGCAATTTAGTAAGGGATAATGTTGTAAATAAAATGACATAAATTAATTCAAGTTTAACACTACTATATTTATTTTAGGAATTGTAAACTAAAATTAAGTCTACTCTACCATTCCAAGGTTTTAACCTCGCATCTCAGTGCCGCCGTAGGGTAGGTCAAAGAGATGACGGTTAAATCGAGACAATCTCATCAATGAATAACTTGTGAGAATCAAACATCCCACGAGAATCGAACATCCCTTTATTCATTGACTACCTTCCTTTTTTAGCCTAGATATTACCAAAAATATCCTTTATGAGTGTGACCTACTATATCGGATCTCTTAGGTACGCCCCGAGTGTGCCGTCGTAGGATGGGTCAGTGACCCGACGAGTACCCAGAAATCCTATCCTTTCGGAGACCAAGCCATGAATGTTGATAGGGGTGAACACCATCCGTAGGGGGACGAAATCAAAGCGCCGCGAGACGTCACCCTTCTCTCACTTACTTGTATCTATAGTAGAGGCCGTGGGGTTGGTTGTCGCCTCCCCCGCTCCCACTCAATATTTTGGAAGTGGTGGTGGGTTAACTAACCACGTCTTTTTGATGTTAACATAAAAGCACATCAAATCAAGGATTCCGAATGGTGTCGGTAACGTAGGCAAGCCTACCCGTCCTATTCGTTGGAACATATGTGACAGTCGGACGAAATCGGGTCAAGACGGCCCCATTGAGATAAGAAGGAATCACCCCTCCGCTCTCCGGTGTAGCTTAGTCTTGCCGGACCCCCGTGCATACATCACACTAGGAGGGTTAAGTCGGTCGAGCGAAGCTCATTTGACCACCCGACCTATAAGCGAACCGTTTTTATCCAAGATTTATTGTTCTTTTACCATCATTCAATCTCGTAGACACTACGAATTGAAAACGTGATCTCGTTTGTGCTTTAAGGCGGTTCACCGAGAACACACACCGAAAGGCTTAACGATTTCATAACCCGTCCTCGGATCTTTAATTAGTTACTAAATTTATTAATTACCACGTATTAATTAAATTTCAACTAATTACACGAGTTTGTATACATGCCTATTTTAATTACCAAAATTAAAATTCTACATGTATGCATGGAGTGGATTTATGATATGATGCATGTCATGGCAATTCCGATTTTATATCTATTTTATGATCGAACACATAAAAAATAAATTGCGGAAAATTTAAACACCGAGATGGATCGTTGGTACCCCCGACTAACCTATTTTCTAAGAAAAGGTAAAACTAATTCTAAGTCTTCAAATCTCGATCTTCGATCTTGATCTTGAAACTTCCGGATCTTCAAAGCTTCGATCTCGACACGAACTACGAACGACGAGAGAGGAGGCCGTAATATACCAATATATTTAAAATATATCTATATTATCAAATTGTTTTATAAGAAACTTATTAATTTTTTTTTCTATTAAAGGCTCTCGGCCAAGTTCAAAAGAAAAGGAAACTTTTTTTTTTTTTTTTTAAGTAATGTCGGCAAACCAATTAGGTTATATAAAAAATTTAAGCTGCCGCCTTATAAAAAAAAAATTAAGCGGCCCTTTTTTTTTTTTTTTTTTTTGTTGACCTAATGGTCAAATTAGATCAAAGTTAAAAAAAAAATGTTATTGCCGCATGATCTAAAAGAAACCCTAGCAACATGCAATGCAACCAAAAAAAAAAATTGCCGCATCTTTGTACACCAAACAATTAATTCACATATCGTTTTAATAAAGTCCAACATGAACTAAATTAATATTATTAGGATTCGACGTCCGAGAATATACATGCTATATTAGGAGGCACGTCGGGGACCATGGACTAATAATCAGCGGCTCCGATAAATCAAATAAATAATTATCTTATGAACAGAATAATTATATTCGATAAATCAATCACAGGAATATGCCACCATAATCCCCGTGACTGCACTCCTCCGATTATAAGATTATATTTATCTCCTCACGAGAAAGTAATAAGCGTCCACCGATATAATCATTTCATATGGATTAATCCTCCATAGATCGTTCATTCTAAATCGGGAAGTTACCGTTAACCCTTTTCAGAAAATCTTGTCCTTACTTACCGTTAACCCCCTAGTGATCAATAATTCAAATAACTCACTGGTAGCTAATCGGTGTAATATGAATCCCATGGATCGATCAATGTCTAGGATTAACTCATAAGGGAATCTGTCTATCTACTTCCATAAATGGAAGGAATGGATTCCGTATCCGTGATAACACGGACTACTCACTCAATCCAAGACAATGCCAAGATGAGGTAATTCGGATCACGGACTCGGTGTAATCCTTAACCGTCAAGTCAAACCTCATACCGATTCAAGCGGTTGACTCGTGATCACCTCGGGATTAAGATATATCCATAATATGATCATCTAATGATTCGATAAGACTTCTCAATTACGGAATTATATTGAGAACTCGGATCAAATCGGTCCACCCTATATGATATATCTATCATATATAAATGCCCCATTAGGTTCCCTTAACCGAAAGTCCGGATAAGACGATCACACCTATCGTGTTATGGGCGCATTAATAGTACGTTAAAGGGGAGACCCGATACTCTCGATTAACTTTACTACGGACTAATTGTATTTTAAGTACATCTTCACTAACTCAATCCTCCCGTGTATGTCTCATACACCGAGTTAAGTGATTACATAAACGATATACTCAGGGTTTTCTGTAGTGTAAATACTATTGTCATATCGGTGATTATGAGAATAATAAATATGAATAATAACATCATTTCATTTATTAAATAAAACAATTACAAAAAATTGTCTTTCGGGCATCACACCTAACAATCTCCCACTTGCACGAAAGCTTGTGATTAATTGTTTTAGAGCACACCCTATTATTTAAAATACAGCAAACTATCACTCCCACTTGATCTAAAGCAAATGAGACATGTCTCTAATACCTATAGTCTCCAAGTGTCGACTAAAAGCTTCAATCGACAGCGTCTTGGTGAATGGATCAGCAGGATTATCGGCGGAGGCAATTTTCTGGACGGAAATGTCACCTCTATCGACAAAATCATTAATCACCCAGTATTTCCTCTCTATATGCTTCGACTTACTGTGTTTTCGAGGTTCTCTAGAGTTGGCAATGGCCCCATTGTTATCACAATAGAGAGTAATAGGATCCTCAGCATTCGGGACAACGCCTAATCCGCTGATGAACTTTCTTAACCAAATCGCTTCTTTAGCCGCCTCCGAGGCCGCTATGAACTCGGCTTCCATTGTTGAATCGGCCGTGTCTTTGGATTGCTTTTGGCTTCTCCATTCAACCGCACCGCCACCAAGCGTAAACACCGAACCGAGAGGTAGATTTCGAATCATCTCTCGTCCGACCGAAAATCGAATCGGTGTATCCCGCTAGCTCCAAACTCCCACTCGAATAGACGAGCATATAATTTCGGTTCTCTTCAAATATTTGATGAGATTCTTTATCTTCGTCCAAAGTGCGGTTGCCCCGGATTTGACCGAAAACGGCCGACTAATCCAACGCCGTAACAAATGTCGTGTCTCGTACACCTCATGGCATACATAAGACTACCAACAGCCGAGGCATATGGCACTCTTCCCATAGCTTCATTCTCTTCAGGGGTTTGAGGCCCCCGAGTCTTAGAGAGGTACACGCCGTGACGGGTTGGTAGAAAACCCTTCTTTGCGTTTTCCATACCGAAGCGTGCTAGCACCTTATCTATATAAGTTGCTTGGGACGAGCCAACGTCCCGTTCTTGCGATCCCTTATAATTTGGATCCCTAGAACATAACTCGCTTCTCCCAAATCTTTCATTTGGAATTGCGTGGTCAACCAACTTTTTACGTCGGACATCATCCCCTTATTGTTGCCAATTAGGAGTATGTCATCGACGTACAACACGAGAAATACAACACTATCTTTGATAACCTTCTTGTACACACAAGATTCAAGCAAAGTGTTGTTCGAAATCATAAGACTTGATCGTGTGATCGAATCTATGATACCGGAACGAGATGCTTGCTTCAAACCATAAATGGATCTAAGCAACTTGCACACCATGTGCTCTCGACCTTCTTCAATGAATCCCTCGGTTGCCGCATATAGATTTCCTCGTCAAGAAAGCCGTTTAAAAACGCCGTCTTAACATCCATTTGCCGGATCTCATAATCCGGACATGCGGAATCGAAAGGAGGATGCGGATGGTTTTCATCATGGCCACGGGTGAGAAGGTTTCCTCGTAGTCAATACCCTCTCGCCGTGTGTAACCTTTGGCTACCACCGTGCTTTGAAGGTTTCGACCTTCCCGTCCACTCCTCTCTTTCGCTTGTAGAGCCATTTACATCCAATGGGCCTTTCACCCCGAGGAAGTTCTACAAGTTTCCGGACCGAGTTAGAGTACATTGACTCCATCTCTTGATTCATAGCGTCAATCCATTTATCCTTATCATGATCCGAAGCAAGGCCTTCTTATAGGTCAAAGGATCATCTTCCACCCCATCAGAGGCGACTACATTAGCCTCTAAATCCATGCCGTACCGAGCCGGTGGCCGAACCACTCTCGCAGTACGTCTGGGTGGAACAGGAACGTCGGAAGTGACTGTTGTATCATTCGTGTTGTTTATAGGGACATCAGCAGCCACAATAGGTCTGATGTTATCGGAGAGTAATTCCTCTAGTACAATTTTACTTCGAGGTCTGTGGTCTTTCATGTAACTTTCCTCCAAAAACGTAGCGTTAGTCGAGACTATCACTTTGTTATCTTCCGGATCGTAAAATAGACCACCACGTGTACCTTTTGGATAGCCTACAAATAGACATACTTTCGTACGTGATTGTAGCTTGGTAGTCTTGTCCATCAGCAGATGTGCAGGACAACCCCATATGCGGAAGTGACGCATGCTTTCGCGATGTCGCGACCACATTTCAATGGGTGTCTTTTCGACGGACTTGGACGGTACCGCATTCAAAATGTAGACCGCCGCTTCTAAAGCATAACCCCAAAAGGATATAGGTAGTGAGGCGTAGCTCATCATTGATCTTACCATGTTGATCAATGTCCTCGTTTCTCCTCTCGGCAACTCCATTCTCGCCGAGGTGTCCTAGGCGCCGAACGTTGGAAACAAATCCCATTTTCAGCCAAGTAGTCAATGAACTCGCATCTCTAAATACTCACCTCCACGATCCGAGCGGAGGCATTTCAATGACTTGCCTAGTTGCCTTTCGGCTTCGCTTGGAACTCCTTGAACTTTCCAAAAGCCTCGGATTTCCTATGCGACGGATAAACATAACCGAATCTCGAGTAGTCATCAATGAAAGTCACGAAATACTCGTATCCGCCTCTAGCTTGTACGTTCATCGGACCACAAAGGTCCGAATGCACTAAGTCTAGAGTTCCCGTGGCCCTTTTACCCTTTGATGAGAAGGGACGCTTAGTCATTTTTCCCTCCGGCAACACTCGCGGACGGGCGGTGTGTCAACGGATGACTCACCTAAGGCATGAGCCTTTTCTAGTCTTTTGAGTCTTTCCAAGAAATATGGCCACCTTAAGTATGTTTTATCTTCTTTTATTTGAGAAACTTTCGCCTTTTAGCGAGATCTTTGATGAGCAGTTTTAAACATTTCGAATTAAGTAGGGGAGCTTTATGTGGTTTTACAAAATATAAACCATTTTCATTCGTAGTTGAACATAATTCAAAACCATTTTTTGAAATAACAAATTCACCATTCATAAATGAAACGAGAAAATGATTGTTCAACCAAGGCGAGAATAAGAAATCAAATTTCTCCCGAAATTGGGAATAAAATAAACATTGTCTAAATGTAAAATTCTATTATTGAAATGCAAATCCACAAACTCCCCATCGCTTTAGCCGAAATGAGCGCCCCGGTGCCTACTCGCATCACTTGAGAACCCTCTTCCAAATCTCCTCATAAGAACAAAGAATCCGCAATGAAGAACATACATGGTTAGTAGCTCCAGTATCAAGTATCCAATTGGACACATCTTTAGCTACATTAAAAGATTCCAAGAATAGTAATTCTAAATTACCTTTCTTATCTTTTCCAGCGACAGCCTTGACTTTGCCATCTTTCACATCACGAAGATATTCTGGACAATGGTGTCTCCAATGTCCTACCTCCTTACAGTAAAAGCATTTGCCCTTGGGCTTGGCCTCGTCAGATTTCTTGGCTTTCTTCGTCTTTTTCTTCATTGGTTTGGGCACGGGTGCAACATTTCCCTTCTTCTTCGGTTTTGCCTTAGGCTTGTTTGAAGACTTGGCTTCGGCCATATTGGCTTCGACTTTCTTATCCCCTACTTGGGCTTTATCTTTCGATAGTAGGCCCTCGTAGATTGTCGGCTCATTCAATATCTCGTGTCATGGATAATTCATATTTACCCATCGATACGAGTTTTGAACGGGATAAACTCGGGAGTCAACGATTCCAAAATCATTGATACTTGAGTTGCCTCATCAAACTTTGATCCATGAATACCGGCGTCGTTGAAGTAACCGATCATATTCAAAACATGACCATTCACCGCTTGACCCTTCTTCGGTTTCGTGTTAACGACCAACCCGATGGCATCGTGTCTTGCTTGGTTGCTAGGTGATCCAAACATCGTAGTAAGTTTCCGCATGATTTCTCCTGCAGACTCAAACTCCTCAATCTGGGTCCTAATGACCTCTGACACTGCCGCTAGGATGAGCCCACGAGCCCGGTTGTCGGCTTCGATCCAGCGATTACGCTGTTCGATCTCAGCTTTACCAGGTTTTTGGATCGCCAGCGTAGGGCATTCCGAAGTGAGTACGTGTTGCACATTCTCATATGTGAGTACCACGTTTAAGTTACTCTTCCATTTCTTAAAGTTGTTTCCCGTTAATTTTTCAGACGGTAAAAAGCGAAATTTGAGTAGACATTTTTGCTTTGAAAATAAAATGACATACATTAATTCAAATTTAACACTACTATATAAATTTATTTTTAGGAATTTGTAAACTAAAATTAAGTCTACTCTACCATTCCAAGGTTTTAACCCCGCATCTCAGTGCCGCCGTAGGGTAGGTCAAAGAGATGAGACGGTTAAATCAATGAATAACTTGTGAGAATCAGACATCCCACGAGAATCGAACATCCCTTTATTCATTGACTACCTTCCTTTTTTAGCCTAGGTATTACCAAAAATACCCTTGATGAGTGTGACTACTATATCAGATCTCTTAGGTACGCCCCGAGTGTGCCGTCGTAGGATAGGTCAGTGACCCGACGAGTACCCAGAAATCCTATCCTTTCGGAGACCAAGCCATGAATGTTGATAGGGGTGAACACCATCCGTAGGGGGACGAAATCAAAGCGCCGCGAGGCGTCACCCTTCTCTCACTTACTTGCATCTATAGTAGAGACCGCGGGGTAAATATTATATTTATGGAAGTGGGATAAATATTATATTTATCTTTTATTTGGAAAAGGATTAATGTAATAATTATCTCTTAATTATTTAATCCTTGGAGGCTAAGTTTTACTCTCCTATATAAAGAGAGTTCTCCCAAGCCTTACAACACACAATAATATTCGAAATACACCTCTTGGAGAGGAGAAAAGATTTTTCGGCCAAGGGGAGTTAAGGGGAAAAATCTTGGAGATTTTTCCGAGTAGCATATCGGAAGGGTTCGAGTCGAGAATTCCTTCCACCGGGAGTTGCTTGGATCACACGTACGGAAGATCGTGGTGCTCTTCACATCTTCTTACATTCATCATTTTGCGGTTCTTCAACTTGGATTTTGAGATCCAAGAGGTATGTTCTACAACCCCCTTGTAGATATAGATCTAGTTATTTTATTACGTGTAAATTATAGATCTAGATCCTTAAATCGTTTCCGTTGCGGATGGTTTAAAAAAAATTGGGACAAAAAAATCTACATGTTTTACCACTCCTAGAAACCTAGATCACAGACGCCATGGTGATCTATATTTATACGTATAAAATATTAGATCTAGGAGTGGTAAAACATGTAGATTTTTTGTCCCAATTTTTTTTTTGGGAGCCGATGCATATGTTTAATTTTTATGCTTATGAATGTCGTGGTTGAAGAGATGGATTGGGGTTGGCACTGTTTACCCGTTAGATCTATTGTAAACTCATATAAACGATGAAAATTCGTTCATATGAGTATAGGAAATTATGTAATTTATCTTTATTGCAAGTTTAATTTCCAGCAAATAGATCTAGTTAGTAGCTGTTTAGTATTATTTCTTTTCCCGTTGATCGAACCGTTGAAACGAAGATCCCTCCGGTCAGAATCAAGAATAGAAGATGATGATCAACTCCACAAATTTTTGCATCGATCAGAGTCCGTTTCGATATCCGTTCGTTGCTGCGAAGACGCTGCTGTAACAGAAAAACGCAGGATTCACAGAAACTCTACCTGTGACTTCCTCGATTTTCTGGGAGAGTTTGGACCGTTGAAACGCAAATCCGACCGTTCAGATTGATAAAATTTGAGTTTTGGACGTACCATAAAAATTTCAGGTCGATCGGGATTCATCTCGATTCCCGATCTGCCTCAGGAAGTCCTTGATGCAGTGCAGTCAAAGTCAGATTCAGCAGCAAGTTTGGGCGTTTTACTGGAGATAATTGGTAAGTCAAAGCACCGATCCAACCGTCCATATTGAATTTCAAGGAGTGAATATATGATCTGGAAAGTTTCATCCCGATCCGAGTTCGTTTGGTATGCCGATCGTCGAAGAGTTCGAACAGCTGCAGATTTAGTTAGAAAGTAGTAAACCCTAGTTAGGGTTTTGGTTGTTTTTTATTTTCTAATAGATTAGATACGGGGGTGCCAACGATCCATCTCGGTGTTTAAATTTTCCGCATTTATTTTTTATGTGTTTGATCATAAAATAGATATAAAACCGGAATTGCCATGACATGCATCATATCATAAATCCACTCCATGCATACATGTAGAATTTTAATTTTGGTAATTAAAATAGGCATGTATACAAACTCGCGTAATTAGTTGAAATTTTATTAATATGTGGTAATTAATTTAATTTAGTAACTAATTAAAGATCCGAGGACGGGTTATGAAATCGTTAAGCCTTTCGGTGTGTGTTCTCGGTGAACCGCCTTAAAGCCCAAACGAGATCACGTTTTCGATTCGTAGTGTCTACGAGATTGAATGATGGTAAAAGAACAATAAATCTTGGATAAAAACGGTTCGCCTATAGGTTGGGTGGTCAACTGAGCTTCGCTCGACCGACTGAACCCTCCTAGTGTGATGTATGCATGGGGGTCCGGCAAGACTAAGCTACACCGGAGAGCGGAGGGGTGATTCCTTCTTATCTCAATGGGGCTCTCTTGACCCGACTTCGTCCGACTGTCACATATGTTCCAACGAATAGGACGGGTAGGCTTCCCTACGTTACCGACACCATTCGGAATCCTTGATTTGATGTGCTTTTATGTTAACATCAAAAAGACGTGGTTAGTTAACCCACCACCACTTCCAAAATATTGAGTGGGAGCGGGGGAGGCGACAGCCAACCCCACGGCCTCTACTATAGATACAAGTAAGTGAGAGAAGGGTGACGCCTCGCGGCGCTTTGATTTCGTCCCCCTACGGATGGTGTTCACCCCTATCAACATTCATGGCTTGGTCTCCGAAAGGATAGGATTTCTGGGTACTCGTCGGGTCACTGACCTATCCTACGACGGCATACTCGGGGCGTACCTAAGAGATCCGATATATTAGGTAACACTCATCATGGGTATTCTTGATAATATCTAGGCTAAAAAAGGAAGGTAGTCAATGAATAAAGGGATGTTCGATTCTCGTGGGATGTTCGATTCCCACAAGTTATTCATTGATGAGATTGTCTCAATTTAACCGTCATCTCTTTGACCTACCCTACGGCGGCACTGAGATGCGAGGTTAAAACCTTGGAATGGTAGAGTAGACTTACTTATAGTTTACAATTCCTAAAATAAAATAATATAGTAGTGTTAAACTTGAATTAATTTATGTCATTTCATTTACAGCATTATCCCTTACTAAATTGCTTACAATTTATAATTGACTAGTATTGACTTCGTTAAAAAGTGGAAAATAACTAGGACGTTGAACTAGTTAATCGATAATGCAATTATTTTTCGAAAGAGATATTTTCTCTTAAGCCTTTTAAAAACCGAGTGACATATAGGTATGTCACTAGTGTCATTCGTGTCAAACGAGAGACAAACTTAGTTTGATCAAAGGTGATTTCGGACTTTGAAATTCTTCTAGTGAATTTTCGGTGTGTAGTGACTACACACGTAACCGTTCTAATTGAGAAATCGGAAAATCATGAACTCGTTGCTAGTTAGACGATATTTGGAATCGATGAGCTAGTGGGAGTTTTATGATTTGTATTTTTCTCGGAAACATTAGAACCGTGTAAGTGTTTACACGAGAGATTTTCAAATTGAAAAATTGGAAAATCATAAAATAAAGCATTGTTGGTTAGACGGTATTTGGAACCGATAAACTAGTGGGAGCTTTAATGTTATGATTTGTTATTTTTCTAGTATATTAGAAAATCCGAGAAGTCCCGACAAGTAACACTCGAAATAGACATCCCACGGTTCAAGAGTAGTGTCTACTCACACGAACTGCTAGTTCAAAACTGTTTCCATTTACGGAAAGTCAAGAATGGGAGAGTATGTCTAAGAGTGTTAGTCATCTAAAACTGAGTTGATTTTAAGGCTAAACCGAAAATTAATTAACTGAAAATCATAGGATAAGGACAGTGATTTTGGATCACCAACCTATGAATCCTTGGTGATTTTCTCGTGCTAAGTTCTTTGGAAGAACAAGGTAGCAGTGCATTTAACGATTAAAAGAGTAAACAACGGGCGCTTAATTTTAGCTAGAATAGTGGGAGTGATATGAGGAAATGAATCTCGGATTCAATCCTTGGATATCGCGAGAAGATTTATTTTTCTCGTTTAAGATTCGTTGGAACGAATGGATTTACCTTCTATTCGATAATTTGTTTGTCGTATAGAAAGTGAATATACCATTTGTAGTACGAATCCAAGACTCGGACTTTTGTTTGATAAAGTCAAAACCACTTACAACCGCTGAAATATGTATATAAAACACATCTTAAGAACTATTAAAAGCAATTGGTTTCTATATTTAGATAAACGCTTCTTCATATTCCATAGTTAGTGCATTGTCCCTAAAAGACAAGACCTGAAGACTGGCTCAGGGTGATTCCTTTCTCCCGGTCCGTTATATTGTCTCAAAGGTTCAATGACTAAGTTTCCTTTCAATCGGGAAAGGATAATGGATATAAAGAAGTAACATAGCTTGTTCATGACGACCTTCGGGGTCCGATGAAAGATACGAGCTAGCAGGAGCTTCTGAGTAGTGACTTCTTGTCTGATAACTATTCAAAAACTCCGGCAAGTTTATCCAAAATATTTTGAGGTTTTCTCTGTTTTCAACAGAGATGGAGTATTCTATACTCATAAATGGCCCATCACATAGTCCTAGGGACTGATGCTCGGTCTGCCTCATAGTGAAATGTTTTCACTAAGGAAGAAACCATTGAATTGCCTTTACATAGTTGTAGATGTGCCACAATACACTGCTTAACTCAATAAAGATATTGGAAGTGAAATAACGGTTTACATTGAAGTGTAGAACCGAGAAGTCTACCTAGAATATGCTTTGGAATTAACGGATAATGAGTGGATTCGGTTCACCCAAATTCCGTCAATATAAGCATTTAGCACACGGTGCTTGAAGGTAGGTCTGGAAATTTCGCGAACACGTTCGGTCAGTGACCAATCGTTCTATATCTTGTAGCATTGAGAAAAAGGTTTGTTATAAGATTCTTGAAATCGGGAAGGGACAGTTATACTGTTGCGTCCTTTCTGATAGAGTCTATGAACAATAAAACCTTAAACCTTGAAGTACGTTTACTCAAGGTAGTTACTAACTGATTAAAATCAGACCACATCCAACATCGGTTGTTGGTGATAACACTAAATACTACTAAACTAGATCAGAATTTCGATCCACCCAAAATGTAGTGGGAGTATGGTTTACCCATTACCCATTACGGGTTCTGCGGACTTTGTAGTCTGAGGATCGATTGATGACCTATGGCTCTTTTGTGAGCAGTATAGGATTCTGATAATAGAGGTTGGTTTAATAGCCATAACCCTGTGAATGGAGTTCGGTACTCCAATTACGTTCATACTCTTGTAGAACCACCGAGTGTCTCGGGCCCGGTGGGAGTAATTGGATCTACAAGGAAAAGAGTAGAATGAATAGGAAAGTTTATCTTTCAGAGCAAAGCTTGAGTGGTCTAGGGGTAATTCCCTAAGAAGTAGAGAGTTAATCAGACCTTGAACTCTCTTACCACTTATTATTTCATGATTTCGTTCAAAAGCAGAAAGAATGGGTGATTCCCTGAGACTTTCTTGCCAAACAAACGGAGTCTGGATTCATTCGAAACAAAAGGGTATTGACTTATGAACTTATGACAGGATGACTGTCAAGGCTTATGTCCTTTGTGGATAAAAAGCAAACCTCTCGGTCATTGGAAGTCATATATTTCTACAATATGTGGATTTGACCAGAATATTGATAAGTCTTTTGTAGACTGGATATCAATTTTAGTACATTAGTGAATATATAAATTAGTGTTTGTGAAGGATAACACTGCACCAGTTGGAATCAACATGGGTGTGTTATCTGAAGTCAGAATCTGACAATGCCACAATTCTCTGCAACAGAGTTTTGGACAACATTCTTAAGAGTTTGACTCGGTCGAACTCATTAGAATCAGTCACTAGTTTCCCATCCATCTTATTGGTTAAGATGATGCATCTGTGTATGCAACATTCAACGAGGAAGTTCTACCCTATGCCTCGGAATGACTCTCTAAATCTTCGGATCAAGAGAAATGGGATAGATTCTCTTTCTAGTAAGAGATGGTCAGGTTATTGAACGTCAATTTTGATCGAATCTTAGATTCGGCGGTTAACAAAGCAAGTTTAGTATGTCCTTTAGTATCTTGAAGAGAACGAGGAACAATATGCGGACATATTCATGTGTGAACTTGGATATGTGTGATACACTGATTTTGACTTTAAGTCAGATTTAGGATGATCGTTAAGTCGATCTCGGGCTCAGTGTTTACTCAGTACCACATGATTTGATGGACCGGTAACGTTTCGATTCTACGGATCGTCTCGAGCCGACAACCTGACTAATCATTAAGACCCATGACATTTAGATGTAGGTGCTCCCCGAGTCACCGACCTATCCTATCCTACGACGGCATACTCGGAGTGTACTTTGGAATCTGAAATGGTTATGACATGCTTAGTGGGTACTAGAATACAGGATAAGTCTCCATTGCTTTAGAGCAAGTGGGAGATGTAGTTTGTTGTATTTTAAATAATAGGTTGTGCTCTAAAACAATTAATCACATGCTTTCGTGCAAGTGGGAGATTGTTAGGTGTGATGCCCGAAAGACAATTTTGTAATTGTTTTATTTAATAAATGAAATGATATTGTTATTCATATTTATTATTCTCATATTCACCGATGTGACAATAGTAATTACACTACAGAAAACCCTAAAGTATATTGTTTATGTAATCACTTAACTCAGTGTATGGTATATACACGGGAGGATTGAGTTAGTGAAGATGTACTTAAAATACAATTAGCCCGTAGTGAAGTTAATCGAGAGTATCGGGTCTCTCCTTTAACGTGCTATTAATGCGCCCAGAACACAAACGGTGTGATAGTCCTATCCGGACTTTCGGTTAAGAGAACCTAATGGGGCATTTATATATGATAGATATATTATATAGGGCTGGACCGATTTGATTAGAGTTCACGATATAATTCCGTAATCGAGAAGTCTTATCGAATCAATGGATGATCATATTTATGGATATATCTTAATCCCGAGGTGATCACGATCAACCGCTTGAATCGGTATGAGGTTTGACTTGACGGTTAAGGATTACACCGAGTCCGTGGTCCGAATTACCCCATCTTGGCATTATACTTGGATTGAGTGAGTAGTCGTGTTATCACGGATACGGAATCCATTCCTTCCATTTATGGAAGTAGATAGACGAGCTCCCTTATTTGTTAATCCTAGAAACCGATCGATCGCGCGAGTTCATATCACACGATTGATCACCGGTGAGTTGTATGAATTAATTGATCACTAGGGGGTTAATGGTAAATAAGGATAAGAGGTTCTAAAAAGGGTTAACGGTAACTTCCCGATTTAGAATGAACAGTCTATGGAGGATTAATCCATATGTAATGATTGTATCAATGGACGCGTATTATCATTCTCATGAAGAGATAAATATAATCTCATAATCGGAGGAGTGCAGTCACGGGATTATGGTGGCATATTCCTGTGATTGATTTATCGAATATAATTATTCTATAATTATTTATTTGATTTATCGGAGCCGGCGATTATTAGTCCATGGTCCCCGACGTGCCTCCTAATATAGCATAGCTATTCTCGGACGTCGAATCCTAATAATATTAATTTAGTTCTTGTTGGACTTTATTAAAACGATATGTGAATTAATTGTTTAGTGGACTATTAAATTAGTTGGGCTAAATAATTAAAATACACGGAAAAGACATTTTTCGTGGACTTGCCCAAAAATAGTGTGTTGATTTTTTGACCTCATTGGTCAAATATATAGAAGGTGCGCATGGACCTTTTCAAAAGAAAAAAGGTGCGCATATTTTGTGTTATTATTTAATTATTGGAAAATTGGTTTTTCTTGGATAATTATTTAATGTGTGATTTATCTTTTATTTGTTAAATGATAATTCATGAAATATTAGATGATAATATGATTTATCCTAATTTGTTTGGGATAATTATTTTATTTATCTTTTATTTGGAAAAAGGATTAATGTAATAATTATCTCTTAATTATTTAATCCTTGGAGGACAAGGATTACTCTCCTATATAAAGAGAGTTCTCCCAAGCCTAAAACACACTACATATTTCGACTTCACCTCTTAGAGAGGAGAAGAAAATATTTTTTCGGCCAAGGGGTATTAGGGAGAAATCTTGGAGATTTTTCCGGGTAGCATATCGGAAGGGTTCGAGTCGAGAATTCCTTCCACCGGGAATTGCTTGGATCACACGATCGGAAGACTGTGGTGCTCTTCACATCTTCACATTCATCCTTTGCGGTTCTTCAACTTGGATTTAGAGATCCAAGAGGTATGATCTACAACCCCCTTGTAGAATAGATCTAGTTGTTTTATTACGTGTAGTATATAGATCTAGATCCATAAATCGCTTCCGTTGCGGATGGTATTACTAACAATAAGCGTCCATTGATATAATCATTACATATGGATTAATCCTCCATAGACTGTTCATTCTAAATCGGGAAGTTACCGTTAACCCTTTTTAGAACCTCTTATCCTTATTTACCATTAACCCCCTAGTGATCAATTAATTCATACAACTCACTGGTAGCTAATCAGTGTAATATGAACTCCATGGATCGATCAGTTTCTAGGATTAACAAATAAGGGAACTGTCTATCTGCTTCCATAAATGGAAGGAATGGATTCCGTATCTGTGATAACACAGACTACTCACTCAATCCAGTACAATGCCAAGATGGGGTAATTCAGACCACAGACTCAGTGTAATCCTTAACCGTCAAGTCAAACTTCATACCGATTCAAGCGGTTGACTCGTGATCACCTCGATTAAGATATATCCATAAATATGATCATCCATTCATTCGATAAGACTTATCGATTACGGAATTATATCGTGAACTCTAATCAAATCGGTCCAGCCCTATATGATATATCTATCATATATAAATGCCCCACTAGGTTCTCTTAACCGAAAGTCCGGATAAGACAATCACACCAATTGTGTTATGGGCGCATTAATAGCACGTTAAAGGAGAGACCCGATAATCTCGATTAACTTCACTACGGGCTAATTGTATTTTAAGTACATCTTCACTAACTCAATCCTCCCGTGTATATACCATACACTGAGTTAAGTGATTACATAAACGATATACTTAGGGTTTTCTGTAGTGTAAATACTACTGTCACATCGGTGAATATGAGAATAATAAATATGAATAACAATATCATTTCATTTATTAAATAAAACAATTACAAAATTGTCTTTCGAGCATCACACCTAACATAATATTCAATCTATTAATTCCGGGATTACACCACCATAAACCCGAAACTAAACTCTGCCGAATTTAGATAACTTACACTCAACCATAAGTTGATAAGCATCCACTGATATAATCATTACATACGGATAAATCCTCCATAGACTGTTCGTTTTGATTCAGGATATCTCTGTAAACCCTTCTCGAAACCTCTTATCCTTATTTACCATTAACCCCTAGTGATCAATTAGTTCATAACTAATATAATATGAACTCCCGGGATCGATCAGTTTCTAGGATTAACAAATAAAGGGAACTGTCTGTCTACTTCCCGAGGGAAGGAATGGATTCCATATCTGTGATAGCACAGATTACTCACTCATTCCAGAATAGAGCCAACGAGAAGTGTTGGACCACATACTACGAAGTGATCCTTACTAACACATCAAACCCTACCCTAGTCTAAGCAGTTGTCTGTGATCACCTCAGGATTGAGATTAATCCATATATGATCATCTTGTGATTTGATAAGACTTCTCGATTACAAAATTATATCGAGAACTCAAATCAAATTGGTCCAGCCCTATATGATTATCATCATATATAAATGCCCCACGAGGTACCCTATTAATGACAGTCCGGATAAGACTGTCACACCGTAAAGTGTTTTGGGCGCATTATCAGCAAATTAATCATGAGACTCGTACTCATATTAATCAACTCTACGGACTAAGTTAATTTTAAGTACATCTCACTAACTCAATCCTCTTGTGTATAGCCATACACTGAGTTATGTGATTACATAAACGAGGTACTTAGGGTTTTCAGTAGTGTCTTAATTATAAGCATACATGCATATAATAAGATGAATTATTAATTCTGTTCTAAAACAATTAGATAATTGTCTTACGGGCACTACATCTAACAATCTCCCACTTGCACGAAAGGCAAGTGGATTAATTGTTTTAGAGAACACCCTTTATATCTATATCTACAACACATATATAGATTGACCTTAATCCTGAGGTGATCACAGGGTACTGCTTGTCTCGGGGTAGTGTTTGATGTGTTAGTTAAGGATCACTTTGATATGTGATTTGAGTCACTTATCGTTGGCACTATTCCCTGATGAGTGAGTAGTTCTGTGTTTCACAAACACGGAATTCATTCCTTCCTGCGGGAAGTAGAGAGACAAACCCTTTATTTGTTATCCCTAAGAAAATGATCGATGTGCCCAGTTCATATTAGACTAATTAGCTACTAGTCAGATATGCGAACTAATTGATCACTAGGGGGTTAATGGTAAATAAGGATAAGATATTCTGAGTCGGGTTCACAGAGACTACCCACTCAGAATGGACAGTCTATGGAGGGTTAGTCCGTATGTAGTGATTATATCAGTGGACGCTTATTTACACATAGGGTTGAGTGTAAGTATATATCTATAATTGGTAGAGTTCAGTTTCGGGTTTATGGTGGCGTAATCCCGGAATTAATAACTTAAGTGTAAATATTTAGTTCGATGAATATTTTACTTAATTTATTGGAGCTACTAGTTATAGGTCCATGGTCCCCAACGTGGCTCCTATAATGCGAGTATTTTATGTTATTGGGCCTCAGTGATTATTAATTAGCTGGGGTAATTAATTGATATGCGAAATATTATTTAGTTGGGCTAAATAATATGATACAAAGAAAAGACATTTTCTGTGGGCCTGGTGAGCTATAGGTGGCGCCAATATGTCGTGGATTTTCCAAGAAATTAGTTTTCTTGAATAATGACATATTGTGTAATTAATTATTTATCTGTTGAATAATTAATTGGATAAATAAAAGAAAGTAACTTATTTATTATTTATCTCTTAACTTTAAGGATAATTATATTTTCTTATTATAAGATTATAATTATCTCTTATTTTTATTGGATAATAATATTTAGAATTATCTCTTTTATTTTGTATTACCTATTGGGTATATGTTTCTCTCTTGGGTTTTGGCTATAAAAAGAGAGTTCTCCTTGAGCCCAAGAGACACAATTTCTGCGCCCCATAGTAGGAATAGGGAGACAAGAATTCGTTTCCGGTCTTAAAATCGGCTGAAGAAAAACTTGGAGTTTTTCTTGGAAGCATATCAAGGAGGTTCCACTACCAAGAAACGGTGTCCACCAACCGCCGTTTGGAGAACACGTTGGAAGACTTTGGCTTCTCTTCCTACTGTTGGTAAGTAATACTAAACTCCCTTGTAGGATTTTAGGTCCTTTATTTATGTATTGTAATTTATAGATCGTGATCCATCCGCTGCGCAAAGAAACTACATCCTTCATGTGGTAGCGGAGCCATGTTCCACGATCTATGAATTGTATTCATAGATAAACGATTTAAAAGGAGTGGAATTGCATGTAGATATTTTTTTTAATATGCATATGTGATTGGTTGTTATGGTTGAGAGATGGATTGGGGTTGGCACTGTTTACACGTTAGATCTATTGTAAACTCATATAAAACGAATTCAGGATATTTGTCTTTAAGCAAACGAGTAGTCCTGGGCACTATGCCATTTTCATGGGAGAGAGATTTCTATGCTGTTGAAAGGATGATAAAATAAAATTATTGAGAAACTTTTACGCATCAGAAATTTTGGGGAAGAGCATAATGATGTTACACCAACATCCCGAGCCTTTGAAACCTGTATTGCAACTTAAAGAAAATTACATAAGTACAAATGCACCAATATTGAAAAGATAAATAACAGATTTCAAAAAACATGAACATCAATTGAAGCACTTGTATGGAAGCTTATTCATGAATCAATCCTTCAAAGAAGTTACAGGTAGTTTGTTACTTCTTATTTATTGTACACATCATAATGAATGTCTTGTCATATTTCAACAACTAAGACTTCAAAATTGCCATCAAACTCATGAAATCCCCATATGAATTGAAATAAATCAAAATATTAATACGGCCTCTCTTTGTTTTGTAAGGTTTTCAAAATCTGAAAAATACATGCTAAGATATTACCTTGTCAAGGTTTACCGTATAGTTAGATAGCTTAAAATCATTCTATCAACCTTTCAAGAAAGATCATCATACTCTGCAAATATAACAGCAATGAAGTTGATCAGAACATTAGAACTATTGTGAAGGATACAAAATAGTAAAATGCATGAAACAAAGTAATTTAAAAAGGATAAGAAAAAAGAAATCAAATCGGGCAAAATCTACCAAATGGTCTTTACAAGCTGCTTTATTTTAAGAATCTTGTTTTTTCCTGGGCGAAATCAATGACTCGACTTTCTAATTATCTAGAATTCCAATATGCTGGACTTTTTGTATAACCTGGTTTTCTTCCCAAACTTGCAATTCAACAAAAATGTGTTTCTATGTGTTCAAAGGAAAAACTTAGTCAATCTATTCGGCAGTGTAGCAGCAAAGATAAATAGAGTAAAGAGGACCAAACCTGCCTTTACCTATGTACAAATAATCCATTTACCTTAGGGAAGAATAGCCACATGGCACGAGTCACGTGCAAGCTTCACAATGCAGATAAATGGATCCCTTTTAAGCGCATTAAATACATGTTTGCTAATACTCTCCCCTGTTTCTAAGTTCATAATTGACCTATTGAGCAAGTACCACTTAAAGTTTATACTAAAAAAGCTTGGGCAGAAAATATTTAAGTGGTAAAAATGAATAACTCTCAACTACAAATTATATGCAGAAAGACAATATTTGGTACCCCAGTAATCAGATACTGCTCACAATAACACCATGACCATACTCATTCAATGTAGGTACCAACACCATGCCTTTTAATTTGAAAATCTCATTACAATCAAACCATGAATCGAGTAAAGTTCTTTCGCCAAAGAAACACACTGGTAACTTGAAACAAAATCTACTGTAATTCAACCAACTTTTTAGTGTGTATTGAGTAATAAACTCGAATGCCTTTCTTTTTAATTTTCTCCAAAAAAGATACCTGCAAGTGGTCAAATTAGTGCTGGAAAACCCTTGCCGGAAGTCCTGTCAAGTTGAACTCAAATCTCTCACCAGCAACATCCTACCTATCAATTCTTACAAAATTTGGACTCTGCATAACAACACTGTGGACTTAAAAACAAAAACACAAAAGCAATACACAAGTATGAAGAACGGTATCTAAAGCCTACCAAAACATCCATAGGGATCCTAGGAAAAGATAAGCAACCCTCATTATAGGGAACTATTCTTCTTGAATATCTGTTGACTTTTGGATTCACAAGAACGGTCTCTTCACCTACCCCTTGTTCCCCTGATGGATTAAACACCAAAAGCTAAACATTTCTCTCCACCTGGGTTGCCGAAAGTCTGATCCCAGCAGTTCGGTTAACAAATTAGTTAACAACATTAGCTTGTTGAAAGCCGTCAGTAACCAGGTATAAAGAATCACATGTTTGCAGATATTTTGAGTCTAAGAAATAATGTGCTCAGCATCCCAGATAGAATCAGATGGCCTCTGTTTTGCTTGCCATTTGCGCCGGCGTGCCTTATTTATCGTTCTGGTCGATATCACATCAGTACTTCAAAGAGAATTACAAATGTTTTTTTTCGTACTTTTTTTCGTACCCATAGAGTACTTAACTGTGTGATTTTTGATTCCTTGTACAAGGCCATTCGGCCTCCGTTTTGCTTGCCGTTTGCGCCGGCGTGCCTTATTTATCGTTCGGTCGATATCACATCGGTACTTGAAAGAGAATTACAAAGGTTTTTTTTCGTACTTTTTTTCGTACCCATAGAGTACTTAACGTGTGATTTTTGATTTCTTGTACAAGGCCATTCTGGCCTCCGTTTTGCTTGCCGTTTGCGCCGGCGTGCCTTATTTATCGTTCTGGTCGACATCACATCAGTACTTCAAGAAGAATTACAAACGTTTTTTTTCGTACTTTTTTCATACCCATAGAATACTTAACTGTGTGATTTTTGATTCCTTGTACAAGGCCATTCTGGCCTCCGTTTTGCTTGCCGTTTGTGCCGGCGTGCCTTATTTATCGTTCTAGTCGATATCACATCAGTACTTCAAAGAGAATTACAAACGTTTTTTTTCGTACCTTTTTTTCTTACCCATAGAGTACTTAATTGTGTGATTTTTGATTTCTTGTACAAGGCCATTCTGGCCTCCGTTTTGCTAGCCGTTTGCGCCGGCGTGCCTTATTTATCATTCTGGTCGATATCACATCAGTACTTCAAAGAGAATTACAAACGTTTTTTTTCGTACTTTTTTCGTACCCATAGAGTACTTAATTGTGTGATTTTTGATTCCTTGTACAAGGCCATTCTGGCCTCCGTTTTGCTTGCCGTTTGCGCCGGCGTGCCTTATTTATCGTTCTGGTCGATATCACATCATTACTTCAAAGAGAATTACAAACATTTTTTTTCATACTTTTTTTCGTACCCATAGAGTACTTAACTGTGTGATTTTTGATTTCTTGTACAAGGCCATTCTGGCCTCCGTTTTGCTTGCCGTTTGCGCCGGCGTGCCTTATTTATCGTTCTGGTCGATATCACATCAGTACTTCAAAGAGAATTACAAACGTTTTTTATCATACTCTTTTTCGTACCCATAGACTACTTAACGGTGTGATTTTTGATTCCTTGTACAAGGCCATTCTGGCCTCCGTTTTGCTTGCTGTTTGCGCCGGCGTGCCTTATTTATCGTTCTGGTCGATAACACATCAGTACTTCAATGAGATTTACAAACTATTTTTTGTACTTTGTTTCGTACCCAAAGAGTACTTAACTGTGTGATTTTGATTCCTTGTACAAGGCCATTCTGTCCTCCGTTTCGCTTGCCGTTTGCGCCGGCGTGCCTTATTTATCGATCTGGTCGATACCACATCAGTACTTCAAAGAGAATTACAAACGTTTTTTTTTGTACCCATAGAGTACTTAACTGTGTGATTTTTGATTCCTTGTACAAGGCCATTCTGGCCTCCGTTTTGCTTGCCGTTTGCGCCGGCGTGCCTTATTTATCGTTCTGGTCGATATCACATCGGTACTTCAAAGAGAATTACAAACGTTTTTTTTCGTACTTTTTTTCGTACCCATAGAGTACTTAACGTGTGATTTTTGATTCCTTGTACAAGGCCGGTCGGCCTCCGTTTTGTTTGCCGTTTGCGCGGGCGTGCCTTATTTATCGTTACGGTCGATATCACATCAGTACTTCAAAGAGAATTACAAACGTTTTTTTCGTACTTTTTTCGTACCCATAGAGTACTTAACTGTGTGATTTTTGATTCCTTGTACAAGGCCATTCTGGCCTCCGTTTTGCTTGCCGTTTGCGCCGGCGTGCCTTATTTATCGTTCTGGTCGATATCACATCGGTACTTCAAAGAGAATTACAAACTTTTTTTTTTCGTACTTTTTTTCGTACCCATAGAGTACTTAACTGTGTGATTTTTGATTCCTTGTACAAGGCCATTCTGGCCTCCGTTTTGCTTGCCGTTTGCGCCGGCGTGCCTTATTTATCGTTCGGTCGATATCACATCGGTACTTCAAAGAGAATTACAAATGTTTTTTTTCGTACTTTTTTTCGTACCCATAGAGTACTTAACGTGTGATTTTTTATTTCTTGTACAAGGCCATTCTGGCCTCCGTTTTGCTTGCCATTTGCGCCGGCGTGCCTTATTTATCGTTCTGGTCGATATCACATCAGTACTTCAAAGAGAATTACAAATGTTTTTTTCGTACTTTTTTCGTACCCATAGAGTACTTAACGTGTGATTTTTGATTCTTGTACAAGGCCATTCGGCCTCCGTTTTGCTTGCCGTTTGCGCCGGCGTGCCTTATTTATCGTTACGGTCGATATCACATCGGTACTTCAAAGAGAATTACAAACGTTTTTTTTCGTACTTTTTTTCGTACCCATAGAGTACTTAACGTGTGATTTTTGATTTCTTGTACAAGGCCATTCGGCCTCCGTTTTGCTTGCCGTTTGCGCCGGCGTGCCTTATTTATCGTTACGGACGATATCACATCAGTACTTCAAAGAGAATTACAAACGTTTTTTTTCGTACTTTTTTTCGTACCCATAGAATACTTAACTGTGTGATTTTTGATTCCTTGTACAAGGCCATTCTGGCCTCCGTTTTGCTTGCCGTTTGTGCTGGCGTGCGTTATTTATCGTTCTAGTCGATATCACATCAGTACTTCAAAGAGAATTACAAACGTTTTTTTTCGTACTTTTTTTCCGTACCCATAGAGTACTTAATTGTGTGATTTTTGATTTCTTGTACAAGACCATTCTGGCCTCCGTTTTGCTTGCCATTTGCGCCGGCGTGCCTTATTTATCGTTCTGGTCGATATCACATCAGTATTTCAAAGAGAATTACAAACGTTTTTTTTCTTACTTTTTTCGTACCCATAGAGTACTTAACTGTGTGATTTTTGATTCCTTGTACAAGGCCATTCTGGCCTCCGTTTTGCTTGCCGTTTGCGCCGGCGTGCCTTATTTATCGTTCTAGTCGATATCACATCCGTACTTCAAAGAGAATTACAAACGTTTTTTTTCGTACTTTTTTTCGTACCCATAGAGTACTTAACTGTGTGATTTTTGATTCCTTGTACAAGGCCATTCTGGCCTCCGTTTAGCTTGCCGTTTGCGCCGGCGTGCCTTATTTATCGTTCTGGTCGATATCACATCATTACTTCAATGAGAATTACAAAAGTTTTTTTTCGTACTTTGTTTTGTACCCATAGAGTATTTAACGGTGTGATTTTTGATTCCTTGTACAAGGCCATTCTGACCTACGTTTTGCTTGCCGTTTGCGCCGGCGTACCTTATTTATCGTTCTGGTCGATACCACATCAGTACTTCAAAGAGAATTACAAACGTTTTTTTCGTACTTTTTTTCGTACCCATAAAGTTCTTAACTGTGTGATTTTTGATTCCTTGTACAAGGCCTTTCGGCCCTCCGTTTTGCTTGCTGTTTGCGCCGGCGTGCCTTATTTATCGTTCTGGTCGATATCACATCAATACTTCAAAGAGAATTAGAAACGTTTTTAAACGTACTCTTTTTCGTACCAATAGAGTACTTAAGGGTGTGATTTTTGATTCCTTGTACAAGGCCATTCTGGCCTCCGTTTTGCTTGTCGTTTGCGGCGGCGTGCCTTATTTATCGTTCTGGTCGATAACACATCAGTACTTCAATGAGAATTACAAAGTATTTTTTTCGTACTTTGTTTCGTACCCAAAGAGTACTTAACTGTGTGATTTTGATTCCTTGTACAAGGTCATTCTGACCTCCGTTTTGCTTGCCGTTTGCGCCGGCGTTCCTTATTTATCGTTCTGGTCGATACCACATCAGTACTTCAAAGAGAATTACAAACGATTATTTTCGTACATTGTTTCGTACCCAAAGAGTATTTAACTGTGTGATTTTTGATTCCTTGTACAAGGCCATTCTGACCTCCGTTTTGTTTGCCGTTTGCGCCGGCGTTCCTTATTTATCGTTCTGGTCGATACCACATCAGTACTTCAATGAGAATTACAAACGTTTTTTTTCATACTTTTTTTCGTACCCATAGAGTACTTAACTGTGTGATTTTTGATTCCTTGTACAAGGCCATTCTGGTCTCCGTTTTGCTTGCCGTTTGCGCCGGCGTGTCTTATATATCGTTCTGGTCGATATCACATCATTACTTCATAGAGAATTACAAACGTTTTTTAACGTACTCTTTTTCGTACCAATAGAGTACTTAACGGTGTGATTTTTGATTCCTTGTAAAAGGCCATTCTGGTCTCCGTTTTGCTTGCCGTTTGCGCCGGCGTGCCTTATTTATCGTTCTGGTCGATAACACATCAGTACTTCAATGAGAATTACAAACTATTTTTTTCGTAATTTGTTTCGTACCCAAAGAGTACTTAACTGTGTGATTTTGATTCCTTGTACAAGGCCTTTCTGACCTCCGTTTTGCTTGCCGTTTACGCCGGCGTGCCTTATTTATCGTTCTGGTCGATACCACATCAGTACTTCAAAGAGAATTACAAACTTTTTTTTTCGTACTTTTTTTCGTACCCATAGAGTACTTAACGGTGTGATTTTTGATTCCTTGTACAAGGCCATTATGGCCTCCGTTTTTCTTGCCGTTTGCGCCGGAGTGCCTTATTTATCATTCTGGTCGATAACACATCAGTACTTCAATGAGAATTACAAACGTTTTTTTTTCGTAGTTTGTTTTGTACCCATAGAGTATTTAACGGTGTGATTTTTTATTCCTTGTACAAGGCCATTCTGACCTCCGTTTTGCTTGCCGTTTGCGCCGGCATACCTTATTTATCGTTCTGGTCGATACCACATCAGTACTTCAAAGAGAATTACAAACGTTTTTTTCGTACTTTTTTTTGTACCCATAAAGTACTTAACTGTGTGATTTTTGATTCTTTTACAAGGCCTTTCTGGCCTCCGTTTTGCTTGCCGTTTGCGCCGGCGTGCCTTATTTATCGTTCTGGTCGATATCACATCAGTACTTCAAAGAGAATTACAAACGTTTTTTAACGTACCCTTTTTCGTACCAATAGAGTACTTAACGGTGTGATTTTTGATTCCTTGTACTAGGCCATTCTGGCCTCCGTTTTGCTTGCCGTTTGCGCCGGCGTGCCTTATTTATCGTTCTGGTCGATATCACATCAGTACTTCAAAGTGAATTACAAACGTTTTTTTTCGTATTTTTTTCGTACCCATAGAGTACTTAACTGTGAGATTTTTGATTTCTTGTACAAGGCCTTTCTGACCTCCGTTTTGCTTGCCGTTTGCGCCGGCATGCCTTATTTATCGTTCTGGTCGATACCACATCAGTACTTCAAAGAGAATTATAAACGTTTTTTTCGTACGTTTTTTCGTACCCAAAGAGTACTTAACTGTGTGATTTTTGATTCCTTGTACAAGGCCATTCTGGCCTCCGTTTTGCTTGCCGTTTGCGCCGGCGTGCCTTATTTATCGTTCGGTCGATATCACATCAATACTTCAAAGAGAATTACAAATATTTTTTTCGTACTTTTTTTCGTACCCATAGAGTACTTAACTGTGTGATTTTTGATTTCTTGTACAAGGCCATTCTGGCCTACGTTTTGCTTGCCGTTTGCGCCGGCGTGCCTTATTTATCGTTCTGGTCGATATCACATCAGTACTTCAAAGAGAATTACAAACGTTTTCTTTCGTACTTTTTTCGTACCCATAAAGTACTTAACTGTGTGATTTTTGATTGCATGTACAAGGCCATTCTGGCCTCCGTTTTGCTTGCCGTTTGCGCCGGCGTGCCTTATTTATCGTTCTGGTCGATATCACATCAGTACTTCAAAGCGAATTACAAACGTTTTTTTCGTACTTTTTTTCGTACCTTTAACTGTGTGATTTTTGATTTCTTGTACAAGGCCATTCTGGCCTCCGTTTTGCTTGCCGTTTGCGCCGGCGTGCCTTATTTATCGTTCTGATCGATATACCATTAGTACTTCAAAGAGAATTACAAACGTTTTTTATCGTACTTGTTTTCGTACCCATAGTCTACTTAACGGTGTGATTTTTGATTTCTTGTACAAGGCCATTCTGGCCTCCGTTTTGCTTGCCGTTTGCGCCGGCGTGCCTTATTTATCGTTTCGGTCGATATCACATCAGTACTTCAATGAGAATTACAAACGTTTTTTTTCATACTTTTTTTCGTACCCATAGAGTACTTAGGTTTGTGTGATTTTTGATTCCTGTACAAGGCCATTCTGCCTCCGCTTTGCTTGCCGTTTGCGCCGGCGTGCCTTATTTATCGTTCTGGTCGATAACACATCAGTACTTCAATGAGAATTACAAACATTTTTTTTCGTACTTTGTTTTGTACCCTTAGAGTACTTAACGGTGTGATTTTTGATTCCTTGTACAAGGCCATTCTGACCTCCGTTTTGCTTGCGTTTGCGCCGGCGTGCCTTATTTATCGTTCTGGTCGATAACACATCAGTACTTCAATGAGAATTACAAACTATTTTTTTCGTAATTTGTTTCGTACCCAAGAGTACTTAACTGTGTGATTTTGATTCCTTGTGCAAGGCCTTTCTGACCTCCGGTTTTTTCGTACTTTTTTTCGTACCTATAGAGTACTTAACTGTGTGATTTTTGATTTCTTGTACAAGGCCATTCTGGCCTCCGTTTTGCTTGCCGTTTGCGCCGGCGTGCCTTATTTATCGTTCGGTCGATATCACATCGGTACTTCAAAGAGAATTACAAACGTTTTTTTTTCGTACTTTTTTTCGTTCCCATAGAGTCCTTAATCGTGTGATTTTTGATTCCTTGTACAAGGCCATTCGGCCTCCGTTTTGCTTGCCGTTTGCGCCGGCGTGCCTTATTTATCGTTACGGTCGATATCACATCGGTACTTCAAAGAGAATTACAAACGTTATTTTTTGTACTTTTTTTCATACCCATAGAGTACTTAACTCGTGTGATTTTTGATTCCTTGTACAAGGCCATTCTGGCCTCCGTTTTGCTTGCCGTTTGCGCCGGCGTGCCTTATTTATCGTTCTGGTCGATATCACATCAGTACTTCAAAGAGAATTACAAACGTTTTTTAACGTACTCTTTTTCGTACCAATAGGGTACTTAACGGTGTGATTTTTGATTCATTGTACAAGGCCACTCTGGCCTCCGTTTTGCTTGCCGTTTGCGCCGGCGTGCCTTATTTATCGTTCTGGTCGATACCACATCAGTACTTCAAAGAGAATTACAAACGTTTTTTTTCATACTTTTTTTCGTACCCATAGAGTACTTAACTGTGTGATTTTAGATTCCTTGTACAAGGCCATTCTGGCATCCGTTTTGCTTGCCGTTTGCGCCGGCGTGCCTTATTTATCGTTATGGTCGATATCAATTCAGTACTTCAAAGAGAATTACAAACGTTATTTTTCGTACTTTTTTTCGTACCCATAGAGTACTTAACTGTGTGATTTTTGATTCCTTGTACAAAGCCATTCTGGCCTCCGTTTTGCTTGCCGTTTGCGCCGGCGTGTCTTATTTATCGTTCTGGTCGATATCACATCAGTACTTCAAAGAGAATTACAAACGTTTTTTTTCGTACGTAGAGTACTTAACTGTTTGATTTTGGATTCCTTGTACAAGGCCATTCGGCCTCCGTTTTGCTTGCCGTTTGCGCCGGCGTGCCTTATTTATCGTTCGGTCGATATCACATCGGTACTTCAAAGAGAATTACACACGTTTTTTTTCGTACTTTTTTTCGTACCCATAGAGTACTTAACGTGTGATTTTTGATTTCTTGTACAAGGCCATTCGGCCTCCGTTTTGCTTGCCGTTTGCGCCGGCATGCCTTATTTATCGTTCGGTCGATATTATATCGGTACTTCAAAGAAAATTACAAACGTTTTTTT
This sequence comes from Gentiana straminea, assembly GCA_036785695.1. Classification (NCBI taxonomy): domain Eukaryota; kingdom Viridiplantae; phylum Streptophyta; class Magnoliopsida; order Gentianales; family Gentianaceae; genus Gentiana; species Gentiana straminea. The sequence continues at coordinate 36,664 of JAVUPR010000158.1, read as the reverse complement.
TCGTACTTTTTTTCGTACCCATAGAGTACTTAACTTGTGTGATTTTTGATTCCTTGTACAAGGCCATTCGGCCTCCGTTTTGCTTGCCGTTTGCGCCGGCGTGCCTTATTTATCGTTCTGGTCGATATCACATCAGTACTTCAAAGAGAATTACAACTATTTTTTTTCGTACTTTTTTTCGTACCCATAGAGTACTTAACGTGTGATTTTTGATTCCTTGTACAAGGCCATTCTGGCCTCCGTTTTGCTTGCCGTTTGCGCCGGCATGCCTTATTTATCGTTCTGGTCGATATCACATCAGTACTTCAAAGAGAATTACAATCGTTTTTTTTCGTACTTTTTTTCGTACCCATAGAGTACTTAAATGTGTGATTTTTGATTCCTTGTGCAAGGCCATTCTGGCCTCCATTTTGCTTGCCGTTTGCGCAGGCGTGCCTTATTTATCGTTATGGTCGATAATACATCAGTGCTTCAAAGAGAATTACAAACGTTTTTTTCATACTTTTTTTCGTACCCATAGAGTACTTAACTGTGTGATTTTTGATTTCTTGTACAAGGCCATTCTGGCCTCCGTTTTGCTTGCCGTTTGCGCCGGCGTGCCTTATTTATCGTTCTGGTCGATATCACATCAGTACTTCAAAGAGAATTACGAACGTTTTTTTCGTACTTTTTTTCGTACCTATAGAGTACTTAAGCGTGTGATTTTTGATTCCTTGTACAAGGCCATTCGGCCTCCGTTTTGCTTGACGTTTGCGCCGGCGGGCCTTATTTATCGTTCGGTCGATATCACATCGGTACTTCAAAGAGAATTACAAACGTTTTTTTCGTACTTTTTTTCGTACCCATAGAGTACTTAACTCGTGTGATTTTTGATTCCTTGTACAAGGTCATTCGGCCTCCGTTTTGCTTGCCGTTTGCGCCGGCGTGCCTTATTTATCGTTCGGTCGATATCACATCAGTATTTCAAAGAGAATTACACACGTTTTTTTTCGTACTTTTTTTCGTACCCATAGAGTACTTAACTGTGTTTTTTTTTATTCTTTGTACAAGGCCATTCTGGCCTCCGTTTTGCTTGCCGTTTGCGCCGGCGTGCCTTATTTATCGTTCGGTCGATATCACATCGGTACTTCAAAGAGAATTACAAACGTTTTTTTCATACTTTTTTTCGTACCCATAGAGTACTTAACTGTGTGATTTTTGATTTCTTGTACAAGGCCATTCTGGACTCCGTTTTGCTTGCCGTTTGCGCCGGCGTGCCTTATTTATCGATCTGGTCGATATCACATCAGTACTTCAAATAGAATTACAAACGTTTTTTATCGTACTCTTTTTCGTACCCATAGACTACTTAACGGTGTGATTGTTGATTTCTTGTACAAGGCCATTCTGGCCTCCGTTTTGCTTGCCGTTTGCGCCGGCGTGCCTTATTTATCGTTCTGGTCGATATCACATCAGTTCTTCAAAGAGAATTACAAACGTTTTTTTTCGTACTTTTTTTCGTACCCAAAGAGTACTTAACTGTGTGATTTTTGATACCTTGTACAAGGCCATTCTGGCCTCCGTTTTGCTTGCCGTTTGCACAGGCGTGCCTTATTTATCGTTCTGGTCGATAACACATCAGAACTTCAATGAGAATTACAATGTATTTTTTTCGTACTTTGTTTCGTTCCAAAGAGTACTTAACGTGTGATTTTGATTCCTTGTACAAGGTCATTCTGACCTCCGTTTTGCTTGCCGTTTGCGCCGGCGTGCCTTATTTATCGTTCTGGTCGATACAACATCAGTACTTCAAAGAGAATTACAAACGATTATTTTCGTACTTTGTTTCGTACCCATAGAGTATTTAACTGTGTGATTTTTGATTCCTTGTACAAGGCCATTCTGGCCTCCGTTTTGCTTGCCGTTTGCGCCGGCGTGCCTTATTTATCGTTCTGGTCAATACAACATCAGTACTTCAACGAGAATTACAAACATTTTTTTTCGTACTTTTTTTCGTACACATAGAGTACTTAGCTGTGTGATTTTTGATTCCTTGTACAAGGCCATTCTGGCCTCCGTTTTGCTTGCGGTTTCGGCCGGCGTGCCTTATTTATCGTTCTGGTCGATATCACATCAGTACTTCAAAGAGAATTACAAACGTTTTTTTTCGTACTTTTTTTCGTACCCATAGAGTACTTAACTTGGTGATTTTTGATTCCTTGTACAAGGCCATTCTTGCCTCCGTTTTGCTTGCCGTTTGCGCCGGCATGCCTTATTTATCGTTCGGTCGATATCACATCGGTACTTCAAAGAGAATTACAAACGTTTTTTTCGTACTTTTTTTCGTACCCATAGAGTACTTAACTTGTGTGATTTTTGATTCTTGTACAAGGCCATTCGGACTCCGTTTTGCTTGCCGTTTGCGCCGGCGTGCTTATTTATCGTTCGGTCGATATCACATCGGTACTTCAAAGAGAATTACAAACATTTTTTTTCGTACTTTTTTTCGTACCCATAGAGTACTTAACGTGTGATTTTTGATTCCTTGTACAAGGCCATTCGGCCTCCGTTTTGCTTGCCGTTTGCGCCGGCGTGCTTATTTATCGTTCTGGTCGATATCACATCAGTACTTCAAAGAGAATTACAAACGGTTATTTTCGTACTTTGTTTCGTACCCATAGAGTACTTAACTCGTGTGATTTTTGATTCCTTGTACAAGGCCATTCGGCCTCCGTTTTGCTTGCCGTTTGCGCCGGCGTGCCTTATTTATCGTTCTGGTCAATACAACATCAGTACTTCAAAGAGAATTACAAACATTTTTTTTCGTACTTTTTTTCGTACACATAGAGTACTTAGCTGTGTGATTTTTGATTCCTTGTACAAGGCCATTCTGGCCTCCGTTTTGCTTGCGGTTTCGGCCGGCGTGCCTTATTTATCGTTCTGGTCGATATCACATCAGTACTTCAAAGAGAATTACAAACGTTTTTTTTCGTACTTTTTTTCGTACCCATAGAGTACTTAACTGTGTGATTTTTGATTCCTTGTACAAGGCCATTCTTGCCTCCGTTTTGCTTGCCGTTTGCGCCGGCGTGCCTTATTTATCGTTCTGGTCGATATCACATCAGTACTTCAAAGAGAATTACAAACGTTTTTTTCGTACTTTTTTTCGTACCCATAGAGTACTTAACTGTGTGATTTTTGATTCCTTGTACAAGGCCATTCGGCCTCCGTTTTGCTTGCCGTTTGCGCCGGCGTGCTTATTTATCGTTCGGTCGATATCACATCGGTACTTCAAAGAGAATTACAAACATTTTTTTTGTACTTTTTTTCGTACCCATAGAGTACTTAACTCGTGTGATTTTTGATTCCTTGTACAAGGCCATTCGGCCTCCGTTTTGCTTGCCGTTTGCGCCGGCGTGCTTATTTATCGTTCGGTCGATATCACATCGCACTTCAAAGAGAATTACAAACGATTATTTTCGTACTTTGTTTCGAACCCATAGTGTACTTAACTGTGCGATTTTTGATTCCTTGTACAAGGCCATTATGGCCTCCGTTTTGCTTGCCGTTTACGCCGGCGTGCCTTATTTATCGTTCGGTCGATATCACATCGCTTCTTCAAAGAGAATTACAAACGTTTTTTTTCGTACTTTTTTTCGTACCCAAAGAGTACTTAACTGTGTGATTTTTGATACCTTGTACAAGGCCATTCTGGCCTCCGTTTTGCTTGCCGTTTGCACAGGCGTGCCTTATTTATCGTTCTGGTCGATAACACATCAGAACTTCAATGAGAATTACAATGTATTTTTTTCGTACTTTGTTTCGTTCCAAAGAGTACTTAACTGTGTGATTTTGATTCCTTGTACAAGGTCATTCTGACCTCCGTTTTGCTTGCCGTTTGCGCCGGCGTGCCTTATTTATCGTTCTGGTCGATACAACATCAGTACTTCAAAGAGAATTACAAACGATTATTTTCGTACTTTGTTTCGTACCCATAGAGTATTTAACTTGTGTGATTTTTGATTCCTTGTACAAGGCCATTCGCCTCCGTTTTGCTTGCCGTTTGCGCCGGCGTGCCTTATTTATCGTTCTGGTCAATACAACATCAGTACTTCAACGAGAATTACAAACATTTTTTTTCGTACTTTTTTTCGTACACATAGAGTACTTAGCTGTGTGATTTTTGATTCCTTGTACAAGGCCATTCTGGCCTCCGTTTTGCTTGCGGTTTCGGCCGGCGTGCCTTATTTATCGTTCTGGTCGATATCACATCCGTACTTTCAAAGAGAATTACAAACGTTTTTTTTCGTACTTTTTTTCGTACCCATAGAGTACTTAACTGTGTGATTTTTGATTCCTTGTACAAGGCCATTCTTGCCTCCGTTTTGCTTGCCGTTTGCGCCGGCGTGCCTTATTTATCGTTCTGGTCGATATCACATCAGTACTTCAAAGAGAATTACAAACGTTTTTTTCGTACTTTTTTTCGTACCCATAGAGTACTTAACTGTGTGATTTTTGATTCCTTGTACAAGGCCATTATGGACTCCGTTTTGCTTGCCGTTTGCGCCGGCGTGCTTATTTATCGTTCGGTCGATATCACATCGGTACTTCAAAGAGAATTACAAACATTTTTTTCGTACTTTTTTTCGTACCCATAGAGTACTTAACTCGTGTGATTTTTGATTCCTTGTACAAGGCCATTCGGCCTCCGTTTTGCTTGCCGTTTGCGCCGGCGTGCTTATTTATCGTTCGGTCGATATCACATCGGTACTTCAAAGAGAATTACAAACGGTTATTTTCGTACTTTGTTTCGTACCCATAGAGTACTTAACGTGTGATTTTTGATTCCTTGTACAAGGCCATTCGGCCTCCGTTTTGCTTGCCGTTTGCGCCGGCGTGCCTTATTTATCGTTCGGTCAATACAACATCGGTACTTCAAAGAGAATTACAAACATTTTTTTTTCGTACTTTTTTTCGTACACATAGAGTACTTAGCCGTGTGATTTTTGATTCCTTGTACAAGGCCATTCGGCCTCCGTTTTGCTTGCGGTTTCGGCCGGCGTGCCTTATTTATCGTTCGGTCGATATCACATCGGTACTTCAAAGAGAATTACAAACGTTTTTTTTCGTACTTTTTTTCGTACCCATAGAGTACTTAACGTGTGATTTTTGATTCCTTGTACAAGGCCATTCTTGCCTCCGTTTTGCTTGCCGTTTGCGCCGGCGTGCCTTATTTATCGTTCGGTCGATATCACATCGGTACTTCAAAGAGAATTACAAACGTTTTTTTCGTACTTTTTTTCGTACCCATAGAGTACTTAACGTGTGATTTTTGATTCCTTGTACAAGGCCATTCGGCCTCCGTTTTGCTTGCCGTTTGCGCCGGCGTGCTTATTTATCGTTCGGTCGATATCACATCGGTACTTCAAAGAGAATTACAAACATTTTTTTTGTACTTTTTTTCGTACCCATAGAGTACTTAACGTGTGATTTTTGATTCCTTGTACAAGGCCATTCGGCCTCCGTTTTGCTTGCCGTTTGCGCCGGCGTGCTTATTTATCGTTCGGTCGATATCACATCGGTACTTCAAAGAGAATTACAAACGATTATTTTCGTACTTTGTTTCGTACCCATAGAGTACTTAATCGTGTGATTTTTGATTCCTTGTACAAGGCCATTCGGCCTCCGTTTTGCTTGCCGTTTGCGCCGGCGTGCCTTATTTATCGTTCGGTCGATACCACATCAGTACTTCAAAGAGAATTACAAACGGTTTTTTTCGTACTTTTTTTCGTACACATAGAGTACTTAGCTGTGTGATTTTTGATTCCTTGTACAAGGCCATTCTGGCCTCCGTTTTGCATGCCGTTTCGGCCGGCGTGCCTTATTTATCGTTCTGGTCGATATCACATCAGTACTTCAAAGAGAATTACAAACGTTTTTTTTCGTACTTTTTTTCGTACCCATAGAGTACTTAACTCGTGTGATTTTTGATTCCTTGTACAAGGCCATTCGGCCTCCGTTTTGCATGCCGTTTCGGCCGGCGTGCCTTATTTATCGTTCTGGTCGATATCACATCAGTACTTCAAAGAGAATTACAAACATTTTTTTTCGTACTTTTTTTCGTACCCTTAGAGTACTTAACTGTGTGATTTTTGATTCCTTGTACAAGGCCATTCTGGCCTCCGTTTTGCTTGGCGTTTGCGCCGGCGTGCCTTATTTATCATTCTGATCGATATCACATCAGTACTTCAAAGAGAATTACAATCGTTTTTTTCGTACTTTTTTTCGTACCCATAGAGTACTTAAATGTGTGATTTTTGATTCCTTGTGCAAGGCCATTCTGGCCTCCATTTTGCTTGCCGTTTGCGCCGGCGTGCCTTATTTATCGTTATGGTCGATAATACATCAGTGTTTCAAAGAGAATTACAAACGTTTTTTTTCATACTTTTTTTCGTACCCATAGAGTACTTAACTGTGTGATTTTTGATTTCTTGTACAAGGCCATTCTGGCCTCCGTTTTGCTTGCCGTTTGCGCCGGCGTGCCTTATTTATCGTTACGGTCGATATCACATCGGTACTTCAAAGAGAATTACGAACGTTTTTTTTCGTACTTTTTTTCGTACCCATAGAGTACTTAACGTGTGATTTTTGATTCCATGTACAAGGCCATTCGGCCTCCGTTTTGCTTGCCGTTTGCGCCGGCGGGCCTTATTTATCGTTCGGTCGATATCACATCGGTACTTCAAAGAGAATTACAAACGTTTTTTTCGTACTTTTTTTCGTACCCATAGAGTACTTAACTCGTGTGATTTTTGATTCCTTGTACAAGGCCATTCGGCCTCCGTTTTGCTTGCCGTTTGCGCCGGCGTGCCTTATTTATCGTTACGGTCGATACCACATCAGTACTTCAAAGAGAATTACAAACGGTTTTTTTTCGTACTTTTTTTCGTACACATAGAGTACTTAGTTGTGTGATTTTTGATTCCTTGTACAAGGCCATTCTGGCCTCCGTTTTGCATGCCGTTTCGGCCGGCGTGCCTTATTTATCGTTCTGGTCGATATCACATCAGTACTTCAAAGAGAATTACAAACGTTTTTTTTCGTACTTTTTTTCGTACCCATAGAGTACTTAACTGTGTGATTTTTGATTCCTTGTACAAGGCCATTCTTGCCTCCGTTTTGCTTGCCGTTTGCGCCGGCGTGCCTTATTTATCGTTCTGGTCGATATCACATCAGTACTTCAAAAAGAATTACAAACGTTTTTTTTCGTACTTTTTTTCGTACCCATAGAGTACTTAACTGTGTGATTTTTGATTTCTTGTACAAGGCCATTCGGCCTCCGTTTTGCTTGCCGTTTGCGCCGGCGTGCTTATTTATCGTTCTGGTCGATATCACATCAGTACTTCAAAGAGAATTACAAACATTTTTTTTCGTACTTTTTTTCGTACCCTTAGAGTACTTAACGTGTGATTTTTGATTCCTTGTACAAGGCCATTCTGGCCTCCGTTTTGCTTGCCGTTTGCGCCGGCGTGCCTTATTTATCATTCTGGTCGATATCACATCAGTCCTTCAAAGAGAATTACAATCGTTTTTTTCATACTTTTTTTCGTACCCATAGAGTACTTAACTGTGTGATTTTTGATTCCTTGTACAAGGCCATTCTGGCCTCCGTTTTGCTTGCCGTTTGCGCCGGCGTGCCTTATTTATCGTTATGGTAGATAATACATCAGTGCTTCAAAGAGAATTACAAACGTTTTTTTTCATACTTTTTTTCGTACCCATAGAGTACTTAACTGTGTGATTTTTGATTTCTTGTACAAGGCCATTCTGGCCTCCGTTTTGCTTGCCGTTTGCGCCGGCATGCCTTATTTATCGTTCTGGTCGATATCACATCAGTACTTCAAAGAGAATTACGAACGTTTTTTTCGTACTTTTTTTCGTACCCATAGAGTACTTAACTGTGTGATTTTTGATTCCATGTACAAGGCCATTCTGGCCTCCGTTTTGCTTGCCGTTTGCGCCGGCGGGCCTTATTTATCGTTCGGTCGATATCACATCGGTACTTCAAAGAGAATTACAAACGTTTTTTTCGTACTTTTTTTCGTACCCATAGAGTACTTAACGTGTGATTTTTGATTCCTTGTACAAGGTCATTCGGCCTCCGTTTTGCTTGTTGTTTGCGCCGGCGTGCCTTATTTATCGTTCGGTCGATATCACATCGGTATTTCAAAGAGAATTACACACGTTTTTTTTCGTACTTTTTTTCGTACCCATAGAGTACTTAACGTGTTTTTTTTTGATTCTTTGTACAAGGCCATTCGGCCTCCGTTTTGCTTGCCGTTTGCGCCGGCGTGCCTTATTTATCGTTCGGTCGATATCACATCGGTACTTCAAAGAGAATTACAAACGTTTTTTTTCATACTTTTTTTCGTACCCATAGAGTACTTAACTGTGTGATTTTTGATTTCTTGTACAAGGCCATTCTGGACTCCGTTTTGCTTGCCGTTTACGCCGGCGTGCCTTATTTATCGTTCTGGTCGATATCACATCAGTACTTCAAATAGAATTACAAACGTTTTTTATCGTACTCTTTTTCGTACCCATAGACTACTTAACGGTGTGATTGTTGATTTCTTGTACAAGGCCATTCTGGCCTCCGTTTTGCTTGCCGTTTGCGCTGGCGTGCCTTATTTATCGTTCTGGTCGATATCACATCAGTACTTCAAAGAGAATTACAAACTTTTTTTTTGGTACTTTTTTTCGTACCCAAAGAGTACTTAACTGTGTGATTTTTGATTCCTTGTACAAGGCCATTCTGGCCTCCGTTTTGCTTGCCGTTTGCACCGGCGTGCCTTATTTATCGTTCTGGTCGATAACACATCAGAACTTCAATGAGAATTACAAAGTATTTTTTTCGTACTTTGTTTCGTTCCAAAGAGTACTTAACTGTGTGATTTTGATTCCTTGTACAAGGTCATTCTGACCTCCGTTTTGCTTGCCGTTTGCGCCGGCGTGCCTTATTTATCGTTCTGGTCGATACAACATCAATACTTCAAAGAGAATTACAAACGATTATTTTCGTACTTTGTTTCGTACCCATAGAGTATTTAACTGTGTGATTTTTGATTCCTTGTACAAGGCCATTCTGGCCTCCGTTTTGCTTGCCGTTTGCGCCGGCGTGCCTTATTTATCGTTCTGGTCAATACCACATCAGTACTTCAAAGAGAATTACAAACATTTTTTTTCGTACTTTTTTTCGTACACATAGAGTACTTAGCTGTGTGATTTTTGATTCCTTGTACAAGGCCATTCTGGCCTCCGTTTTTCTTGCGGTTTCGGCCGGCGTGCCTTATTTATCGTTCTGGTCGATATCACATCAGTACTTCAAAGAGAATTACAAACGTTTTTTTTCGTACTTTTTTTCGTACCCATAGAGTACTTAACTGTGTGATTTTTTATTCCTTGTACAAGGCCATTCTTGCCTCCGTTTTGCTTGCCGTTTACGCCGGCGTGCCTTATTTATCGTTCTGGTCGATATCACATCAGTACTTCAAAGAGAATTACAAACGTTATTTTCGTACTTTTTTTCGTACCCATAGAGTACTTAACTGTGTGATTTTTGATTCATTGTACAAGGCCATTCTGGCCTACGTTTTGCTTGCCGTTTGCGCCGGCGTGCTTACTTATCGTTCTGGTCGATATCACATCAGTACTTCAAAGAGAATTACAAACGTTTTTTTTCGTACTTTTTTTCGTACCCATAGAGTACTTAACTGTGTGATTTTTGATTCCTTGTACAAGGCCATTCGGCCTCCGTTTTGCTTGCCGTTTGCGCCGGCGTGCTTATTTATCGTTCTGGTCGATACCACATCAGTACTTCAAAGAGAATTACAAACGATTATTTTCGTACTTTGTTTCGTACCCATAGAGTACTTAACTGTGTGATTTTTGATTCCTTGTACAAGGCCATTCGGCCTCCGTTTTGCTTGCCGTTTGCGCCGGCGTGCCTTATTTATCGTTCTGGTCGATACCACATCAGTACTTCAAAGAGAATTACAAACGTTTTTTTTTCGTACTTTTTTTCGTACACATAGAGTACTTAGCTGTGTGATTTTTGATTCCTTGTAACAGGCCATTCTGGCCTCCGTTTTGCATGCCGTTTCGGCCGGCGTGCCTTATTTATCGTTCTGGTCGATATCACATCTGTACTTCAAAGAGAATTACAAACGTTTTTTTTCATACTTTTTTTCGTACCCATAGAGTACTTAATATTGTGATTTTTGATTCCTTGTACAAGGCCATTCTTGCCTCCGTTTTGCTTGCCGTTTGCGCCGGCGTGCCTTATTTATCGTTCGGTCGATATCACATCGCATACTTCAAAGAGAATTACAAACGTTTTTTTTCGTACTTTTTTTCGTACCCATAGAGTACTTAACGGTGTGATTTTTGATTCCTTGTACAAGGCCATTCTGGGCCTCCGTTTTGCTTGCCGTTTGCGCCGGCGTGCTTATTTATCGTTCTGGTTGATATCACATCAGTACTTCAAAGAGAATTACAAACGTTTTTTTTCGTACTTTTTTTCGTACCCATAGAGTACCACTACTAGAATTTTCTGTTTTTCCGACGAGAATTTCCGACGAAATAATGTTGTAGGAATTTTGCCACGCATTTCCGACGGTATTGCGACGGTTTAAATAATTATGAAATCATAAAAATATTTGCGACGTATTTCCGACGAAATTCCATTGTCGCAAAGTATTTTGTCGGAAATTTGTCGGAAATCTTACGCGCGAAAGGCTCCCGCCTATGTTTAAGGGCGCGAATTTCTCCCGCTCGGGTCTTTCCTACCAATTTCCGACGATCACTGTTGATCGTAGCAAGTTGGTCGGAAATAGGATAAACATAAAAATAAGATTTTCATAATTGTTTCCTTCGAATTTCCGACAATCATAAGTGTTTCCTTCGAATTTCCGACGAACACCATCCTCTCAGCTGTAAGTAGACATGTTACCGACGAACTTTCCGACTTATAACTCAAGTTCGTCGGTATTTCGTAGGAATATAATAATTGTGTTGATATTTTACTTTTCAAATTGCATTAAAAATTTCAAAAAAAAAATTTTGCATTACATTTTTCCTTAAAATATATCGGTAGATGTACATACATTATTTATTTTCTAACTTTCACATATTTTATGGTGTCATATATTGTAAAACAAATTAAAAAAATGATGGATTATTGATCACTCATAATGATCGTAGGAAGTCGGTAAGAAAATATGCTAAATATCCCACAAAATTCTGACAAGGTACCGATTCCTTAGTAAATCCGTAGGTAAAGAGAAATTTACTCAATAACGAATTTCGAGTTTGAAATGACTTACTCAATAACAAACCTCGGGTTCTAATCACTTACTCAATAATGAACCTCGGGTTTGAAATCACTTACTCAATAACGAACCTCGGGTCCTAATCACTTACTCAATAACGAACCTCGGGTTTTAATCACTTACTCAATAACGAACCTTGGGATTGAACTCACTAACTCAATAACAAACCTCGGTTTGTAATCATTTAATCAATAACAAATCTCGAGATTGAACTCATCAACTCAATAACGAACCTCAATACTAAAATCACAATTCAATACTGAGCCTCAGGTTTTAATCAGTTACTCAATAACAACCTCGGGTTTTAATCACTTACTCAATAACCAACCTTATTGTGATTGAACTCACCAACTCAATAACGAACCTCGGTTTGTAATCACTCACTGAATAACAAATATAGGGTTTAAAATCACTTACTCAATAACGAACCTCGGGGTTGAGCTCACCAACTTAGTAATGAACCTCTGATTGTAATCACTTACTCAATAACGAATCTCGAGATTGAACTCATCGACTCTACAATGAACCTGCTCGGCACTTTGAAATCACCAAGCCGACGACCTAGTGCCGCCGACACCGAAAAGGTAAGGACGTTGTTGAAGTGGAATGCTCGAGCGAAGGTTCTGTGACCTTGGAAGAGAGAAAGCTTTTAAATCCGCTTTTATCTTGACTCGATTCGGTTTTTTTTTGAGTTTGAGCTCGAGTCGAGCTGCTCGAATGATTAATCAAGCTGAGATCGAAGTTCATAATACATTTATCGAGTAGCTCGCGAGTTATCCGAGGTTTATACAAAATATTTAACAAAACCTGAACCCAAACCGAATTATAGCTAAAAAAACGACATAGTTTTGTATAGGTGTAAGAATCCAAGATACACCTAACCCTAAGACATAATCTTTACTTTCCCTCTCGTTCCATTCCAAATCTCAGCCAAGTTAATCATTGGTGCTCTGCTCGACGACTTCTCTTCTCATCCGGCGTCCGGCGTCCGGCGTCCGTTGTCCAGTGTCTAGCGTCCTACTACCGGCATCATGCATCCGGCGTCCTGCATCTGTCGTCTCACTTCCGGCGTCCGACATCCGGTGCTCTGTTTCTCTAAGTTCAAGCACTCTGACACTCTTCTATTAAGGGCTAGTAGGTTACCGTTTCGATTTCATGTTCTTTTGTTGGGATATTAACAGCAAATGCATCGATCATTCACAAATCAATTAGATTAGCACTCGTTTGACTAGTTGTGCTTAAACCTTTAAATTAGGCTTGATTTTCATTGTAGACCATACGTCCTTTCATAAAGTTGATGACTTTAAGTGCATAGCTTGGTTTAAATGAGAAATTTGACTTATAATGGTGAAACTGGAGATATTTAGTCTGCAACAGTTTTGAATTTTATAATGTTAATTAGATTAGCACTTGTTTGACTAGTTGTGCTTCAGCGTTTTGAGTGTGGTAATGCCTGCAGTAAATTAGGCTTTTGTGCTCCAGCAAATCAGTTTTCATGACACAAAGGATGGTGCAAGTTAGAATCTTTGGTTTGTTCTGAAAGGCATTACATTGGGTTTTGCAATCACCATTTATCAGGTTGAAGTTCTCTCATTGGTTTTAGGCTAGTTGGTATATTTGAAAGGGAGTTTTTATCACTTGAATTGGGAATAAACTTCGGTCCAGCTGCGACGTGTTCCCTTCTTGGACATCCATTAGGTCACACTTCGTTTAGTGTGTCATGTAGTCTTGATGGAATGTATACATGTCTTGTATGAGTAAGGTTCAAGTTATTTTGCATACTATCTTGAAGTACTAAACTGTTGGATGCCTCGTAGAAGGTGATTTATTTTGAGCTCCATATTTTTCGGTGAATCGATTGCTTAGCATTTAATTAACATATTCCTTGTTAGAAGTGTCGAAGACGCTAACTTCATGTACACTGCAGCAGCTCATCTACAACAAGCACTCTGTTTGAAGGGCACCAACTCTCTCTTGAGTACCTTGTGAAGAATCTTCTCAAAGTTTATGTTGACATCGAATTCACCGGTTCTCACACTCAGGTGATTGCTTCACACCTGTTCTCAAAGTTGTATGAAATAGTATGAAATTTGGACTAATAGTTACCTGCCTGTTCTTTTGATCAGAATTATATTATTTAATCAAACACTGTACAGTCATCCACATATACATTATACTTGACCACAAGATCTCATATCATGCATATCAAAATTACAGTTAACATATGTTTTCGGCCCTGGACATGTTGGTACAGCAAGGCGGTATTTTAGCTAATTAATATGCGGTAAGTCTAATGGACACATGAAAGAAGTTAGATACGGTAAAAAGATTACCAAGCCTATTTGATTTACATAGTAAAGTTTTGTTTACAAAAAGGGACTTTGTTGACTTGTTATTCTGTTTGTTTCAAGAGTTAATAATAAATAAAATAAGATATGTATAAAAATATAAATAATTAATTTGGGTGTAGTGTGGTGGTAAACTAGAGTATGGTTTGGGGTCTTCCTAATATGATCTAAACAACATTAATAAACATTCATTAACATTACAAAGCCATGAATAGGTTTCTGATGCGTTTAGTTCTGCACCAAGTGGGCTTCTTATGAATGAAACTTGGGACCGTCGGAAACTTAGGATTGGCCTTGTGCTTTGATGAACTAGGGTTTATCATTGTCTGTGTAATTGCTAGCTTGAGTCTAAGAATCTAAGAAGAGGGAGTAGGGAGCTTTTGTTCGAATGAACTTAGGTGGCCATTAATCATTTAATATACGTATTTGACTAGATAAAAGACTAAACATCATGAGAGCTTGGATAGGCACGGTACAATATCGGCAATGTGTTGGTTGGCCGGATAAAGTGGTGATGGTCATTGCCGGATTCTAGACAAAGCCAGTTAAAGTAGTGATCATACCGCCGGACAACCTCACGAACGAGATAGTCATTCACCGGATAGCCTATAGAGCTAGCCAGTCAAAGTGAGGTGATTGTCTCGGGACCGCTAGAGATTTATCTCTATAGGGTTGCGTCTTTTGTCTTAGTGCATTTCTCACTAAGTGTAGTGCCCTCGCAAACATGATGTAACAAAGATAAGCTAAGTTAGTAACCCTAGGGACCTCATATTATACCATGAATATAATGTGATAGTTAGATGTAAGATCATGTTCTTTTGGCCTAATAACAAGTTGTTGTTTGAATAGTTTCCGTTATAAAACGCATGATTTCAATAGCTTCTACTCGTTACTAAGTACGTATGTACTTACCCGTTATATGTTTTGGGATGAGAAGATGAACAGGTTTTTGATGAAGATGAGTATGACGAAGATGTTTGATGCTTTTGGATACGAAGTTAACTTGTGTTGAAGTTTTGAAGACTTTTATTTATTTCAAGTTTAATTATAAACTATGTTGTCATTTCTTTTGAATGTTGTTTTCTTTTGGCTCGTTTTAGTGGCCTTTGTTGTAAGCCTAGACCTTTGGTTTCTTTTGTTGTGGAAATGATATAAGACTTTTCATTTTCCATTTTTGGTTTAGTGCAGCATTGAATCTGGTTTAGTCGGTCTTTGGATTTTTTTTTCCCCGAGTCGTTTCGTTTCCGCATTGTGTTTATGATATATGACGTAGGCTTATGTATAATATTAGATTTTATATTATTATTATACATGCCGGGCGTTCTTTTCCGGATAAGGACTCGGTGTCCGGGAACGGGGCGTCACAGTTGGTATCAGAGCCAATGTTTCTTTGCTGCTTAGGACTTGACTTTCTTGAGATAAGTGTTTAGAGCCTTAGTAATCTTTAAGTCCTCTCTCTTGTTCTACAGAATGGTGACTACACGCAGAGGTTCAAGTGCCAATGGTAATGGTGAAGGGAGTTCAAGGAATCCGTCTGCAGGAAGGGGCAGAGGTAGAGGCAGAGGCAGAGGACCTACAGTTAGTCGGCCGCAGGTTTCGGGGGTGAATGCTAACACTACGGGTCCGGAGTCGCCTACGCTTGGACGTGTTCAACAAACAGGACGTTCACGGTTTGAGCAGGTAACTGCGCCTGACTACAATACACCGTTGTATGTGACAGTGGTTGGGGAGATACCCCTGATTCATGTGACTCCAGCTGTTACGGTATATCCTCCTCCATCGGGAGCACGGCGAGCCACAACCGATCTATAGCCGTCCACCACGCACGGCTTTTTATCCGCCACTAGTTTATGACTACACACCACGGCCCCGCGCTTCTTCCTCCACCGCCGAGCGGAGCTAATACTTTTGTGGCACCGGGTTATGCTTATCAGCAGTATCAGCCACAGCAGCAGTTTCATCAGTATGGGGCTGGTCACTCAGGATTTCCACCTCAGCAAGCATACCCACCACCCCCATATCAACAACCTCACCAGCAAGAGATACCCTCCAGTGTACCCTCAAGCTTCGCCAGCTAGACCAACAGTTGAGCAAGCACCACCAGTGGATTGGTACACCAGACTGAGAAGGAACAGGGTTCAGGACTTCTTCGGGAATGTGGAACATTCAAAGGCCGAAGAATGGATAAGGAGTTTCGAAAAGGCCTGCAGGAATATACATGTTCTTGAATCTGAGATGGCCCAGTTGGCAGTCAGTTTTCTCTTGGGGGCAGCTGAAGCTTGGATCAACGCCATTCAGAGTAGTAATGGAAAGATAACAGATTGGGAAGGCTTTAAAGTTATGTTTTACAACGAGTATTTCCCAATAACAGTACAGGCGACAAGGCTAGTCAGTTCTTAAAGCATAAGCAAGGTACACAGCTGACGGTATCTCAGTATACCAACAAGTTCAATGAGTTGGGAAGGTTCTATCCCGAGCTGATGAGAGTTGAAGAAAGAAAGATGGCACTATACAAGGATGGGTTGGCTTATGAAATACAGTCAGGTATGTTGGGTTTTACAGCCAGGAATATGGCTGAGCTTATGAACAAGGCTTTGGAGGTTGAGACTTTTAGGAAGAAGGCTACTATTGTAGTTGGGAATAAGAGGCCATTTGGATCTTTTCAGAGTAATAATCGTGGGGCACCGCAGCGGAACTTTAAGAAGACCGCAAAGCACCGGCGACAGCTTAATCGAAAAGTGGTCCACCCGCAAGTATGTTCTAAATGCAACAAGGCGCATGCGGAGAGTGCAAAGTCGGAGGTAACGGTTGTTTTAGTCGTGGAGAAACGGGGCACTTCTCCAGAACTGTCCTAAGAACTTATCTCGGCGGAACCCGAGCGGATAACAAGAGGGAATCGAATGCAAACCGTGGATCTTCTAGCGGACCTACTCGTGTCTTTGCTATTGATGTGGAACCGAAGAGCCCGATGATCTTGTTGTTACGGTACATTTTAAGTGTTTGTGTTTATTATGAATACTTAATATTATATGGACGCATATGATGTTATTTATTGTACTTAAATTGATCCACTTGCTAGGTACCATAATCATAGATAGCTTAGCAGTGTCAGCCTTGTTTGATACTGGAGCCTCAGGTACTTTTGTGTCTTCTAAGATAGCTAGGAAGTTGAGTCTACCACTTCAAGAGTTGGAGAAACCTCTAAGTATCACTACACCTTTGGGAAGAGTTACTAAAGTTGCACAAGTTTTACCTCAAGTCGACGTTAGAGTTGGAACTTATAAGTGTAAATCAGACTTGACAGTTTTGGACTTTACAGACTTTGATGTAATTCTGGGGATGGATTGGCTATCCAAGAATTTTGTTCATGTGGATTGTAGAGGTAAGAAAGTGGTCTTCGAGTTCCGGGTAAGTCGATAAGACCTTTCGGGGAAACGTTTATAAGCCAAGTAAGAAGAGACATCCGATAATATCGGCGGTCGAGCCATGAAAGCTTTGCGAAGGGTTGTGAAGGGTATGTTCTTTATGCTATGGACACAGAGAAGCATACTCCTAAGTTAGAAGAAACTCCTATAGTGAAGGAATTTCCGAAGTTTTTCCGTACGAGTTGCCAGAAATATGCCCGACAGGGACATAGAGTTTGAGATACGCTTAATCCCAGGAGCAAGACCTACGCCTAAGGCACCTTATAGGATGGCACCGGCTGAACTAAAAGAGTTAAAAGTACAGCTTAAGGACATGTTGGAAAGGAATGTGATTCAGCCAAGTACATCGCCTTGGGGAGCACCGGTTTTGTTCGTGAAGAAGAAGGATGGTAGTTTGAGGATGTGTATCGACTACAGAGCCTTGAATAACCTGACAATCAAGAATAAGTATCCTTTGCCTAGGATTGATGACTTGTTTAACCAGTTGCAAGGGAAGAAGGTGTTTTCTAAGATTGACCTTAGGTCGTTATCACCGCTGAAGATCAAGGTTGCGTATAGACCGAAGACAAGCTTTTAGTACGAGGTATGGACATTATGAGTTCCTTGTTATGCCTTTTGGACTCACTAATGCTCCATCAAAGCATTTATGGATTTAATGCAAAGAGTCTTCATGCCTTATCTTGATAAATTTGTGGTAGTATTCATAGATGATATCTTGATATACTCTAAGGATGAGAAGGAGCATGAGGAGCATCTAAGAATTGTTTTGCAGACTTTAAGGGAAAAGAAATTGTATGCCAAGTTTTCTAAGTGTGAGTTTTGGTTAAAACAAGTTAGTTTTCTCGGCCATGTAATTTCTGGGGATGGAATTCAAGTTGACCCTGCGAAGATAGAAGCCGTTTCTAAGTGGCCTAGACCTACTACAAAGGATGACAGAGATAAGAAGTTTTCTGGGTTTAGCAGGTTACTACAGGAAGTTTGTACAAGATTTCTCGAAGATAGCAACTCCTCTCACTAGACTTACTCGAAAAAACATCAAGTTTGAGTGGACAAAGGAGTGTGAGGAAGCTTTTCGTACGTTGAAGGATAAGTTGATCGCAAAGCACTGTGTTAGCTTTGCCGCAGGTCTTTGATAACTATGACGTGTATACGGATGCTTCGAGTCAAGGTTTGGGATGTGTTCTAATGCAAGCGGGAAAGGTAATAGCTTACGCCTCTAGGCGCTAAAGGTTCATGAGAAGAACTATCCTACACATGACTTGGAGTTGGCAAGAGGGGTTTTTGCTTTGAAACAAGTGGAGGCACTACCTTTATGGAGTTAAGGCAAGAATATTCACGGATCATAAGAGCCTTAAGTTTTTTTTCACTCAAGAGAATTTGAATATGAGGCAAAGAAGATGGTTGGAATTTGTGAAAGACTATGACTTGGACATTCAATACCATCCGGGTAAAGCGAATGTTGTAGCGGATGCACTTAGCCGGAGACCGGTTAATGCTATCACTACCTTGCAAGAAGTGATCCATCGGTTAGACGGCTTCTGATTCAAGTGGTTGAACGGGAAGGTGAAGCTCAGTGTTTTGCGCCATTGATGGCAAGGTCAGAATTGTTGGATGATATCCGAGCAAAGCAAGACAAAGACCCAGTGTTAGTTGATTTGAAGCGCGTAGATCTAGAGAAGCCTACAGTGGGTTATCAGTTGGATAAGAGTGGTCATCTCTGGTATGGTGATCGTTTGTGTGTGCCTGATGTTGATGGACTAAGGCAGCAAGTCATGGATGAAGCCCATAAGATTACCTTTGCGGTTCATCCAGGGATCTACCAAGATGTACCGAGACCTCAAAGAAAGGTATTGGTGGCCTGGCATGAAGTTGAATATCGCAGTTCGTGGCAAAGTGTGATACATGCCGAGAGTTAAAGCAGAGCACAGAAGGCCAGGAGGTTTGTTGAAGCCCTTGGAAGTACCGGAATGGAAATGGGAGAACATCACGATGGACTTCATCACCGGTTTACCGAGTACGAAGAGTGGCCATGACATGATTTGGGTGATTGTTGACGGACTCACGAAATCAGCCCATTTCTTGCCATGTAAGGTTGACATGCCTATTAAGAAGTTCACTCAACTCGTATTTGGACAATATAGTGAGACTTCATGGTGTGCCTTTATCTATCGTATCCGACAGAGATAGCGATTCATAAGTCACTTCGGAAAGGGTTGCAAAAGGCTTTTGGAACAAAGACGGACTTGAGTACCGCCTTTCACCCGCGACGACGGTCGGTCCGAGAGGACAATCCGGACTCTCGAGGACATGCTTAGAGCTTGCGTTCTTGAAGTAGGGGGATCATGGGATGATTTCCTCTCGGTGCGTAGTTCGCTTATAACAACAAGCTTATCATGCTAGTTTGGGGATGCCACCGTTTGAAGCCTTGTACGGTAGGAAATGCCGGACTCCACTTTATTGGGACGAAGTTGGGGAAAAGCGATTGACAGGGCCGAGTTAGTTAAGCGAGCTAAAGAGAAAGTTGAGTGATACGGAAGAATCTTAAAGCCGCTCAAGACCGACGAAGAGTTGGGCGGATATCGAAGAAGACCGTTAGAGTTTGCGGTTGGGGACGAGTGTATCTACGAGCTTCTCCGATGAAGGGTGTTAAGAGGTTTGGGCGAAAGGAAACCGAGTCCGAGATATGTGGGGCCTTTTGACATCATCGAAAGGATTGGAAAGTTAGCATATAGACTTCGGTTACCGGAATCAATGTCTAGGGTACATAATGTCTTCCATGTATCCATGCTTAAGAAGTGTCTATCTTCTACGGATGTGGAATCTCGCTTGATCCGGAATTACTTCAAGATAATTTAGCCTACGTTGAGAAGCCGGTTAAGATTCTGGATAGGAAAGAGAAGGTAGTCAAGAGAAGGATAATCCCTTTGGTCTTGGTGCAATGGAGCAATCATTCACCAAGTGAAGCGACATGGGAAGAAGAAGATGTGTTGACACCGAGTTCCCGAGTGGGTCGACCTTCCAGTACGTTCAAGTTTCGAGGACGAAACTCCTCTTAAGGGGAGGAATGTAATATCCCGATTCTCGAAAAAGGGCATTACCGTCTTTTAACGAAAAGTCGGAATATTATATTTTTTTTTGGAATAAAAAAAAGGGGGATTTTAAGGGAAATAATTGATTTTGTTAATTAGGGATTAATGGGAGTTAATTCCCATTATTCTCAACAAATCGGTTCAAAAGAAAAAAAAAAAGGGAACGGTTTCCATCGTAGAGTGAGGCGCCGGTTTTGTGATAAAGAAGAAGAAAGGTTCTTTCGATTATCGAAGCTAATCCGTCACTCGGTTGTGCGTACGTCTCAAAGAGAAAAGATTCTACGTGACGCAAGGATCGTGTGGATACAATTTTTTTTTGGGAGAAGGTTAGTTTTTATCAAGTTATGGATTACGTGTTTCGAGCAAGCTTTTTGGGTTCTAAATCCACCTTTTCGTAGTTTCTAACATTTAGAATGCTTGGTAGATTTTAATCGATAGATGAATCATGTTTGTGTAGGTGGAATAGAGAGCTAGGTCTTGATCGAGGTTGGATCGTTGTGTTGCTCGCTATACAAAGGTAACGGGGTTTTCATATTGAATGATTGATGTTTCAATCTAATTTTTGAACTATAGTATAATTTCTCTCGTTTGCGAAATCCCGATTGGACTATCCGAATTTATGCAAAAATGGTGCGGTGGTCTCGGCAAGGCTCTGTTTTAATATTTGATTTTTGATTCGGGTGCCTAGGTTAATAGATGATATTAGTAATATTCGAAGGTATGCCTTCCATCTTTTTTTATATATGTTTTCGGCCCTGGACATGTTGGTACAAAGAAGGCGGTATTTTAGCTAATTAATATGCGTAAGTCTAATGGACACATGAAAGAAGTTAGATACGGTAAAAAGATTACCAAGCCTATTTGATTTACATAGTAAAGTTTTGTTTACAAAAAGGGACTTTGTTGACTTGTTATTCGTTTGTTTCAAGAGTTAATAATAAATAAAATAAGATATGTATAAAAATATAAATAATTAATTTGGGTGTAGTGTGGTGGTAAACTAGAGTATGGTTTGGGGTCTTCCTAATATGATCTAAACAACATTAATAAACATTCATTAACATTACAAAGCCATGAATAGGTTTCTGATGCGTTTAGTTCTGCACCAAGTGGGCTTCTTATGAATGAAACTTGGGACCGTCGGAAACTTAGGATTGGCCTTGTGCTTTGATGAACTAGGGTTTATCATTGTCTGTGTAATTGCTAGCTTGAGTCTAAGAATCTAAGAAGAGGGAGTAGGGAGCTTTTGTTCTGAATGAACTTAGGTGGCCAGTTAATCATTTAATATACGTATTTGACTAGATAAAAGACTAAACATCATGAGAGCTTGGATAGGCACGGTACAATATCGGCAATGTGTTGGTTGGCCAGATAAAGTGGTGATGGTCATTGCCGGATTCTAGACAAAGCCAGTTAAAGTAGTGATCATACCGCCGGACAACCTCACGAACGAGATAGTCATTCACCGGATAGCCTATAGAGCTAGCCAGTCAAAGTGAGGTGATTGTCTCGGGACCGCTAGAGATTTATCTCTATAGGGTTGCGTCTTTTGTCTTAGTGCATTTCTCACTAAGTGTAGTGCCCTCGCAAACATGATGTAACAAAGATAAGCTAAGTTAGTAACCCTAGGGACCTCATATTATACCATGAATATAATGTGATAGTTAGATGTAAGATCATGTTCTTTTGGCCTAATAACAAGTTGTTGTTTGAATAGTTTCCGTTATAAAACGCATGATTTCAATAGCTTCTACTCGTTACTAAGTACGTATGTACTTACCCGTTATATGTTTTGGGATGAGAAGATGAACAGGTTTTTGATGAAGATGAGTATGACGAAGATGTTTGATGCTTTTGGATACGAAGTTAACTTGTGTTGAAGTTTTGAAGACTTTTATTTATTTCAAGTTTAATTATAAACTATGTTGTCATTTCTTTTGAATGTTGTTTTCTTTTGGCTCGTTTTAGTGGCCTTTGTTGTAAGCCTAGACCTTTGGTTTCTTTTGTTGTGGAAATGATATAAGACTTTTCGTTTTCCATTTTTGGTTTAGTGCAGCATTGAATCTGGTTTAGTCGGTCTTTGGATTTTTTTTTTCCCCGAGTCGTTTCGTTTCCGCATTGTGTTTATGATATATGACGTAGGCTTATGTATAATATTAGATTTTATATTATTATTATACATGCCGGGCGTTCTTTTCCGGATAAGGACTCGGTGTCCGGGAACGGGGCGTCACATTAACAGCCTCTAATCAATTATGTACACATTTTACGACTACTTTCCACCTTAGCTGCACAGATGAAGGTGGAGGAAGTTTAATTGTGGGAAGTATTCGGCTAATGGTTTCTATTCTTGGTTTATTTTGGTGTGCATGCAGTTCTATGACAAGTTCAATATTCGCCATAACATTGCGGAGCTTCTAGAATATTTATGGCAGGTTCCTACTCATCGCAATATGTGGAGACAGGTAGGATATATCTCTTGACCTACTTATTCTAAAACTTCAACTAATGCATTAAATAGTCACATAATGAGGCGTAGCATGCATTTCATTATTCCAACTTTGGTTTTGTTGTTACAGATTGCTAAGGAGGAGGAGAAGGGAGTGTATTTGAACTTCTTGAAGTTTTTGATCAATGATAGTATTTATCTACCAGATGAAAGTCTCAACAAAATCCTTGAACTTAAAGAGTTGGAACGCGAGATGTCTAATACTGCTGAATGGGAACGAAGACCAGCTCAAGAGAGACAAGAAAGGACTAGACAATTCCACTCTCAAGAAAATGTTGGTGTCCAATTTTAATATTTCTTTTTTCCCATCACGACGTAAGTGGTCTAGCCTATGAAAACTGAATGATGAATTCTTTCATATCAAATAATTCGAATTGATATGAAGCTGGCTAATGAAGATGTGAGCCTGTTGGCATTCACTTCAGATCAGATTACGGCTCCTCTCTTGATTCCTGAGATGGTGATTATCTTCTACTGTGACATTGTTCTTTCTTGGAGATTTGAGCATCGAAATTCATAAATTTTTGGTGGTGTTCTTCCAGGTGGAAAGAGTTGCCAGTATGCTCAATTACTTTCTGTTACAACTAGTAGGCCCCCAAAGAAAATCCCTTACTTTGAAAGATCCTGAAAAGTACGAGTTCCGTCCAAAAGAGCTGCTGAAGCAGGTATGATTGGGTATCCCACTTGGAAAGATTTGTAATTTATATTAAATCAAGAACACAGCCAGCTAATCTAGAATGATCCTGATGGTATTCTTGGTTGTTTTGAAGATTGTGAAAATATATGTCCACTTGTCAAGAGGTGATAAAGAAAATATTTTCCCCGCTGCCATCAAGAGGTGATAAAGGTGCTAGGACGTCCTGTTGCTATTGCGGAGGTGTTTATGTTCACACACACAAACAAGAAAGATAAGGTGCCTATTGATGATAGTGCTGCAGTTATTGAGGTAACAAAATTGTTTTACTTTTTTCAAGTTGCTTTAATGTCTTCAATAATTTGCTTCCCTTCATTTTTTTTGACGCATTTGTCAAGGTTTTAAATAATAATGGAGTTTGGTTGACATAGTATGCCACTTTTTCTTCAATTTAGTTGGGTTTCTTTTAGTCATCATTCTTGTAAAATGATTTTGCATGATTTTGTAAATCATACCGATGTGAGGACAATCGTTTGGTAAACGTATATTTTAGTGTGTTTCGTTGTCATATAATGATTTTGTAAATCATACCGATGTGAGGACAATCTTTTAGTATATATTTTAGTGTATTCCGTTGTCTTATACCCACGCAATTGACATTTTGACTTTTCTTAGACTATCATTCTTTCTCAATAGTTGTCTAAACTTTAATGAGTGAATTGGAACTTATTGACGAGACAATGTATTGTAAGATGTCATTTGTTTATGTTATGTCATTCTCACTACTTTGCATGTCTTTTATGCTATATGTGCATTATGTATGCATTATATGTCTGTCGGGTTTTCACTCTTTTTTGTTTAGTTTTGCGTCCTTAAATGTTGTGGGTGTTTGCTTACATTTCTGAAAGCATGCATGTGCTTGCTTCCCTACATTTGCGTTAATTATTTAGCTTGTATGTACATGATTTAAAAGTCTTTGTCTAGAAGCAAAACGTAAGGTTTACTTTAGGACCAAAGTGGCACTATATACTACAAATGCTTTGTTTGACATTCATATTCTTTCATCAATTCACCCGAAATACACGAAAAATGGACAGCATTCAATTCAGAAACCATTGTTGTATAATTGTGGTAATTTAGATAATATTAACCAGGTCCTGGGAGTTAAAAGATGGCTCAACCTAGTCTCGAATAAAATTCCCTAGAATGTTAACTGGGTTAGGATGAGATATTTGGAGGGAGAGAAGCAATAGACTGTTTCAATAAAATTCAGCCCCCGTTTTTGCGATCAAATCTGGAGTCTTCAACATCAACAGATTGTGTGTCCATATGGGGAAAAGTGAACAATAGCAAGATCACATAGAAGATTTAGTCCACATGTGTTTCCGCTGCAGAAATTTCTCTGTATGATTGTCATTGTACATAGTTTGAGTTACTAAATTGTGTGTCCTTATGTCTTCCTCATTTGTGATGCCATGTTTGTCGTATATTTGTTCATTCATTTGTGATGCCATGTTTATCATATATTTGTTCATTTAGATAGATGATGTATTTTACTTGTGATTCTTTTGGGACCGGATGTATAGTATATTGTGAAACACCTTTTCTAAATCCTCACAGGAGCTTTTCAGAGAGAGAATGCCGAACGTATTTGAATATTTTGGCAAGAAAGATCCAATTCCGGATGAGTTGTTACGTGAAGCCGATGAGGTGTTTCTGGAATGCGCCGGCGGTGTAAAGAATGGACGTATTAAAGGCTTGGGTAATTTATCTTCAGAATACACGAGTGGATCGGTTTCTCATACGATGCCAAATGAGGTTTTGATGCAGCAGGTATCACAGCTTTCAGAAGAAAATTCTAGGTTGCGTGAAGACCTTTCTGCTGTACGTGAAAGTTTGGCCGAGGAGAGAGAGAGAGAGCAACGGCCGCACAATCTGCAATGCAGGCGGAGATAGCAAGGATTGCGCAGCTAGTCCAAGGATTCCTCCATACTCCAGGTGGTGCTTGATAGTGAGTATTATGGATTGTTCATATTTTTCTATGTATTGTGTTGTCACATTATTTTGTTTTGGGAATCCTAAGTGGAACAACATAAGCTTTTGTAACTTACTAATTAGCTATATGGAGCCTTTATTGACTTGGTTTGGTTGATGCATTAGTTAAATATTGTGTTAGTTTTTCATGAATTGTGATTTATTTTGGACAGGTGGAATGAGAATTTACGAATAAATGAAAATAAAAAAATCTGATGTTTCCTACGGAGTAGTGACGAAATTCGTCGGACATTCGTCGGAATGTTGTCGAAATGGTTTTTTCTTTTAATAATCACGGCAGATGTTATGAAAATTACCGACAAATCAGTGACAAAATTTGTCTGAATTTAGTCGGAATAATTAAGCAATTTTTTGTCGGAAATTTGTCGGAATAAATTTTCAGAAGTTCGTTGGAATCATTTCGTAAGAACTTCTTCGCTAATTTTGTCGGAACCATTCGTAGCAAATTTTGTCGCTATACTCGTCGGAAATTTCGTCGCAACACGTTTCCAACGGGCTTTTTTCCAACAACCCATATTTCGTCGGAAATTGGTCGGAAACACGTATTTCCGACGAAATACCGACGAATTCTCCCGTAGGAATTGCCGGAAATTCTAGTAGTGTACTTAACTGTGTGATTTTTGATTCCTTGTACAAGGCCATTCTGGCCTCCGTTTTCCTTGCCGTTTGCGCCGGCATGCCTTATTTATCGTTCTGGTCGATATCACATCAGTACTTCAAAGAGAATTACAAACGTTTTTTCGTACATTTTTCGTACCCATAGAGTACTTAACTGTGTGATTTTTGATTCCTTGTACAAGGCCATTCTGGCCTCCGTTTTGCTTGCCGTTTGCGCCGGCGTGCCTTATTTATCGTTCGGTCGATATCACATCGGTATTTCAAAGAGAATTACAAACGTTTTTTTTCGTACTTTTTTTCGTACCCATAGAGTACTTAACTCGTGTGATTTTTGATTCCTTGTACAAGGCCATTCGGCCTCCGTTTTGCTTGCCGTTTGCGCCGGCTTGCCTTATTTATCGTTCGGTCGATATCACATCGATACTTCAAAGAGAATTACAAACATTTTTTTCGTACATTTTTCGTACCCATAGAGTACTTAACTGTGTTTTTTTGATTCTTTGTACAAGGCCATTATGGCCTCCGTTTTGCTTGCCGTTTCGCCGGCGTGCCTTATTTATCGTTCTGGTCGATATCCCATCAGTCCTGCAAAGAGAATTACAAACATTTTTTTTCGTAATTTTTTGCGTACCCATAGAGTACTTAACTGTGTGATTTTTGATTTCTTGTACAAGGCCATTCTGGCCTCCGTTTTGCTTGCCGTTTGCGCCGGCGTGCCTTATTTATCGTTCTGGCCGATATCACATCAGTACTTCAAATAGAATTACAAACGTTTTTTATCGTACTCTTTTTCGTACCCGTAGACTACTTAACGGTGTGATTTTTGATTCCTTGTACAAGGCCATTCTGACCTCCGTTTTGCTTGCCGTTTGCACCGGCGTGCCTTATTTATCGTTACGTCGGTACTTCATTGAGAATTACATACTATTTTTTTCATACTTTGTTTCGTACCCAAAGAGTACTTAACTGTGTGTGATTTTGATTCCTTGTACAAGGCCATTCTGACCTCCGTTTTGCTTGCCGTTTGCGCCGGCGTGCCTTATTTATCGTTCTGGTCGATAAAACATCAATACTTCAATGAGAATTACAAACATTTTTTTTCGTACTTTTTTTCGTACCCATAGAGTACTTAACGGTGTGATTTTTGATTCCTTGTACAAGGCCATTCTGGCCTCCGTTTTGCTTTCCGTTTGCGCCGGCGTGCCTTATTTATCGTTCTGGTCGATAACACATCAGTACTTCAATGAGAATTACAAACGTTTTTTTCGTAGTGTGTTTTGTACCCGTAGAGTATTTAACGGTGTGATTTTTGATTCCTTGTACAAGGCCATTCTGACCTCCGTTTTGCTTGCCGTTTGCGCCGGCTACCTTATTTATCGTTCTGGTCGATACCACATCAGTACTTCAAAGAGAATTACAAACGTTTTTTTTGTACTTTTTTTCGTACCCAAAAAGTACTTAACTGTGTGATTTTTGATTCCTTGTACAAGGCCTTTCTGGCCTCCGTTTTGCTTGCCGTTTGCGCCGGCGTGCCTTATTTATCGTTCTGGTCGATATCACATCAGTACTTCAAAGAGAATTACAAACGTTTTTTTCGTACTTTTTTTCGTACCCAAAGAGTACTTAACTGTGTGATTTTTGATTCCTTGTACAAGGTCATTCTGGCCTCCGTTTTGCTTGCCGTTTGCACCGGCGTGCCTTATTTATCGTTCTGGTCGATAACACATCAGAACTTCAATGACAATTACAAAGTATTTTTTTCGTACTTTGTTTCGTACCCAAAGAGTACTTAACGTGTTTTTTTGATTCCTTGTACAAGGTCATTCGACCTCCGTTTTGCTTGCCGTTTGCGCCGGCGTGCCTTATTTATCGTTCGGTCGATGCCACATCGGTACTTCAAAGAGAATTACAAACGATTATTTTCGTACTTTGTTTCGTACCCATAAAGTACTTAACGTGTGATTTTTGATTCCTTGTACAAGGCCATTCGGCCTCCGTTTTGCTTGCCGTTTCGGCCGGCGTGCCTTATTTATCATTCGGTCGATATCACATCGGTACTTCAAAGAGAATTACAAACGTTTTTTTTCGTACTTTTTTTCGTACCCATAGAGTACTTAACTCGTGTGATTTTTGATTCCTTGTACAAGGCCATTCTTGCCTCCGTTTTGCTTGCCGTTTGCGCCGGCGTGCCTTATTTATCGTTCGGTCGATATCACATCGGTACTTCAAAGAGAATTACAAACGTTTTTTTTTCGTACTTTTTTTCGTACCCATAGAGTACTTAACGTGTGATTTTTGATTCCTTGTACAAGGCCATTCGGCCTCCGTTTTGCTTGCCGTTTGCGCCGGCGTGCTTATTTATCGCTCGGTCGATATCACATCGGTACTTCAAAGAGAATTACAAACGTTTTTTTTCGTACTTTTTTTCGTACCCATAGAGTACTTAACTCGTGTGATTTTTGATTCCTTGTACAAGGCCATTCGGCCTCCGTTTTCCTTGCCGTTTGCGCCGGCGTGCCTTATTTATCGTTCGGTCGATATCACATCAGTATTTCAAAGAGAATTACAAACGTTTTTTTTCGTACTTTTTTTCGTACCCATAGAGTACTTAACTCGTGTGATTTTTGATTCCTTGTACAAGGCCATTCTGGCCTCCGTTTTGCTTGCCGTTTGCGCCGGCTTGCCTTATTTATCGTTCTGGTCGATATCACATCAGTACTTCAAAGAGAATTACAAACATTTTTTTCGTACATTTTTCGTACCCATAGAGTACTTAACTGTGTTTTTTTGATTCTTTGTACAAGGCCATTATGGCCTCCGTTTTGCTTGCCGTTTCGCCGGCGTGCCTTATTTATCGTTCTGGTCGATATCCCATCAGTCCTGCAAAGAGAATTACAAACATTTTTTTTCGTAATTTTTTGCGTACCCATAGAGTACTTAACTGTGTGATTTTTGATTTCTTGTACAAGGCCATTCTGGCCTCCGTTTTGCTTGCCGTTTGCGCCGGCGTGCCTTATTTATCGTTCTGGCCGATATCACATCAGTACTTCAAATAGAATTACAAACGTTTTTTATCGTACTCTTTTTCGTACCCGTAGACTACTTAACGGTGTGATTTTTGATTCCTTGTACAAGGCCATTCTGACCTCCGTTTTGCTTGCCGTTTGCACCGGCGTGCCTTATTTATCGTTCTGGTCGGTACTTCATTGAGAATTACATACTATTTTTTTCATACTTTGTTTCGTACCCAAAGAGTACTTAACTGTGTGTGATTTTGATTCCTTGTACAAGGCCATTCTGACCTCCGTTTTGCTTGCCGTTTGCGCCGGCGTGCCTTATTTATCGTTCTGGTCGATAAAACATCAGTACTTCAATGAGAATTACAAACATTTTTTTTCGTACTTTTTTTCGTACCCATAGAGTACTTAACGGTGTGATTTTTGATTCCTTGTACAAGGCCATTCTGGCCTCCGTTTTGCTTTCCGTTTGCGCCGGCGTGCCTTATTTATCGTTCTGGTCGATAACACATCGATTTCAATGAGAATTACAAACGTTTTTTTCGTAGTGTGTTTTGTACCCGTAGAGTATTTAACGGTGTGATTTTTGATTCCTTGTACAAGGCCATTCTGACCTCCGTTTTGCTTGCCGTTTGCGCCGGCTACCTTATTTATCGTTCTGGTCGATACCACATCAGAACTTCAAAGAGAATTACAAACGTTTTTTTTGTACTTTTTTTCGTACCCAAAAAGTACTTAACTGTGTGATTTTTGATTCCTTGTACAAGGCCTTTCTGGCCTCCGTTTTGCTTGCCGTTTGCGCCGGCGTGCCTTATTTATCGTTCGGTCGATATCACATCAGTACTTCAAAGAGAATTACAAACGTTTTTTTCGTACTTTGTTTCGTACCCAAAGAGTACTTAACTGTGTGATTTTTGATTCCTTGTACAAGGTCATTCTGGCCTCCGTTTTGCTTGCCGTTTGCACCGGCGTGCCTTATTTATCGTTCTGGTCGATAACACATCAGAACTTCAATGACAATTACAAAGTATTTTTTTCGTACTTTGTTTCGTACCCAAAGAGTACTTAACTGTGTTTTTTTGATTCCTTGTACAAGGTCATTCTGACCTCCGTTTTGCTTGCCGTTTGCGCCGGCGTGCCTTATTTATCGTTCTGGTCGATGCCACATCAGTACTTCAAAGAGAATTACAAACGATTATTTTCGTACTTTGTTTCGTACCCATAAAGTACTTAACTGTGTGATTTTTGATTCCTTGTACAAGGCCATTCTGGCCTCCGTTTTGCTTGCCGTTTCGGCCGGCGTGCCTTATTTATCATTCTGGTCGATATCACATCAGTACTTCAAAGAGAATTACAAACGTTTTTTTTCGTACTTTTTTTCGTACCCATAGAGTACTTAACTCGTGTGATTTTTGATTCCTTGTACAAGGCCATTCTTGCCTCCGTTTTGCTTGCCGTTTGCGCCGGCGTGCCTTATTTATCGTTCGGTCGATATCACATCAGTACTTCAAAGAGAATTACAAACGTTTTTTTTTCGTACTTTTTTTCGTACCCATAGAGTACTTAACTGTGTGATTTTTGATTCCTTGTACAAGGCCATTCTGGCCTCCGTTTTGCTTGCCGTTTGCGCCGGCGTGCTTATTTATCGCTCTGGTCGATATCACATCAGTACTTCAAAGAGAATTACAAACGTTTTTTTTCGTACTTTTTTCGTACCCATAGAGTACTTAACTGTGTGATTTTTGATTCCTTGTACAAGGCCATTCTGGCCTCCGTTTTCCTTGCCGTTTGCGCCGGCGTGCCTTATTTATCGTTCTGGTCGATACCACATCGGTACTTCAAAGAGAATTACAAACGTTTTCTTTCGTACTTTTTTTTGTACCCATAGAGTACTTAACTGTGTGATTTTTGATTCCTTGTACAAGGCCATTATGGCCTCCGTTTTGCTTGCCGTTTGCGCCGGCGTGCCTTATTTATCGTTCTGGTCGATATCACATAAGTACTTCAAAGAGAATTACAAACATTTTTTTCGTACATTTTTTCGTACTCATAGAGTACTTAACTGTGTTTTTTTTGTTTCTTTGTACAAGGCCATTCTGGCCTCCGTTTTGCTTGCCGTTTCGCCGGCGTGCCTTATTTATCGTTCTAGTCGATATCCCATCAGTACTGCAAAGAGAATTACAAACATTTTTTTCGTACTTTTTTGCGTACCCATAGAGTACTTAATTGTGTGATTTTTGATTTCTTGTACAAGGCCATTCTGGCCTCCGTTTTGCTTGCCGTTTGCGCCGGCGTGCCTTATTTATCGTTCTGGTCGATATCACATCAGTACTTCAAATAGAATTACAAACGTTTTTTATCGTACTCTTTTTCGTACCCATAGAGCTTAACGGTGTGATTTTTGATTCCTTGTACAAGGCCATTCTGACCTCCGTTTTGCTTGCCGTTTGCGCCGGCGTGCCTTATTTATCGTTATGGTCGATAACACATCAGTACTTCAATGAGAATTACAAACGTTTTTTTCGTAGTTTGTTTTGTACCCATAGAGTATTTAACGGTGTGATTTTTGATTCCTTGTACAAGGCCATTCTGACCTCCGTTTTGCTTGCCGTTTGCGCCGGCTACCTTATTTATCGTTCTGGTCGATACCACATCAGTACTTCAAAGAGAATTACAAACGTTTTTTTTTGTACTTTTTTTCGTACCCATAAAGTACTTAACTGTGTGATTTTTGATTCCTTGTACAAGGCCTTTCTGGCCTCCGTTTTGCTTGCCGTTTGCGCCGGAGTGCCTTATTTATCGTTCGGTCGATATCACATCGGTACTTCAAAGAGAATTACAAACGTTTTTTTTTCGTCCTTTTTTTCGTACCCAAAGAGTACTTAACGTGTGATTTTTGATTCCTTGTACAAGGCCATTCTGGCCTCCGTTTTGCTTGCCGTTTGCACCGGCGTGCCTTATTTATCGTTCTGGTCGATAACACATCAGAACTTCAATGAGAATTACAAAGTATTTTTTTCGTACTTTGTTTCGTACCCAAAGAGTACTTAACTGTGTGATTTTGATTCCTTGTACAAGGTCATTCTGACCTCCGTTTTGCTTGCCGTTTGCGCCGGCGTGCATTATTTATCGTTCTGGTCGATGCCACATCAGTACTTCAAAGAGAATTACAAACGATTATTTTCGTACTTTGTTTCGTACCCATAAAGTACTTAACTGTGTGATTTTTGATTCCTTGTACAAGGCCATTCTGGCCTCCGTTTTGCTTGCCGTTTGCGCCGGCGTGCCTTATTTATCGTTCTGGTCGATACCACATCAGTACTTCAAAGAGAATTACAAACGTTTTTTTTCGTACTTTTTTTCGTACACATAGAGTACTTAGCTGTGTGATTTTTGATTTCTTGTACAAGGCCATTCTGGCCTCCGTTTTGCTTGCCGTTTCGGCCGTCGTGCCTTATTTATCATTCTGGTCGATATCACATTAGTACTTCAAAGAGAATTACAAACGTTATTTTTCGTACTTTTTTTCGTACCCATAGAGTACTTAACTGTGTGATTTTTGATTCCTTGTACAAGGCCATTCTGGCCTCCGTTTTGCTTGCCGTTTGCGCCGGCGTGCTTATTTATCGTTATGGTCGATATCACATCAGTACTTCAAAGAGAATTACAAACGTTTTTTTTCGTACTTTTTTTCGTACCCATAGAGTACTTAACTGTGTGATTTTTGATTCCTTGTACAAGGCCATTATGGCCTCCGTTTTGCTTGCCGTTTGCGCCGGCGTGCCTTATTTATCGTTCTGGTCGATATCACATCAGTACTTCAAAGAGAATTACAAACATTTTTTTCGTACATTTTTTCGTACTCATAGAGTACTTAACTGTGTTTTTTTTTGTTTCTTTGTACAAGGCCATTCTGGCCTCCGTTTTGCTTGCCGTTTCGCCGGCGTGCCTTATTTATCGTTCTAGTCGATATCCCATCAGTACTGCAAAGAGAATTACAAACATTTTTTCGTACTTTTTTGCGTACCCATAGAGTACTTAATTGTGCTATTTTTGATTTCTTGTACAAGGCCATTCTGGCCTCCGTTTTGCTTGCCGTTTGCGCCGGCGTGCCTTATTTATCGTTCTGGTCGATATCACATCAGTACTTCAAATAGAATTACAAACGTTTTTTATTGTACTCTTTTTCGTACCCATAGAGTACTTAACGGTGTGATTTTTGATTCCTTGTACAAGGCCATTCTGACCTCCGTTTTGCTTGCCGTTTGCGCCGACGTGCCTTATTTATGGTTCTAGTCGATAACACATCAGTACTTCAATGAGAATTACAAACGTTTTTTTCGTAGTTTGTTTTGTACCCATAGAGTATTTAACGGTGTGATTTTTGATTCCTTGTACAAGGCCATTCTGACCTCCGTTTTGCTTGCCGTTTGTGCCGGCTACCTTATTTATCGTTCTGGTCGATACCACATCAGTACTTCAAAGAGAATTACAAACGTTTTTTTTTGTACTTTTTTTCGTACCCATAAAGTACTTAACTGTGTGATTTTTGATTCCTTGTACAAGGCCTTTCTGGCCTCCGTTTTGCTTGCCGTTTGCGCCGGCGTGCCTTATTTATCGTTCTGGTCGATATCACATCAATACTTCAAAGAGAATTACAAACGTTTTTTTTCGTACTTTTTTTCGTACCCAAAGAGTACTTAACTGTGTGATTTTTGATTCCTTGTACAAGGCCATTCTGGCCTCCGTTTTGCTTGCCGTTTGCACCGGCGTGCCTTATTTATCGTTCTGGTCGATAACACATCAGAACTTCAATGAGAATTACAAAGTATTTTTTTCGTACTTTGTTTCGTACCCAAAGAGTACTTAACTGTGTGATTTTGATTCCTTGTACAAGGTCATTCTGACCTCCGTTTTGCTTGCCGTTTGCTCCGGCGTGCCTTATTTATCGTTCTGGTCGATGCCACATCAGTACTTCAAAGAGAATTACAAACGATTATTTTCGTACCCATAAAGTACTTAAGTGTGTGATTTTTGATTCCTTGTACAAGGCCATTCTGGCCTCCGTTTTGCTTGCCGTTTGCGCCGGCGTGCCTTATTTATCGTTCTGGTCGATACCACATCAGTACTTCAAAGAGAATTACAAACGTTTTTTTTCGTACTTTTTTTCGTACACATAGAGTACTTAGCTGTGTGATTTTTGATTCCTTGTACAAGGCCATTCTGGCCTCCGGTTTGCTTGCCGTTTCGGCCGGCGTGCCTTATTTATCATTCTGGTCGATATCACATCAGTACTTCAAAGAGAATTACAAATGTTTTTTTTTCGTACTTTTTTTCGTACCCATAGAGTACTTAACTGTGTGATTTTTGATTCCTTGTACAAGGCCATTCTGGCCTCCGTTTTGCTTGCCGTTTGCGCCGGCGTGCTTATTTATCGTTCCGGTCGATATCACATCAGTACTTCAAAGAGAATTACAAACGTTTTTTTTCGTACCCATAGAGTACTTAACTTGTGTGATTTTTGATTCCTTGTACAAGGCCATTCTGGCCTCCGTTTTGCTTGCCGTTTGCGCCGGCGTGCCTTATTTATCGTTCTGGTCGATATCACATCAGTACTTCAAAGAGAATTACAAACATTTTTTTCGTACATTTTTTCGTACTCATAGAGTATTTAACTGTGTTTTTTTTGTTTCTTTGTACAAGGCCATTCTGGCCTCCGTTTTGCTTGCCGTTTCGCCGGCGTGCCTTATTTATCGTTCTAGTCGATATCCCATCAGTACTGCAAAGAGAATTACAAACATTTTTTTTCGTACTTTTTTGCGTACCCATAGAGTACTTAATTGTGTGATTTTTGATTTCTTGTACAAGGCCATTCTGGCCTCCGTTTTGCTTGCCGTTTGCGCCGGCGTGCCTTATTTATCGTTCTGGTCGATATCACATCAGTACTTCAAAGAGAATTACAAACGTTTTTTTCGTACCCATAGAGTACTTAACGTGTGATTTTTGATTTCTTGTACAAGGCCATTCGGCCTCTCGTTTTGCTTGCCGTTTGCGCCGGCGTGCCTTATTTATCATTCGGTCGATATCACATCGGTACTTCAAAGAGAATTACAAACGTTTTTTTTCATACTTTTTTTCGTACCCATAGAGTACTTAACTTGTGTGATTTTTGATTTCTTGTACAAGGCCATTCGGCCTCCGTTTTGCTTGCCGTTTGCGCCGGCGTTCCTTATTTATCGTTCGGTCGATATCACATCGGTACTTCAAAGAGAATTACAAACGTTTTTTTCAAACTTTTTTTCGTACCCATAGAGTCCTTAACTTGTGTGATTTTTGATTCCTTGTACAAGGCCATTCGGCCTCCGTTTTGCTTGCCGTTAGCGCCGGCGTCCCTTATTTATCGTTCGGTCGATATCACATCGGTACTTCAAAGAGAATTACAAACGTTTTTTTCCGTACTTTTTTTCGTACCCGCAGAGTACTTAACGTGTGATTTTTGATTCCTTGTACAAGGCCATTCGGCCTCCGTTTTGCATGCCGTTTGCGCCGGCGTGCCTTATTTATCGTTACGGTCGATATCACATCGGTACTTCAAGAGAATTACAAACGTTGTTTTTCGTACTTTTTTCGTACCCATAGGGTACTTAACCGTGTGATTTTTGATTCCTTGTACAAGGCCATTCGGCCTCCGTTTTGCTTGCCGTTTGCGCCGGCGTGCCTTATTTATCGTTCTGGTCGATATCACATCAGTACTTCAAAGAGAATCACAAACGTTTTTTTTCGTACTTTTTTCGTACCCATAGGGTACTTAACTGTGTGATTTTTGATTCATTGTACAAGGCCATTCTGGCCTCCGTTTTTCTTGCCGTTTGCGCCGGCGTGCCTTATTTATCGTTCGGTCGATATCACATCGGTACTTCAAAGAGAATTACAAACGTTTTTTTCGTACTTTTTTTCGTACCCATAGAGTACTTAACTTGTGTGATTTTTGATTCCTTGTACAAGGCCATTCGGCCTCCGTTTTGCTTGCCGTTTGCGCCGGCGTGCCTTATTTATCGTTCGGTCGATATCACATCGGTACTTCAAAGAAATTACAAACGTTTTTTTTTCAAACTTTTTTTCGTACCCATAGAGTACTTAACGTGTGATTTTTGATTCCTTGTACAAGGCCATTCTGGCCTCCGTTTTGCTTGCCGTTTGCGCCGGCGTGCCTTATTTATCGTTGTAGTCGATATCACATCAGTACTTCAAAGAGAATTACAAACATTTTTTTCGTACTTTTTTTCGTACCCATAGAGTACTTAATTGTGTGATTTTTGATTTCTTGTACAAGGCCATTCTGGCCTCCGTTTTGCTTGCCGTTTGCGCCGGCGTGCCTTATTTATCGTTCTGGTCGATATCACATCGCACTTCAAAGAGAATTACAAAGGTTTTTTTTCGTACTTTTTTTTCGTACCCAGAGAGTACTTAACGTGTGATTTTTGATTCCTTGTACAAGGCCATTCGGCCTCCGTTTTGCATGCCGTTTGCGCCGGCGTGCCTTATTTATCGTTCGGTCGATATCACATCGGTACTTCCAAGAGAATTACAAACGTTTTTT